>CM027122.1:5673360-6273360 GCA_015476505.1 Urochloa ruziziensis
CTCAGGAACCCACAAATTTATTATCGTAACAGAACCGAAAGGTCGTGCTATATTTCAGCCCATTTAGGCCCATTACTCCGCAAAGTCTGTTGCGTCCCTAACGGTTGCTTTACGGAAGGCGAAATATCGCGAGATATCGCGACTCCCTACCGCATCTTTGAATTCAAAGCGACGGGACGTGCCTGCGTCGGTTGAGTTCCCGAGACAAGCGCCGCGCCGCGCGCGGGAGGAACGGTTTATTCCTTTATAAGCCATCCCCGCCGCATTCTTCTTCCTTTACTTGCCATTTGCCTTCCCCGACGCTCCAGTTCTCTTCGCGCAAGAGCAAACCCTAGATCTGCTCCCGCAGCTTTCTTCCTCGCCCTTCAGCCCCGCTCGTTGCCATGGCGCCCAAGAGGAAGGAAGCCTCGAAGCGGAAGGAGAGGTCGCCGGCAAGGGCCCGGTCGTCCAAGGCCAAGGCCACCGCCGAGGTCGCCGTGGATCGCGCCGCCGAGTGGAGGGAGTCCATCACCACCACCAGGCGCCTCGAGCAGCACGTCGTCGACGGCATCCTCCCTGACAAGCAAACCGCCGAGTGGCGCGCCGCCGCCGGTGAGTCTTTCCCCACCCCAAACTCCTCTGATTTGGTGGTGTTCGAATCTTTCTTTCTCCGTGGCTTTGGCGTGCCCGCACATTCTTTCCTCCGCGGGCTGCTGCATTACTATGGGATCTGTCTCTGCGCACTGAATCCCAACTCCATCCATCACATCACCATTTTCATCAATCTCTGTGAGGCCTATCTTGGGATAGAGCCTCACTTCAATCTTTTTATTCATCTTTTTCTTCTTAAACCTTATCCCCGAACCGACTGCCCACAAGTAGTCGGGGGCGCCGGACTCCAACTCCGCGAGGGTCGAACTCGGGAGTATTTTGACATCCCTTTCCTTACCTCCAATAAAGGGTGGCAGTCCGAGTGGTTTTACGTAGGAAACCACTCGCCTGCCATCTCTCCAGAAATTGATTCTCGTCCTGTTCCCTCCCAATCCTGGACCGCTCTTCCCAAGGAGAGTGAAATGGATCAGGTTCGGGAACTTCTGGGTCTTATTTCCCAGTTGAAGGACAATGGGTTGTCTGCCGTCGGAGTGGCAGCCAACTTCGTTCTGCGCCAGGTCCAGCCACTCAAGCAGCGAGCTCACCCGGCGTATGAGTATTACGCCGAGGGGGGCAACACGCGCGAAGCCCCCGAGCGCGTCGACAAAGTCCAAGCCGCCGCTCGGCTTGGCAAATTCTTCGCGACTGGAACCTCCCTGAGGACCACTGACTGTCCTCCGGCGTTCAACTTGGGAAATCCACGCCCTGAGGTATTTAGTCAATCTGTTGTTGTTTTTATTTCAATTCCACCCATTGGGTGTAATCTCAGAACTGAACCCAATTTTTACAGGGTCGAGCTGCCTTTGTATCCCTCCCTCCTTTGCCTGAGATGCCAAAGGGAGTGGATCAACCGGCTCGGCGCAGGGCCGTTGGATCTGAAGAAGCAGTCGGGGAAAGTGAGAGTGATCTGCGCGACTCGGATATCACTCTGTCATCCTCTCCTTCTCCCGATGTGCTATCTCCGAGTGGTGGGAAGGCTGCTCCTGCTCTGAAGAAGCGGAAGATCTCCACTGGGATCGTGTTTAGGGATGCGCCAAGCCGCCGCCAACTCCTTATCTCTGAGTCGTCTGATTCGGAAAAAGATGAAGCTGGCGTCGCCGAGTCATCACTCCAACCGCCAATCTCAAGCTCGGAGCAGTCTCCCCTTGCAGTAATGCCTCTGAGTGCTGCAAGTCCGAGGGACCTCCCTTCCCCTACTCGGAAAGGAAAGCGCCTGAGAATGCGCATTTCTACTCTGTAAGTATCCTTATCATCTCTTGATTTCCTTTATGTTCTTCTATTAGTGATCCATATATGCTTTATCCTGTAGCACGCCGTCTGAGGTCCCCTTCTCGGGTCCTCCGCCTCAGTCGGCGGTTGAGACCGAAGCCCCATCAATCCAAACTCCAGAGGTGCCGATCCACTCGGCTGATCTTCTCAGCGATCAGCCTGTGGGTCCGCCACCAGAGTCGCAGCGGGAACCAACCCCGCCACCGCCGAGTCCTACATCGGCGTCGCCGACCCCGCCGCCAGTTCCTCAAGGCAGCCCCCAGCATGCTCCTGCGGTTGAACCGACTGCAGCAGTGGAGGAGCCCCAGACTGCGGCGGTCGAGATTGCTTCTGCGGCGGTCGGCGTTATGAGTGGTGGTGCTCCCCTGACTCCTCTGGAGGAGTTCATGTCACTCCATCGTCGCATGGGCCACATAGCCAAGGTATTTCCCGAGCTACTTATCTTGTTGATATCAAGTACCGAGTGATACATTGATTCATATTGTCATCTGACTTGTTTTTGCAGAACTTAGCTGCTGATGCCGAGGCCAAAGCCTCGGTTATTCAAGAATTATCTTCAGCAGTTGCTAAGGCTGACTCTTTGGTGGCCCGAGTGGCTGAGCTCGAGGCTGCTGCGGTAGAGCGCCAGGCTGAGTTGAAGGAAGCCCAGCGTACCACCCGCGATTTATGCGGGGAGGTAGAGCAGGCTAGGCTCAACGAGGCCCAGGCCGTGCACGAGTTCAGAGGTATGTTCTTCCTTGTTTGTTTTTCTGTCAGACGTGAAAATATTATTCAGATCTAACTTTCTGTAGATTATCGATATCGGATTATGTCCCAATTCGCAGAGCTTACTGCCAAGGTGGCCCGGCTGCAAGGTGAAGCTGAGGCGCTGCGCACCGAGAAGATAGCGCTGGAGGACGCTATCCGAGTGGTGGCGGAGGAGATCGAGCCGGAGGCGTCATCGTCTTCAGCTTCCATCCTCGACCGCGTTCGGGCGCTCCCACGCTACTTCCGGCGGCAGCTCTGCTCCATCAGCCAGGCCAGCTGTGGCCATGTCCTGGCGGTGCTCAAATCGCTGTTCCCGGCGTCAGACCTGGAGCCACTCGGCCGCGGGTATGCTGCCGGCACCTCTGAAGACGACGTGGGCAGACTACTCCATGAAGTCGAGCCCATCGCCAATGTCCTGTCCAAGGATGTTGTTGATGACTCGGATGAAGCGGCCCCGTCTGGTGCTGGTGACCCTGCAATGTAAATAAAATATTTGTAGTATTTGGTCGAACCAGTATTGTTTGAACAATGTTTGAATTGTCATTATTGTATATAAGTTTTTATTGGTCTACAACTCCCTTTCTTTCTGCGCTAGCCTTAATTTCTGAGTGGTTGACCTGTTACGGAGTAGATTAGCCTCGTTGGTCTCAGTCTCATGCCGCAGAGTCTTTGTCGTACGTTTAGAGCTTTGACTTGGCGAGTACTTTTCCTCTCGATTTAAGGTTTATTCCACTCATACTTTATGTGCGTGACGCGAAAGAGGAAATGCGAGTAGTAGAAATAGATGAAAGATGAAATCAACTTTATTGATAACTCATTGTGAACATGCTGAGTCGTAACTGGGGGTGACTACCCTCCAAAATCACTCGGAAAAAATAAATCTAAAATAGAAAAGATAAATACATAACTGATTCAGGCGTAGAAACGCTGTAAGTGCTCGATGTTCCATGGATTTGGGATGTCTACGCCGTCTTCCGTCATGAGGCGATATGAGCCTGGGCGACTTACTGACTTGATGATATATGGCCCTTCCCAAGGGGACGCAAGCTTGTGCGCGCCCTTGGTGTCTTGCTTCCTCCTCAGAACCAAATCGCCTGCTTCAAAGGACCTCTGCTTAACTGATCGATCGTGATAGCGTCGCAGGACCTGAGCGTAACGCGTGGCTTGGATCTGGGCAGCCAATCTCTTTTTCCTCGATGCTGTCGAGGTCTTCAATGCGCGCCACTTGCGCGTCGTATTCATCATAGAACTCCACTCGGGGGGAGCCGTATGTGAGGTCCGTTGGTAGGATAGCTTCCGAGCCGTAAACCAGAAAGAACGGAGTTTGCTTCGTGGCACGACTCGGCTGTGTGCGCAGCCCCCAGACTACAGCTGGCAACTCCTTGATCCATCGTCCGTCATGTTGCTTCAGCTGCTTGAATATGCGGGCCCTGAGCGCCTTGATTATTTCGCCATTGGCTCTTTCGACTTGGCCATTGGCCCTTGGGTGTGCCACGGATGCAGGGCATAGCTTGATGCTCCTCTCGCTGCACCAGTCTTTAAACTCCTGCGCCACGAAGTTCGTACCATTATCTGTGATGATACGATTTGGGACTCCGAAGCGGTGGGTGATGTCGTTGAAGAACTCGATGGTCTTGGCTGCCGTGTGCTTTCTGACTGGTTTCACCTCAATCCACTTGGTAAACTTGTCAATAGCTACAAGGACATGGTCAAAACCACCAGGAGCCTTCTTGAATGGACCAATCATATCCAAGCACCAACAAGCGAAGGGCCAGGACGCTGGTATGGTTTGCAGCTGTTGTGCAGGTGCATGTATTTGCCTTGCAAAATACTGACACCCTTTGAAGTGCCGCACGATGTTCTCTGAGTCTGCTACAGCAGTCGGCCAGTAGAAACCAGACCGGAAAGCTTTACCAACAATGGTTCTAGCCCCGGCGTGATTGCCACAAATTCCTTTATGTATGTCTGTCAAGAGCTCTATACCCTCAGCACGACTCACGCACTTTTGTAGGATTTGGGAAGCTCCAGATCGACGATACAGCTTGTCTCCGATGATGACGTAGTTTTTGCTGCGCCGCACGATTTGTTCGTGGAGCGAGTTTAGATCTTTGTCTTCCGCGACCTCTGTGGGTAATATGCCGCTGTCCAGATAATCGATGATCTGTGTCCTCCAGTCCAACGCTTCATCTACCACTAATGTGGCTGACTCTGGGGATTCTCCGGCTTGTTGCTCCGCGACAGTGCCATCCGGGTTTATCTTGATAGAAGGTTTGATAAGATCTTGTATGAAAACTCCGGGTGGGACGCCTTCACGGGTGGACCCCATCTTAGCGAGCTCATCTGCTGCCTTGTTATGGTCGCGCACCACGTGATGGAACTCTAAGCCATAGAATTTCCCTTCCAGCTTCCTAATTTCCTCGCAGTATGCGTCCATCTTTTCGTTGGTCCTGGACCAGTCCTTGTTTACCTGGTTTATGACCAGGGCAGAGTCCCCGCGTACCATCAGGCGTTTGATACCCAAAGATACTGCAATGCGGAGACCGTGCAAGGCTGCTTCGTACTCGGCTGCGTTGTTGGACACTGGAACATGATTTGAAGGACGTATTTTAATTCCTGTCCACTTGGAGAGATCAGGAGTACGCCTGCGCCGCCTCCTTTTATCTGGAGGGAACCATCAAAGTACATCTCCCAGTATTCAACTACCTCGTCGTCAGCCGGAGCTTGGTTTTCTGTCCAGTCTGCTACGAAGTCAGCCAAGACCTGAGACTTGATAGCAGTACGTGGAACGAAGTTTATGTGATGGGCGGCCAATTCTATTGACCACTTGACGATTCGACCGCTGGCATCTCGGTTATGGAGAATTTCCCCTAAAGGATTTTCGCTCACCACCGAGATTGGATGGGCCTCAAAGTAGTGTTTCAGCTTTCTTGCTGAGATAAGAACTCCGTATAATAATTTCTGCACATGGGGGTAG
The DNA here is from genome assembly GCA_015476505.1 of Urochloa ruziziensis. NCBI lineage: Eukaryota > Viridiplantae > Streptophyta > Magnoliopsida > Poales > Poaceae > Urochloa > Urochloa ruziziensis. The sequence goes on from CM027122.1 coordinate 5,678,981, forward strand.
CGTACCTTGGATACGGTCAGAACCTCGCTAACGAAGTAGACTGGTCGCTGAACTCCATATGCGTGTCCTTCCTCAGGACGTTCGACCACTAGTATCGTGCTAACCACTCGGGGAGTAGCAGAGATGTAAGGTAGAGCTGTTCTCTTGGTTGAGGTGGGACGAGGATGGGAGGGCTCTGCAGGTAGTCTTTGAGTTCCTGGAAAGATCGCTTCGCCTCGTCGTCCCATATGAACTTGTCCTGCTTCTTGAGCAGTTTGAAAAACGGCAATCCGCGAACGCCGAGTCGTGATATGAAACGACCGAGCGCTGCCATGCATCCAGTAAGCTTTTGCACATCCTTTTGACAGGTTGGTGGTAGCATCTTGGTGATGGCAGTGATCTTCTCGCGATTTGCCTCGATCCCGCGGTTGCTGACCATGAAGCCGAGTAGTTTACCAGAGGGTACTCTGAAGACACACTTTTCCGGGTTGAGCTTCCACCGAAATTTGCGCAAGCGTTCGAAGACCTTTGTCAGGTTCCCTATCATGTCCTCGGGGTTCATGATCTTGACCACGATATCGTCGATGTAGGCTTCTACTATGTGTGGAATCAATTGATCCAGACATGCTTGAATCGTCCTCTGATAGGTTGCGCCTGCGTTCTTCAGACCGAAGGCCATTGTATTATAACAAAAGGCACCAAACGACGTGATGAACGCGGTCTTTATTTGGTCCTCTAGCTTCAGGCCTATCTGGTGATATCCTGAGTAGCAATCGAGAAAACAGAGCAGGGCGGAACCTGCCGTGGAGTCAACGACTTGATCGATGCGGGGGGGAACGAAGGGGTCTTTAGGGCAAGCTTTGTTGAGATCTGTATAATCGACGCACATTCTCCAATCATTATTATTCTTTTTTCTTACAAGAACTGGATTAGCTAACCAGTCGGGGTGGAACACCTCCTGAATAAACCCGGCTGCTAACAGCTTTGTAATCTCTGCCCTAATTGCCTCCTTGCGGTCCTGCGCGAATCGACGAAGCCTTTGCTTGATCGGTTTGGTAGTCGGATTGACCTTCAAGGAGTGCTCGGCAAGTTCCCTTGGGACACCTGGCATATCGGATGGTTTCCACGCGAATATGTCAGCGTTTTCCCTTAGGAATTTGACGAGCACTTCTTCCTATTTGGGGTCCAACTCTGCCCCGATGATGGCCGTCTTCTTTGGGTCGTCCAAGTCCAGAGAGATCCTCTTCAGCTCCGTCTCCTTGCTTGGCGCAATGGCTTCTCTTGCTGGCTTCTTGGTGGGGATCTCTAGAGCGTCCTTGTCCACCTCCTGTGATGCAGCCAGTACTTGTTCCATGCGCTTGGACATGTCCAGGGCGGCTGCCGCGTTGAGAGTTTCCTGCTCGCATGTGTATGTGACTCGGACGTCTCCCAAGACGGTAATTATGCCTTTAGGTCCTGGCATCTTGACCTGCAAGTAGACGTAGTGAGGAATCGCCATGAACTTGGCGAGCGCCGGCCTCCCGAGGATGGCGTGGTATGCAGTTTCAAAGTTCGCCACCGTGAACTGCATGTGCTCGGTCCGGTAATTGTTCCGGTCTCCGAAGGTAACGGGCAGTGTGATGTGCCCGAGTGGTTCTGCTCCCTCTCCCGGTATCAAACCGTAGAACGCGGATTGGGGGGGACTCAGGTCGAGAGTAGTCAGGCCGAGCTCCTTCAATGTGTTAGAAAAGAGGATGTTCAGGCCACTGCCACCGTCGACTAGTACCTTGGTGAGCCGAACGTTGCGAATCGTCGGGGCTACCACCAAGGCATGGGACCCGGGCTTCGGTATGAAGTTTGGATGATCCTCCCGGGTGAATGTGATCGGAACTTCCGACCACTTGAGGTACTCAGGTACCGGTGGTTCCCTCGCGTGCATGACCTGGCGATGGGTGAGCTTCTGCTGGCGCTTCGACTCGAACTCTGGTCCGCCATAGATCATGCGGACCACTCGGTCGGCTTCCTGAAAGTCATCGCCGGGCTCGTCATTTCGCCTGTCGTCTCGCGGGGAACCATCGTTCCTCTTTCTGTATGGAGGGCCTCTGTTGCCCCCGGTGAAGGCTCGCTTGAGCCCGTAGCACTCTCGCGCCGAGTGCTTGTGTTTGTGGTAAGGGCATTGCTCATCGAGCATGCGCTGGAAGTCCTCTGGAGTTACCCGGCCTCTGGACCGGTCCAGGGCGGCGACCATGTCTCCCTCGCTCTTCTTCTTGCGAGGTTGGCTGTCATTGCGTCGATGGTCGTCGTGTCGGTCTTCGTCCTCGCGGCGGTCGCGTTTGCGAGTCGTCTTGTTCTCTTCTTCCCAACGACTTCTGATTTCGCTGAGTTGTTCTTTTTCTGCGATCTCTGCATCCGCCCATGTGCTAGCAACCCGGAACATGTCATTGACAGTCGCGGGTGGCTTCCGAGTCCACTTGTGAATCAGTCTCCCGTCGGAGATGCCGCGCTGGAAAGCTGACATCACCTCCTGATCCGTGACGTCCGTGATGGAGTTGCGCTTTTCTGAGAACCTGCGCACGAAGTCGTGCAGGGTCTCGTTCTTGCGCTGCCTGATCTGACCGAGGAGTCGCTTGCTCCCGGGCCTCTCACAGGTACCGAGATAGTTACCGATGAAGAGTTCGGTAAGCTGCTCCCAGTTGTCGATGGCGTCCTGCGGGAGTCCTGCCAGCCAGTTGCGGCAGTCCTTGGTGAGCATGATGGGAAGATAGTTTGCCATCACGTCCTCGTCGCCGCCGGCCGCTTGTACGGCGGTGTAGTAGATCTGAAGCCATTGAGATGGGTCAGATTTCCCGTCGTACTTGTCGATATCCGACAGCTTGAAGCCTCTGGGCCACGTCACGCTTCTCAAGCGCTCGGTGAACGACTGGAATCCGCCGATCCGACCTCTAGGGCGGGAATCGCTCGGACCCGATCCGTCAGCTGCTCTTGGGGGTGTGCTGTCCCTCCTGCGATCCCGGTCCCTGGGCGGGGAACGGGTCCTCCGATAGTTCCGAGTCCTGGGTGGAGTTCGGTCCTGTCGGTAGGTTCTGCTGCGCGGTGGAGTTCGATCTCTTGGCGGAGTCGGTCGCCTGGGTGGTGGAAGCACTCGTCGTCGTGGCGGAGTGCGACCGCCATTGTTGCCGCGCCTTGGGCTACCGGAGAGGTCAGAGTAGTCTGACTCCGTCGAGTAGCCGCTCCTGTTGGGGTTACGACGGGGATTTCCATGATCCCGATCGTACCCTTCGCGCCGTCGGATTTCCTCACGGTGGCGCTCTTCGGTGCTGTTGGTGATGATGTCCCTCGCATCTCGATCTCTGTTGATCGTGGTGCGGAGGTCTTCATTACGACCCGATCCGCCGTCGGCCCGGTGTCGAGATGGACCGGGTTCAGGAGCGTCCGTGGTCGTTCTGCCTTGCATCTGGTGAACCTGGACGGAGGCGGCCTGCACGAGAGCCCTTACCTTTTCCAGGCCCGGAGTGTTAGGTGGCAGCCGATTGATTTCCTCGTTGATAGTAACGAGGTTCTGGACCGGTGTCTCGTAGACGTCGTATCCGTTGAACTCAAACATGCCGTCGCGCATCAAGTTCCGGGTGCTCCTCCGTTCGTGTTGATCCTGTTGGCGACGATGATCTTCAGAGTGAGGCTCTTGGAGTCGAGCAGTGCCAGATCCTGACGCGGTGGCTCCGTGCGGTCGTGCGGCTCTGCGAGTCGCCCGACTGGCATTGCGTCCTCGACGCTGGTTCCTGGCTTCAGTCGTCTCCTCAGCAGGAGTGACCTCATCTTCTGAGACAGGATTGGTTGGCGTTGCTGGCGCCACCATGTAGCAATATGATCCGACTCCTTCTTGCGCGAGGTAGTCTTCCTCGGACTCGGAGAAGTCGGATGTGGGCGTATAACGCTCCAAACTACTCGGAGTCAATTCTCCGAGTGATCCTAGTAGTTCCGGCTCTGTAGAGGCATCGGACACTGTGTATCCTTCCGGCAGATCGTCCAGGATTGAGGGTCCCAGTAGATCTAACCCGTAGGAGTCGCTCCCAGAGAAGTAATCATCCGACTGGACGATCTCCTTCTTCTTCTGCTTCCGAGCAAGCGCGCAAAAGCCAGGGGTCTGAACAGTAATGACCTCAGGGCTCTGGACGCGTGTTGGTTGAGCGTTTACGCTCTGCGATGATTCGGCGACGCGACTCTCAGGAGTCGGATCGGAACCGAGTGATTGTAGATCTGTTCCCGACTGGTCTGGCCTCGCGTTCTGCGATGGACTCAGCGGGGTAGATCCGGCACGATCAGATGCGATCGGACCGGATTGGGCCGTGATGGCCGAAGTCGGCGCCAGAGAGGAGACCTCCGTGGCGACCGTTGCTCCTGCCGCTTGGGTATCCAAGGCAGCGGTGATGACGTCCCCGAACTGGATCTCGACTTCGTCGACGTCCGGGAGGTTGCAGCTGTCCAAGATCTTGACGCGATCCATCGAGCTTACCAGATTGATCTCGGCGATATCCCCTACCTGGCGCGCCACTGTCGGTGATATTATCTCCGGCAGTCTTCCACGGGGTAGCCCACGGAAGTGATTTGTAATGCAGGGAAGATCGCAAAGATCGGAAGCAAGATGGTTAGGATGGACAGACACAGGGGTTTATACAGGTTCGGGCTGTCGACTCGACGTAATACCCTACGTCCTGTTTTGGGGTGTTGTATTACGTAGATTGTGAGTTGAGATGTGTTCCGTTCTTTTGGAGGGGGTCCCTGCCCGCCTTATATATCGGGGGGCAGGGTTACAAGTCGGTTTGTATCCGATCCTATCTCTAAGAATCCTTTCCTTCTTTACAATAATTCCTATTCCAACTAGGACTTCTCCTTCCAGATCCTTCCTCCGTGCGCCGACTTGTCCCGCACGTCTTCAGGTCCAGAACGGTGGGCTGGGCCGCCCCCTTTTGGTGGGCTGCCAGGCTTGCTCGTGAGGTACCCGGGTACTATATCCCCCACAATCCCATTTGCTCCCCTAGCTTTCGTCTCTCAGTGTTAGTGTCGGCCCAGCAGAGTGTTTTCGCCGTTGGTGTTCTTTCCGATCTCAATGCATTTCACCGCTCCACCGAAAATTCTCTATGACCCTACCGTACTCCAGCTTGGTAGTTTATATCGCCTGTCCAGGGTTGAGCCCTAGGATTTGACGGCAGACTTGAAAAGCCACCTACAGACGCTTTACGCCCAATCATTCCGGATAACGCTTGCATCCTCTGTCTTACCGCGACTGCTGGCACAGAGTTAGCCGATGCTTATTCCTCAGATGTCGTCATTGTTTCTTCTCCGAGAAAAGAAGTTGACAACCCATAGGCCTTCCACCTCCACGCGGCATTGTTCTGTCAGGCTTTCGCCCATTGCGGAAAATTCCCCACTGCTGCCTCCCGTAGGAGTCTAGGCCGTGTCTCAGTCCCAGTGTGGCTGATCATCCTCTCGGACCAGCTACTGATCATCGCCTTGGTAAGATATTGCCCCAGCAACTAGCTAATCAGAGCAAGCCCGTTTGACTTGCATGTGTTAAGCATTCCGCCAGCGTTCATCCTGAGCCAGGATCGAACTCTCCATGAGATTCATAGTTGCATTACTCATAGCTTCCTTATTCGTAGACAAAGCGGATTCGGAATTGTCTTTCCTTCCAAGGATAACTTGTATCCATGCGCTTCATATTATTAGCCTGGAGTCCGCCACCAGTAGTATAGCCAACCATACCCTATCACGTCAATCCCAAAAGCCTCTTATCCATTCCCGTTCGATCGTGGTGGGAGAGTAAGTCAAAATAGCTCACATTAGGTTTAGGGATAATCAGGCTTGAACTGATGACTTCCACCACGTCAAGGTGACACTCTACCGCTGAGTTATATCCCTTCCCCGTCCCATCGAGAAAGAGAATTAACGAATCCTAAGGCAAGGGGGTGAGAAACTCAAGGCCACTCTTCCTCCGGGCTTTCTTTCCGCACTATTATGGACAGTCAAATAATGGGAAAAATTGGATTCAATTGTCAACCGGTCCTATCAAAATAGGATTGACTATGGATTCGAGCCATTGCACATGGTTTCATAAAATCTGTATGATTTTTCCGATCTAAATCGAGCGGGTTTCCATGAAGAAGATCTTGTTCAGCATGTTCTATTCGACTACTGGTAGGAGAAGAACCCAACTCGGTATTCTTAAAAAAAGAGGGGAGGCAGAACCAAGTCAAGATGATATGGGTCGCCCCTTCTTGCGCCAAAGATCTTACCATTTCGAAGGAACTGGGGCTACATTTCTTTTCAATTTCCTTTCAAGAGTTTCTATCTGTTTCCACGCCCTTTTTTTGAGACCTCGAAACATGAAATGGACAAATTCCTTCTCTTAGGAACACATACAAGAAAAAGGATAATGGTAGCCCTCCCATTAACTACTTCATTTATGAATTTCATAGTAATAGAAATCCATGTCATGTCCTATCGAGACAGAATGTTGAACTTGCTATCCTCTTGCCTAATAGGCAAAGATTGACCTCTGTAGAAAGACTGATTCATTCAGATCCATATGAGGACCCAACTCCGTTGTATTGCCAGAATCCATGTTCCATATTTGAAGTAACACATGTGCTTCTCTCATGGTACAATCCTCTTCCTGCGGAGCCCCCTTTCTCCTCGGTCCTCGAAGAAAAAATGTAGGACTGGTGCCGACAGTTCATCACAGAAGAAAGAACTCATAGAGCCGGACTAATATATACTCCCTCCGGTTTAGTAAAAGAAGTCGTTTAGGACAGCGACACGGTCTCCAAAGTACAACTTTGACTTCTTATTTTTATAAAGATATTTATTAAAAACTAACATATGTATACTTTTATGAAAGTATTTTGCAAGACAAATCTATTCATGTAGTTTTCACATTTCCAAACTCAACAACTTAAAAGTTATTCACGATTTATATTCCCAATGTTTGACTCAAATCTTGTCCAAAACGACTTCCTTTACTAAACCGGAGGGAGTAGATAATCAAAATTGAAAAGAATTGTCTTTTCTGTATACTTTCCCCGTTCTATTGCTACTGCGGGTATCGGATCATATAGATATCCATTCAAGACAACATAGGTCATCGAAAGGATCTCGGATGACTCACCAAAGCACGAAAGCCAGTTAGAAAATGGATTCCTATTTGAAGAGTGCCTAGCCGCATGGATAAGCTCACATTAACCCGTCAACTTTGGATCCAATTCAGGATTTTTCTTAGGAAGTTTTGGGAAGAAATTGGAATAATATCGATTCATACAGAGGAAAAAGTTCTCTATTGATACAAACGTTGTACCTAGAGGATAGGGGTAGAGGAAGAGGGAAAAATCGAAATGAAATAAATAAAAAATAAAGCCAAAAAAGTAAGTCGAAGATAGAAGAGCCCAGATTCAAAATGAAGAAATGGAAACTTGAAAAGGATCCTTCTGATTCTCAAAGAATGAGGGCAAGGGGATTGATACTGAGAACGATTTCTTCTTATTATAAGACGTGATTTGATCCACATATGTTTGGTAAAAGAACAATCTTCTCCTTTAGTCATAAATGGAAAGTGTTCAATTAGAACATGAAAACGTGACTCAATTGGTCTTAGTTAGTCTTCGGGGCGGAGTGGAAGAAGGGCGGAGACTCTCGAACGAGGAAAAGGATCCCTTCGAAATAATTGAACGAGGAGCCGTATGAGGTGAAAATCTCATGTGTGGTTCTGTAGAGGGACACTAAGGATGACTTATCTGTCGACATTTTCACTATTAAGATATTGCCCACGTGATGAAGTGTACGATGACGTTAATTAAAGGCATACAAGATTTCAATCCATTTTCTATTTTAAAAATTCAGTTAGATACACCATACTAAAAGGGATGCGTATCAATGGTTTTGCTAAGGTCAAAGTGCTCAAAATTATTTATAAGCGTCTATGAGGCCTTCTTCAATGGTTATCTCTTACATAGCTCAAGGAATATTTTCACAAATTTTAATAGAAGAAGAGAGATAGTTTCATACACACACTTCGATATACGGAAATGGCGTGTGGGATCATTCATAATACTATATACATGTCAAGAGTCGGATCATTTTTTTTATGGAAACGGGAGGAGTTGCCCCCTACTGATTAAGGGGGTATTTAGATGAAAAAAATTGGCATAAATGCCGCATCGAATGTTTAGTGGGATGTCGGAAGGGGTTTTCGGATACCAACAAAAAAATAATTACAAAACTCGCCTGCTGTGAGACGAACCTAATGAGCCTAATTAATCCGTCATTAACACATGTTTACGGTAGCATTACTATAGTAATTTATTGTCTAATCATGACCTAATTAGACTCATTAGAGTCGTCTCACGATTTATGGAATATCTATGTAATGTAATTTTTTGACTACATTACTACGCTATGCATGTGTCAAAAAAATACTTTTGGGGTGGTAAAGTTTTTGCATCTAAACACCCTCTAAATATATTGATGAGTGTTTAAAATACAAGAGCTAGTTTGGAATCAGGAAACAAAGGAGACAAAGAAAATAGAACAAAAGGTTTCTACTAAAGAGTGTCTATCTATTCACTAATATGGGGGAAATATTTCTGCTTTTTGAAGATTGCTTTGCATCTCGGTATTGATAGTTGTATTCCTCTGAATATCAAGTCGTTTTGACAAGTCTAGAGGTTCCAACTCATGAGGATGATGGAACAGCCAAGTCAATTGATCCAAAAGTTGGATCATGGAAGGGGTTATCTTTTAGAGTGCTTAGAGCGGCTTATACCATTGCAGAAGGCCTGAGAGAAACATATAGTATGTACAACACTAAGCACTCAACTTGATGACTGTCATTATACTGCAGAGTTTCCAATAGGACGTCGGAATGACTCTTATTCCTGAAAGGGATGCTGGGTAGTGATCTTGATTTTGTCATAGTATAAGCTGGACACTCCGGCAAGGGGTTCCCAGCCTATGCTTTGATAAGGGGCTTGAATGAAATCGTGATTCTGAGAGTGTGAGCAACATATATCTGACTCATTGGGCGCTAGAAGCATCACCGAGTCGTCGTTTCGCGTTAGTTACTGTTGAAGCATGACTCATACATAACTAGGCTACGCATCACCGTTGAGCACCCAACTCGTATCGATTACCCTGCCAAGTATGTATTATCAATCCTCATGGAGAATCTCGTAATAATTGACTTTAGCTTGGTCTGGGGAGGAAAGACTTACTGGTTACAAGCTGGCTCTTTATGGGCACCTTAATGGACACATAGGTTCCGTTGTGGATCCAAATGTGGAGAACAAATCTTGGCCCTGTTTAGATGTTTCGCGAAATTTTTTTCGAGTATGTCGGGCACACATTTGAAATATTAAATATAGACTAATTACAAAACTAATTACAGATTCTGTCAGTAAATCGCAAGACGAACTTAATAAGTCTAATTAATCCGTCATTAGCACATGTTTACTGTAGCAATTTATTGTCTAATCACGACCTAACTAGGCTCATTAGATTCGTCTCGCGAAGTACACTCCATCCATATAATGGGTTATTTTTTCGACTACATTTAATATGCCATGCATGTGAGAGAACATACTCGAAAAAAATTTCGCGAAACATCTAAACAGGGCCCTTGTGTTTTGCTTATGTTCTTTGCTTGTTCTTGTGCTTTGTCCCCCTTAATAAGCATATGCATATGTATTATGTTTTGAAAAAATATATATATATCGAAGTATAGCCTCCAATGCACATCGGCTCCTGCCTCTTACTAAAATATACAAATGGGCCAAACATACCTGGATTAGACCCGTTTTCAACAGCACGCCGTGCTAGTGAATGAGATGCAAAGACTAAAAGGTCAAGAGAAGACAAAAGAAGGAAGGGCCTCTATCATTTTCAGAATGAAATTACACAAACATTTTCCTACAAGCTAAGGGTCGTCGTTCCGCGCGGTTTCACACTCTCAAATTAAAAACGCCGTACCGAAAACACGGTAACATTTTATCTGCTCCCGGCTATCTTAAATTTTCGGTATCTGAATAATGTAAACGCGAACCCGAACCATATTATCCTAATAATAAACAAATAGAGTGAATGCTGTATAAGAATAGGGTGCCTTGTTGCTTTCCATCACTAATAGATATAAGTACAGTGTCAGTTGGCACCTGGAAGAGAGATTCCGTGCTTCTCGCCTGAGGGGTAGTCTACGAACACTGATCAAATGACTAAGGCCTCATTCCTTTCCACCGAATTCATTTCCGGTCAGGAACGATAGTTGTAGTAGAAAATTCGTGGTAGTTACAACAAGAGATCGGGATTTATTCCGGGCTGAGAACCAATTTACTTACGATAGGGACAACAAGAGACCGGGAATCAATTCCCTAGTCAAGAGGTGGAGAACCAATCCATGTCTTTTGTTGTGTCTATCATGAATAAATTAGTTTCCGATCCAAAATTAATCTCGGTCTAACTATCATAAATTTTCTACTATAACTATCGTTCTCGACCGGGAATGAATCCGATGGAACCGAATGAAGCCTAACGGTGCTCCTAAAACTAAATCTGGGGTAACCCCCGGTCTCGTCTCGGTCAGGTCAACGTGACGCAAGACCACGCCTTCTCCAAAATAAAATAAAATGCCAAGAAATATGATGCCCTTTTGCTCTTCACCGTACTAGTGAGAGTACCAGTAGCTAGCCACTAGCCAGTAGGAACTCGGAAGAGAGCATCATCCATGTGATAGAGTTGAATAATCATCTTAATTATGAGCAATCATCCTATATATAAGTAACACGCGCAAATGATGGTTTGACTCCACGACCAACACATCCTAGCTAGCAGAGCAGCCAGCCATGGAGGCTGCCGTGGTGAGCTCCACCGAGGGCGTCCTGCGGATCCTCCTCGGCAAGCTCGGCGCCGTCCTCGCCGAGAAGTACGTGCTGCTCAGCGGCGTCGGCCGGGAGATCCAGGAGCTCAAGGAGGACCTCGAGATTATGAACGCCTGCCTCCGCGACATCTCCGCCGGCAGCGAATACCATCACAGCGAGCAGGTGATTCATCAGTATTTATTTTCATAATGCAATAGCATTCCGGCATCTACTTTCGGAAAACATTTGTGCCAATAATACTTCCTCCGTTCTCAATTATAGGTCGTTTTGACTTTTCTAGATTAGTAGAATTTGCTATAAATTTAGACATAGCGTTTATCTAGATACATAACAAAGATGATGAACCTAAAAAAGCCAAAACGACCTATAATTTGAAACGGAGGTAGTACATCGTATACTAGTTTAGTTTAATTCAGTTGCCGCAAATATTTTAGGCTAAAAAAGTGGAAAGTTATGTCACCTACAATTTGCTAAATTGCATTTTTTTTAAATGTAAAATTGCATAAGTTTCTTATTATAAATTCTTAAACTGTAGAAAGAAATTCGTGTTCCTGAACAAAACAAAATGTATGAAAGCTAAGCCATTTGATTTGCAGAAATCACATACATCTATTGGGAAGTTAGAATCTCAAATTGGTATTACACATTGTTATAGTTGAAGTTAGATTTTGTTCGTGGCTGCTGAATAGAAAGGAAATAGGGAGATGATGCAGAAGAAAATAATCTTATCAGACCGAGCATTTGTGGATGTGTGTTGTGACATGTGCCATTTCATTTCTTGATTTGTTTTCTGCGTCCATTGCTATTGATAATCCATCTGTCTCATAGTTACTGTCTTAGTGATGATGCATATATCAAGATGAATTCAGTCTATACTCTATCGCTTGATGCTCTCGGTTAGATCTGATAATTTACAGTCAGAAAATCATATGCTTATGATCCCCATATGGACTCATGTCTCATGTCCAACGAGAATTTTCTAGCCAAATCTATTTTCCAGTCACATGTAATAGGTTTTTCGGTTGCGACAATTAATACTTGTAAAATTCCTTTTTAGCACCTGCAACTAGAAATCAACTTATGTAATAAGAAAATCCATCAACCACCCATGCCCCCATGAGACAAGTAGCCCCATTGGCACCCAAAGCCCCTATGGAACAGCAGACCTTTTATTCCCTCAAAAAGAGGCAATTTCAGTGCTCCCATTTTCCACACACACAAAAACACTAAAAAATGCATAAAAAATTTAGCCACAAAACTTAGAGTTGAACAAATTCAATACAAGGGGAAAATTCAATACAAGGGGAAAAAATAAAATCGGCATATTGAAGTGGTCATCACGTTTTTGAGGAGTCAAATTTTTAAAGTTTGACTAAATTATTTAAAAAATGTATTATTATTTATGATCTATAATAAGTATCATTAGATTGAGTATTAGGTATACTTTGCTAATAAACTTATTTGAAGATATAAATATTGATGCATTTTTTTTATTTTTAGTTAAATTTAAAAATGTTTGACCGTGATGAGCACTTATTTTGGGACCGAGAGAGTATATATATGTGGATCCACCACCGCACCTACCTTTTGTAGATTTGTCTTTTTATCTCCTTATAAACAAAATTTTGTTTAACTACAAACTTTACATGAGCATAAATCCATCATCTATCTATCCAAATTTTTTGTTGAATTTTATATAGTTTGTTTGCGAGTAATGTGGTACGAGCACAAGGGGTGGAGCACTGGAATTATTTTCCCTTCCCGTATTTCCTGGGGCTGTTACGTGTCACCTTCAATTATTGTTAACAAACTGTCAACGAAGGAAGCAATCTGGTGTGATTCTCTCTATCGCACATTTTGGCCCATGTGTAGCTGTAGGCCCACTTACCAACAAAATTTTCACTATTTTGCGGATGTTTTCTGTGTAAGCGTGCGGAATAGGACAAAATAAGTAATTACACTTTGCGTCCATACAAGTTCGAATTAAAAAATCCATAAATCACAAACCGAACATCCAAATGAAATTCCGATTATACCATTAGATTTGTTACGACAAGAACTTCGAAACAAGATCTCAGTTGACTATGTTTGATGAAATTTTTTATTCGCATTTTTTAATCAAGAATGTATATTGTGTACAACATTATTACAATAAATTGTTTTTTTTTCATTAACTTGTCGTTCCCTACTTCAATCTTTTCTAATATCTTTTGAGGCAAAAATATTTTTTAAATCTTATTTTGTGATTTCTCGTTATTTTTGATCTAATGACAATATTGTGTTTTTATCTTATCCCATTCCTTCCTGATGCTTGCCGTGAATATGTATTTGTTCATTTGAAAGATTATTTTGTTTACAGTTTATATGTATTTGTTATCTATGTATAATTATTTGTTTGCATTTTAACTTATTTGTTCGTGATGTATACTTATTTGTTGGTGATGCTTAATGTTTTTGTTCGTGAAATATACCTATTTGTTCTTGCAATTTGTTCGAGGTTATAGATCACTTTGTTCCATGGGTTGATATAATATGTTGTAAATGTACCATTATTTTGTTCAGTGAGTTTGTATAATTTTTTTCTAGTGAATTTTTTTGAGCATATATGTCCAATTAGTATAGTGCATTTTTCTTTGAGATCTATAAAATTTTCTAGTTTACATTTATATAAATATTTGTTATTTGAGTTTTGTATAGTTTGTTCAATTAACATATATTATTTGTTCTACAAGTTCATATAATTTGTTCAGCATGTATAATTAATTTGTTCAGTAAATTTGCTTAATTTGTTTCGACTGTACATATGTTTGTTCTATTAGTTTGTATAATCTGTTATAGAGGTACACGCTTTTGTTCTCTGAGGGTATATAATTTGTTCGAGTTGTATAATTATTTTGTTCTACTCCCTCCGTTCCTAAATATAAGTCAATCCAACTTTCTTGGAGAGTCAAACTTTCTCAACTTTGACCAAATTTATACAATAAAATACTAACATTTATGATATCAAATAAATATCATTAGATTCTTCATTAGATATATTTTCATAGTATAGCTATTCGGTATCATAAATCTTTAAAATCATCTCTATAATTTTGGTCAAAGATAAAATAGTTTGACTCTCCAAGAAAGTTGGAACGACTTATATTTAGGAACCGAGGGAGTATTTATTTGTGCAATTTGTTCCACATGTACCGAACTCGCATAAAATATACATTTTTATTAAAAAAATATGAAAAAAAATTCCATCCAAACATAGGCCCTGTTTGGCATGACTTTGGAGCTAAACTCCATCAACTCCCTCCAAAGTTTTAGCCAAACACCTCAACTCCCAAACTCTATGGAGCATCCAAAACTCTGGAGCTGTAGTACAAATAGACTTGGAGTTGTGTACCTCTTTTGCAACTCTAAAACTCTCACATATCAACCTAGTCATAGAGTTCGGAGGTAATTACCCACCACTGCACTCGTTAAAAAAAACGGTTTGCTTCTTTCTTTTCTCTTCTTCCTCGACCTTCCCCTCCCCCTCCCGACGTCTCCATCCCTGTCCCTCCCGTCCCCCATCGACCAGCGCGCCGCCGCCGTCCCTCGTCGACCAGCGCGTCGTCGTCGTCCCCTCGCGCCTTCACGCCGCCGTCGTCCCCTCGCGCCTTCGCCAGATCCCCGTGTCACCGCCGGCCCCTCACGCCCCCGCCTTGAGCTCGGCATGGAGGCGGGCTTGAAGCTTGCGCCCCTGCCTTGAGCTCGGCGCCGCCGCCGGCCTCATCCCGCGTGGCTACCCCAGCCTCGGCCTTGAGGTCGCCTTGCCGCTGGCCCCGACGTGGTCCCGTTCCGCGCGCCGTCGGCCTGGTCTCGGCCCGCCGCCACCTGGGCGCTACCTAGCCCCGTCCTGCACTGAAGGCTCGCCCAGTCACCCTGATTGACGCATGCCATTGATTGTTGAAATCAGGAATTAGTTCGTGTCATTGATTAGTAAAATCAAGAATCGATTTGGACCTCCCCACAACAACAACGCCCAATCTGTGGCCCGCATATGTCGCGACCGTGGCAGAGGAAGAGAGATGGGGAACAAGCAGAGATTAAATCAGAACAATTATAGCTACCCAGTCAGCCTGAATGACATGTGGGGCCATGAGCTAAGGGCAATATTGGCAATCCACACTGAAAACCATCTTTTTGAGAGCTGGGGGCACCATTATATCCAAAGATCTCTTTCCAGTCAGATCTTGCTCCACGTGGAGCAGAGTCCAGCTAGAGTTTAGGAGTGGAACTGATCTCTATGGAGCAAGAGCTATGCCAAACAGGCCATTAGATGGCATCATGACACTGATCTCTTGAAACTTAATAAAGAAAAAAAATCTTTAGACCATGACTGGGCGTGTTTAGATCTCCTCAAAAGGGTAAAAAGTTTCACCTAGAAAACTGTGTCAGTTCATTTTTTTTCTCAGCGCACGCAACCAATACAAAAAGGTTTTCACCTTTTCACCCCTTTCACCCTATCTAAACACCCCCATGATAACTAGGACGATTCCTTTTTTCTTTCTAAAGATCCGGAACCATGCCGGAATGTTAATTATAAGAAGCCTAGGACGATTCCAACTGCCACTTTTTTTTTTTGTGAGAGTATCGATCATCGGGTCCGGGCGGCGGCTAAATCAATCATGCGCAGCTTCATGTCGTCCAAGATTTCCCTTCAGCGTTCCTGGAGGCTGGAGACGCTTAGCAGAGGAAATTTGTTGTCGCCGTTGCGTGGGGTACACGAACGGGCAGAAACGTATGAACGCATGCGGCAAATTTTTAGGGCTATACTCCCTCCGTCTCAAAAGACAAGGCGTTTTGTGATTCAAATTTTGTCCCATAAAATAAGTCGTTTTTACCAAATTTGGCAAGTTTGCATGTGCATGCATGCAACAGTCGGTTAGCACCAAATCTGGCTAAAAGATAGGGGCAATCAAGGTCATTTTACATTTTTGTTAATCTGTCCTAAAACGTCTAGAATGACTTGTTTTTAGGGACGGATGGAGTATACGGAAAGGTGGCAGAGCATTTAGCTACAATTCGACGTGTGTGTGCCCTGATTTCGGCAGCCATCACCAACAGATTACTCGGGATTGATCGGACGGCACTCAGGATCAATCGAGGAAACCATGGCGTCCCTGCCGTGCCTGTATGGAAGTAGCAGCTGCGAAGGTGGCTGTTGCTGTGGGGAGGGAAATGAACTGATGATCCGATTCGAATGGTTGGCCCATCAAATCACACAAAAGTTAGCAAAAAAATAATAATCTAACTTTAGGGCAAGAGAGCAGTCATGCATCCTTGGACCGTGATGACTCCATTACACGCGGGGTCGTCACGACGAATTAGCTTTAACACCAATGCATCGTCCTTGACAGGGTCAGTGCGCACTCACTTTCAGAAGTCCCTCAGCAGCCGGGGGGCCATGCTGCCGGCCAATTGTTCTCTAATCTCGATTACTACGTGGTCCTGCCGTCCTGGCAGCCACATATATTCGTCATCCGTTTCTTTTCCTTCAATCTTCATACGGCTCTGGGCACGATGAGAGCAGCCGGGATCGGGCGTCTCACCCGCGCCCTCGTCGCAGCCATGCTCTTATGGACCGCTCATGGGGAAGGGTTCAGTCAGCTACCAAACAGGCCCGTGTTCCTCTCCGAGAGAGATGCCCTCCTGGCGTGGAAGTCTAGCCTCGGCAACCCGGAGCCGCTGGTCGACTGGACGGAGTACCGCTATCCGTGGTGGCCGGGGGTCATGTACGACGAAGCCGGGCACGTAGTGGGGCTCAAGCTAAACTGGGGGATCAGCGGAGGCCTTCACGCGCTCGACCTCGCAGCGTTCCCGAGGCTCGTTGCCCTCGACCTCAGCTACAACAATCTCACCGGTACCATTCCTGCTAGCTGGGGTAGTAACATGCGGGCCTTGCGCTTTGTGGACCTGGACAACAACATCTTATCAGGTGAAATCCCTACCGCCTCACCAATCCTTAATTGTTCTCTTCAAGCACTCCATCTAGACAACAATAGCTTCACCGGAGTCTTTCCGTCGGTCCTCGAGGGATGCAACGCGTTGGTCAATCTCGATCTTGGAAATAACATGTTTTCTGGCAGTATTCCACCTTGGATTGGTCATGGCCTTCCGTCTCTGTGGTTCCTTATGCTTGGATCAAATAATTTCAGTGGTGAAATTCCTTCGACGTTATCAGAGCTCTCTCAGCTTCAAATTCTAGATTTGTCAGACAACAACTTGGTAGGGCCGATCCCAATAGAATTTGGCAACTTATATTCCATGAAGCACCCGACTAATGCATCTGGCATAGAGTATTCTTACCTTCGGGATATTTATCGTGTAACCTGGAAGGGTCGAACGTTTGTTTTTTACCCAACAGCTCAGTTAGTGACCGGTATTGATTTGTCAGGAAATGCACTGTCTCAATGCATCCCTCGGGAGTTAACTAATCTCAAAGATCTTCGTTTTCTTAACTTGTCCAGAAATCAGTTGTCCTGTAGCATTCCTGAGACCATTGGCAATCTAGCACATCTTGAGTCTCTTGACCTCTCCATGAACCAACTTTCAGGAACCATTCCTTTAGGCATAAGCTATTTGCTATCCCTTGGTGTATTTGATGTCTCCAACAATCATTTATCAGGAAAGATACCCACTGGCCACCAAGTTCAGACCTTCACAGACCCATCAATTTACTACAACAATTCTGGCCTCTGTGGGTTTCCTTTAGCTCCTTGTGCTGATGCTTCTCCTCCATCTGCTGAGACTCAGAGAAATGTTAAAGGCCATGAGGATCCATGGATGTTCTACTGTGTGATCGCTGGAATTGTTTCTGGACTTTGGGTATGGATTGGAATGCTCTTTGGCATCGTGAGCTTGCGGTCCTATGTTTTCGATGTAACCGATGGCATGCACCATAAGATTACTCAAACTCTTCAACCTAGTGGTCTATTGTTTCCAACAAAACGCTGACCAATGTCGACTTGTGCTTCAGACAAAAAATGGGAGTTTCACTATACTATGTTTACCAGCCCAATGCCATTTTTTAGCCCCAAAGACAGTAGGATAGTGTTCCCTTGTGCTAAAGATTATGTAATTTTGAGAGGTACAAAAACATTGTAATATACTGTTGTATTGCACCCTTTTGGTAATAAAAGTAATATATTCCATTTGGTAATAGCCATATAAGTACCCGAAATTTGGTCGGCACCGAATGATTGGTTTGGTCCTTCTTGTCGGCTCACGAGGCACTAAACCACAAAAATCACCAACTGAACTCCATGAAGTTTAAATGGATGGCCACAAAATCACCATTAGTTTAAATTATCTCAACTGTAGTACTCTACCCAAATCAACACTCCATTAAGTTTGTTTTTTTTAAAGAAAAACACTCTCCACTCTCCATGAAATCGGAATTTCTTCGATCAACAGTGTCATCATTAAACAAAACTTGATCTCAAGTCTCTAACAGCCCTCTTAAGTCTTAACACCAAGGAGCCTATCCTTTTAACTTTTTTGAATGTTAATGTAGTAGTTTTATTTATACTCACTCGTAACCCATGAGTACTTTAGGGGTAATATTGGAATCAAAATATTAATTAATAAATTATGGTTTATTTAATAAAGGAAGGTAAACCCTAAAGATAAGAATAATCGATGTATAAATTGTTCTTTAGATTAATTATTGTATTTTATAAAATAACTAATTACTATTCTATCATTATTTTTCCCAAAATTACCCTTAACGTTAGAAATACTAGACAACTAGTATGGCCGTCCGCGCATTTGCTCGGCTAGACTTTCTATACTATTTAAAATATTTTTATATTATTGTAGAAGTATAACATAGTTTATCATTATTATTTATTTTATACTCTATATTTATAAAATAGTAAAAATAGGTTTGGAGTTTTTCTCACCATCCCTTAATTTGAATGTGAGATGAGTCATCATTTATCTTGGATTGTGTCTTGGCTAACCCATTGTATTTGATTTATACTGGAGGTGGAGCTGGTATGTCGACTGGGGGACATAACATGATCGGTAGTTGTGCCCACTGGGCAAGTGAACACCGTGTTCGAGCTATCATCCAAGGAGTAGCCATATGCGTCGGGGCACATCCGGAGGAAGAACACAGAGTAGGTGGTGGAGCATCGGTTGCTGATGCTGAATGTGATGATGGCGCTGCCGACTGGTAGGAGCATCAGGAACTAGGAAGAGAGGCAGGAGGTGGAGAGTCCAGGAAGAACTCAGCGCTGTCATCTTGTGTTGTGGATTTGCTTGCATTGATCTACTTGTGGGAGTGCATTTTGGGTTGTAGCCTCTGCCAGGGAGGAAGAAAAAAAGAAAAGAAAAAAGAAAATCAAAAGAGCTAGGGATAACATATACTATATAAGGTTTGCGTGTTGAATCGATCAGTGGCGTACAGCTAACCACGTAACACACTGGAGAACTAGAAGACCCACATAGGCGCACAAAACTGATGTACCTTCGAATTGTTCACTAGTATCGTTTCTTTTTTCTCGAGAGAGATGCGCAACAATGTAATAAGAAGAATAAACCGAATAAATGTTTACTGGTACCGCTTCTCATCTATAAAGCACCATATGCAAACGTGAAGTAAAATCCTGTTGATACCAGTTTAGCCTGTGCTAATTGATAATTCTTGCTGCTAACACAATATAGCTTATGAACAGATTATGCCACTGTGTTCGACCCTAATCTGCTGCCCTTTTTCTTTCAGATCACCTGCAACTCAAGAGGCAGCACCTTTGTTCAAGCTTTCGCCCGAAACACACGGTTTTGTATGAAGGGAACTATTCAGTAGCTGTAAGAACATAGAAGTGGTTTTGTAGAACGCCTTGACGTGAGAACCGTCGTGCCGCCAGCTATGTGCGAGAAGTCTCACTCATCACATAATTTTGTGATCCAGGTGCCAAGAAGTCTCACTAGGATCGAGGTGTTTGGATCTAAGTGCTAAACTTTAGTATGTGTCACATCAATGCTAAACTTTATTATGTGTCACATCGAAATGTCGAAAGGACACCGGACGGAGTTTTCGGTTACCAATAAAAAACAAATTATAGATTTCATGTGTACTCCATGAGACATATTAATTAAGTATAATTAATTCATCATTAGCACATGTTTATTGGAGCACCATATTGTCAAATCATAGATTAATTAGGCTTAAAAAATTCATCTCGCAAAATAGTCACAATCTGTGTAATTAGTTATTTTTAAATTTTTATTTAATACTATTGCATGTAAGATTCTTTTTGATGTGATATGTGCTAAACTTTAGTACCAGTAACCAAACGAGGCCTGACGTCGATTTCTGTTGTTGGATTATCATCTATCTAGGGCTTGTTTAGTTTCCTCTCAAAAAAGTTTCACCTATCTTATATGCATAGGCATAGAGTACTAAATGTAGACAAAAGAATAACCCATTACATGGATGAAGTGTATTTCGCGAGACGAACCTAATGAGCCTACTTAATCCATGATTTGCAACAGTAATGATACAGTAACCGTCCGCTAATTATTGATTAATTACCATCTAATTACCCGTCATTAAATTTTTCTCGCGGTGTGCATGCTACCATCTAATTACCCATCGTTACCAGCAGGAAAGATCCTTTTTTCGGGAGGGACTATGCGACGCAGATGCAGGGTCCTGCCAGTTGACGCACACCTTCCCACCATGCAGCTAAAGCTACCACCAGTCGGCCCACCTCGCTGTAACGGGATATAAATAGCGAAAGCGACAGGTCCACCATGCCCTCGTCACCGACTTTTACCTTAAGTTGACCCAAGTAAAATCCGTAACTTCTGTATCAAATATCCAAACAAAAACCTAATTGCACCATTAGATTAGTTAGAGCTAGATCTTTATAATAAAATCCCATTTGAATATGTTTAAGTAATATTTTAGGTGGAACATTTTTTTAAAAAGGTGGAACATTTTTACTATAACGTGGAACAAATGTTCGACGTTCACAATAAACTGTTCCAGTTTCTTAAAAAATTGTTCCAAAATAAAAGGTATCTAAACCAATTTAACGGTGCAATCGAAATTTAATTTGGTCACTTAAATTAAGAGATATGGATTCTTTTCTGTTTTAACTTTTGTTGGCACGAAATCCCGTACACCAACATGCATGCGCACGGTGGGAGGGTTTGGAGCACCGGCCCACAGGCTGACGCAAGCACGTGCGCTTGCAGTCTTTAGTGCGTGGGGTGTGCGGTGGAGGATATTTTACCGCACCGTGCGGTAAATAGCAAATCCGCTTTTTTCTGGCAAAACTGTATAATCTCCGGACGCTTTTTGATTTGAGTTGGAGGAACTGTAGGAAGCAAGGAGATGATGCATGGGCCGTCATTTGAATCTCTCTGCTTTCAGCCCGGTCCACCTCTGCAAAGCCCACGTCAAAATGAGTATAGTATTGCAGCCCAAGCTAATCTGAACGGGGGAAATAATAGCTCTGCGGCGTCTTCCTTCCTCCCACCGCACAGGCGCACACGCACGCGTCCCGCCGGTGCTCCGGCCGCGGCGGCGGCGATCTGCCCGATGACTTTGGCTTGCTGACGGATCACTGCAGCTTCTATGGCGCGCCTTCATCCTAACCGCATTATAAAGGGAGCCGTGGGGGTACTTGATCTCATCTGTGCCACCTACGAGCTCAGTAAAGGTGAGTCACCTTCGGTCTTCCCTTGAGATTAATCGATCTGTATTTCTTAGCAAGAGGAGGTGATAACCAACAGCTTATCTAGGAGCTATATGAGTGATTATTTAAGGACGGCTGATCTCTATTAGGCCTCGTTCGGTTCTCATGGAACCGTTCCCAACCGGAACGGTTTCTACTTTCTAGTCAACTATATAACATGAAATTTGCGATGAATATTATAAAAGACCAGGATTTATTCCGGTTCAGTAACTAATTTATACTAATTTACTCATGATAGATAGAACGAGAGGCCGGGATTGATTCCACATCTCTTGACCAGCGGATTGATTCCCGGTCTTTTGTTGTATCTATCATGGATAAATTAGTTCTCGGCCCAGAATAAATCCCGACCTTTTATTGTACCTATCATACATTCTTGTTATATCTATACTAGGAACCATTCCCGGCCAGTAAAACAACCGAACGGGCCCTTAATGTTTACAATGGAGATAAATCGCACAAACAGCAAAAGTTTTCAAAGTAAGCAGCGACTTCTATGTTCTACAACTACTGAATAACTTTTTGTGAGACCCGGTGTTTAGACCAAAGGCATCAGGTTATATGACTCATTTCTAGAAGCAAAAGCCTACCCGAGGCTCTATATGAGCAGAGGGACTCGATCTAGACATTCCATGTTCATTAACATAATTATAACAAGAAGCTGATTGTGCAGAAATGCAGAATCAAGAACATACAAAACACAGTGGTAGGATTTCAAAATGTGATAGGCACAAGGCACCATTGATACATGCCGATAACTGATAGGTACAAGTATCTGCAAGGCTTTGATGTGGTCTCTTGCTTCTTTTTTTCTTTTCATGTCTGCTAGCCAAAGGATGAAACAAATGGTTTAGGAGGCATCTTTAGGCTCTGCAAGCTATCAGTCAGCATGTTCACCACTTTTGTCATAGACGGCCGATTCACTGGGTTCCACTGAATGCACCAAAGCGCTACAATAGCTAGCTTCCTCATTATATCTTTCTCTCCTTGTGTCATTTCCGTGATCAGTTCCAGTTCTTGCCCGGTGATTATTTTCTCATATATCCACTCTGGAATGTAAACATCATTTTCGTTCTTGGCCTGCGGGTCTGAGCCACTCTGTCCACTCATCATTTCCAATACCACCATGCCAAAGCTGTAAACGTCTGACTTGTATGATACTGTTCCAAAGTTCCGAGAATATAATTCTGGTGCAATGTAGCCCATTGTGCCTCTTGCTGCGGTCAGTGTGACAATGCTTTGATCCCTTGCACACAGCTTTGCTAGTCCGAAATCTGAAATCTTTGGTTTAAAACTGTAGTCCAGTAAAATGTTTGAAGGTTTAATGTCGAAATGGAGGATGCGTTGATTGCACCCTTGATGCAGGTACTCAATCCCTTTGGCAATCCCTGTGGCTATTTCAAGCATCCTGTTAGGTGTTAATTTTTCTCGGCAACAATTATCAGATGCTTGTGAGAATATATATTTCTCCAGTGATGCATTGGGCATAAATTCATATATTAGAGCACGTCTTGATCCTTCAGAACAGAAACCTAGAAGCCGGACGACATTGGCATGGTGGATTGTTCCAATGGTTGCAACTTCGTTGATAAAGTCTTCTCCTTCTCCCTTTGAGTTCTCCAATACTTTGACTGCTACAGGTACTCCATTGGATAGCTCACCTTTGTATATGCTTCCAAATCCGCCTTGGCCAAGTTTATTGTTGAACCGTTTTGTTATCTTCTTCACTTCAGAAAATGTGTATCTTGTTGGTTTTGATGTGCTGTAAGTGTTTAGGAACATTTCAACTTTTAGGTGTATCTCTTCATCATACTTTGATTTCAGGGCGAGATACAATGCAGCAGACACGGTCACTGAAAGAACTAAAATCGTGGCTACTGATGATGTTGCTGAACAAACACAATGAAGGCAGTCAGGTAATCAGATAGAAATCCATTACCCATCAGATGCTCTCTTTTGTGAATGATGGTATGGACATTTTACTATTTTAGTTGTAAGGAATGAAAGAACTCCATGGGTTAAGAGGGATTTAAATTTCTTACCTGCAATACATGTGATCCTGCATGAAGGAAAGAAAAGAATTAGATTCTGGCACGGCAGATGTGGAGATGCGTAATTCGAGACCATAGTTTTGATATGGCATGTGGGACTATCTTGCAAAGGAGCCAAGTCTGGGTTTTGCATTATGGTGGTATTTTGGACTAATCTCAGATGCCTAATCTTTTCTGTCACTAGTTTTGATTTCTTTTCAGTGAAATAGAAGAACCATTTTACTGGAATCATCATAAGTGCTCTGTTACAAAGAATATTCTGCAGAAAACGCAACAGTACCATCTATCTGAAAGTCTGAAAGAACTAAGAATGAAATGGAAGATGATATTGTCTATTACTTAGGTCATCGCATTTTCAGTCCAAAATCAATAAGTAAACCATAGCATATGATATGTTTTTACAGATAAGTTGTAAGTTGCAGGAGCTAATAAGAAACTCACTGTTCTTCTTGCAGAATGCTTGCCTAGCTTCTGAGCGAAATCCACAATGCCCCCCTCCAAGTTCGCAGTCTTGGCAAACATTGGTAATGTTGGGAACTGACCACCTGAACCTAGTCTTACCGAATGCAATGGTTCCTTCAGTTTCATTAAAGTGCTGCTCTCTCTCATTCTTAAGAAGGTAAGGTATCCAAATATCATTGGAAACCACCATGCAATCCAATGGAAGGACATCCATGGATTCAAAAGAAGACACCAAGTATGAAAACTGGCTTGTGTTGCTAAGGCAAGAGATGGGGCCAGCAACACGGTCCTGATTACCTGGTCTGAACTCTGTTGAACAACTCACTAGGGTTGCAGAATCTCCATAGGGTCTATATACATCAGTTGATAGATTGGTGGAGATGATCTTTTGAAGAGGGCACTTGGAGGCTGCAAGTGTGATGACATCAATAAAACCATACCTATACTCGATGTCAATCACCTTGCATAAACCAAGATTTGGGTGAACGAGGATGGTGTCTGCTTGCTTAGAGCAACGTAACTTCATTCCCGGTGCACCACATGATGCAGGGCTGGTTTCAAGGCGGAATGGAAACCGGATCTGAGGTCCGCCTTCACTGCAATATGATGCTGGGCAGTTTCGGAAGAAGTTTTCATCACTGCTTGCTGTGGCCATCGTGACTCCATAGTTTAGAATTGAGAGCAGCAGAGCTGCAGCTAAAGCATTAGGCATTTCGTGTGGTAGAAGGAAGACAGAAGGCAAAGAGATGATGTTGTACCTCGAAATTTGAGTGTGACCAGCAAATATCTGTTGTGATGGCCGGCCCATTATAGTGGTGGAAGAATTCACTCCGTGGCTTTGTAAGGCGAAATTTCTTGGATAGATGCAATACAAGTCAAATAATGTCCTTATCAGTATGGCAGTGAGGCTGGAGCGATTTAGTCAAATCAACTATAAATTAATCTGGACCACTAAGAGAGCACTCCAGGCTTGACTTTTCTTCCTCCCTGTCCATATGCAACCAAAACCCTAGTTTTAACCATTTTGCAACAGTATTGACCTTGTCCTTTACTCTGGCTTCAACTTTCTTGCCTGATCTTGCATTCATGTAACATAAGTCTGCAATCCTTGCATTCTTAGCTCTCGTGTGTTTCTTCTCTGCGTCCTTGCATCTTTGCTTCAACTTTCTTGACTTTTCTTCCTCCTTTCCATATACACCCAAAAAATTCTCTTTGGACCATCCTGCAACCATATAAGAGGTGAAGCATCCAAGCCATGGATAATCTTCTTCTTTGCTTTGGTTTAAACTTTTGATCTGATCTTGCCTTTGCTAAGCTTTCATGGCTAACTTTTGTGCATTTCTTCTGTGTGTTTCCGTACAAGCATTAGTCATAGTTTCCGTATTTTCAGTTCTTCTATCAAGCACTGAAGCAGTAGATGTTCAAGGGCAATCCTCATGCTCTAATTTCTCATGTGGGCATCTCCAAGACATTCAATATCCTTTCCGTATGCAAGGTGATCCATCTGGTTGAGGCGTTCCAGAATATGAACTGGTTTGTGTTGATAGCAAGGCCGTAATTCACATCAACACTGGAAGATACTTTGTGACTAACATCTCCTACACTGACAAAAATTTCTGGGTTGTTGATGCCAATTTGGATAATAGCAGCTGTCCCATTCCTGCAAGCAATCAACGTCCTTATGAATACGGTTTGTCATCCAATGGCAGCAGTACCCTGCTGATTACTGATACAGTTACTTGGGCTGTCTTTGTGAGTTGCTCAGAGATACTAGGAAGTGATGTTATTTCCTCATCCACTGGTTGCTGTAGTGGTATGTACAGCCTTGTCGATTGCCGGAGCAGGAAGAATTCTTTTGTTTATGTCTTCACTCATACATTCTTTCCTTGGGTTCGAGACATCAAACCTTCATGTAGATACTTGTCCATGATTCCTTTGGGCAATCAGCAAATGAGTGCCCTAGATAATGCAACCTTTGAAGATGTTGTAAAATTTATGAGGGATGGATTTGCTGTTCGATTTCCTTACCACAGGGAACCCATCACACTTCGTCAGATCATTAACAGATGCCTGAATGATTCGTTGAGGTGAGTATGAGCTTTGTAGTTTGGTGACTTCTCTCTCCGTTTCCTTTCAAAATTTGGTTTCGTTTATTATGGTCCTCGCTTGTTCACTGCACATCAATCCTGTTCTATGTACTATGACAAAACCTGCAGTTATTTCTACGATCAAATATCTGGTCCAAGCATTGTGGATCAGACCTTTGCCACCGTATTTGGGATCGACCGGCAATTCTTAAGATGTGTAGAAGATTATACCCACACCCGATCTAAAATATATTGGGCTCTGATTGTCGTAGTATCTGCTGTGGTAATTGTGAAGTTCATGATTGGTAAGAAAATTTACCTATTGTGGATCATTAGACATTAGTGCAGCATTGTTGTATTCATTTAACTTATTTCTACAATCTCATTACGCAGTTCTTGCAGTACTATCAAGGTTTGTGTTCGCACCATTATCTGTATTGACCTTCCTCGCCTTCAAATACTGGAAAACAAAGATATCCATCGATTCAGTAGAGAAGTTTCTCCAAATGCAACAAACCCTTAGCCCAACAAGATATGCATATACAGATATCACTGCAATCACAGGGCACTTCAGAGAGTAGCTGGGCCAAGGAGGTTACGGGTCTGTGTACAAAGGTGTGCTTCCTGGTGAGGCTTTTGTTGCTGTCAAAATGTTGGAAAATTCGTTCTGCAACGGAGATGAATTTATCAGTGAAGTTTCCACCATTGGAAATATCCACCATGTCAATGTAGTGCGTCTCGTGGGGTTTTGCTCAGAGGAAATGAGGAGGGCGCTCGTGTACGAGTACATGCCCCGTGGATCTCTCGATAAGTACATCTTCTCATCTGAGCGTAGTTTTTCCTGGGATAAGCTTAATGAAATAGCTTTAGGCATTGCCAGAGGAATCAATTACTTGCATGGAGGATGTGAGATGCAGATACTGCATTTCGATATCAAGCCACACAACATCCTTTTAGACAATAACTTCACTCCTAAAATTGCTGACTTTGGGCTGGCCAAATTATACCCAAGGGACAACAGCTTTGTGCCGGTGAGTGCTGCGCGGGGAACGATAGGGTACATAGCTCCTGAGATGATATCTCGTAATTTCGGTGCCATTTCATGTAAATCAGATGTTTACAGCTTTGGGATGTTATTGCTGGAGATGGCTGGGGGACGACGGAACTCAGATCAGCATGCAGCAAGGAGAAGCCAGACATACTACCCAGCTTGGGTGTATAATCATCTAACTCGACAAGAGGTGGGTGAGATTTGCAAAGCTTTTGATATACATGAGGTGGAGAGGAAGCTGTGCATTGTTGGGTTATGGTGCATTCAGATGAAATCACATGATCGACCGACGATGAGTGAGGTCATTGAGATGCTTGAAGCTGTCGTTGATGGTCTGCAGATACCTCCCGAGCCATTCTTCTGTGGGGATGAGCAAAACTCTGTAACTGGTACGTTCCATTTCTCCTCCTTGGAGTTGAGTGCAATCTCAGAGAATGATTGAGGTTACAGATTCAGCAAGATGAATAGCCATGTGGCGTTGTGCCCATGTGCTACAAGTAGCTAGGATCTGAAAATCTGTAGTCACGATTGTACCTGAATGATGCTCAGTATCTAATCATTTGCAATGTGATGTAATTTGATTATATGCTGTGGCTCCTATGATGAATATAGAGTTTGGTGAATTGATACAGATACAAATTACATATATAGTTCATAGTCTGTGGCCCTGCCTGCCATTGGTCGAATTCATAATTTTTGCAGGAATCAGAACGGCCTTAGTAGCTTGGCTCTTGTACCTTTTTTCAGCTTCTATGGGGTGTCTGCAAATAGAGGTTCTTATACTCATTACAAATTCTATTAATTAAGATGTGCCGATCTTTTATCTCTTTTCCCTTTCACTTTTTTCTTCATTATGTACAGATAATCCAAGCTTCTCACAGTCACAGATAAGTTCAATTCTTCTAAAACATTCCTTGATCTCAGTTACTATCCAAAGTCGAGAAGCGCTGGTTCTGAAGGAAAGCGAAAGGTAGATGTAATCGTCATATTTCAAGGAAGAAAACAAGTATAAAACTCAGATGCTGGTCTGCGTGTGGATTGGAGCGACCGTTTACTCTTTGACGTGATAAGGTACGAGTCAGTCCACGGTTTTGATGGCCATTGGATTCTATTCTATTCTATTGCTCTAATAGTGACGGACTGATGGTACCTGTTGCGGTGCTGTTAGCACATCTGAAATGAGAAAGCACCAGTGTCCAATTCTACCAGTCACAGCTCGGTAGCTGACTCGTCGCCACTTTGTTCTCAAGCCAACCAATGTTGACCAAGAGCGCGCGCTCAGATCAGGAAATCGCCGCCAGTTTTCTCGGCAACACCGCAAGAAGAAGATTGATTGATCAGGGGCACGTACAAAATTATCTTGCGATGGCGAAACGTGTGGCTGGGATCACAGCCCATCATGCCAGCTTTCCCAGCGAAATATTATGGAGTAGGACGCCGCCGCGCGAGCCTGCCCGTTTCATGGAAAACTAAGGCCGTGTTTAGTTTCGCGGTGAAATTATTTTGGAAGGAAATTTTTTCACATTTAAAGTATTAAATATAAACTAATCAAAAAACTAATTACATATTACGTTTGGAATTCGCGAGACGAACCTAATGAACCTAAGTAATCTGTCATTAGCACATGTTTACTGTAACATTACTGTAGCAATTTAGTGTCTAATCGCGGCCTAATTAGACTCATTGGATTCGTCTCGCAAATTCCAGTCCATCTATATAATACGATTTGTTTTTTACCTACATTTAGTACGTCATACATGTGTCTAAACATTCATTTTGGATTTTGAATTTTGGATTTTGGAACTAAACAAGGCCTAAATCAACGTGCCGCGTTGCGGCCCTCCAGCCTTTTGCTGGAGTGCTGGACGAGTCAGCGTGAATGCCGTGAGCCAATTTATCATCTATCATGGAATTGATTGAGAAAACTAGAATAAAGTAGGTAAGTTGTTCATTTATATATGAAATGGATACTTCAACTCAGCTGCGCTTTCGCTATAAAACTGTCCTGTATTTCAGAAGTACGCATTGTATAATTGTTCGTCAAACTTCTAATTTCATTTCCTACCATCACGAAAGCATTTTGCACGATTTTCACTTATTTTCCTTGAATTATTGTGAGGATGTGTTGTAATTCTTCTTACAGTCTATGATATGCACCTGCTTCATGGTGACAATTTTTTTTAACTTTCCTTTTACCATTGCTATCTTTGCAACTTCAGAATAACGCAATAGACAGGGCTCACTTGGTGATTTCCATGGAACAATGTTTCATAATGGTATATGATTTTTGGCATTATTTAAATACTGTATCTCCTTTGGAAAAAAACATATACCGGTAATTTTGCACAGAAGAGCTGCATCACAGTGATTTAAATCAATAAAGTTTCACCAGATTGATAGTGTAAACACGTAGCATTCTGATCTATTAACAAACTGTGAATATGGCGCAAATATAGCCAAGGAAGATCTGCCCAGGCATCCCAAATGTCTAATCGCTGAAAAATTTTGCAATTGTCTCAAGGAAGATCTCATAAGGCATATGGCAAGTTCAAAATCTTTTCAAGCTTGGGAATAATGGCTTTTAAGTGACCTGCCCAGGTATACCTGTATCCAATCAACATACCTATATTAAAAAAAAAAGAGTCTACTCTTGAAGTATTTAGTCATGGTTCAATAAAAACGTATGTTGTATGTATAATGGAAAATATTTACAGTCATAAATATATATTCTAGTTGCTCCTATGTAGAGTGCATTTCTTATTTTTATCTACTTATTCAGTTCAGGAAACAGAAATTAATAGCTTCGTAGTAATAGATGTATACCTTTATTAATCTTGATTGCTATGAACATTTATTTAAGGCTAATTCTTTTCATACTGCGAAAAATGGTTCAGGCATGTAAAAATTGGGCACTTTTTTTTTTGGAACATGCCTTTCATTCAGTCATGGAGAATGATTACAATATGCCTCTAACAATGGACATATGACGGGGCAACCTGCCACACCACCGTCTCTAGATGTCCACTAGTATGTTTGTCCAATTCATCTTCATCAGGAACCTTATTACGTTGTCTACTAACATAAGAGAAAGTAAACTCCTGGAAACGCAGGCTCCGCTCCTGTACTCGCTATGCCGCTATCACTAGTCGGCCGCCATGTCCACTAGTATGTTGGTAGCTGAAAGATTTAATTTTATTTTTCTTTACTGGAGTACTCTCAAATGGCATTCTACTAAGTGGCTTCGACTTGTTGCCGTTGGAGGGATATGACTTGCTAGCCGGTTGCCACTTTCAAACGGTAGTATTTTAGATCTTCTTTTCGAAGTAGAACAAAAGGTAAGAAAAGTTACCTCCGCTCGTCCAAACTCCACGGAGTGCACACAACTAGAACGCTTTCATTAACAAAGGCAAGAGAAAGAGGAAAGACAACCTTCTTCTTATGAGCCAAATTGTCTAAACCTTCTAAGAAACAAGTACCTAAAAAATAAATCTTTAGGTCAAACTAGTAAAAAGCTGGCGACTCACATTTTTGGATGAGTCTAATGGGAGTGAAGGATCAATTCCTTAAGTTAGGAAGATTCAAACTGAATGGAGGTAATGAGATTAGGTTTCGGGAAGACATATGGCTGGGAAACCAGACATTAAAGAACAATACCCTGACTTGTATAACATAGTTCGTAGGAAGTGCAACAGTGGCTGAGGTTGTTGGTATAGTCCCACTTAACGTCTCTTTTAGAAGGGCGTTAGTAGGCGACAAGTTGTCGCATAGCCTAGTTGCAAGAATTGCAAGCACTAATCTACAAGATGGTAAGGATACAATAATCTGGTTACCACAAAAAAATGAAACATTCACAGTTAAGTCGAAGTACATGCATCTTATCAATGATGGCGTGAAAGTTTCACACGAAATCTGGCAAATGAAGTTACCGTTGAAGATTAAAATCTTCATGTGGTACATCAAAAGAGGTGTTACTCTCACAAATGCGAGGCGAAATTGGAATTGTTCCAAAATTTGCAGCTTATGTAGTTCTACGGAAACCATTCAACATCTCTTTTCTGAGTGTCGTTATGCCAAATTCCTCTGGAGGGCTATTCATATTGTGTTTGGTATTGACCCACCATTGAATGTAGTTGATCTATTTAATCAATGGTCCAAACAAGGGGGGTAAAAACATAATCTAAATCTATTGACAGGGCAGCAACCATTTGCTGGGCAATATGGTTTACAAGGAATGAGGTGGTTTTTGATAAAAGCCAACCAAAAACCCTTTTACAGGTACTATTCAAGGGAACGTATTGGCTCTGATTTTAGGCACTATTGCAACGCAAGGATGACCAGAAGGAACTGATGGTTGAAGCATGCCAACAGCTGGAGGTGTTGGCAATGCAATTTTTCTCCTCCCATGGATGGCCTTTTAGTTTTAGGATTGGCTTTTAGTTTGGTTGTACGTGCACTTGTTTCATTTAGCATAATGTGGACTGATTCCTACTGCTAAAGGAGGATGAAGCCGGAATTCCATTCCATTAGCTAAAAAATATGAGCCAAATTGTCTGACTCTGATTCTAACCTCACATATATAGATGGATGAGGCACAGATCTACGGCGCATAGGAGGTTGTAAGCTACTGCCATTGGTACATTTTAGTTCATGGGATCAGGAGGTGTTACCAAACTTCGTAGTTTATCAACGCTTTCAACTTTTCTCGTTGTGTTTTTTTACTAGATTCAGGCAACATCTTTTTTGCTTGAGGAAGAGCAGGTTTGTCACACGCATTGCCAATGGTATCTTTTAAGCCAATGCATCAAAACATGTAAAGCCAATGGTACCGTATAGACCAATGCATGAAGCTATGTCCCTTCTTTTTTTCAATGAAAAATTGATGAATGTTAGCACGTCTGTGATGCTTCATATGGACTCTATATCATTTCCAGTTCATAAAATCAGTGTGCAGCATATTTTGGTCATTCATTGGTAAATCAGAATTGCAATAGTTTTTTTCTCTCTTTTAGCCTAGGAGCTGTGTGTGTGTGTGTGTGTGTGTGTGTGTGTGTGTTGGGGGGGGGGGGGGGGGGGGGTGGGGGAGGGTAATCTGAACCAACTCTGTTACCCCTTGCAATTACACAAGTGCAAAAGGAGGATTCACTTTCAGGATTCAACCAACTCAGTGATCCATCTGTAAGTTGAAAGGTGTAATAGGCATTCGATGAAACATCTGTTGGATGCTAGCTTGATGTGCCATTTCATCGAATGACCACAACGAACGACATGTCTCTGCAGAAACAAATTGGTGTCCCTCTCGTTTTTAAATTAACATGTTCATCAGAAGAACATACAACATCGGGGTGGATTCAAATGAGAAAAGATGGCACAGACCTGGGAAATGGCGTGAGCAAGGGTGTGGCCTGACCTGACCGCCAGGGAGCGAGCTCTGAAGCATGTTGTAGCATCCGCTTCCCTGCCTGGCGCTTGAATCGAAGGAGTGGCTCGCAGGCGACACAGGCCCACACGCGTGCGAGCAGCCAACCAGTGCTCTCTCCAGTCTGCCCTGCTCAGGAATCTAGGAGGGGCTGCCGTGCCGCCGCCTTGACCCTCGGCGTCGAGCGATGCACCGCCGTCGTCTTCCTTCAGCGTCGCCGCTGTCTTCTTTCATGGATCTGAGCGCAAATGGGAGGGGAGGGATTCGGAGCAGGCGACAGCTCATTGCCTGGCGAGGAGATAAGAGGGAGGGGCAGAGGGGTGATGGTGGCTCCCATGCCGAAGTGGAGGTGCGCGCAGCGAGCATCTAGGGGCGGCGGCGCCGGCGCCGGCGCCGGGGAGACGGGAGAGATTGGTCCGGCTGCTGGGGGTGGACGGATGCCGCGGGGCTCGGCGTGGCGGTCATGTGGCCAGCTGCCGAGCTTGGGGAGCGTCCGCGGCCGCCGCCGGGCGCGGCAGGCGCGCACGGCCGCCGGAGCATGGGCACGCACAGCCGCCGGAGCATGGGCGCGCGGAGGCGCGGGCTCTGGATCCAGTGGAGTCGACGCCGGATCTGGCGGTGGAGAGGAGAGCGCAGCGTGGAGCGACGGCGCGGGGAGGAGAGTGCGGGGCGGCGTGGGGCGACGGCGAGAGGAGGGATAGGAACGACGCAGTGAGAAGAGCTAGGGTTTGGAGTGTTGAGGGCTGCGTTTGATTTCCCAAAAAATGAAGGGGCTTTTTACAAAACTATAGGGACGCGGACACACTCTCGTCGCGCGAAGTTGGAGGCTCCGCTGAGTGCCACGCGGCCCGTGAAACGCGGGGAGGGCAGCAGTGGCCAGTACGGAGTAGCTTTTAAGGAACCCCGATGGAGACGTTGCTGGGGGCATGGGCGTATGGCTGCTAGGCCCCGGGCGGTGGGCGGCGGCGCACTGCGCTCTGCTGGCTGCCGTTCCGCTCGCAGCTCATACGACTATCTCTTGTGCAAGAAATTGGAGATGAATTTTGTGTGGCTTTAACAGCGATGCAGTTTGATTTTGATCAAAGAATGAAACACGACGCATATTGGCCACATAAGACTCCTTTGGTAGTTTGGTTAAGCTCTGCCATTGATCATCATAGTCAGCAATACTCTTGTCCGACCACTAGTTAGTAGTATAGAAGTGTTTTGCAACTACTATAAAGTAGTGAATTGTGATACTTTGAAACTACTTCTAAGACAAATCTATCTATACCATTTCCAAAATGTCAACCAAAAATGCCTGAGAAGCTACTAAAACACTCGTGTTTTTCAGATCTGTTGAGACACTCTTTTATGATCGGAGTGTAACTCTGTCTTTTTACAGGGCGAGTAAGTATAACACTGTTTGATCAAACATCAAAAGTATTCGTTCGGAAAAAAACATCAAAAGTAACACGGCACAAAAATATTGGTGCGTAGTCATCGTTCTCTCTATCGTGCGTAGTCATCGTTCGGAGCATTGGTGGGCTTCTTGTTGGGTCGCACGTCGTGCCTGTGCCCAACAGCGCCCACTCATTATTTCATGGGAAAAAGTCCTTTTACCTCCTCGATTGTGGGCCGAGTTCGCGTTTGCTCCCTGAACCGCAAAACCGGATATATTACACCCTCAACTCTCAAAACCGTTCGTTTTACCCCCTCGACGTTTTTTACAGCGGTTTTGGCTGACGTGACGGTGGGCCCCACAAGTCAGCGCGGGCTCCACTACGACGAGACATTCAGCCCGGTGGTCAAGCATCCGACCATCCGGACTGTGCTGAGCATTGCTACATCCCGCGCGTGGCCTATCCGTCAGCCGGACGTAAGAACGCCTTTCTTCACGGACACCTTGAGGAGACTGTCTACTGCCAGCAGCCGCCTGTCTTCGTCGACCCTGCTGCTCCTGACCATGTTTGCTTGTTACAGCG
Source organism: Urochloa ruziziensis (assembly GCA_015476505.1). Classification (NCBI taxonomy): domain Eukaryota; kingdom Viridiplantae; phylum Streptophyta; class Magnoliopsida; order Poales; family Poaceae; genus Urochloa; species Urochloa ruziziensis. The sequence continues at coordinate 5,713,634 of CM027122.1, forward strand.
TTCTCTCTACGGTCTGAAGCAGGCTCCACGCGCCTGGTTCCAGCGTTTCACAGCATACATCCACCAGCTCGGCTTCACCACCTCGGCCTCCGACGTCTCCCTCTTTGTCTACAAGGAGGGCGACTCCCTCGCCTATTTGCTGCTGTATGTCGACGACATCATCCTGACGGCCTCCTCGTCGGCCCTTCTACAACGCATCGTTGCTCGCCTTCACTCCGAGTTCGCCATGACGGACCTTGGGGACCTTCACCACTTCCTCAACGTCTCTGTCACGCGCTCCTCCGACGGTCTCTTCCTGTCTCAGCGACAGTACGCCCTCGAGCTCCTCCAGCGTGCTGGCATGGCCGAGTGTCACTCTACGACGATACCTGTCGACACTCGGGCCAAGCTCTCGGCGACCGACGGTGCTCCAGTCGCTGACCCCTCCGATTACAGGAGCATTGCTGGCGCTCTTCAGTACCTTACGCTGACTCGCCCCGATCTGGCGTATGCGGTACAGCAGGTGTGCCTCTTCATGCATGACCCCCGCGAGCCCCACCTGGCGCTGCTCAAGAGGGTCCTCCGGTACTTGAAGGGCACACTCTCCTCGGGCCTTCACATCGGCGTTGGTCCGATTCAGTCACTCACCGCGTACTCGGACGCGGACTGGGCGGGCTGTCCTGCCTCCCGACGCTCCACTTCAGGCTACTGCGTCTACCTCGATGACAACTTGGTCTCCTGGTCTTCGAAGCGTCAGACTACGGTCTCCCGCTCCAGTGCAGAGGCTGAGTATCGGGCTGTAGCATATGCTGTTGCTGAGTGTTGTTGGCTTCGTCAGCTCCTTCAGGAGCTCCACGTCTCGATTGCTACGGCGACGGTTGTCTACTGTGACAACGTGAGTGCTGTCTACATGGTAGCAAACCCCGTTCATCATTGTCGCACGAAGCACATTGAGATCGACATCCACTTTGTCCGCGAGAAGGTGGCCCTGGGACAGGTCCGGGTGCTTCATGTCCCTTCCACCCATCAGTTCGCTGACATCATGACCAAAGGCTTGCCTGTACAGTTATTCACTGACTTTAGGTCCAGTCTTTGCGTCCGAGACTCTCCCGCTGCGACTGCGGGCGGGTGTTAGATATACTTGTATAGCCGGCTGTACATTGCCTTGTATAGGAGATAACTTTCCTAACCTAGGATATTGTATCTTGTACACCAAGCCATCTTGGCTATATATATGAGAGATCACCCCCCATTGGGTGTGTAGTGTTTTCCCCAATCCTATCTCTCTAAAAAACCTCGAGTAGTTGGTGGGTTCGCAAGTGCTGCTGCCATTGCACACATTGTTGCAGCCTCCCGGCGCCTTCAGCTCTCGTGAGCACTGCGACGTGATATTGGCCGTGCAGTGAGGCCCCTTGCTGCACCCTTGCTCTTCCTGTCCCTTGGCTGGCACCGGCAGCAAGTCCATGGGTACGTTGAAGCCATCGACAAGGGAGATATCGAAGAAATCCATTCCTCCTTGTCCAAAGTTGAACTCGGCAAGCGTGAGGGGCGACTGACCTTTGCTTGTGCAGGTGAGAATGCCGCCACAATCACCCGTCTGGCATGAGCCCCTACCCGTGTTTTCGAAATCAAACGAGCAGCCTGTGCGTGGCCACACACTCCCTCTCGTGGCAGACTGCATGTCGATGGTCCATGACTTCCCCGGGTCGAGCTGCACGCCGCCGCCCACCGGCACAGCAGCTGGCCACACCGTGTAGGAGCATCGGTTGATGATGCTTAATGTGGCACCGTTGGTGACTGGTAGGAGTAGGAAGAGAGGCAGCAAGTGCAGAGCACACGAGACACTCTTCATTGCCATCTTTTGTGTTGAGATTGTGGCTGCATTGGTTTACATAAAATGAATTCTAGCCTGTAGCATGGCTTCTGTGACAGAGTCCAGGCAGCTGGAACCAGCTCAGGCTCAGATGTCTTGAGCCCTTGACCGGCCAACCATGCCGTCAACTATGGGCCAACAAGTCTTTGCATTGGCCTACATGTTGGTTGTCATTTTGGGTTGTAGCAAGGCTCTTGTGGCAGGGCAGAGATAGGGGTAACAAATATTTTAAGGTTTGCGTGTTGAATTGGCCAGCTGCGTGCAGCCAACCACGCAATAGACTGGAGAACTAGAAGTGTTTAGATTGGTGAAAAGGAATGAAAAGGTGAAAACCTTTTGCATTGGGCCGCGTGTATAGAGAGAAGAAATAAACTGGCACCGGTTCTCTAAATGAAAACACTTTTGGCGCTTTTGGTTCACTCGAAACGGTTTGACATGGCTGAGACTTGTTCAACTTGTTTCGTCATCATTCATCATTCACAGACGCACAAACGACTGTGCATGCGAATTGTTCTTTAATAATACCATTTATCATTCCTTCTATGCCATTGAAAATTATACTTCATCTTTATGTGTCATTCAAAATTAGCGGTCTCCGCCATCAGTTGTAATTTTTGATCCGCTGCCTTGCCGTCACGGAGGGGTAACAGATCCGTCAAGTAACGTTTGAACCGTCAAGTGGATCCATCCTGTTCCCTTCCACTCCCCACGCCTCGTTCATCCCTTCGGGACTCCGTCGTCCTCATCTGCTCGCCGCCTGCACGCACGACCGCTGCGCCACCTCCTCCTCGCGCCATGGCCGAAACCGCCACCCCTCCTCGCACCTCTGCCTCGTCCCGCTCGCACTGCTGCCCCTCCTTGCGGCCGCAGCCTCTCGCGCCATTGCTCGCGCCTGCCGCTCGTCCGGCCCGGATGGGAGCTGCGGTGGTCGAGACTCGGGCGCGCCCTGCCTCGTCGGAGGCCAAGCAGGAGGCGCGTGGGAGGAGCGCAGTCGAGCGGGATTGCATGGGCGGCGGCGTCATGTCCAAATCAAAGGAGAGGCAGTGCAAATCGGCCAAATCCGGAGGCGCCATGGCCAAATCAAAGAAGAGGTGGGCACGCGATGACGAAATCGATCGAGCTCGAGCCACAGCCATGGGCGGCGGCCGGGCTCGCCCTGCCACTCTCTTCCCCGTCCCGGCGCCATGGCTGAGGACAGGAACGACGACAGCCAGCCGGGCTTGCCCTGCCACGGACGGGAGCGGCTGCGGCCGGGCTCGTCTTGTCCCAGTGGGAACGGCGGCGGCGCGACTCGCTCCTCCCGTGAGGCAGCGATCGGAGGTCGAGCGGGAGCCGCGAGGCCGTCCCGGGCCGCCGTGCTCTTCCCCGTCCCCGGGACGGATGAGGACATTTTACGCCAAGGCCCTCGTAAAAAGTTGTAATTGTAATCCTAAACTCTGTGTCTTAGCCGTTTTGTAAAAAGACCCTCTGTAAAAAGGTAAATCACACGCTAACAGCGATGTTAACGTTCTGTTACCCTCCGTGACGGCAATGGCACATAGGGGATAAAAATTACAACCAATGGCATACAGGGGACGAGCTAATTTTGAATGGCACATAAGGGATGGAGTGTAATTTCTAATGACATAGAATGAATTTGCTCATTTATCATCCGTCAAGCGCGGAATCCAAGCGCAAGTAAAATCTTGCCGATATCAGTGTAGCGCATGATAACTTTTACTGGTATAATACAATATAGCGTATCGGCAGATTATGCATCTCTTTTCAACCCTAAACTGCTGCCCCTTTCCTTTCAGATCACCTGCAACACTAGAGGCAGCACCTTTGTTCAAAGCTTTGGGCCAAAACACACTGCTTGTACGAAGGGAAGTATTCAGATTACCTTGACGTGAGTACCCTACCGCTAGCTTTGTGTAAAGAAGTCTCAGTCATCACATAATTTTGTGATTGGGATGTTGATATCCGTGGTTGGGCTTTTCAGAAATCGGGAACTAAATATGAATTACTATCATCTAGCTAGATTAGAAGTAGGAATGTTTCTTCTGAAGAAATTGCACAGAAATATTGTCAAATGAATTACCGGGATGAACAGTCTGGGCCTCTTGATTTTCTGCCTCATTGTGGCCACTGCAGAGGCTTGTTGCCCTTCTTTTTCTGCACCGATTCGTTTTGGCTGTTTGCCGTCTGTGTAGAGAGGAGAGGCATGGATACATGCTCAGCTCCTGGCCGGGCATCGACGCATGGCCTTTTGAGATTCATTAATCTTGTTCCAAATAGTCGAGAGGAAAAACTCGTCTCACCAGATGCACTGCTTCGTGTGTTGCAGCGTCCCGATTCGAAAGTTTTGGCGAATGAGCTTTTATTGCCATTTGAATCTCTGCCTTCACGCTTGGTGTCCAGGATACCCAATTACCCATATGCAAAGTTTTTTTCTTTTTACTTGGATACCATATGCAATGCAAAGCGCTCACACCTGGAACTGATGTGGGCCATCCTTGTCTTCTAAGGCCTTCTGATTTTTTGCAAGAAAGCCCGGTCCGCCTTCCAAAGCCCACGTCAAATGTAGAGTATTGCAGCCCAGACTAATCCGAGTGGGGAAATAGCTCTGCATCCCCTTCCACCGCACACGCGACCCGCCGGTGCTCCGGCCGAGGCGCCGGCGACCGGCAATATGCCCATTGACTTGCCGAGCAGACGCACAACCGCAGCTTCTACCTTCCCGGCGCCCATGGTCCGCCGTCGATCCGAACCGCATTACAAAGGGGGCCGTGGGAGGTATCTGACCTAGTGACCTCAATGATGCCGGCTTCGAGCTCCGTAAAGGTGAGTCTAGTCTCCTCCGGTCCACCTTGCAGATTAGTCGGTCTGTATTTCTTAGCAATAAGGGTGATAACCAATAGCTTGTTTAGGAGGTACTCAGTAGGAGATTTCTTATTTAAGGGCGGCCAATCTCTGTCAATGTTTACTGTGGAGATAAATCGCACGAACAGCAGAACTTTTCGAACCAAGCAACAGCTTCCTCTACGTTTTACAACTACTGCTTTTTTTTGCGAATGATTTTACAACTACTACTGAATAGTAACTTTTTGTGAGACCCGTCTGTAGACCAAAGCAGAACTTCTCGAACCCGTTTTACAGAAAGCAAACCAGAGTACGCCGGGTTACCGGGTTTATATGACTCGTTTGTAGAAACAAAAGCAGTTGGAAGGTATCTTTTTAATCAAAATCTCTAAAGCTAACCATTAAAAAGAATTTAGAGAGTCTCTTGGAGTTTCTCTTACATCATATTTACCTGCTTACTATTTTTAGGTTGAATCCTTGCTAGCCAGTTGTCACAATATTGGATTTTACATGCTACTTATTACCTGGAAGTTGCACAGATGAACAGCACATACTATACGCCTATTAGATTGGTTGAATCTATAATTGGATCAAGCTCCAATTAGATTATAAATCAAACACAATGGATTAGCTAAGACATAATCCAAGATAAACGATGACTCATCTCACACTCAAATTAAGGGATGGTGAGAAATTCTCTGAATTTATTTCTACTATTTTATAAATATAGAGTATAAAATAAATAATAATGATAAATAGTATATAAAGTCTAGTTGCGCAAATGCGTGTGTGGCCATACTAGTTATTCAGAAACTGATGCTAATAATTGTTTTGTTTTAGTCTAGCATGTAATAAAATGACATCATATATAACACTCCAGCCTACCCTACCTCTGTGGCACAACCAGTCAAATTAATTGACTTAAGAGCGTGAACCATCCATTGAACTTCATTGATAACTTCATTGATAAATTCTTCTCCTTCATTTCGACATTAAACCTTCCAACATTTTACTGGACTATAGTTTTAAACCAAAGATTTCAGATTTTGGACTAGCGAAGCTGTGTGCAAGGGATCAAAGCATTGTCACACTGACTGCAGCAAGAGGCACAATGGGCTACATTGCACCAGAACTATATTCTCGGAACTTTGGGACAGTATCATACAAGTCAGACGTTTACAGCTTCGGCATGGTGGTATTGGAAATGATGAGTGGACAGAGTGGCTCAGACCCGTAGGCCAAGAACGAAAATGATGTTTACATTCCAGAGTGGATATATGAGAAAATAATCACCGGGCAAGAACTGGAACTGATCAGCGAAATGACACAAGGAGATAAAGATATAATGAGGAAGCTAGCTATCGTAGCGCTATGGTGCATTCAGTGGAACCCAGTGAATCGTCCATCTATGACAAAAGTGGTGAACATGCTGACTGATAGCTTGCAGAGCCTAAAGATGCCTCCTAAACCATTTGTTTCATCCTTTGGCTAGCAGAGATGAAGCAAAAACCACATCACAGTCTTTCAATATGTGTACCTATCAGTTATCAGCATGTGCCAATGATGCCTTGTGTCTGCCACATTTCGATATTCTACCACTGTGTTCTGTACGTTCTGGATTCTGCATTTCTGCACAATCAGATTCTTGTTTTAATCATGTTAATAATATTCTACCGTTGTGGATCGAGGTCCTCTCCTCTGCTCATATGGTGCCTTGGATAGGTGTGGGGAATATGGTCCCCGGGTACCTCACGAGCAGGCCTGGCAACCCTCCAATAGGGGGCGGCCTGGCCCACCGTTCTGGACCTGATAACGTGCGGGACAAGCCGGCGCATGAAGGAAGGACCCGGAAGGAGAAGCTTCTAATTAGAATAGGAGTTTTTTAAAGAAGGAAAGGATCCTTAGAGATAGGATCGGCTACAAACCGACTTGTAACCCTGCCTTCCCCGATATATAAGGCGGGCAGGGACCCCCTCCAAACATCACGAAATCTCTCAAGAGAACAATCCACGCAATACAACACCCCAAAACAGGACGTAGGGTATTACGTCGAGTTGACGGCCCGAACCTGTCTAAATCCTTGCGTCTGTCCACCCTAACCATCTAGCTCTCGATCTTTGCGATCTTCCCTCCATACAAATCACTTCCGTGGGCTACCCCGTGGAAGACTGCCGGAGATCATATCACCGACAGTGGCGCGCCAGGTAGGGGATATCGCCGAGATCAATTTGGTGAGCCCGATGGACCGTGTCAAGATCTTGGACAGCTGTAACCTCCCGGACGTCGACGGAGTCGAGATCCAGTTCGGGAGCACCACCGCCGCTTTGGATACCTAAACGGCAGAAGCTACAACCGCCACGGAGGTTTCCTCTCTGGCGCCGACTTCGGCCATCACGGCCCAATCCGGTCCAATCGCATCTGATCGCGCCGTATCTGCCCCGCTGAGTCCATCGCAAAACGCGAGGACCAACCAGTCGGGAGCAGATCAGCAACCACTCGGTTCCGATCCGGCTCTCGAGAGTCGCGTCGCCGAGTCATCTCAGAGCGTAAACGCTCAGCAGACGCGCGTTCCGAGCCCTGAGGTCATCACCATCCAGACCCCCGGCTTCCGCGCGCTTACCCAACAGCAGAAGATGAAAGAGATCGTTCAGGTGGATGATTCCCCCTCTGAGAGCGACTCCTACGAGTCAAACCCACGGGGACCCTCAATCCTGGACGACCTGCAAGAGGGTTACACCGCATCCGACTCCTCTACGGAGCCGGAACTATTTGGATCACCCGGAGGGTCAACTCCGAGTAGTTCGGAACGTGGCACGCCCACGAACCGATCCTTCCGAGTCCGAGGAAGATTACCTCGCGCAAGGAAGAGCCGGAGCCGGGTCGTACTGTTACATGGTGGCGCCATCGACGCATCTAACCCCGTGTCGGAGGATGAACTCACCCCGGCCGACGAGGCGCCTGAAGCCAGAGATCAGCGCCGAGGACGCAACGCCAATCGGGCGACTCGCAGAGCCGTCCGACCGCAAGGGGCCAACGCATCAGGATCTGGCACCGCTCAACCTCGAGAACCACCCTCGGAGGACCATCGTCGTCGTCAGGATCGACGCGACAGGAGAAGCCAGCGAAACCTGATGCGCGACGACATGTTCGAGTACAATGGATTCAACGTCTACGAGACACCAGTCCAGAACCTCGTCACCATCGACGAAGAGATCAGTCGGCTACCGCCCAGTACTCCAGGCCTGGATAAGGTAAGGGCTTTCGTGCAGGCCGCCTCCGTCCAGGTTCACCAGATGTAGAGCAGATCACGTACGGCCGCTCCTGAGCCTGGGTCGACTCGACGCCGGACCAGCGGTGGATCGGACCGTGATGAAGATCTTCGTGACACGATCAACAGAGACCGAGACGCGAGGAACATCATCCGCAGCAGCGCTGAGGAACGTGACCGCGAAGAGGCTCGACGTCGCGAGGAATACGATCGGGAGCATGGGAATCCCCGTCGTAACTCTAACCGGAACGGCTACTCGACGGAGTCAGAGTATACTGATTACTCTGATCTCTCCGGTAGACCAAGACGCGGCAATGACGGCGGTCGTACTCCGCCTCGACGACCGACTCCGTCGCGAAGACGAGCGGCTCCCTCACGAAGGCAGCCGACCCTGCAAAGGGAGCAGACTCCACCGCGCAGCAGAACCTACCGACGGACCGATCTCCTCCCAGGACTCGGACCTTTCGGAGGACCCGTTTCTCCACCTAGGGATCGGGATCGCAGAAGGGAGCGCACTCCCCCAAGGACAACGGATGGCTCGGATCCGAGTGGTTCCCGCCCCAGAGGTCGGATCGGCGGATTCCAGTCGTTCACTGAGCGCTTGAGAAGCGTGACCTGGCCCAGGAGCTTCAAGCTATCGGACATCGACAAGTATGACGGGAAATCTGATCCATCCCAGTGGCTTCAGATCTACTACACCGCCGTACAAGCTGCTGGCGGCGACGAAGACGTGATGACGAACTATCTCCCCATCATGCTGACTAAAGACTGTCGCAACTGGCTAGCAGGACTCCCTCGGAACTCCATTGATAACTGGGACCAACTTACCAAGCTCTTCATCGGTAACTACCTCGGAACTTGGGAGAGGCCCGGGAGCAAGCGGCTCCTCGGCCAAGTACGACAGCGCAAGAATGAGTCCCTGCACGACTTCGTACGCAGGTTCTCGGAGAAGCGCAACTCTATCACGGATGTGACGGACCTGGAGGTGATGACCGCTTTCCAAAACGGCATCTCCGATGGAAGACTGATCCACAAGTGGACACGAAAGCCGCCCGCGACTGTCAATGACATGTTCCGGGTCGCTAGTACGTGGGCGGACGCAAAGATTGCGGAGAAAGAACAACTCAACGAGATCAAGAGCCGTTGGGAGGAAGAGAACAAGTCAACCCGCAAGCGCGACCGCCGCGAGGACGAAGAACGACGCGATGATCATCGTCGCAGCGACAGTCACCCCCGCAAAAAGAAGAGCGAGGGCGATATGGTCGCCACTCTGGACCGGCCCAGAGGCCGGATAACTCCAGAAGATTCCCAGCGCATGCTCGATGAGCAATGTCCATACCACAAGCACCACAAGCACTCGGCACGAGAGTGCTACGGGTTGAAGCGAGCTTTCGCTGGGGCAACAGAGGCCCTCCCTATAAAAGGAGGAACGATAGTTCCCCAAGAGGCGACAGGCGAAACGACGAAGCTGGCGACGAGTGGAACGATAGTTCCCCAAGAGGCGACAGGCGAAACGACGAAGCTGGCGACGAGTTTCAGGAGGCTGACCGAGTGGTCCGTATGATCTACGGAGGACCGGAAGGTTTCGAGACGAAGCGCCAGCAGAAGCTCACCAACCGACAGGTCATGCACGCCAGAGAGCCACCGGTACCTGAGTACCTTAAGTGGTCAGAAGTACCAATCACCTTCACTCGGGAAGATCACCCGCACTTCATACCCAGTTATGTATTAATCTCTTATTTCTTTAAAATATTTTTTAATAATCTTCGACGAGTGGTTTCTGTGGATAATCATCCCCAGTTTCGACTCGCAGATTTATAAATGTCATATGAGTTGTCAACAAAGTTGATTTCATCTTCTATCTACATTATGTCTACTACTCGAATTTCTTCTTTCGCGTCACGCACATAAAGTACGAGTGGAACAAACTTTAAATCGTGGGGGAAAGTACTCGCCAAGTCAAAGCTCTACACGCACGATAATGCTCTGCGGCATGAGACTAAGACCAACGAGGCTAATCTACTCCGTAACAGGTCAACCACTCGGAAATTACGGCTAGCGCAGAAAGGAAGGGAGTAGCACCTCCAGAAACTTATATACAAACACAAAGGATTAAACATTGTTCAAGGTACTTCTACCACCAATACTACAGATAAATCTACAAACATTAATTTGCAGGATCGCCACCACCAGAAGGGCCAGCATCGTCAGTTTCATCGACAACGTCCTTGGACAAAACATTGGCGATTGGCTCCACTTCAAGCAGCAGCCTGCTCACGTCCTCCTTGGAGGTGCCAGCAGCATACCCCCCCCCCCCCCCCCCCCCCGAGTGGCTCCAGATCGGACGATGGAAACAACGACTTAAGGATCGCCAAGACATGACCGCAGCTGGCTTGGCTGAGGATAGAAGCTGAAGGCGATGCTGCCTCCGGCTCGATTTCCTCCGCCACCACTCGAACAGCACCTTCCAACGTGCACTTCTCGGTGTGCAGCGCCTCTGCCTCGCCTTCCAGACGAGTCACCTTAGCAGTGAGATCTGCAAATTGGGTCAAAGTCCGGACCCGGTAATCTACAGCAAGTCAGATCTGGACAGGATGTTCACGTCTGACATAAAAAGAATAGTATACCTCTAAGCTCCTGTGCGGCTTTGGCCTCGTTGAGCTTAGCCTGTTCCACTTCTCCGCGAAGATCGCGGACGGTGCGCTGGGCTTCCTCCAACTCAGCCTTGTGTTGGGACACAACGGCTTCACGAGCTGACATTACATACTTATATTAGGTATGTTCAGTGAAACAATAGTGCAAAATAAAATGCTAAGCCTGACTCATACCCTGCATCGCCAGAGCCAGCTCGGTTTCGAGCTCAGCCACTCGAGTCACCAGGAAGTCGGCCTTAACTGCAGCAGGAACAAGCTTTTGAGTCTCCAAGGTTTTGGCCTCGGCATCGGCAGTTATTTCCTGCAAACGACCGTCAGAAGACACATCAAACAATTGTACCACTCGGTACTCTACTTAAACAGGAAAGGTGGCTCAGGAATACCTCGGCCATCAGTCCCAGTCGACGAAGGAGCGACTTGAACTCCGCCATGGGCGTCATAGCGGCACCATCACCCGGAGATACGTTCGCCACAGGTGTGACTTCGACCTCTGCATCTTGGGGCGCCTCCATTGTTACAACCTGCTCAATCATAGGAGCAGGCTGGGGGCTGCTTAGGGACGGAGTAGGCAGTACGGTCGGTGACTCCTGAGCAGGACTTGGCGGCGCCGGGGTTGGTGCGCGCGGTGATTCTTGTGGCAGCTCCACAGGCTTATCACTAGGAGGATCAGGCAAGTGGGAGGTTTCTTCTGGTGTTTGGATTTCTGGGATCTCTGTCTCGCCGATTGATCGCGGCGCAGAGTCCGCAAAAGGAATATCAGACGGCGTGCTGCACGACAAAGCACATAAGGGACAATTTCAGGAAAAAATTAAAAGTCAATAAAATGTTGGCAAATAACTCTTACCGATTAGATACGCGCACTTTCAGGCGCTTTCCTTTCCGAGTCGGGGAACGAAGGTCCCTTGGAATTGCGGAACGCAAAGGTTCGATGGCAAGGGGAGAATGCTCCGAGCTAATAAGTGAGGGCGGGATCGACGACCCGGCATCACCACCTTCGTCATCATCCGAGTCTGATGACTCGGTGATGATGAGTTGGCGACGGCTCGGCGCGTTCCCAATTATGATCCCCGTTGCAGCAGAGCTCTTTCGCTTCTTCGGGACGATGGCCGCTTTGCCACCACTCGGCGACAACACATCTGGAGAAGGTGAGGATGACAGACTTATATCCGAGTCGTTCAAGTCATCCTCGGCTCCTCCGAGTGCTTCTCCAGCGGTACCGGCCCTGCGTGTCACCGGCTGGTCCACTCCCTTTGGCATCTCAGGCAGGAGGGGGATTGATACATAAGCAGCTCGACCCTGCATTTCAAAGTCGGGGGCTTCACGTGTGTTGTCCCCCTCGGCGTAGTATTCATATGCTGGATGAGCTCGCTGCTTGAGGGGTTGGATCCGGCGTAGCACGAAGTTGGCTGCCACTCCTACGGCAGTCAACCCTCTGCTTTTCTGCTCCGCAATGAGGCTAAGCAGTTCCCGAACTTCGTCCATCTCGCTGTCTTTGGGCAGAGAGCTCCAGGACTTGGAGGGGACAGGACGGGAATCTATTTCGGAAGAAATGGCAGGCGAGTGGTTCCCTATGTACAATCACTCGGATTGCCACCCCTTATTGGTGGAAGGAAAAGGAATTTCAAAATATTCCTGGGCTTGACCCTCATGGAGCTGGAACCCGGCGCCTCCAACTACATGCGGGGGCTCGGTGCTAGGGTGAGGCTTCAGCAAGAAAAGATAGAGGAAAAGATTGAAGTGAGGCTCTATCCCAAGATAGGCCTCACAGAGGTTGATGAAAATAGAAATGTGAAGGATGGAGTTCGGGTTCAGTGCGCAGAGACTGATCCCGTAGAAATGGAGCAAGCCGCGGAGAAAAGGGTGTGCAGGAACACTAAATCCGTGTAAAAGAAAGGACTCAAACACCACTAAATCAGTGGAATTTGGGGTGGGAAAGGACTCACCAAAGGCCGCGCGCCATTCGGCGGTTTGCTGGTCCGGAAGAATGCCGTCGATGACAAGCTGCTCGAGACGCCTGGTGGAGGTAGAGGACTTCCTCCACTCGGCGGCGCGGTCCACGGAGGCATCGATGGTGGTCTTGGCCCTGACCGACCGCTTCTTCCCCGGCGACGTCTCCTTCCGCTTCGGCGCCATAGCCGCAACAAACAGAGATTGGGGATTGAAGGTGTGAAACTATGAAGGTGGATCTAGGGTTTGTGCCTGAGCGAGAAAGGAGAATTTGGATGCGGTGAAGGCAAATGGCGAGGAAAGGAAGAAGATTGCGGCGGAGATGGCTTATAATGGAATAAACCCCAAAACATGACGTAGGGTATTACGTCGAGTTGACGGCCCGAACCTGTCTAAATCCTTGCGTCTGTCCACCCTAACCATCTAGCTCTCGATCTTTGCGATCTTCCCTCCATACAAATCACTTCCGTGGGCTACCCCGTGGAAGACTGCCGGAGATCATATCACCGACAATAGGCTTCTCTATTAGGTTATTTAAACATAATCACTCTCTATTTCCAGATTTCTCGCTAGCAAAATATAGAAAAGAGAATATAGCTCTCTAGAGTGCATACAAGATATAGAAAAACTGTTGAAAACTATAAAAATATAGAAAACGATTTCATGCAAATGACTCTAAATGATGATTTAGAGAGCGAGTTTTAGAGAGACTTTTGGAGATGCTCTAAGTGTGTTTTTTAGATTTTCCAGCGACCAACGCAAAGAAAATCGTACTAAGTTCTCAAAAAAAAAAGTGGTTAGTGGCTCATGAATTGTTTTATGCGGGATGGGATGGTGGTCTAGATGGCATCATGACACTGATCTCTTGAAACTTAATAAAGAAAAAAAAAACTTTGGACCATGACACACCATGATGACTAGGACGTACTACGATTCCTTTTTCTTTCGAAAGACCCGGAACCATGCCGGAATGTTAATTATAAGAAGCCTAGGACGATTCCAACGGCCACCTTTTTTTGTGAGAGTATCAATCATCAGGTCCGGCGGCTAAATCAATCATGCGCAGCTTCATGTCGTCCAATATTTCTCTTCAGCGTTCCTGGAGACGGCTTAGCAGGAAGAGGAAATTTGTTGTGGCCGTTGCGTGGGGTACACGAACGGGCAGAAACGTATGAACGTCCCTGCTGTGCCTGTATGCATCGTCCTGTCATTGACAGGGTCAGTGCGCACTCGCTTTCAGAAGTCCCTCAGCAGCCGGGCGGGGGACCATGCTGCCGGCCAATTCTTCTCTAATCTCGATTACTACGCGGTCCTGGCAGCCACATATATGTATTCGTCATCGGTTTCTTTTCCTTCAATCTTCATACGGCTCCGGGCACGATGAGAGCAGCCGGGATCGGGCGTCTCACCCGCGCCCTCGTCGCAGCCATGCTCTTATGGACCGCTCATGGGGAAGGGTTCAGTCAGCTACCAAACAGGCCCGTGTTCCTCTCCGAGAGAGATGCCCTCCTGGCGTGGAAGTCTAGCCTCGGCAACCCGGAGCCGCTGGTCGACTGGACGGAGTACCGCTATCCGTGGTGGCCGGGGGTCATGTACGACGAAGCCGGGCACGTAGTGGGGCTCAAGCTAAACTGGGGGATCAGCGGAGGCCTTCACGCGCTCGACCTCGCAGCGTTCCCGAGGCTCGTTGCCCTCGACCTCAGCTACAACAATCTCACCGGTACCATTCCTGCTAGCTGGGGTAGTAACATGCGGGCCTTGCGCTTTGTGGGCCTGGACAACAACATCTTATCAGGTGAAATCCCTACCGCCTCACCGATCCTTAATTGTTCTCTTCAAGCACTCCATCTAGACAACAATAGCTTCACCGGAGTCTTTCCGTCGGTCCTCGAGGGATGCAACGCGTTGGTCAATCTCGATCTTGGAAATAACATGTTTTCTGGCAGTATTCCACCTTGGATTGGTCATGGCCTTCCGTCTCTGTGGTTCCTTATGCTTGGATCAAATAATTTCAGTGGTGAAATTCCTTCGACGTTATCAGAGCTCTCTCAGCTTCAAATTCTAGATTTGTCAGACAACAACTTGGTAGGGCCGATCCCAATAGAATTTGGCAACTTATATTCCATGAAGCACCCGACTAATGCATCTGGCATAGAGTATTCTTACCTTCGGGATATTTATCGTGTAACCTGGAAGGGTCGAACGTTTGTTTTTTACCCAACAGCTCAGTTAGTGACCGGTATTGATTTGTCAGGAAATGCACTGTCTCAATGCATCCCTCGGGAGTTAACTAATCTCAAAGATCTTCGTTTTCTTAACTTGTCCAGAAATCAGTTGTCCTGTAGCATTCCTGAGACCATTGGCAATCTAGCACATCTTGAGTCTCTTGACCTCTCCATGAACCAACTTTCAGGAACCATTCCTTTAGGCATAAGCTATTTGCTATCCCTTGGTGTATTTGATGTCTCCAACAATCATTTATCAGGAAAGATACCCACTGGCCACCAAGTTCAGACCTTCACAGACCCATCAATTTACTACAACAATTCTGGCCTCTGTGGGTTTCCTTTAGCTCCTTGTGCTGATGCTTCTCCTCCATCTGCTGAGACTCAGAGAAATGTTAAAGGCCGTGAGGATCCATGGATGTACTACTGTGTGATCGCTGGAATTATTTCTGGACTTTGGGTATGGATTGGAATGCTCTTTGGCATCGTGAGCTTGCGGTCCTATGTTTTCGATGTAACCGATGGCATGCACCATAAGATTACTCAAACTCTTCAACCTAGTGGTCTATTGTTTCCAACAAAACGCTGACCAATGTCGACTTGTGCTTCAGACAAAAAATGGGAGTTTCACTATACTATGTTTACCAGCTCAATGCCATTTTTTAGCCCCAAAGACAGTAGGATACTGTTGTATTGCACCTTTTTGGTAATAAAAGTAATATATTCCATTTGGTAATAGCCATATAAGTACCCGAAATGTGGTCGGCACCGAATGATTGGTTTGGTCCTTCTTGTCGGCTCAGGAGGCACTAAACCACAAAAATCACCAACTGAACTCCATAAAGTTTAAATGGATGACCACAAAATCACCATTAGTTTAAATTATCTCAACTGTAGTACTCTACCCAAATCAATACTCCATGAAGTTTGTTTTTTTAAAAAAAACACTCTCCACTCTCCATGAAATCGGAATTTCTTCGATCAACAGTGTCATCATTAAACAAAACTTGATCTCAAATCTCTAACAGCCCTCTTAAGTCTTAACACCAAGGAGCCTATCCTTTTAACTTTTTTGAATGTTAATGTAGTAGTTTTGTTTATACTCACTCGTAACCCATGAGTACTTTAGGGGTAATATTGGAATCAAAATATTAATTAATAAATTATGGTTTATTTAATAATGGAAGATAAACCCTAAAGATAAGAATGATCGATGTATAAATTGTTCTTTAGATTAATTATTGTATTTTATAAAATAACTAATTACTATTCTATCATTATTTTTCCCAAAATTACCCTTAACGTTAGAAATACTAGACAACTAGTATGGCCGTCCGCGCATTTGCTCGGCTAGACTTTCTATACTATTTAAAATATTTTTATATTATTGTAGAAGTTTAACATAGTTTATCATTATTATTTATTTTATACTCTATACTTATAAAATAGTAAAAATAGGTTTGGAGTTTTTCTCACCACCCCTTAATTTGAATGTGAGATGAGTCATCATTTATCTTGGATTGTGTCTTGGCTAACACATTGTATTTGATTTATACTGGAAGTGGAGCTGGTATGTCGACCGGGGGACAGAACATGATCTGGTAGTTGGTGCCCACTGGGCAAGTGAACACCGTGTTCGAGCGATCATCCAAGGAGTAGCCATGCATATGCGTCGGGGCACATCCGGATGAAGAACACAGAGTAGGTGGTAGGTTCGCAGTTGCTCCTGGCACAGCGGCTGGCCATATGGTGGTGGAGCATCAGTTGCTGATGCTGAATGTGATGGCGCTGCCGACTGGTAGGAGCAGGAAGAGAGGCAGGAGGTGGAGAGTCCAGGAAGAACTCAGCGCTGTCATCTTGTGTTGTGGATTTGCTTGCATTGGCCTACTTGTGGGAGTGCATTTTGGGTTGTAGCCTCTGTCAGGGAGGAAGAAAAAGAAAAGAAAAAAAGAAAATCAAAAGAGCCAGGGATAACATATACTATGGCCCTGTTTAGGTGGGAGTTTCATCAGCATTAAATAGACTGACATGTCAGCATTTTTGATGATGTGGCAGTGTATTAATAAAGAGATATGTGAAATGAGTTTCATCCTCATGAAACTCTCTCTACACGGTACTCTAGACAGCTTGTGTCTTGCATGTTGTCTTGGGAACAACACGAGATGAAACTTTGCATTGAGGGAGAGTGTTTCATCATAGTTTCAAACTTCTCTTAGATGATGTGTCACTCTAGGTAAGTGTGTCGATGAAACCCCCACTGAGACTGGCCTTAGTTCGTGAAAAAGTGTCCTCTTTTCACGAAAAGTTATCCACATTGAGAATCGTGTCAGTTCATCTCTATCTCTATGCACGCTTCTATAGAAACAGTACTTTTCCGTACTTCCACCATTTTCCTACATCTAAACACACCCATGGTTTGCGTGTTGAATCGATCAGTGGCGTGCAGATAACCACGTAACACACTGGAGAACTAGAAGACCCACATGAAACGGTTTGACTTGGCTGTGACTTGCTTGTTCAACTTGTTTACTTGTTGCATCATCGATCATAGACGCACAAAACTGATGTACCTTCGAATTGTTCACTAGTATCGTTTCTTTTTTCCCTGAGAGAGCCGCATATCTGTTGAACTTGGAATGTAATGAACCGAGAGCTCCCGAGGGGAGATGTAAAAGCAATGAACAGTGTGTCCTTTATTGATCATCAAGTACATATTTATAGGGGTGATTAGGGAGAGGTTAGGATCTAATCCCGCCATTAACTTGATCGTGGGCAAGTCCACGATCTCCTGAGCGAGGTGGGCGTCGTGGTCAACGAGCTTTGACCAGGAGGGTCGTGGGTGACCCTGCGCGGGAACTTTCCCGCCTTGACCCCTTGACGAGGTCAAACTCATTCTTAACAATATCATTGTATTAATTAAGAAGAACAACTCGAATAAATGTTTACTAATACCGCTTCTCATCTATATGAAGCACCATATGCAAACGTGAAGTAAAATCCTGTCGATACCAGTTTAGCCTGTGATAATTGATAATTCTTACTACTAACACAATATAGCTTATGAACAGGTTATGCAACTGTTTTCAGATCACCTGCAACTCAAGAGGCAGCACCTTTGTTCAAGCTTTCACCCCAAACACACGGTTTTGTATGAAGGGAACCACTAGTAGAGAAACGACCTTTGGTCCCTTGTTTTTTTAGTTCTGGTTGCTCAAAACCCGGTACTAGATTGGTCACCGAGCCATTTAGTACCGGCTCCAAACATTAGGAGTCATCAAGGGCAATTTAGTACCAGATTTTAATACAAACCAGTACTAAATTGGTCCTTTTGGTACCGGCTGGCGTTTCTAGCCGGTACTAAATTGCCCTGAGTTCTTCTTCTCCCTTTGAGTTGTCCAACATTTTGACTGCTACAAGTACTCCATTGGATAGATCACCTTTGTATACACTTCCAAATCCACCTTGTCCAAGTTTATTATGGAACTGTCTTGTTATCTTCTTCACTTCAGAGAACGTGTATATTTTTGTTTTGATGTGGTATAAGTGTTTAGGATCATTTCAACTTTCAAGTGTATCTCTTCATCATACTTTGATTTTAGGGCGAGATATAATGCAGCAGTCACGAGCCCACGATCACTGAAAGAACTAAAATGGTAGTTACTGATGATGTTGCGCTGAACAAACACAACGAAGCAAATCAGATAGTCAGATACAAATTCACTATCCATAGCGGTTACATGTTTCTTTGAACATGTGCCTAATCCGTAGCAGTGCTACATCTTTGTAATAACTGTGGTCTGATCTTCCATTATCTAAAAAAACATCCAGGGTAGTATGTTTATAATACAATTGCTACATCGTGAGGGCTAAACAAAGCCTGACCTCAAGTGGGTATACGGTGGATTGACCCAAATACATTGCATGTGCTAGTCTCTAATTACTCATTACCATGCTAACACGTGGAGCAAGCAAGACTCCCAACTTTATTTATTAGATCACAGGAATATGGTATTCATCTTTTACTGCATAGTTTCGCTTTCAGATGAAACAAACGGCTTAGGTGGTATCTGTAGATTGTGCAACCTTCCTGTTAACATGTTTACCACGTTTGTCATTGATGGTCGATTTTTGGGATTCCACTGAATGCACCAAAGTGCCACAATGGCCAGTTGTCTCATCGTTTCTTTATCCTGTTCTGATATTTCACTAGTAAGTGTCAAGTCCTCTCCAGTGACTACTCTGTCAAAGATCCACTCTGGGATGTAGACCTCATCTTGGTTGTCAATGTTTTGATCTGAGATCTTCCTTCCACTTACCATCTCTATTATCAGCATGCCAAAACTATAAACATCTGACTTGTATGATATCCCACCAAAATTTGGAGAATATATCTCTGGTGCAATATAGCCCATTGTGCCTCTTGCTGCAGTCAAGGTAATAATGCTTTGGTCTCTCGCGCACAGCTTTGCAAGGCCAAAGTCTGAAATCTTTGGATTGAAGCAGTAGTCCAATAAGATATTGTGAGGCTTGATATCGAAATGGAGGATCCGCTGGTTGCATCCTTGATGTAGGTACTCCATTCCTCGGGCAACACCTAAAGCAATATCTAGCATTTTATTTGGTGCTAGGACTACCTGAGAAGCATTAACACTATATGAGAATATGTATTTCTCCAATGACTCATTCGGCATGAACTCATAAATAAGAGCCCTTCTAGTCCCTTCGGAACAAAATCCTAGCAGGCGTACGATGTTTGCATGATGAATTCTCCCAATTGTTGCAACTTCGTTGATGAATTCATCGCCTTCTCTTGTGGAGTTTTGTAGCATCTTCACCGCTACTGGCACTCCATTTGGTAGCTGGCCTCTGTATACACTTCCAAATCCACCATGCCCTACTCTTTCACTAAACCGTCTTGCTATCTTCTTAACTTCAGAAAACGAGTACCTTGTGGGTTTTGACATTCCATATGTCTGGAGAAACATTTCAACCTTCAAATGCATCTCTTCATTATACTTTGACTTCAGTGAAAGGTAAAGAGCAACTGCCACCACTAGACAAAGAACTATAAAACAGGCCACCAATGATGTCGCTGAAAAAAAAAAAAGAGAATTGGATATCACCACATTGTGTTGAGTAGAAAGCCACCGATTAATGATTTAACGGCGACAAGATATAATGTAAGAAAGTAGCCAACAATAGTTTTGTTTCCCTTATTCTTTCTTGTTGCAAAAGAAAGTCTTCGTGTTGCGCCATTACCTGCAATAACTTTGACACGTGAACCTGCAAATATCAATTATGAAAATAATAAGTTATCAACGTGATGGCGATATGTAGGTGGAATGGTAAGGAAGCTACACGGGAGGTTATCGTGGGTCTAAATCCTCGCTCACGCACATGCACATTTACGCGTGAAAAAATCGCATGACTTGTCATTTGCGACGATGCATGTTTGCGGGCATTTCAGCGATACCAACTTGTACTAAATTACGCATACTAAATAGTGGACTATTTAGTACCGGCTAAAGAGTATCCGTTGCTAAATCGGTATTAAAGGGTTGCTGACTGGTACTAATGCCTAATTTTTTTAGTAGTGATTATTGGAAACAATAAATACTTGAACAGCATGGTACGAGAGTTATGTCAAAGTCAGAAATGATACCATTCGTGGGGTGAGGCATGCAGAACGTTTGGTTCCTTTGTAAGCTGAACGCGCAGCGGCGCCCCTGAAGCTCACACTTGATGCAGTTGTCCGTAATGTACAAGTTGTCTCCCTGTTGACTCCAGCTGACTGACACCTCCGAAGAACTAAAGGTGGCTTCTGCTCTTTGCTTGAATGTCAAGGGATTTGCCCATGCACGGAATATTGGTATTGTACTACTTGAGAGTGCCATGCAGTCCAACGGAAGGAGGAACATGGGTAAATCAGTATGGAACAAATATGTGAAGCTGCCTGGCTTGCTAAGGCAAGGGATTGGGCCGGCGATAAAATCCGCGGGATTACAGTCATAACAGGAGTTGTTAAGTTGAGCAGCATCACTTGGAGTGAACTCCCTCGAACAGCCTACTAACCTTCCAGGTTCGTTGAGCCCCAGTTCACAGCCGTACTCGACGTGGCCTGAAAACTCCGGGACCCGGCACACAGAGTACTCCGGGATGATCTTCATGAGAGCTTGCTTGTAATCTATGTCGGTCACTTTTGATTGGCCAAGAAATGGGTGAAATAAGATGGTGTCCTGGCCAGAGCATGCAAAATTCGTGCATGTTCTGGCGGCGCATGATGAAGATGTATTACTGGATTCAAGTCGGAGTGGAAACCGGATCTCTGGTCCATCTTTGCTGCACCGGGAGGGAGGACAATAGCTGAAGAAATTTCGGTCATCCCAAGCTGCGCCCATGTCGGTGCCATGGTTGAGAAGACAGAGCAGGAGGACTGTGGAAACGAGATTACGCATCTTTACGTTCTGTGGGAACAAGATGGACACAAGAGTCTAACTGTCTAAGGCTGCAGTTGTCGAGCGGATACGTGTTACCTACTTTGTTTATTTTATTAGAAAACGAAAAACATCTCCGTCACGCAATTGATTGAGATTGTGCTCAATCGATAGGCCCGCCTCGTCACAGCTGTTCCCTACAACAAAGACCTCTGTAAAGTCCACTCGCAGACGACTTTTGCGCGACGCGTCTCCTCTCTCAGCCTCATATGCAAACATCACACCTGCTTTCCACCAAAAAAAATCTGGCAACCACCGGACGGGATAAGATAAGATTGGATCTTTTTGACCAAAGTGGCAGGAAAACTTCGATCTCTTTTTATATAATTTTTTATTTGAGATCTTTTTAATTTGCTTTCACTAAGAGTCGACTCTAGACCTGCCGAATACTGCTCAAGTGCTCTGACTATTAGACATGAAGTTCTTTCACAACACACCAACACATCAGAGATTCTAAACTTGAAAGCAAACCAAATATAGCCCTGTTTAGTTCCATGAACTTTTCACAAAGTTTTTGCCTGGAAACCGTGTCAGTTCATTTTCTCTCTCTACGCATGCGGCCCAATGCAAAGTTTCTACCCCTTTTCCTTCATTTAAACAGGCCTAGAATAAGAAGAATCCAAATGTATAATCCCTTTAATCTTTTTTACATATCATATCTTTTTTATCCTAAGTCAAATTGGTCAGCTTTGATCAAATTTATATAAACAATATAACATCATTTATAATATCAAATTTGTTCATTAAATCTACCATGAAATGTATTTTAATAGTACATATATTTAGTAATATACATGCAACAGACAAATTTGTTAGAATTGGTGCATATATAAGCTCACTTTTCAATTTAGACACCAAAACAAGAATTTCTCACCTTTTTTTTGGTACATGTCGTATAACTTAACTATGCGCAACCCAACCACACCATCTAGCACTTGGAACTTGTGTGCTCTCGGAGCGTTTAAGGCTTGTTTGCTTGTGACTCTAAGAAATCTGTCTGGTCTAGGCAGCTGATCCAGGCCATCAAATTTGGTCGCCTGGGGCTCTGATCGCTGCCTGGCTAGCTCCAGGTCCCATCCAAACAAGCCCTTAATGTTTCGCCACTCTTAATCCCTGACCAGTAGGTCCGGCTGATAGGACATGTTGCTTGCCATTTACTCATGCTCATCCTTTATTCCGGATTTTATACATCACAAAATTGAGTATGTGCACATGTTCCATGCAAGCTACTAGCTATCTAGGAGTAGAATATTATTAGGCTAGTCCCGGTGCAAGTTAATAGAAATTTCATGCATATTAAATAGGGTGTCATGTGAACAGCTTTGATGACGTGGCAAGGAGTTAATGAGAAAAAAGATGAAAGAGGTTTCATCTAAATGAAACTATATATACACAGCTTGTAACTAATCTGTCTGTTGTATGTATTGTCTACTCTCTCCGTCCTGAAATATAAGGCATCCAAGGGTTAAAAACCATATATGTACCATTTCTAACTAATTTGTATGTTGCTTGTATTGTCTAGTATGGCATATCAATATGAAACAATACATTGTGTGGGCTGTTTCATCCATCGATTGAAATTTTGTTGGTTACGTGGTATTTTTGGAAACATAAACATGAAAGCTCCTGCTGGGAGTAGCCTTACACTTCACCTCAGTACACATTGCACAGGGTACACATATATTTCACTCATCATCCTCCGATATTGCATTCAGTTCGGAGGTCAAATAGTAATAAGAGTCGACCATGGGGTTGTGTTCATCATCACAGAAGAAAGGCCTCGGAGGCATTTCTAGGCTATTGATACCAGCTTCAAGCATCTCTATGACCTTTGTCATTGTTGGCCGGTCATTCGACTTCATTTGGATGCACCAGAGCCCAACAATGCATAGCTTCTTCTCCAATGTATGCATGTTAAGAGTGTCACTGATGTCGCTCACTTCTTGTCGAGTCAGCCGACTGTATATCCATGATGGGTAGTAAGCTTGACTTGAGTTTGCTGCATGTGGGTCTGCGTTCCTGCGACCTCCTGCCATCTCTAAAAGTAGCATCCCAAAGCTGTACACATCGGATTTGCTGGATATGACACCAAAGCTCCGGGATATCATCTCTGGAGCTATATAACCTATTGTTCCCCGAGCAGCACTTACTGGAATGAAACTGTTCTCCCTCGGGTATAGTTTTGCGAGTCCAAAATCAGCAACTTTCGGAACGAAGTTGTTGTCAAGAAGGATGTTATGAGGCTTGATGTCAAAGTGAAGAATCTGCATGTCACACCCCTGATGCAGATATTCGATCCCCCTAGCAATGCCCAAAGCAATTTCACAGAGTTTGTCCCAAGAAAAACTCTTCTCTGGTAAGAATATGTACTTGTCAAGAGATCCACGGGGCATATACTCGTAGACAAGCGCCCGCCCCATTTCCTCGGAGCAAAATCCCATGAGACACACCACATTGACATGATGGATCCTACCAATGGTGGCGACCTCACTAATAAACTCTTCCCCATTGCAGCTGGAGTTGTCTAGCATCTTGACGGCAACATGGAGATTGCCAGGGAGAAGCACGCCCTTGTACACAGAACCGTAGCCTCCTTGGCCAAGCTTCTCTCTGAAATGGCTTGTGATTGCAGTGATGTCTGTGTAAGCGTATCTTGTTGGTCCAAGCACTAGTTGCATCTGCAGAAACTTCTCAACTGCGTCAATTGTTATCTTTGTTTTCCAGAACCTGTAGGCTAGGAAGGTCAGGACAGCTAGTGGCGCCAACAGAAACCTACATAATACTGTGCGCATGACAAGATGCATATGGATTTAGTCAGAACGTACGTATATGTGATAACTGATAACCATAATTTAAGATGTAGAATGTTGAAGTACCAGCAATCCACTTCGTAGTCCATAAGGCCGGTCCTACAACTCCATAAGGTAACCCATCTTCAGTATAGTGACGAAATCTGCAGTTCCAGACTAGAGAATCGACCAAAAGAACGTCCCTTATCTTATAACTGGTTGTGTAATCGTGACGCAACATGCTGCAGGTCCATTACAGGAAAGGGGTCAAATAGGGTGCCGCGCTTTTGATACAACAAAGTACGTATATATATGGGTGAAAACTGAAAATGGAACAGGATCCAAAATCTCACCTCCTCCACTCAAATATGCAGCCTTCGATGTATTCCAATGAAGTAAACTTAGGGGATGCATCATCAAATGGAAATCGAACGACAAACCCGTTCCTCATGAGTCTCACGATATCCGCAAAACTTGCATTCTCTGGTATAGTCTTGCCCCGACCGTCACCCAAAGGAGTCGTGGCCAGGTATCCGCAAGAAGCCTCAAGGTCTCCGACATAATAAGATTCCGGAGCACTATACACATAAACGAAAGAATAGCTCGTACTCAGACAAACAACTGGTCTGTACCTGCTATTATTCCTTACTTCCTGCGAACAATTCACAAAGGTCGACCATGTAACTCCATCAGCGGGGCTACGAAGATAAGGAAGCTGATCCCTGTGAGGAAGAGGGCAGCTGCTGTGCATGTCCAAGTTGGCGTCCACCACCCAGAAGGAAGAATCCGTGTAGTTTATCTCAGTCACATAGTACGTGCCCGTGTTGATCTGAATTGTAGCTTTGGTATCGCTACAAGCTAGTTCGTAAGATGGAACACCGCACCCAGCTGGATCGCCTTGCTGACGGAAAGGATAAGATAGATTTCTATGACGACCGCAGGAGAAAGGAGGACATTCATGCCCGCGGTGATGTCGTCCCCCGACACATGCTACAAGAACTGCAAGCAAACTCAAGACAGTAAGGGCTTCAAAGGTAGCGGAGCCGTGAAACGTACCAGACATCGCCATGAAAGCACGAACGTCTTGCGTGCTCTTGCTCTGCTGACTGCTGCTGGCCGGTATTGTGTTTCCTTTCTAGTCGCGCTTGAATGATTCCGTTTTTCCTATCCTGGTTCCAGGCTATCGTTGTTCAGACTTTCAGTGACAGCACTGCTTGTCCATCTCGCCTTCTCTTACCTCTCTTACTCTGAAATATAAACCATCCTAGTTATTATAGTTAATTAATGCTTACTTTATTAGATTGATCTCCACCAGTTGGCCTGGGCCAACTAGGCCCTTGATCCGCGTCCTGATCGGGGATGCCCAGCCCAATAGATGGCTGGTGGCCCCCGTCACGCAGCGCCATAAATAAAGAGGTGGGAGCCAGGCACACAACACGAGGTTCGCCGCCAGTCACTGACCCACCTCCAACCCTGGTCCGATCAAAAGGGAGGCACTGAAGTGGCGAAAAGCTCCACTTCGCCACCTCCACCCCTACATTGACCATTGCTGCCCGTGCGCAGATCATCTTCACCAACGAACCAGCGATGGTCGGTGCGACCAAGGTACATACCCAAGTAATCTCGGTTTACAGTTCATACCCGCCTGATCTACTCTAGAGGTCCTGTAGACTCTAACATACTTTGCATTATTCAGTTGTTAATTTGTGAATTAATGGAGAGTTGTTGGGTTTTACAAGGCAAATTTGGATGCCATTTGCCACTTCTAGCTAATTAAGCGAAAAGATTAACGCCAAAGGGGAAGTGAATAGAGAAATAACAAATGAGAATTAAATGAATATATTGAACACTTGTCCAAATGTCTCTAAAATGTCTTATATTTAGATATAAAATTTGAATTTGAAGACATTGTATTTCATGACGGAGGGAGTGAGAGGTAAGAGCTAAAATAAATGCTAGCCATTGATCTCCGTGAGGGAAAACATTACTTTCTCCTCAAATCACGCCAACTAAGGCTGAGCTAGCGCTGGTTTCAGTATAGATTTTTTTAAAAAATATATAAAGTTCAAGATAGTTATCCGTGACATGGATCAAAATATTAGCCAACTGCCGTTGAGATGGAGCAAAGTTCAACTAGTGTACTCTTCCCTGCCACTTGTGATTCTTATCCTTATCTTTACATGCGCCAAAGAATTGTGATGTTCACATATATTATGTGTGTAGGAAGGAGTTTACATAACCCCTCCAACTATCGAGGGCTGACTACTTCAACCTCAAACTATAAAACCCAGATATTCCATTCACTAAACTTTTTAAAACCATTCCAATAACCGCCCCCCTCTTCATCATCGATCCCACCAGTGCATTCCTTTTCCTTCTCCTCGAGCGGGAAGGACATGTGCATGGCCGGCGGCTATGTCGTGTGCACGGCGGTGCCACTGTTACCAGTAATAATAGGCTATAGTAAACCGAATTCAAGAGTGGTGACGCGCGACTCTTGAGTTTTCTATGGCCGGGGCACCGTGTGGTGGCTGGTGGTAGCAACGATGAGAGCGGCCAACGAGAGGAACAGAAACACTGTAGCAGCCTCCCTGACCTCTTCTTTCTCTCTTGCACTCTTCTCTTCCTCCCCTGCACTTCTCTCCCTCACATTCTACTCCTCCATCCTAGCCCGCTCCCTAAGCAAGACTACCAAGCTCGAGAGCGAGCAACAATGCTCCCTCGCTCCATCTCCTCCGTATATCTTGCATATTTATTTGTCATGAAAGCAGTAAGCCACTGACGAGGGCAGCCCATTAGTGTTCCGGTTTTGGCCTTGAAAGGATCTTGATGTCGCCTAGAGGGGGTGAATATATATAATCACACCGTTCATTTAAATCCATGAAAGAGAATTATAAATTTGTTCTTTATTTATATTTGTTGTTATAATTTATATACATACATAAATTATTCTTACACCATCTCCAGTAGTCCAGTAGAGTTGCTAAAATGGATTGATATATTAGAAACTATCAGGATTGCTAAAAATCACAAAAAAAACATCGCCAGTAGAGTTGCTATATGGATTGCTACACCTAAATTATTTTAGCGGCTTACTCATATTCCTCTATCCAATTGGCAAATATGACAATCCAACTCATGGATTTCTATATTCCTTCCCACTGGCAGGAGCATCCAACTACCTCGCGTCGGATGTTTTCAGGCTGCGGGGCGCTGCTCCACTACCACGTCCTACCTCGATTGTATTGCCTCTAGCCGCTAGACCTCACTGTGGAACGTTTTTGGTCCTACTCTCTGTGACAACCCAGGGCTTAATAGGATTGATAGAATACTCAGTATCAACAAGTTACAACTTCTTTTCCGGAAGCTCATCTCGAAAGAACTCCAAAGTTAAGCGTGCTTGGCCTGGAGCAATTTCGGGATGGGTGACCGACCGGGAAGTCCTTCCCGGGTGCGCATGAGTGAGGACAAAGTGCGCAGAAAAGACGTGTGTTGGTCTGTGAGGACATTCTGGAGGTCCTAGAGAGCTGCCAGGGTAAGCGGGCCCGGCCTCGGGGAGGCGGGACGTTACATTTGGTATCAGAGCCGACTCTCGCGGTTTCACGGGCGCATGGGGTCGCAGTTGCACAGGCATGGTGTGCATGGCTGGTGTGAGCCCAGAGTGGTCACACACCATGGCACATGCGCTGGCACTGGGCACATGGACGTGACCGGAGGGGACGTTCGTGGCCTGGGGTTGACCGACGAGGGCGTCGGTCCTCTAAGGGGGTGAGATTGTGACAACCCAGGGCTTAATAGGATTGATAGAATACTCATATCAACAAGTTGCAACTTCTTTTCCGGAAGCTCATCTCGAAAGAACTCTAAAGTTAAGCGTGCTTGGCCTGGAGCAATTTCGGGATGGGTGACCGACCGGGAAGTCCTTCCCGGGTGCGCATGAGTGAGGACAAAGTGCGCAGAAAAGACGTGTGTTGGTATGTGAGGACATTCTGGAGGTCCTAAAGAGCTGCCAGGGTAAGCGGGCCCGGCCTGGGGAGGCGGGACGTTACACTCTCACCTTCTTCCCGAGCTCCGACACCCTTCCTCTCCACCACCCAAGTCGAGATCTGCCGCTGCCGATGCTCGGGTTGGGAAGCCGGAGGTGAGGGGCTGCAATATCTAGGGCCCATCCTTTATCGTTGCTCCTCATCCAGCATCCACGTCGCTGCCCATGGTCGCGGGAGGCCTAACTCGTCAATTTCACGACGGAGGAGTAGGGGAAGGAGGCGCGGAGGATCTCCACTGCGTGGGGAAGCGAGGTGGCCGGGGAGGGGAGAAGGCGACTGTAGCATAGGGAGGAGGCGACACCTAAGTTGGAGAGGGGAGCAGCAGCTGGCAGCCATAGGGAGGAGAGAGAGGAAGAGGTAGCCGAGAGGGTAGGAGGCGGCGCTGGAGTTGGGGAGGGGTGGAGCCGGTGGTGGCCATAGGGAGGATAGGAGGAAGTATGCAAAGGGAGAGAAAGTACAGGAAAAGGATTAGAGGAAGGCGACTTTTGCAAAACAACCTTCGAAATATCTTATAATTTTGGTAGTTTTTCTATGTCTTGGATTCCAAAACTTCATAGTATTTCCAAAACACTTTATAGTTATTCAATTTTATCAAATCTGTTGGAGAAGAGCATAAAATAATTATCTAAATCTACTCTCTCCTATACCCTAAACTAATTTTAGCAATTCAAACTTACCAACTCAACGGAAGATGCTCTTAACATTTACTATGCGTCTATGACTTACCTGCAGTTCTGTAGACAACACCTTGTGTTGTGTTGCAACGGAAATTAACACTCTTTGCTCCGGCGTGTACGGCATATATGAAAGCTACTGCTTAGATGCAGCCGCGTGGAACCAACTCAGCCTCAGTCGTGTTGACTAAGCAATGACCAATGATGCCTTCAGCTATGGGCTAAGACATACTCCTTCCGTCCCAAAAATAATACATTTCTCGCTTCTTAAGAAATTTCAGCACTTTAAGTCTGATCAATTATAGGTAAAAAATATTAGTATTTATAATATCAAATATACATCATTAGATTAATTAGAAAATATACGTTCGTAATAAATTTAGTTAGAGTCATAAATATCAATACAATTTATTAGAAATTTGGTCAAACATGAACAACTTTAACTTGCACGCATCTCAGACATACCTTCTTTCTTAGATGGAGGTAGTACGTCTCATCCATATGAAAGATATAGCTTTGCCATTATGACGCCCACTAGGCCACTATGGCCGATTTTTTTTCCTGTGACTGGACATTTTGGTCGGCCATCGTGGGTCGTGGCTTTTTTTAGGAGAAAGTTCGATTTTTAACCTCTAACTTTGACAAAAGTCCGATTTTCAACCTACAACTACAAAACCGGGTAAAAAGGGGCATCCAACTGTCAAAACCGTGCAAATTTGACCCTTTAGGTGCTTTCAATGGTGGTTTTGCATTTTCTAGGTATTTAAAAAGTGTTGGTTTAATCAAAAAATTTGTAACTAATTCATTTCAAATCATAAAAATATGAAACTGGTACCAAATTTTTTTCTAAAAATGTAATGTATTTGTTGGTGCTCTATTTGACATCATTTCAATCTTATTTGTTCCAATTTCTTATATTTTATTATAAATAATAAAACACTAAAGTAGTAAAAAAATAATGTGTATATAACTCCAAATAGAAAACCAAAAAAAACCTACATCTTAATGAAAAATTCGGTACCAATTTCATATTTTTATGATGTAAAATGAATTAGCTATGACTTTTATATTTAAACTGAATTTTTAAATTCTTAGAAAGTGCAAAACCGCCTTTAAAACTAACCAAAGAGCCAAATTTGCACGGTTTTGACAGTTGGATGACCCTTTCTACCCGGTTTTATAGGTGTAGGTTGTAAATCAGACTTTTGCTATAGTTTAAGGTTGAAAATCGAACTTTTTCCTTTTTTTTATATGAGTGTACCACTAGACATCCACTGTCCTCCGATCATTTGACAGTAGTTACAATGATGGTCCGTCCCGTAGTAGTGTGTCCGTGCATGACCACACATGCTCGATGGTGGTGCTAGGCGCCAGGCGGCAAGCTGACTAGCTGAGGGTCCAGGGGGTTACTAAAAAAATGATACAGGATAGGAACAGGCATATCTCTTCCAAATAATTGATTGAGATATCTACCCATCGGTTGTCATGTGATGGAGATATCTACAATAGTGCACTAGCTTATCTAGCCGAGTATAGTCATGCACAAGAAATGTGATGTAATGTTATTATTTTATACAGATACTTGGTTCAGTTACCAACATTTACTGTATTCGGGGTAGGGAAAGGCCCTAAGTTATTTCAGATAGTTGATTGATATCTAGGAAAAATTGTAGGTCAAGATTGGGTGTAAAATGCATATACCTTTTCTTCAAGAAACATCTCACCACTCCAAGTGCTTCTCAACAGCCGTGCGGCAAGTTGATTGATGTCATTTAAGATAGCAAGCGGCATATTTAAGAAAAGACTTGGTAAATTGAATAAAAAAACTTAAAAGGAACTGCGACAATCAAAATGGTGGACTAAATCTGCTCCATAGTGGACTAAACTTGTCAAGAAGATTTTTAAAAGCAACAATATCTCTAATGAACGAAATCACATATTCACATATCCTGTACTAGAGACCTTTGTGCTGACAGTGATTATGTAGAGGACTAGAGACCTTTGTGGTAACAGTGATGAGTAGATATTTCCAAATATCATGTACTGATATTGTTTATTGAACCGTGTTTGTGCTCTGTTTATCAATCAAGTTACTCCTATTGTCAGTAAACTTTTTGGAGTATGAAGCAATCAATCGCCAACAGTTACTGGATTTTTATGTTACTGATATTCTCATCTGAGCGAAGCTTTTCCTTGGATAAACTCAACGAAATAGCTTTAGGGATTGCCAGAGGAATCAATTACTTGCATGAAGGATGTGATATGCAGATACTGCACTTTAGGGGTGGACCCAAAATCGCTGCTGGACTAGGGCTGATTCAATGCAAATTGATCTTATATAAAAATACTCAAGCTAATTTGAAGATATATACACTGATTTGCACTGCACAAACACATTCTAATACTAGAGGTTAAGGCACCAGACCCAGGCTGCAGCTCCCCCTAGCCCTTGTGGTAGATCCGCCACTGCTGCACTTCGACATCAAGCCACACAACATCCTTTTAGACAACAACTTCACTCCTAAAAATGGCTGACTTTGGGCTGGCCAAATTATACCGGCCAAGGGACAACAGCTTTGTGCCTGTGCTGTGAGTGCTGCGCGGGGAACTTTGGGCTGGAGCTGACAGTTTCCAGTTCTCCACCTTGAGTGCAATATCAGACAACGATGTTACTGGTTCCACAAGATGAATTGCCAATGTACAGCTAAGAATCTGAAATCTATATTGATTGTTGTACTCGAATATTGCTCACCTCTGTTCAAATTTAGCACACACACTCTTCTATCCGTCCCAATTCTCATACTCATGACTTGTTCTGTTAATTAAAATGTACTCTATCCGTCCCAAAAATAATGATGTTTTAGGATTTTTCTGACAGATTAAGGATGAATGGAAAATGCGTATGTACCCTCAGTTAGTTGAGTACGTTACATGTATAAGTTAGAGAAAATTTTGTTTCCATTTAATTGGGCATGCACAAGTTTAATGCGCAGATTATTCTTACATGAGGTTTAAATCTCAAAATATCATTTTTTAAACAAATTTTGAATGCTATAACATCATTCTTTTTGGACGGAGGGAGTACTTTTTTTGAAAAAAACGAACTGGTCGCCCGCTATATTAAAAAGAAAATGTACCCTTTTTCCCCCTCTTTTATACTTGCTTCCTAAAACTTACTAATAACCCAAGATCATAGACAAATTCATTTCTTTTTCACTCGTTCATTGATATCTGAACTTGAAAATTGCCCGGAAGGAAAGCGAAAGCTAGAGTCATATTCCAAGGAAGAAAAATAAATGCAAAAGTCAGCTGATCTCTGCACATGGATCGACCGTTTACTTTGACGTGGATCGACCGTTTACTTTGACGTGGTGATGTACTGAGTCAGTCAACGGTTGTGATTGTCATTGTCCTTTTTGGCCAAAATAGGAGATCGTCATTGCTGTGGTGCGGTTAGCCGCGGAGATGGCCAAAATTTTCTTTCTGCTGCGAAAGTGCGAAACCAAACCACTCGGCTGTAGCTCGGACAGCTGACCCGTATCGCATTCGCTCCCTAGGTATCTATCATCCCATTTCTCTTTCTCAACTCAAAGCCCGCCATTGTTGACGAGAAAGAAGACCGCGCTCGGATGAGAAAAATCACCGCCACGCGGGAAGGCCTTGATCTGCGCTTTGTTGGGCCTTTTGTGCTATGGGCCTAACAGAGCTCGATCCGCCTCGTTAAGGCCCAGATCAATAGCAGAGTGGGCCGGTGGGGGACCATCGCCCACTTCCTCACCCCGCATACATTCCCGGCGGCGCTCAAGTGCTCCGTCCGCCGGCGACCGCGGCGATCTGGACGGTCTTGCAAGGGTCTACGCCAAGCCTCCCAGAGTCCCAGCCACCGGACCGCAGAAGCACCTTGCGCCCTCGCCGGCCGCCGTAGAAGCAGCCTGCTGGGTGTACATTTTGTCGATCGTCATTTCCGAGCTCCTCCGCCGCCGCATTGGTAGAGGTGAGTCCCCTTCCTGCCGATTACTCACTCCGAACGCGTTGGGCAACGAGGGGTAACATCCCGTATCAAGGTTATTTATTAAGGACAGCCAACCCGTTTCGAGGTTCACAATGGAAAGTACAAATAAGTAAATCACAACTAATGAAGCGATCCAAAGTGAGCAGCCACTTCTTATAATCTTATACACTTTCCAGCTACTGAATTGTAATTGTTTGTAAGACCGGGTGCCATATCCTAGTGATAACATTACACAGTTTAAGCTTCAAACAAGAAGCTAACTGGGTACAAAATCCATGTGTACAAAAATTTAATACTGAATGCGATACACACAGGGCATCGCTGATAAATATGTGATAACTGATAGGTGCAGATATGTTGAGCGATTGTGATGCGTTCTCCAGCTTTTCTTCATGTCTGGTGGCCACGCGACTGTTAGGAAATAAACCATCGCGTGTGTGCGTGTGTGTCTATTAGCTTGTTAGTTGAACGTACGTGCGTGCGTGCGTTCAGGTCAGTTAGAT
Source organism: Urochloa ruziziensis (assembly GCA_015476505.1). Taxonomy (NCBI): domain Eukaryota; kingdom Viridiplantae; phylum Streptophyta; class Magnoliopsida; order Poales; family Poaceae; genus Urochloa; species Urochloa ruziziensis. The sequence continues at coordinate 5,746,939 of CM027122.1, forward strand.
TGTTAGGATTTGATCGAGTATTCGAGTCAGTAGGTAGGAGTTTTGCTGGTGCACGAGTTCGGACTTGTGTTCGGGTCCAGCGACAGGAAGAACGGCGCACCAGGTTGTATGCCGGTGCGGCCGCAGGTCCAGGGCGTGGAGAGCTCGTGTCCGGCGTGTGCTCACCCGTCCGGCGGAACCGAGGAGGACCGAGTCTCAAGGATCGCAGCGGCAGCGTAATGGGCGTCACTTGACCAGCGGATGAGGATGGAGGCCGGGTCTTGCGTGGAGTCTGTTGCTCAGAACGTGGAGAAGGCCGGGTCACCAGGAACGTGCGCGTGTGGGCGCCGTACGTGCTCACCGGAGTGTGGTGGCGTGGGAGCTGTGCTGTCTAGGTCTATATATAGGGTCTTGTAATCCTTGTATTCGTGAGTCGAGTCGTTAGATTGAACAAGGAGCCAACATACAGGCCGTACGTGCGGCCGGGGCGTTCGGCGCCATATCGAGTGTTCACTTGTTCATCTTCTACCTCCTGTTCGAGCGGTGAGATTGTAGAGTGCTAGGCTAGACTCCAACAATTGGTATCAAGAGCAAGGTTAGGGCCTTGAGCTAGTGCATGCACTACGGCGGCTCGATCAGTCCACCCCGACAACCGCCGTTGAAGAAGCGCGTGATCCCGCGCAGGAGTGCGACGGTGACGGCCATGGCGGGCGAAGATGCGAAGACTCCTCCAGGCTCTCCGAAGAAGCCGTTCGGCGGCAAGGATGGCGATGGCACCGAGAGCAGCGGGAAGGGGGAGGTCCCTCCAGGCTCTCCAAAGAAGCCGTTCGGCGGCAAGGATGGCGATGGCGCCGAGAGCAGCGGGAAGGGGGAGGTCGTGCGCATCATCCGTGAGGGCGGGCCGGCAAATTGGCCCATGCTGACCAAGACCAACTACACGCAGTGGTCGTTGGTCATGAAGATCAAGATGCAGGCTCGTGACCTGTGGGAGGCGATCGAGCCCGGCGGCGTGTCGCTGAGGGTGGATCGCATGGCGCTCGACGCCATCACGAGCGCCGTGCCGCCGGAGATGGTTGCGTCACTGGCGGCGAAGGACTCCGCGCTGGAGGCGTGGAATGCGGTGAAGGAGCGGCGGATCGGGAGCGATCAAGTGCAGAGGGTGGAGGCGCAGCGGCTTCTTCGGGAGTTCGAGAACATGAAGTTCAACTCCGGCGAGGGCGTCGACGACTACACCACGCGGCTCCAGACCATCGTCGCCGCACTCGAGATCGTGGGGGAGACGATCACGCCACGGAGGGTCGTGGAGAAGTTGCTGCGCACCGTCCCCAAGTCGCTCCGGCAGGTGGCCGTGGCGATCCAAGTGTCGGCGAATCTCGCCACGCTGACCTTGGAGGATGCAAGCGGGCGACTGCGTGCGGCGCAGGACGCCGAGGCTGAGGACGATGGTGTTCCGTCCCCAGGCGTCGACGGCAAGCTTCTGCTCACCATGGAGCAGTGGAACGCGCGTCGGCGGGAGCGCCGCGAGAAGGATCGCGAGCAGGAGCGCGCGCGCGGTGCCGGCGGGCGTGAGAAGAAGGGAGGCCGTAGCGGTGGCCATGAAGACAGCAGCGGCGACGACGACGACGACGGGAGAAGCAGCATGCGTTCGGGCGCAAGCGGACGTCGTCGGAGCTCCGGCAAGGGGAGGTGCTTCAACTGTGGCGTTCGTGGCCACTTCTCAAGGGAGTGCTCCAAGCCGAGGAAGGAGGCGGCGATGTTCGCCGACGCCGAGGAGGAGGCGACGCTCCTGTAGGTCCGGGAAGCGTTGTGGGTCATGGTTTAGGGGGAGATTGTTAGGAAATAAACCATCGCGTGTGTGCGTGTGTGTCTATTAGCTTGTTAGTTGAACGGTACGTGCGTGGTGCGTTCAGGTCAGTTAGATTGTTAGGATTTGATCGAGTATTCGAGTCAGTAGGTAGGAGTTTTGCTGGTGCACGAGTTCGGACTTGTGTTCGGGTCCAGCGACAGGAAGAACGGCGCACCAGGTTGTATGCCGGTGCGGCCGCAGGTCCAGGGCGTGGAGAGCTCGTGTCCGGCGTGTGCTCACCCGTCCGGCGGAACCGAGGAGGACCGAGTCTCAAGGATCGCAGCGGCAGCGTAATGGGCGTCACTTGACCAGCGGATGAGGATGGAGGCCGGGTCTTGCGTGGAGTCTGTTGCTCAGAACGTGGAGAAGGCCGGGTCACCAGGAACGTGCGCGTGTGGGCGCCGTACGTGCTCACCAGAGTGTGGTGGCGTGGGAGCTGTGCTGTCTAGGTCTATATATAGGGTCTTGTAATCCTTGTATTCGTGAGTCGAGTCGTTAGATTGAACAAGGAGCCAACATACAGGCCGTACGTGCGGCCGGGGCGTTCGGCGCCATATCGAGTGTTCACTTGTTCATCTTCTACCTCCTGTTCGAGCGGTGAGATTGTAGAGTGCTAGGCTAGACTCCAACAGCGACGACACAAATGGTTTTGGGGGCATCTTTAGGCTCTGCAACCTATCCATCAGCATGTATACCACTTCTGCCATAGATGGGCGATTAGTGGGGTCCCACTGATTACACCAAAGAGATACTATAGCCAGCTTTCTCATTATTTCTTTCTCTACATGTGTCATTTGCCTGGTCAAGTCCAGTTCTTGGCTTGTGACTATTTTCTCGTATATCCACTCTGGAATACAAACCTCATTGTGGTCACCAATCCTCGGATCTGAGTTCCTCCTCCCACTCACCATTTCCATCAACAGTATGCCAAAGCTATAAACATCCGACTTGCAGGATACTGTCCCGAAGGATCGACAATATAGTTCTGGTGCAACGTACCCCATTGTTCCTCTTCCTGCTGTCAGCGTGATGATGCTTTGATCCCTCGCACACAGCTTTGCAAGTCCAAAATCTGAAACCTTCGGGTTGAAACTGTAGTCTAGCAAGATATTATGAGGCTTGATATCCAAATGGAGGATGCGCCGGTCGCACCCTTGATGTAGGTACTTGATTCCTCTTGCAACACCTAAAGCTATTTCCAGCATTTTGATAGGTGCTAGCACTTCTCTGCAGATACCAGATTCTTGTGAGAAAATATATTTGTCCAGTGATCCGTTTGGCATGAATTCATAAATAAGGGCACGTCTTTTTCCTTCAGAGCAAAATCCGAAGAGCCGGACCACATTGGCATGGTGGATCCTTCCAATGGTCACAACTTCGTTGATGAATTCTTCTCCATTTTCATTTAAGTTCTCCAGCATCTTGACTGCCACAGGTACTCCATTTGGTAGCTGACCTTTGTATACGCTTCCAAATCCACCTTGCCCCAATTTATCCTTGAACCGACTTGCTATTCTTTTAGTTTCTGAGAATGTGTATCTTGTTGCTTTTGATGTGCCATATGCCTTGAGAAACAGTTCGACTTTCAAATGCACTTCGTCGTCATTCTTTGATCTTAGGGATAAATAGAGTGCAGTGGCCACCATTGACGAAAGAACAACGAATGTAGTTACCGATGATGTTGCTAAATGAAAAGATTGAACATGATTAGTCAATTATATTTGGTCAAAGATTTTTATTTCATGTGTTATATCTTATATTGAGCAGTTTGTAAGAGTTAGTGCTAAGCAACAAGTTCCATTCATAGCGCACAACTCTGGGTTGCTGTAGTACCTGCAATGATTCTGACTTGTGAACCTGCATGTGGGAAAGAAAGAAAATTAGATTGTATGTACAGAATAATAGAGAAATATTTCTTATTCAATTTACGGTACTACATCTGAAGCTCTGATCACAAACATAAGTCAACTAGGACATCGACATGATCTTCAATCTTGTGCTGTCGGTCTATATAACATGAACATTATGCTAGAAGGTTTCAGAAGGAGACATATATGTTTAATACTGAATTGGATTCATTGCTCATAAAAAACAAATGTGCAAATATAAAAAGCAATTGCATAAAAGGATTCTGTATATTCGGTTCAGTGCTCTTGTCAAAATCAACCAAACAATGTAATTATTTAAAGTGAGTTCTTTGGAGCATAAGAACTTGAAATAACATACCATGAGGCTTGCAGAATGCTTGATTGCGCTGCGAGCTGAATCCACAGAGATGGCGCTCTCTCTCACATCCTTCGCAGATGCTGGTGATGTTAGGAACTGACCATATCAAGGTTGTCTCAGCAAAAGTGATTATTCTTTTGGCAGCTTCACTGAAGTAGGAATCAGCACCTTTGGGACTTAACTGGTAGAGGCGTAGAGCACTGATCTTCGACTGAGCTGGTTGGGCACTGATATGCTATTGGAAACCACTGTGCAGCCATAAGGAAGAAGGGATATGTATTGTCTAGAATGCATCAAATACATGGACTGGCTTGTGTTGCTGAGGCAATGGATTGGACCCACAATATTGTCCTCCCTACTTGACGCAACACTTACCTTCTTATCTGGTACAAAATCTCTTGAACAGCTTATCAGACTTGCAGTGTCATGTGTAATGTTGACATATCCCTGCACGTCACCGTGGTTTGTTAAGTTAGTTCATTAGTTGAATAAGCCAGCTGCTAACGGCTGTGCGGGTTTGTAGAGCTGACATGCGCACGTTCGCATGGAGCGCGTCCTAGTCTTTAGGAGAGCGCGGCAATGGCGTGAGGCCGTGGGATGGCACGGCCATGACGAGCGGCATGCCGTGCATGTAGGGAGTTAGTTGCATCGTATTAGACTTGTAAATCTCTATTTATTCGTTCAATCATAGCAGAAAACGCTGCCGCTATTCGCAGCACAAAAACTCTGTGTTCTCGAGTTCCAGCTCTCGCGTGCGTTCCTGAGTTCGCCGGCCGCTGATCGCCGGTGTCCTCCGACATTTGGTACCAGAGCCGTGTTGAGATCCCGCGGCGCCATGTCAACCAGTGGGCGCCTGCAAAGCGAAGGGATGAGCCCCGAGCCGCGCCGCCGTCGCTCCCCATCTCCCCCGCCACGACGACCTCGCACCCGCGGCGGTCACGTCATCGAGCGCATCATCGAGAGGAGCTCCGCGCCGGCAAGCTATCCCGTCCTCACACGCACCAACTACACCGAGTGGTCACTGGTGATGAAGGTGAACCTGCAGGCCCAGGGTCTCTGGACGGCGATCGACCCCGGCACCGACAACGACCGCGACGACCGAAACGCGCTCGCCGCCCTTCTCCGTGCTGTACCCCAGGAAATGCAGGCGGGGCTGGCGGTGAAGGAGTCCGCAGCAGAGGCGTGGGAGTCGATCCGCGCCGTGCGCGTCGGCGTCGAGCGTGTGCGGGAGGCGAACGCCGAGCAGCTCCGCATCGACTTCGCCAACACGACGTTCAAGCCGGGAGAATCGGTGGAGGACTTCGCACAGCGCCTCACCACCCTCGCGAACCAGCTACGCGTTCTCGGCGGCCACATCACCGACAAGGAGGTAATCAAGAAGATGCTTCACTCCGTCCCTGAGTATCTTGAGCAGGTCGCCATCTCGGTGGAGACAATGCTCAACCTGAACACCCTCACCATCGAGGAGGCGACGGGCCATCTTCGGGCGGTGGAACGGCGCAAGAAGCCGGCGTCGACACCCGCCAAGGACAGCAGCGGCCGCCTTCTTCTCACTGAAGAGGAATGGCTCGCTCGTCTCAAGATCCGCGACGGCAGCAGCTCCGGCTCCGGGTCAGGCACACGACGTGGCGGCGGCAAGCCGTCGCGTGGACGTGGGCGCGGCAACGGCGAGAGAGGCGACAAGGCGCCGGCGCAACCATCCAGAGCCGCCAAGGGCGACATCTGTGACTACTGCGGCAAAAAGGGCCACTGGGCCGTTGAATGCCGTAAGAAGAAGAGGGATGAGCAGGCCCATGTGGCCCAGGCTCAAATGGAGGAAGCTGATGAGGGCCTGCTGATGGCCCACGACATCGTCATCAACACCTCCTCCCCGCCGGAGCAGTCAGCGCCGCTCTCACCTCCGCCGGCGCGCCTACACATCGAGGAGCCGAAGGTGTTCGCCAATCTCGGACCACCGGAGGAGCACGACCATCGCCAGTGGGTCCTCGACACCGGTGCCACGAACCACATGACGGGCTCCAAGAGTGCCTTCACCGAGCTCGACTCCAAGATCTGCGGCACCGTCAAGCTCGGCGACGGCTCCGTCGTCCAGATAGAAGGTCGCGGCTCCATCCTCTTCACCTGCAAGAACGGCGACCACCGGGTTCTTACAGGGGTCTACTTCCTCCCGCGACTGAAGGCCAACATCATCAGTGTGGGGCAGCTTGATGAATCTGGCTGCAGCGTGAACATCGACAGCGGCATCCTGCGAATCTACGACCAGAACCGCCGCCTCCTGGCCAAGGTGCATCGCTCTGCGTCACGCCTCTACTACCTCGAGCTGAACATCGGCCGCCCCGTCTGCTACGCCGCGCGGAGCTCAGAAACCGCCTGGCAGTGGCATGCGAGGTTCGGGCACCTGAGTTTTGGAGCTCTGCGCAAGATGGCGAGCCAAGGCATGGTGCGCGGGCTGCCACCACTTGATCAGGTGGATCAGGTGTGCGATGGGTGCCTGGTGGGGAAGCAACGGCGCGCCTCGTTTCCTGCTCAGGCAAGGCGGCGTGCAGAGCACATCCTTGACCTCGTCCATGGTGACCTTTGCGGACCAATCTCCCCGCGCACGCCAAGTGGTAAACGTTACTTTCTCTTGCTGGTGGATGACCTGAGCAGATACATGTGGATTCGTCTACTCTCGAGCAAAGACCAAGCGCCAGAAGAGATCAAGTTGTTCCAGGCGGCCGTGGAGACAGAGACGGGAAGGAAGCTCAAGATCCTCCGCACTGATCGTGGGGGGGAGTTCACGTCAGTGGAATTCGGCCGTCACTGCGCAGAACACGGTGTCGCGCGCCATCTCACAGCTCCTTACTCCCCACAGCAGAATGGGGTAGTGGAACGGCGCAACCAGAGCGTGGTGACCATGGCCCGCTGCATGCTAAAGTCGAAGGGACTGCCCGGCTATTTCTGGGGTGAGGCCGTCACAACGGCTGTGCACATCCAGAACAGGTCCACGACACGCGCGCTCGACGGCAAGACGCCCTATGAAGCGTGGCACGGTGAATCTCCGGCCGTCCACTACTTCCGCACCTTCGGTTGCGTCGCATATGTCAAGAACACGAAGCCGAACTTGAAGAAGCTCGACGACCGCAGCTTCAAAGCTATCTTCGTCGGCTATGAACCAGGTTCCAAGGCGTACCGGTGTTATGATCCCACCAGCAAGCGCGTCGTCATCACCCGCGACGTCGTCTTCGTCGAGGCTGCTCAGTGGCAGTGGGGCGACGGCGAGATCGAGCCGGGGACCGACGACGAACCGTTCATCATCGAGGGCGACACGGAGGGCGCCGGCATTCCAGAGGCGCTCCCAGCTGAAACTGCGACGCCACCTCCAGTCGAACCAAGTGAGCATGATTTGCCACTGGAAGAGCACGGCGACGACGAGCTTGATGCAGATCACGACGACGCCCCACTTCGACTCCGAGCCATGGACGACATCATCGGTCCAGCTGCTACACCAGGCCATGCACGCAGGGTGTTCGACGCGGCGCTCCACTTCACCACGGCGGACGAACCTGCCACTTTTGCAGAAGCTGAACGGGAAGCGTGCTGGCGGGAGGCGATGCGCTCGGAGATGAAGGCGATCGAGGAGAACAAGACCTGGGAACTGGTGGCACTCCCAGCTGGGCACCGCGCGATCGGGCTCAAGTGGGTCTTCAAGGTGAAGCGCAACGAGAATGGCGACGTCGTGCGACACAAGGCGCGTCTGGTGGCGAAAGGCTATGTTCAGAGAGCCGGCGTCGACTACGACGAAGCTTTTGCACCAGTGGCTCGAGTGGAATCCGTGCGCATGATGCTGGCAGTGGCGGCGCACGAGCACTGGGAAGTCCACCATATGGACGTGAAAAGCGCATTTCTCAATGGTGATCTCCTGGAGGAAGTCTATGTTGCCCAGCCACCTGGGTTCATCGTTGAAGGCAGCGAGCGGAAGGTGTTGCACTTGCGCAAGGCGCTGTATGGGCTTCGTCAAGCACCGAGGGCCTGGAATGCCAAGCTCGACGCCACCATGGCGTCTCTTGGTTTCCAGAGGAGCAGCTCTGAACATGGCATCTACACCCGGAACAAAGGAGATGGACGCCTCATTGTTGGTGTCTACGTCGATGATCTGATAATCACCGGCACCAACACGAGCGTCATCAAGGCTTTCAAGGATGAGATAAAGAACCAATTTCAGATGAGTGATCTGGGTTTACTTTCCTATTATCTTGGCATTGAGGTTAATCAGGGACTCAGTGGCATCACCCTGCGTCAGTCCGCTTATGCCAAGAAATTGCTCGAGCGCTGCGGCATGGAGAAATGCAATCCCAGCCTAGCGCCCATGGAGAGTCGCCTCAAGCTGAGCAAAGAGAGCACTGCCGCACCGGTGAACGCGACGGAGTACCGGAGTGTCATTGGCGCGCTCCGGTATCTGCTGCACACTTGACCTGACCTCGCTTTTCCCGTCGGGTACTTAAGCCGGTTCATGGCAGAGCCGCGTGAAGATCATGTCGCAGCGGTGAAACGGGTGCTCAGGTACGTTGCCGGGACAATTGATCATGGGTTGTACTATACCAGGCACGAAGGTGAGCAGCTGAAGCTGGTCGGTTACTGTGATGCTGATCACGCCGGCGACATTGATACAAGGAAAAGCACCAGCGGGGCTGTCTTCTTCCTCGGCGGGAATCCCATCACTTGGCAGTCCTCCAAACAGAAGGTGGTCGCGCTATCATCGTGTGAGGCTGAATACATTGCAGCAGCCACAGCGGCGTGTCAGGCCATCTGGCTAGCGCGCCTCTTGACAGACATGGTTGGACAGAAGTCTGGTGTGCCAGAGTTGAAGGTGGACAATCAATGTCGGTGATATTATCTCCGGCAGTCTTCCACGGGGTAGCCCACGGAAGTGATTTGTAATGCAGGGAAGATCGCAAAGATCGGAAGCAAGATGGTTAGGATGGACAGACACAAGGGTTTATACAGGTTCGGGCCGTCGACTCGACGTAATACCCTACGTCCTGTTTTGGGGTGTTGTATTGCGTGGATTGTGAGCTGCGATGTGTTCTGTTGTTGTCTGGTTGTTTTGGAGGGGGTCCCTGCCCGCCTTATATATCGGGGGGCAGGGTTACAAGTCGGTTTGTATCCGATCCTATCTCTAAGAATCCTTTCCTTCTTTACAATAATTCCTATTCCAACTAGGACTTTTCCTTCCAGATCCTTCCTCCGTGCGCCGACTTGTCCCGCACGTCTTCAGGTCCAGAACGATGAGGTGGGCCGCCCCCTTTTGGTGGGCTGCTAAGCTTGCTCGTGAGGCACCCGGGTACTATATCCCCCATAATCAATCTGCCATCGCTTTGTGCAAGAATCCTGTTTTTCATGATAGGAGTAAGCACATCGACGTCCGCTACCATTTCATCCGAGAATGCGTGGAGTTGGAGAAGATCATCGTCAACTACGTCGCAACGGAGCAGCAACTTGCAGATATCCTGACCAAGGCGCTGGGACGTGTTCGCTTCCAAGAGCTGAACGTGAAGATCGGCGTCAAGTCCACTGGTGAGCGTGTCAAGGCTTAGGGGGGAGAAATGTTGACATATCCCTGCACGTCACCGTGGTTTGTTAAGTTAGTTCATTAGTTGAATAAGCCAGCTGCTAACGGCTGTGCGGGTTTGTAGAGCTGACATGCGCACGTTCGCATGGAGCGCGTCCTAGTCTTTAGGAGAGCGCGGCAATGGCGTGAGGCCGTGGGATGGCACGGCCATGACGAGCGGCATGCCGCGCATGTAGGGAGTTAGTTGCATCGTATTAGACTTGTAAATCTCTATTTATTCGTTCAATCATAGCAGAAAACGCTGCCGCTATTCGCAGCACAAAAACTCTGTGTTCTCGAGTTCCAGCTCTCGCGTGCGTTCCTGAGTTCGCCGGCCGCTGATCGCCGGTGTCCTCCGACATGTAATAGGTTTGTATACATTAGTTGATAGATTAGTTGAAGAGATAATCTTCTGGATCGGGCATTGAGTCCATGATTCTTCAAGTGGAATGACATTGAGAAGACTGTATCTGTAATCGATTGTAGTCACCTTGCATAATCCAATAGTGGAGTGAAGCATGATGGTTTCTGCTTCCCTAGAACAGGATAACTCCATGCCAGGTGCTCCACTCAGTTGCATGACGGAATGCATGACGGAATGGAAATCTGATCTCTGGTCCTTCTTCACTGCACCTAGATGGAGGGCAGTCATGGAAAAAATCTCCATCATCACTCGCTGAAGTTGTGGTGATTCCATCATTTAAAACTGAGAAGAGCAGAGCTACAACCAAAACTTGAAGCATTTTTCTGTGAAAAATGAAGGTAGAAGACAGAGATAAAAAAGATATGCCTGCAAAGCTGAGTTTCTTGTAATGCAAACGAAAGAAGAGAACGTTCAGGGCCTTATTGGCTTCATGACCATTAAGTATTGACATGATGGATCCGTCACATAGGTGTGGAAATTCTAACTTCTCTTCCACGCGTTTTCAGTGCACCATAAGTATTCACTACTGGTGGAAGTCTACATCAGTTTGGCTAACATCACCACTTTAAATGTAATGAATAAGACAGCAATTAGGATGCCAGACTTGACTTTTCTTCCTCCTCACTACCTCATACACCTGAAACATTTTCTTTTATCCATCGTGCAACCACATTGTTGAAGTGCAGACAATTAACCTTCTTATTTGCTTTGGTTTCAACTTTCATTTCTGATACTCCCTTTGCTAAGCTTCCATGGCTAGCTCCTGTGCACTTCTCTGTGTTGCACTGCAGGCATTAGTCACCATTTGTACACTTTCAGTTCTTCTAACAAATGCTGAAGTGATAGGTGCTCAAGGGCAAATATTTTGCCCTTCTTTCTCCTGTGGACATCTCCAAGACATTCAATATCCTTTCCGTATGCAAGGTGATCCACTGGGTTGTGGTGTTGAAGAATACGAGCTGGATTGTATTGATAGCAAGGCAATAATTCACATCAACACAGGAAGATACATCGTGACTAGCATCTCCTACACTGACTCTTCTTTCTGGGTTGTTGATGCCAATTTGGATAATAGCAGCTGTCCCATCCCTGAGAGGAATCAATGTCCTTATATATATGGTTTGCGATATGAAAAAAGCACCCTGCTGTATCCTGATGCAAAGACATGGGCTTCCTTTGTGAGTTGTTCTGAGATGATAGGAAGCAATTTCATTTCCAATCCTTGCAGCTGTGGTGTTATTTACAGGCCTGTCACTTGCCGGAGTACGAATAATTCTTTTGTTTATGTCTTCACTACATCACTTTCCTATTTTGTTGGAAATGTGGTGCCATCATGTGGATACTTGGCCATGATTTCTTTGGGAAGCTGGCATGTCAGGGCACCAGATCATGCGAGTTATGAAGATATTGTAAAACATATGAGGAATGGATTTTCTGTTAAATTTCCCTTACACCATGGACACTGGACGTGTCGTCAGATTGTTAACAGATGCCTGAATGATTCGATGAGGTGAGCGTGAGTTCTGTGGACAAGTCACCTCTCTTTGTTTTCATTTCCTTTCTAAATTTATTATGTGTGCTGAGGGTGATCAGCCCCAAATTAACCTGTTCTATGTACCATGCAAATTTGCAGCTACTTCTACGCTCAAGTATCTAGCTCTAGCATTGTGAATCAGACTTCTGCTCTTTTTGGGGTCGACCTGCATTTCTTAAGATGTGTGAATGATCGTGCCTACAGAGAAAAATTATTTTGGGCTGCAGTTGCCATAGTATCTGTTTTGGATATTGTGAAGTTCATGATCGTATGAGACAATTATCTATTCTGAATCATTAAGTCTGCATGCTTAAATTCGTCTAATTATTTTCTTATGGTATCTTATTTTATGCAGTACTTGCAACAATATCCAGGTTTGTATTTGCACCATTATCTGTATTGACCTTCCTCGCCTATAGATACTGGAAAACAAGGATATCAATTGATGCAATCGAGAAGATTCTCCAAATGCAGCAAGCTCGTAGCCCAAAAAGGTACGCCTATACTGACATCACTGCAATCACTGGGCACTTCAGAGAAAAGCTGGGACAAGGAGGCTACGGATCCGTGTACAAAGGTATGCTTCCCGGTGATGTCCACGTCGCTGTCAAAATGTTGAGCAATTCGCTGTGCAACGGAGATGAATTCATCAGTGAGGTGTCTACCATCGGAAATATTCACCATATCAATGTAGTGCAACTAGTGGGATTCTGCTCGGAGGAAATGAGGAGGGCACTTGTCTATGAATACATGCCGCATGGATCTCTTGATAAGTACATCTTCTCGTCTGAGCGTAGTTCTTCTTGGGATAAACTCAATGATATAGCTATAGGCATTGCTGAAGGAATCAACTACTTGCATCGAGGATGTGATATGCAGATACTTCACTTTGACATCAAGCCACACAACATCCTTTTTAGACTGTAACTTTACTCCAAAGGTTGCCGACTTTGGGCTGGCAAAACTATACCCAAGGGGCAACAGCTTTGTGCCAGTTAGCCCTGCACGGGGAACTATTGGGTACATAGCCCCCGAAATGATATCTCGTAGCTTTGGTGCCATTTCATGCAAGTCAGATGTATACAGCTTCGGGATGCTATTGCTGGAAATGGCTGGGGGACGAAGGAACTTGGACCAGCGTGTGACAAGGAGAAGCCAGACATATTACCCAGCCTGGGTGTATAATCGACTAACTCGACAAGATGTGGGAGAGATTTCTGAAGCTGCTGATATCCATGAGGTGGAGAGGAAGCTCTGCATTGTTGGGTTATGGTGCATTCAGATTAAATCTGATGACCGACCTACGATGAGCGAGGTACTTGGGATGCTTGAATCTGGTGTTGATGGCCTGCAGATACCTCCGGAGCCATTCTTCTGTGGGAACCATGAGCAAGAGTCTGCAACTGCACTAGGATCTTACCATCTTTCCTCGGAGTTTGAATCAAGTGTGGACTCAGAAAATGTATGAGTTCCACAAAGGTGATTTGTTAGTGTGCTAGGTGTGCTAGTTAGAATTTGGAAGACAGAACTACTGTTGTACCGTATTTATGATGCTTTATATACTATTGGAGTACTGTTAGCCAATTTTAATGGAATGTAACCTGACCATGCGTTGTGTTCTGCTGCTGGTGGTGGCAAAAGCAGGGAGTGATATTTGTAGAAATAGTCAACCATTTGTATTTTATGGTGAATAAAGTTTGATGGATTACATGCGGATGCGTGCTCGAGTTCATGATTCACGTGTATATCCTGCTAGTCGAGATTTTTTTTCTTATACTTCCAGGGCCTTTTTTGTATAGGTATTACTCCTCTTCAAATGCTTGAAATTTAGCTCTCTCTCAATCACCTAAAAAAACTAACCTCCTTCTCTTCCATTCTCTCTTTTCTCCAACTCTGGCGAGCTCCGGCGAGGCTCGGGTTACGGTTCCGGGGTTGGGGGTGGGCCGTTAGGCCAAGGAGGGGCGGGGGGTGACGGTGCGTGACCGGCAGCGCAGAGCTCTGGCGGGCGGCGGCGCGAGGGGGCGGCGGGAAGGGCCGGCAGGGCCCTAGCCCGCCCGCGCCGGAGGGGTGGGGGAGGGGCTGGGCGACGGCGAGTGGGAGCGACGGGAGAGGTTGGGGCCGGCTGCATCAATGGGAAGGAGGAAGTAGAGGTTAGGGAAGAAGACAAGAAAGAGAAGGCAGGGGAGAGAGGCCATCCAATTTTGATCCAACGGTGGGAGATGGTGATCAAAAGATAGTCATTTTTCAATGATTTGAAGAGAAGACACTTTTGTTTTGGGTAGAGCCCGCCATCTGTGAAGAAACAGCATGCTGATTTTTGTTAGCTATTGTATTACACAAAACTGCACGTTCGTTCGATGAGGTGGACGCTTCAACACAAAACTGTGTCTGGACGCTTCTAAAAGAAACAGTTTCTACACATTTTTTTTTTGATCGAAACACACTGGATCGCGTGGCCTCTCTTCTGTTGTGTGGTGTCAGTGCCAATGTACTGAGACGACTGGATGAGGCATCTCCATCAGTCAATCAACGGTATGTTTCCTCACATGCATGACATATTAAATGTAGTCGAAAAAAATAACACATTATATGGATGGAGTGTACTTCGCGAGACGAATCTAATGAGCCTAGTTAGGTCATGATTAGACAATAAATTGCTACAGTAAACATGTGCTAATGACGGATTAATTAGACTCATTAGGTTCGTCTTGCGATGAACTGACAGAATCTGTAATTAGTTTTGTAATTAGTCTATATTTAATACTTTAAATGTGTGTCCGACATACTGTAAATTTTTTTCGCGAAACATCTAAACGCGGCCAATGTGCAAGTGCAACGACCGTTGCGTTTACTTTGACCTGATGAGGCATCTCCATCAGTCAATCAACGGTATTAATGGTGATGTTGACCTGTCGTGCTGGCCCTGCCGGGTGACCAATGCTCCACTCAGCTCGGACGAGCGAACGACCCAAATTGAGAGTCTACGCTCAGTTGGCTGCGTGGGTAGTTTTACAAGTCTACCCACACTTGCAACGCGACAACCACGCAAGTGTTTCTTCTAGTATTTTATAGAAATGTTTCTTCTATTGTTGGCAAGGCTACACTGCACGCTTTTTTTTTTGAACTTACATACATAATATGCATTAAACACAACGTCCAGGCAAATCGCAGAAGCGAGTTCACATACAAACTCAGGGGCTTGGCTCCACAACATCTCAGAGCCAGAGGCCAACTCACTCCTTCCAAAGGTAGCCAAACAGTCAGCTACCTTGTTACAACATCTATTACAAATTGAGACAATACAAGATGAAAATTCAGTTCGCATACAGTCTCGAATTTGTTGTACTAGACACCCAATAGCACTGCGATCAATTCCGTTTGCTTTAAGAGCAGAGGCCAAGACAGTTGTATCCATTTCCAAAATAATTCTTGGAAAACCACCAGGAAATACTGAATCCTTTTTTGTTTTTTTAGACAAAAAATTCGAGCTGTCTTGAGTGTGTGTATTGCGTTCTTGGACCGGAAAGCCGACCTCTATGAAAGCCCAGACCATCAATCTTATATGATGATGCTGAAGCCCTTTAGGCCCAGCATTTCCATGTCCCAGCATGATGCTGTGACAGCCAATAGCACACCTAGAAAACCACCAGGAAATACTGAATCCTTTTTTGTTTTTTTAGACAAAAAATTCGAGCTGGCTTGAGTGTGTGTATTGCGTTCTTGGACCGGAAAGCCGACCTCTGTGAAAGCCCAGACCATCAATCTTATATGATGATGCTGAAGCCCTTTAGGCCCAGCATTTCCATGTCCCAGCATGATGCTGTGACAGCCAATACGATACCTTGTAGGCCCAGAGACGACATGAAAATGAAGTGTGTCTGCGGGATAGCCCTTCTTCCCTTTTCTCTGTCCGCTATAGCCTAACCTCCCCGATCCGGGCGGCGGCAACGGTGGCAGTGATCCGGCTTCCGGGGTGGCGGCTCCTTCTGCTCCCGCAGCCGCTAGGGAGGCGAGTACCCGACGGGGCACCACGTCGCCGGAAACGCTATATGCCGCACTTGCGTTCTCAACGCCGTCGCCGCACGCCTCAGGATTCGCGCTGCGCTTTTTGACTTTTTCTTTCTGCCGTAACAGCCCACCGCAGAAGGTAAAGAGACTGCTATATTTTTTTGGGCCGGACCACCAAGCGACGACGATGGCCGGCACGCTGCAGGTAAGTTTCGTGACTTTTTTCTTTTATTTTTTTCTTTTCATTCCGTTGAATTCTTGGGAGTTCTTTTTTTCTCGACCGTACTTCTTCCTGTTTATCTTTTGTTTCTCTTTTCTTATTTTTTATTTTTTTAATTGTAGGCTATATTTAGAAAACTTTTCTTTTAAAAAACTATTTTTTAGTCATGATATTTTGTTCCACGTGTTAAGATTTATGTTCCTTTCGTACAATATTTTGTTTGTTTCGTATGATATTTTGTCCCACGTGTTAAGATTTATGTTCTTTTCGTATAATATTTTGTTCCTTTCATATGATATTTTGTTCCACACGTTTGGATGCATGATAATATTTTATTCTACTAGATGATTTGTTTCACATGTTAAAATTTATGTTCCACCTAAACAAATTTTTTTTCCTCACAGTCACATGATTTGTTCTGATTGATAAAATCGTATGAATTGTTCTTTCTTTTGAAAAAAATGTTCTATGTTTTTTTAATCTAAACATAGGCAAGTGTGATCTAGTTTTAAAGATTTCGTCAAAAGAAATACAATGGTGCGATCGGATTTTAATTTGGACACTCGATTCATAAGCTATAAATTGTTTTCAAAAATTTTTCTTCGTGGGACCCGCATCTGGGAAAAAGATGGGGTCACGGGGAAAGGAGGCAAAGGCAGCGAACGTGCAGGTGGTGGCGCGCCTCGGGCAAATGCGGGGACGCGCGTCCCACCGCACATTCGGCCTATAGTCTCCCCTCTCGTCGCCGCCTTCGACCGACCTCATCCCGCATCCACAAAGGTACAATTCGACTGACTGCACTGTGAATTCGTAGGCAGCAGCTTACACTTCCTACCACTAGCACGGGAAACAATTCATCTTTCTAGCAATAGTAATTACTAATTAGTACAGGTGGCGTGCCTATCGTTGGTGATTGGTGGCGTGTATATGATACTTCATATGGCTCCACACTCCACGTTATTTTCAGTACATAGGATTAGTGTGTCCAACACTTCTAGGTTGTATGGTTCATTGCTAATCAGAACTGGAACTGGTACTTTTTATTTTTAAAAAATAGTACATAGTAACGGTAAAAAATTTTCAAGCCATTGCAATTACATATATGCAAAGAGAGATCCAGTGCGTGATCCATCTTTGAGAAGAAAAAAGAACACGTGGGAAATTTGCACAATAACTGGAACCGGAAACACTCGCCGATCTCAAATCATGGTGTTGGCACCTGCTAGACTGCTAATCCATACAAACCCAAACTTTTGGGCTACACCCAATTTCTTTACTGGGAGAAGATACTAGTTTTCTTCAACAACACAACAAACAATTTTGAGATGCTGCACAGGTTGTACTAGCTTTTGTCTGGTGACCGTGACTGCATGCCATGATCTCGAGACCTGGAAGGTTGGTGATGACTCTCACCAGAGACTGGAGCTGGAGGCGACTGGCCACGCCCTTGCCCACCAATAGACTCTGCTGCTGTAAATTTAATAGAACGTATAGTAAGATGGTACAACATGCAATGCATTTCCCGGAAATAAACATTACATTGCTTCGCTTTTAGCTGAAAATACACTGAAATTTTGAATCATGAATTCATGTGGTATTGATGTTTGAACAAAATCATGGTTCCATTTTTTCAGCTAGAGAAAGTGGATTCACTCAAATTGATATATGTAATCTTTCTGCAAGAATCTTATGGTGATTACTGGAGTTAATCGGCCAGTAGGCTTCGTGTGCATCTGGTCCCCAGTACAAATATCATTCTTGACTTTGCTGCCACAGGATACGACATGGGAGAATATGAAAACTCTGTTCCATGTTTGAAACACAACGATATTGAGATGCCGTGCTGGTTGCCCTAGCCGTTGTATGGAAATATGGAAGCTGAATGAGGACACATGCTGGAGGTTGGTGCTGGAGGCGATGTGCCATCTACTCGCCCGCCCATGAACTTTGGTACTGTAAGTTTAGTACAAGGTAATAATAAGCTAATAATGTTCAACGTGTTCTGAGAAAAAAAAAACTATGTTGCACATTATTTTATTTATTATGTTTCAAAAAATATTGCTACTTTGTCAGTGTATGCATACTGATATTACTCTAATTTCAGAAATGGAGACAGTGATGAAGAGCACGACTGTAGTGTTACATGCTTCAGTATGAATAATAATGGCAAGGAGCCAAGGACGATAGTGATGCTGAAGCAAAGTATGGGTGGATGACCAAAGCAAGTAGACGAGGCAATAAAAAGGAGCTAGTATTGTTACCTCCTGTGAGGAAGCCGATGAGCATCACGGAAAGGATGACCATGGACATCAGTATTGCAAGCAGCTTATGGGTGAGGAACTTCTGCTGCTTCATCTCCTCTTTGTGCTCTGTAGAGCAATTCTTCTTTCCTTTTTGCCTTCAAAGAGAGCAGCTTTGCTCATGTAGTACTATCAGGTACTACACCAAGTAGGCTAGGAGACCTCTGCCATTGAGGCCACTCATCTTGATATTTTCTTTAAGCGAAACAGACAGCAGAGCCGCCCATTATACTAGTGACGAAGAAGCATTCATCTTGATCTGATGAGCCGTTGTGTAACTAAGTGAACTGAACAGTATGTTAGTTTTGGAGGTCTGACTAGCTAGTTAGCTTAGTTTCTGGGATCTTGTGAGCATCTTGGTTTACATAGACACTGCACGTGCAATACATTCATGACAGTATCTAACTGAATCAAGATGCACGAATTGTGTGCTTCTCTGCTGCAATATTTCCCTGGTTCACTGACATACTTACATTATAGAATTTCTGGATACTATTAACTAGAAGATGCAAAGTCAACTTGGTTAAAAATTTGTCTCAAAAACACTCGGTTAAACCTGACGAGACAGGACAGGGTTGATAAAGTTATAGAGGAGGCAGAGACGACGTGTTAAAGTATGGTTTATTCCTGAAGATTGACGTTGGACCACGAACCCATAAAGATTCATGCTGTCGAACAGGTTTATTTTTTTGTGTCGGTGTATTCTTAAGACTGAGAAATTCCAGGTTTTCTTCTATGACACTTGTCGAGCATGCATGGATGTGTTGACATGTGAGATGCAATATTTGGTTCTGGAAAGTGTGAGAGGAAGGCCAAGTACATTTATTCAAGATGGCAATCCCCTGATCTTTGCTTTGCTTCCGAAACTGTTGTTTACTTGTTTGTTATTGGCTTGATGAATTGTCTCGATTAGGGCGAGTGCTTTTTTTTTTCCTCTTGCAATTTCTGGTTTCTCGCGTCTGGATGTCCTGATGTGGGATGAGTAACTTGGATCAGATCCCAATATGTGGAGGAACTGCAGCGAAGCTTTCTTTCGGTAGTCAGTTTGGCTTGTTTGAAATTTGTTTATATTCAGTAATGTTTGATCTGCTTCCAGGTTTTGCTGTAAACCTTCTTTGTTTTTCTTCTATTGATCTCATATGCCATGGTTGAGATTCAAAGAAATGAGCACGCTTGGTTCCTATATTGTTGATTATCATCGATGACTTGCTCATTCACAATCTACCGGTACCAACCTCCACAAATTAACCTATCTTTTGGTGCTTTATTTAGCATTATTTGAATCTTATTTGTTCATGTCCTTGTATTTTATTACAAGCAAATAAAACAATATGAACAGTAACAAATTAGATGTAAATGGCTCCAAGTTGAATATCAACAAATATCCTATCTTTCTAAAAAAATGGGTATCAATTACATCTTTTTCTAATTTAGAATGATTTTTATGAAATTTTTTATTAAACTATATAATTTCTAATTTCTAAAAAAATGTAAGACCATTCTTGAAACCACCCAAGGAACCAAATTTTCCCGATTTTAATTGTTGAATGACCTTGAATGTCCGGTTTTGTAGTTGTGGACTCAAAAGTAGATTTTTGAGATATTCAATTTTATCTGTTTTCCATAGTTTGATGGTCATAGATATCTGGTTTTCAAAATCAAAATTGTCATGATCAATTGTTGGATGGTAAAAAAAAATTATATCGATTTCTTCATTAGATGCTATTTGGTTTGTCAGTTTTTTGGAGTTAGATAATATATTGGAAAAATCTTTGAAGTATCACTACAACTTGTCAAACAAAATCAATTGTTAAAATATATGGTAAAACAAGTACTCTTACAGTATATCATCTACTTCTACAGAATCGATTATGAAAATATATGGCGACGCAACTTTTTCTGTACTGGAAATACATTTGATTTGACTATCTGTCAATCAAAATTTACAAAGTTTGACATTTTACGCATTACATTTCAAACAGATGCGATAATTAGGAAGGTGCACACTGTGCCTACTAAAGCAACTTAACCATGACTGTGTGCATGCATGTACCTGCCAACCATGACTGGGTGCATGCATGCATGCACGGCCAAATTGTAACCTTTGTGCACGTTGAACCTCGTTCCTCTTACACAACTTCCCTCTCGCCCATATGCAGTGATCATGTCGAAGGAACCGGCTTCTTCCTCCGTGCAATATGCAAGTTGTTGAACGCCGCCGCCGGAGGTTGGAGGGCCCTTGTGGTACGTGGTGGGGGTGAAGATGGAGGCCTAGGATGGCCGTGCCCTTTGACTGATGAATGTGGGTCAGGAGATGGGGGTGGGAGCGGCGGCCTCGACCCTGAGTACACATCATATAATAGAAAATTAATACAAGCAAATCGGCTTATGGCCATGTTTAGTTTGAAGACAGAGTGAAGAATGGAGAAAAAATATGCATTAGGAGGCGTGCATATTATGGAGAGGGCACGGAAATCGAGAGAGAAAAAATTTGCAAAATAGGAGAACTAAACAAGGCATATATGTGACCAGCAGTAAAAATGACAACCAGAATGAACTGAAGGCACAGCCACTGTGGAAAGAAACAAAATGAGCGACGATTGCTGCAGTTAGCAGAACACTGCATACCTGCCTCCACATCCTCAACGTGGGTAGAGAGAAGGATGACGAGTACAATGCTCGCCGAGCACAACGACCAAGGAGGAGGTGGACGCGCTCTTCATTTCTGACGCCCGCATGTTTCGTCCGGTACAAGGTTGTGTTCAGCGGTGACACTGCCCTTTTATAGTTTGGGAGAAAGAGCTGGTAGGGATCGATCAACTACCATGTATCCAGGAGACAGCAGGGGCCCGACTTTCATCATGCCCTTAGATGTTTCACGAATTTTTTTCGAGTACGTTCCCTCATATGCATGGCATATTAAATGTAATCGAAAAAAATAATCCATTATATGGATGGAGTGTACTTCGCGAGACGAATCTAATGAGCCTAGTTAGGTCGTGATTGCTACAGTAAACATGTGCTAATGACGGATTAATTAGACTCATTAGGTTCGTCTTGCGGTTTACTGACAGAATCTGTAATTAGTTTTGTAATTAGTTTATATTTAATACTTCAAATGTGTGCCTGGGCCCATATTGCTTGCCAGTGTGCAATGCACCAAACCTAAAAAAAAAATACAGTGTGTCTTTTTTTTTTTTTTTTGAGAAGCACGTTGCGGTGTACGAGTACGACCCAAAATGCATGGAAGGTGTGTCCTTGCCTAACTTTGGCCCACCTGTATCCTGACTGCCGACTTGAGTCTTGACCACCGTCACGGCGTGAACCATATGGGCCCAAAACAATTTAAAGCTTTAATACTGTTAAATTTTTTTTAACAATGCTGTTCAAATTTGTTATCACGGCTTTCTATTCATGATATTCCATCGGTTCAGCTGGCAAGAATTTTTACACAAAGGAAAAAGTTCATTTTACTCTCCTCATTTATTCAATTTGTTCGCTTAACCCCCTAAACAAAAATTTAGACTCAATTTACTCACCTGAACTATTTTAATTGGTACAATCTATCCTAGTCTAAATTTACTCACCTGAACTATTTTAATTGGTACAATCTATCCTCTAATTTGTGTTTTGGTGTTTCTAATTTTTTTGGGTATGAGTTAAATTTTAAGTTCAAATTTTTTGAGTAGGTACATAACATGATGCCTTATATTAAAAAAATATTTCAAAATTTTTTATAGCTATTTTCGTAGGTTAGGATACTTAATATAAAATTGATCTTACATATACAAAATTATATGAACAGTAATCATAAAAATTTCTAATATGTTTTTTCTGACATAGGGCATCATGTTATAAGTCCATTAACAAAATTTTGAATTAAACTCAACTTGTACACAAAGAAACAAAAAGGAGAAATCTAATTAGGGGTAAATTGACTAATTGAAATAGTTTGGAGGGAGTAAAACGAGACTAAATAAATTTGGAGGCTTAAGTGGACAAACCAACGGGCTCGCCCGTTCTGAACGGTCGACCAGGCGCTTCTCTTTACTTTCAAAGTTTTCGAAAAATTTGCTTGAACACTTTACTTGGAAAGTTTTCGAAAAACTTGCTTGAAAACTTTACTTGAAAAAGACCATTACTCATGTCCTCCGTCTGGATCTCCGCGCTCCCCTTTACTTTCAAAGTTTTCGAAAAAGTTGCTTGAAAACTTTACTTGAAAAGTTTTCAAAAAACTTACTTGAAAACTTTACTTGAAAAGTTTGCACTTGCTTGAAAACTTTATTTGAAAAGTTTTCGAAAAACTTTACTTGAAAAGTTTTCGAAAAACTTTACTTGAAAAGTTTTCGAAAAACTTATCAAAGAGGAAAGAGGACGCACAAGCTGAAAACAAACAGGCTGTCGGAAATCGTCCGGACTGAAGCCTCCGTCCGGGCGACCATAAAATAGCAATGCCCACAAACTAAATAGGTGAGAAGAGTGAAATGGACTTTTTTATACAAATCACAAACTGTGACGAAGATCGTTGGAGGTGTCGTTAGAGAAGAGGGTGAAGAGAGAAGGGGCCATGGAGAGAGGAACCAGAGAGAGAATGGAGGTGGGTCCATTTTGACATGTGGGGGCCGCTGCCACGTTAACGAAAGCGTTGTCCAAACCGTCAAGGGGTAAAACGAACGGTCTTGATATTTAAAGGGGGCTAGATATCTGATTTTACGGTTCAATGAGGAAATATGGACTCGATCCAATGTCCATAGGTAAAAGTGACTTTTTCGGTTTGTGAACTTCAAGATTTGAAAGTGACCGAAAAAAAAAATCAAGATTTGAATGAAGAGGAGTTGGGTTGGGCCTTGGGCCTCCACATCATGTACGTGATCAGAAGAAGAAGAAGAACAGCCCAACCAATCGTGATGAAACGACGAACGATGGGTTTGTTTTTGTTGGACGGAACAAGAGAAAATCAGAAAGCCTAAGACGATGGCACACACTTCTTTGGTCTGGAAGAGAAGAACGACAAATCAAGCCAGTGCTAAACAAGAAGCGGTGGTGCATTACAGCACTACAGCAGCAGCATCGATCGTACATGCATAGCATAGCACAGCTGCACAGGCACAGGGTGTGTGATGAGGGGTAGCATCGACCGGCGCTCCTACCAGCTCCTGCCGATCTTCCGGTGCGGCACGACTGGCGGCGGCGGTGGAGCGCCGGGGTGCGCGCACTCGGGCTCCGGTTCGGGGTAAGCACGGTGCCCGGTCGCGGCGGCGGCGCCCAGCCTTCATGCCCTCCGTCCGGTTGTGCGCGGCCGCGTCATGATCTGCAAGCGCATGCGTCGTTCGTGTTCTATCAACCACCACCGATCAACAATAGCTTGATACGTAGTCTAGTACTGGTTGGGGCCTTGAGAGCACCACACCGTTGATGCATACCGGCCTTTGACCTCTCTGCGCAGTCGACGACGCCGGAGCCAGATACGATGACAGCCAGGGCGATCACCGTCGCGTACTTGCCGGAAAGTGTTCGCGCTCAAATTTGACAGGTTTAAACAGGGCGGTCTAACCGGGCTGCCAAGGACGATTGGACCGGAATTTTCAAGTTGCTCAAAAGGCAAATTGGACTACACAATTGCATAGCTCTCGTCGAGACGATCAAAATGCATATGTAGAACGTCCGATTTGGAGTTCGGACGGAGGAGTTATGACTTCGACAAGATCTGCACCTGGGCATAGAGGTTACACCGGTTTCTCAACCCGGTTAGACCGGTCTTGGTTTATGTAATCTGAGTCGAGTTGTATTTTATCACAGGATTTATTAGGGATTCGACTCCTTGTGGAGCAAGACCTCCCCTCCCTATAAATATAAAGGGCCACGGCCGATTGAGGCTATCCAATCGATCAAAAACACTTTTATCTATTATTTTGCATCTTTTACCTTTTCTCCTTGCCCTAGCTTTTTCAACCACATCTGTTGTTTCTCCTTCGTCTCTATGGCGTTTGAGGACGTTCTAGGTGGCCTGCCGACCCTAGAACACCCCTACGTGTGCTTGCCCTGACGGGGTCCCTTCCAGGCGAGCGTTCGTCGGTCTACCGGGTTTGGACAGCTGCACTGCAAGGTGTGCTACTGCCTCCCACGCGATCTAGCGCGATCATGTGTTAGCCCCGTCTTAGCGCCAACAGGAAGAAAAGAAGATGAGCACCTCTTCTTGGTAGTCATGGTTCAGTAATTCAGATTGTCTTGCCCGTCTCCATCCTAATCGCTATTTATATACTGTACTACTGTATAGTAGTAGCCTAGTATACTAGCAAGCCGTTGACCTTGACCTGGAAGACCAGTCAACTTGTGCGTCTGCCAACTGCCATTGTATATATACACACACAGAGTAACAGGAGACCCGAAGAACTGCGACTGAAGACCGGTCTGGTAGTGGTCAGACGACATTTCGGGCTAAAAAAAATCTGTAATAATGTATTTAATAAAGGAGGACCCTGCTTGCACTATTTGTGTTGTACTTGGTATACGAGAAGAGTATGAACACAAAGCATCCGGGAACAAGAAGAAGTGAAACACACGATGACACGAACATAGAAGCATTCCTCACAAGGTACTTCTCTTTTAACACACCACATCAGTCGCGCTGCCCTGAAGAGACGACGGACGGAGCACACACACGCCACTCATAAGCACTAACACGCGCGCTTGCCAGTAGTCTGTCTGTTACCCTGTTCCGGCCACTCCCTCCCTTTCACTTGCAACCTTGTAGCCTAGCTGTGAAGTGACCTAAGAATGAATCATGCACCCACCGTGTGTAATCAGTGTATGACACCCGAGTCTCCATTTCCGATTGGAGACGGAGGTGGCCGCGGCTGCCTCGACCCTGCACGCATATTGTTTCGTCATAACACATCATGCAACGTTTCGAGATCGATCAGCTGATTATGATCGTGCCTGCAGCTAGTTTGTGTACCTTGTGCAGGCTCAACAAGCGCGGCGAAAATGACGAGCGCGGCCGCTAAGATCGCCAAGCACACACCAAGAAAGGAGGGACTGCGCGGCTTCATCCTGTGACCTTCTGCTGCTGATGCTGCTCTCTCAACTCGATCTTGCGCGTCTCGGCAGAGATTATTAGTTTGTATGTGGATGCATTTCTGATTCTGATGGTGAAGCGAGCTGAGCATTTTATGCACGATCCACAGCTGGCCGGGTCGTCATGGTCATTAACGTGTCTCTCGTGGCACAGCTTACTTAATTGCCAGTGTGCAAACCGAGCCCTGATCGTGGACGTTCAAAGTTGTTATGGCGATGTCGACGGCGTCTCTGGTTGCCCTGACTTGGCCACAGCCTGTCTCCGGCCCTCCGCCGGCCGGTCGCAGGTCAACAGTCTTCACCATCTATACGCCCGGACGAGATGAACTGCCGTTAGTTAGCGATCGAGGCGGGAGACAACGGTGAGACTACGCGTCGTGTCTTGTTTTCAGACTCCGGCGGGTCCGTCTGAAAACAAAACAGGACGAGCGCAAGCAGAGTCTCGAACAACGGGAGGGTAGAAGATTCCCAGAGGAACATGTTCCTCGTGTTTTATTACGAGCAATAAAACAATACGATCGGAATAGCAACAAATAAAATGTAAATAACTCCGAGTTGAGTACCAACAAATATCCTATATCTTTTGAAAAAAAATTGTACCTATTTCGTTTCTTTCAAATTAAAATACGTATATTTTTATTTAATTATTTTTTTTAATTTTCAAAAATATGCAAACCCAATCCTGAAACCATCCGTAGGACCAAAAAATTCCTGATTTGACAGTTGAATGTTGTCGTCTGATTTTATAGTTGTGAGCTCAAAATCAGACTTTTGCGATAGTTGGATAGTGAAAATAGGACTTTTCCCTAGAAAATACATTTATAGGCCAAACCACCAGCTAGAGGCATGATGGGTTGGTTATCGATACCCGGTTTTCTAGTTCAATTGCCAAGATAAAACTATTTTATGGTTAAGAAAGATAATATGTATTGAAAAAATCTTTAAGCTATGTTTTCACCATCTATTACTCTTACAATATATCATGCATTTCTACAAAATCAATCCTTATTAAAAGATACGTTAACATAACTTTTATATACCGAAACACATTTGATTTGACTCATTGCCAATCAAAATTTACAGAGTTTGACAATTGAGAAGGTGCACACTATGCCCACTAAAGCAACCATGAATGTGTGCATGCATGTACTGCCAAATTGTGGCCTTTGCGCACGTTGAACCTCCTCTTACAGAACTTCTTCCTTCTCACCCTGCATGTTAGTTATCCTGTCGGAAGAAAGTTATGTCCTAGGAACTGGTTTCCTTCGTGCAAGATTCAAGTTGTAGAACGCCTCCGAAGGTTGGAGGGGCCTTCTAGTATTGTGGTGAGAAGGATGATGAGTATTCCCTCCGTTCCAAAATATAAGTCATTTCAACTTTTTTGGAGAGTCAAACTATTTTATCTTTGACTAAAATTATAGAGATGGCTTCAAAGATTTATGATACCAAATAACTATACTATGAAAATATATCTAATGAAGAATCTAATGGTACTTATTTGATATCATAAATAGTAGTACTTTACTGTATAGATTTGGTCAAAATTGAGAAAATTTAACTCTACAAAAAAGTTAGAATAACTTATATTTTAGAACGGAGGGAGTACAAATATTGCCGAGCCCACGATCAAGCAGGCGGCCGAGGCGCCCTTCATTTCTGATGCCCGCGTGTTTCGTTCAATTCGATCGGTGTTGTGGTGGCACTGCCCTTTTATAGTTGGGAGAAAGAGCGGTACCGATCGACTACTGTGTGTTCAGGAGACCACAGGGCCAGCTTTCGTCGTATCGCTTGCCAGTGTGCAATCCACCAAAGCTACAAAAGTGCCGTGTGTCTTGCTGTACCAGTACGACCCAAAATGCATAGGAGGTACGTGTTTGCCTAACTTTAGCGGGGTTATCTAATTTGTGCGCGCGCACGGCCGTGCGGCCGCGCTCCCCCACAAAACCAGCGGGCCCCACCTGACCCGCATGCACGCGCTCCCACAGCGTTCGAGCGCCTCCGCGTGCCACTCCACGTGGGTTGAAAAAAAAAATTATAAAATGTTTTGCAACAAATATTTGAAGAAAAAAGTTTTGCAATAAATATTTTGAGAAAAAAGTTTTGCAACAAATATTTAGAAAAAATCTTGAGCAAACATTTTAGAGCAAAATAAAAATCGCAAAACAAAATCTTGAGCAAACTTTTTAGAGAAAAATTGTCAAGAAAAAAATTTGTAAAAAAATATTTTGCAACAAAATGTCAAAAAAGAAAAAACAATTACCTGGTGGCGCCTCGCCGGCGCCAGCCGCGGAGGCCGCAGTGCCGGAACGGCCACGCGGGGCTCGCTGGAGCCGGAGCTCATCGGGCCGCCGTGCCCGCAGCCCCGTCGTCGTCCTCGCCGACGGAACTGCAGCTCGGCGGCGGGCCAAGCAGAGGTGAAGCGGCGGCGGCGCAGCCCGACGGCGACGAGTGCGCGAGACGTGGCCGAGGGACGGGGGCTCTCCATCGGCGGTGTTGCGTCGCGAGCAGAGGAGAGAGGGGAATAGAGAGAAGGGGCACACGTGCAGTGGGAAGGAAGGAGAGGATAAGTTTCACGCGATGAGGAGAGGAGGAGTGGGTGCGCAGTGGTCCCATCACGTGGGTAGCGAGCGTGAAGACGCCTCCGTACGATCGACTTAAAGTTAGGATCGCGAACTTTAGCCCACCTCTGTAACTCCGAGTGCAGGCGACTTGACTGCTGTTGGCTCGTGACCGTCAAGGCGTGTACCATGTATACTGCTGTATAGGATTCTAAATCTGAGGGCCCAAAACAAATTACAGCACGGGCGGCATTTGCTCGTCGGCACATGTATCGTCCATGTTATGACAACCATGCAATTCGCATGCACGGGCGTGTTTAATTCCGGTAAAAAAAATTGAAAAGTGGTGAAAACATTTTACATTGGATCGCGTGTATAGAGAGAAAAAATGAATTGTCACGGTTCTCTAGGTGAAAACTTTTTACATTCTCGTGGAACTGAAAACGCCCTACATATGCGTGCCTGAGCCTGGCCGCTGACGAGGAGTACGTCGTCGAGATGACTATAGTCACTCCTCAGTCCTCACTGTACGGCCTGCAGCATCCACATCGCATATAGGAAAAAAGATCACTTTTACCTCCTTGGAGTATGGGTCGCACCGTTCGCCTAAACGGCCGTTTAGCCCGTTTACACACCGTTTAAACGCTACACAATGCCTAACTGTGTCCGTTTAATTATTCGTTTAGCCCGTTTAATGGCCGTTTAATCCGTTTAATTGGCCGTTTAGTCCGTATAATGAGCTAAACGGTGGGTGACCGACTGTTTACCGTTTAGCGGTTAGGATAACACTGATGGGTCGAGTTCGTATTTCCTCTTGAACCGTAAAACTGTTTATCTAATACCCTCAACTATCAAAAATGTTCGTTTTACCTCTCTTGACGGTGTGGACGGTGGTTTTCGCTAACGTGGCAGTAGGCCTCACATGTCAGCGTGGGCTCCACCACCATTCTCTCTCTCCACCTCTCTCCTCTCTCCTCACCGCTGGCGCCGCCTCTATCCCACCGGCCCCTCTCCTCCGCGCCATCGCCCTGCCCCCAAACCCTCTCCGGAGCTCTGCAGCGGTCGTCTTGTCGTCGTCACCGGAGCAGTCGCTGCTCCGGCCCCGTCCCTGCCGCCCTCGAATCCCCACGGAGGAGGAGCTCCGCCGCGGCCGCGGTCGGCGCAAGCGAGCCAGGCCTCCGCAGGGGCCGCCGCCTGCAGTTGAGAGAGAGCAGAGCCCGGACGGATCCAGGTCCGCCGGCGTCACTAGCTTTGCCGCTGCTGAGGAGGCGCTGCTGGCGGCGGCAGCCGTGCCCCGCCTCGCTTCGCGCCACCCCATCTCCTCCTCCGCTGCTGCTCGCTGCGCGGGCGAGATCCGCCGCCGCAGGTCATGCGGAGGGGATGGCGGAGACGCCAGTGCCAGATAGGAGAGGAGCCGGCAAGGAGAGGCGACGCCGTCGATGAGAAGAGAGGAGAGGAGGTGGAGAGAGAAAGAGAGAGTATGGAGGTGGGGCCCGCTACCACGTCAGCGAAAACCGCCGTCCAAACCACCGAGGGTGTAAAACGGACGGTTTTGATAGGTGAGGGTGTTAAATAAACGGTTTTACGATTCAGGGATCGAGAAAACTTGAAATCGGGCAATACCCCAGGGAGGTAAAAGGGACATTTCGCATATATAAAGTAACAAATTGTTGGGCCGTTCCAAAGCATATAGGAAAAAGTCTCTTTTTACCTCTCTGGACATGAGGCCGAGTCCGCGTTTCCTCTCTCAACCGCAAAACTAGATATCTAGCCTCCTTCAAGTCTCAAAACCGTTCGTTTTACCCCCCTCGGCGGTTTTGACAGCGGTTTTGGCTGACGTGGCGGTGGGCCCCACATGTCAGCACGGGCCCACCTCTCTTTCTTCTTCCTCTATCCCTCTGCTGGGCCTTCCCCCGCCGCCAGGCCTCCTCACCGGTGGCGCTCCTCCTCCGGCCTCGCCTTCGAGCTCCGCCGCCAGCCGTCCTCCTCCGGCCTCCACCACTCTCTCGCTTCTTCTTCTCTCCACCATCTCCTCGCCGCGGCCGTAGGAGCCGGCGCGGGCGCGAGCCTGAGGAGCCGACGGCGGGCACGAGCCCGCAGCGAGGGCACCGCCGCTCGCCCCTCCCCACGCTAGATCCATGCGCGGGCAAACGGTGGGGGAGGAGCAGCTCGCGGCGGCCCAGCCGTGCCTCCTCCTCCTCCTCCTCCTCTGGAGCGGGGACAGTATGCCTCCTCCGCCGCTGTCGGCGCGGGGCGGCTCCTCCACTGCGCGAGATAGAGGCGCGCCGGCGTGGAAGGCGAGGCAGGGGTGCGCCGACGGTGCGACGACCATGCGTGGAAGGAGGCTGCGGCCGGCGCAGGCGCCTCTTCGGCGTGCTGGAGGAGGAGCGGGCGGAGCTCCCGACGGCGGGGTGCCAGCGAGGACGACGAGCTCAAGGCGGCCGACGGCGGGCGCGGGTCCCCCGGCGCAGATCGACGCGCACGGCGGCCGGCGGCGGCGTCGTGCTCGGCCCAGCGAGAGGAGACGGTGGAGAGAGAGGAAGAAGAGAGAATGGTGGGGCCCATGCTGACATGTGGGACCCACCGCCACATCAGCCAAAACCGCCGTCCAAACCACCGAGGGGTGTAAAACGAACGGTTTTGAGAGTTGAGGGGGTTATATATCCGGTTTTGCGGTTCAGGGAGGAAACGCAAATTCAGCCCATAATTCAGGGAGGTAAAAGGGACTTTTTCCAAGCATATATGAGTAACAAATTGTTGGGCCGACATGGGCTCAAACCTCCTCCTGGTTTCGGGCCTTTGCACATCGCATGTGCTGCTATCCAACCCGCAGGCCCACTCAGTCGAAAGTTTGTTCAGTGGAAGCGTCGGACCGGACAAGAGAGAATCAACGGCGGCCTTGTTTGGTCTGGACGCAAGAGAGACAATTCTAAACATGAGGGAAAGTGAATCACAGCACTACAGCAGCAGCATCGATCGTACATGCATGCATAGGCATAGAGGTATAGCTGCACAAGGTGTGGCAACGCGGGTGTTGATGAAGCCATAATCACATCGCTGATCGTTGGCGTTTATTCCTACCATCTCCGGCCGATCTTCCGGTGCTGCGCGGGCGGCGGAGGCGGTGGAGCGCCGGGGTGTGCGCACTCGGGCTCCAGGTCGGGGCATCTGTGGTGCACGGTGCCCGGCTGCGGCGACGGCGGCGCCCAGCCATCACGCCCTCCGTCCGGTTGTGCAGCGGCCTTATCTGCAAGCAGAAAGCGCATGCGTGTTGTCCGGTGATCCATCAACCATGCATCATCTCGTCGATCAACTACTAACAGCTTGATACATACACACGTACCTTTGACCTCTGAGCAGTCGACGACGCCGGAGCAGGAGACGATGACAGCCAGGGCGATCGCCGTCGCGTACATGCAGGGAAGAAAAGAAGAGCATCTCTTGGTTGTCATGGTTCACAGTTTGCCTTGGCCGGCCGTCTCGGTCCATCCTAATCCTAATCGCCTTTTTATAACCCGTAGTAGGCAGGTGGCTAGAGCTGAAAGCATTTTCCTAGCCAGCCGGCCGTTGACCTTGACCCACAAGACCATTGCCCGTATATCTGGAATTCTAGATGTGCTTCGAGCCACTTCTCCGTACCGTGGCCGCGTTTAGATTGTTTCGCGAGTATGTCGGGCACACATTTAAAGTATTAAATATAGACTAATTACAAAACTAATTACAGAGTATGTCAGTTCATCGCAAGACGAACCTAATGAGTCTAATTAATCCGCCATTAGTACATGTTTACTGTAGCAATTTATTGTCTAATCACGATCTAACTAGGTTCATTAGATTCGTCTCGCGAAGTACAGTCCATCCATATAATGGGTTATTTTTTTCGACTACATTTAATATGCCATGCATGTGAGGGAACATACTCGAAAAAAATTCGCGAAACATCTAAACAGGGCCTGTACCAAGCAAGCTTTATTTTCGACACCGGACCAAGTCAACCTGTGCGGCTGTGCCTCGATATACTAGAGCTAATTAGCCTACTCTGTCAACTCCCGACCATTCCGAGGTAGACGAATTTTGATAAAGCTCCGTTTGGATGTAGATATTAGAGACCTTGGCATTGAATCGAGTTCAATACCAAATCATCCTAGGCATTGAAATGGAGCCAATAAAAAAGTTATTGTTTGGGTGTGGATGGAATTACTTAGATGGAATTGAATGAGTTGGCAAACATCAATTCATGTTTGGATCTACAAATGCTGAAATTAGATTTGACATCCCTTTTCTTCTTCTCCCAACCCGGCCTCCCAGTCCTTCTCTGCATCAGTGGATCTCGAGCCACCTTCACCTCGTTGTTATCCACTCCAGCCACGCGGAGCTCAAGGACAGCCATGGCGGCCATGACCATCTTCATTTGTGGCTTGCCAGAGATGGAAGGGGGTAAAGGAGGGGCGGCCGATTCGGCGGAGAAGGGACAGGGGAGGGGCGGCGCGGCGCGGCTCGCCGGAGAGGGCAGGGAAGGGCGCACGCGGTGAGGCTCACCGGACATGGGAGGGGCGGCGTGACGCGACTCGCTTGAGAGGGCACGGAAGGAAGCGTGCCTGCCCGCCTCGTCGGAGAAGTAGGGTGTGCCGGCCTCCTATGCATCCCGCCACCGCCACCCGTGCCCGCCGCCCGTGAGGAAGAAGGGAGAGTTAGCCTTCTCCGCCTCGTCGGAGAAGAAGCGTGTGGCACGGGAGCAGCGCTGGCGAGGGAGCACCTCCGGGCGGCGCGAGGGTGAGGGAACGCCTCCGGGCGGCGTGGGGCTGAGGGAGCGACGCGGACAGGGGCCGGCGGCGGTTGGAGATGAAGGAGGGGCCGACGGAGAGAGTTGGTGGAGCAGCGTGGAGGGAGAGACGTGGGGGACAGGGTGAAGAGGCAATTCCGCCCAATACAGAGTTGGATAGCTCGGTATTGGGGAGGGGTGCTGGCAGTTAAGTCAATGCGGCGTGGCATTGTAGTGAGATTTCGACCATCAATTCTAAGGCCATCCAAATAGCAGAATTCGGGTGCTACAATGCCAATTCCCAATTCCGAGCTCCAATGCATACATCCAAACGGAGCCTAAGATTTGATCATTTCGCAGCGAATCCTACAACGCTGATGTGAATGTGATCGGGTGAGAAGTGTGCGTCCTGTTTTCATTTTGAGACAGACACGGAGAGTGAAAGACACCCAAGTAAAAAAATGGGAAATGCACCTTCTCTTCTCTTGTGGCTACCACTATGGGAGAACTGAGCAACCATCCCCACACTTTAGTGCAAGCTGGCCAGAGGCGGCACTAAAGAGGCCTTTAGTACTGGCTCCAGCAACAGTGCCCGCAAAGCTACGTTAGTACCGGTCGAGAGCACCAGTCGGCAGTAACGTGCGTCATTTAGTATCGTCTGGTGTTATTGGCGGTACTGAATGGGCGCGCCACTTTAGTACCGGTCAAAAACATCAGCCGGTACTAAATGGCGCACGTTAGTACCGTCTGGTGTCCTCGACCGGTACTAACGTGTCCTCCAGAAAAAATCCACCATGTCTAAGCTTTTTATCCCTCCTGACCTGTCCTTCACCTTTGTGTCTTATCTCTTCTCTCCTCTCTACCTTATCTCCTCACAGAGAGAAGCAAGCGGATGCCAAGTAGCAGGAGGGCGAGCGCGCGGCGGCGCGAGGGCAAGCAGGCGCGGTCAGCCTGCAGGTGCGGCGGGGCGCGAGGCGCGGCGCGCAGCGCGGCACACGGCTGCCTAAGCTGCAGGCGCGGCGGGGTGGGCGACGCGCGCGGGCGAGCTACCCCGACGCGGGCTCCCCAGGCGGAGGCACGCGGAGGCCTAGGCGCGAGCACCGCGGGCGAGGAGCCGGGTCCCCCGGCCACGGCTGCGTGCTGGGGCTCCCCCGACGGCGGTGCGCGAAGGCCCGGCACAGGCGAGGAGCCGGGTCCCCCAGCGGTGACGCGGAGGCTCCTTCTCCGGAACGGATCTGTTCTCTTTTACTTCTCCTTCTTCCCTGGTGTAATTTGTGGGATAGTAATGTTGTTGTGAGATGTGTTCTTTGAATTCTTATGAGATGTATTTTGGTTCTTGTGAGATGTATTCATGTAAACTAGTAAGATGGCCCGCGCAATTTGCGCGGGTAGCTAGTTTTTTCCATATTGATATTTGGGCTTTTCTGTATATGAAAATGATTTCATTCATATGATTTTGTTTTATTTTTTATTTTGTCTAAATACAGAGTCCGAACTAAGGTATCATATTATTTATTACCATATTTGTGGCATAGAAACCTGTATTTATGATAAAAAGAAATAAATCATGTTATAGGAACATGTATTTTTATTTTTATTGAAAACAATATATTTTTGTCATATAATATGAATTTTGTTACAGTATTTTAGTTGCGATGATAAATAATTCTCAGGGTTTAAGAAGAAGATATGTGTGAATTAGAAGTTTTTATATGCCCTGTTGTTGAGAGAAGATGTTGAATGTTGTCCATTCCTACTCATCAGCCCAATTATTATGTGTTTATTATCAATTGGGCTAGTTCATAGTACTTTTTTCTGAACCATAGATGTAGACGCTTAAATACATTATGCATATTGGACTTGTCTCTTCAATTATTTTATTGGTGGATTCATTGATTTGCATTGTATCTTCTAGACATGGAGGCGTTGTGTCTTCACATATTACATACTCGTGGTGTCAATAGGTTGTCCTCTTTGAACATCATCCACTCTTATCTGTTAGTTGGTTGTTTGCTTCATTTTCTAAGGCGTGTTGTACTTTTCCATCAATATGGTAAATAGGTACTCCCTCCAGTGTAGTATTAGAAATCGTTTAGGACAGCGACACGGTCACCAAAGCAAAACTTTGACTCCTTTTTTCTATAAAAATATTTCTTGAATAGTTATATATGTATATTTTTATGAAAGTAATTTTCAAGACCAATCTATTTATGTGATTTTCACATTTCCAAACTCAATGACTTAAATGTTATTCATGATTTATATTCCCAATGTTTGACTCAAACCTTGTCCAAAACGACTTCTAATACTAAACCGGAGGGAGTACCTTTTTATGGGCTACTCTCTTCACAATTTCAATTTTTGTAATCTTATATAGAAATTAAAATCAATGATTGTATTATTTATGAAGATAAAATTTGTTGTAACATACAATGACTAAATTTGGATGGAGTATTGGGTCATCTTGAATGTCTTTAAGTCTTTATAGAAAATATTTTATAGAAATTTATTAACAGGCGATATTATTCTTAAAACTTTTTAATTTTCGTTTACATGCAAGAATGCGTCCAAGAATGCATGCCCACGTGTCTTTGTTGACCTATCCCTCGAGATCATCTTTCTCTTTGCTTTCTTTTGTATCAATATTACAACGGAATAAATGAAGAACGCAGACATGAACGAAACATATTATTAGACATTATTAGGTCTATTTTCTCGTAAATGAGTTGCTCTTCTCGTTTATCATGTGTGCCAGATTTCTATTAGTATTAGATCTGAGCATTTTTATACCCCGCCTTGCCCATCGAGTTTTGGCCCGCCCACGACCTTTTGTGGGATGGGCTTGGACAGAGAAAATGAAGTACAAAATTTGTTTGGGTCGAGCTATTGTTTTTAATTATTTTTGCACTAAAAGTAAATGGGAAACCCGATCCCAATTTGACCGAAAAATAGGCATGTTGCTTCCTATATATGGGACAGGCGTGAGCACGAATTTTCAACCTACCAGGATACTGTAGGCCCAGTCTGGGTCGCAAAATGCTCAAATCTAATTAGTATTAGATCAAAATAAATGAAACTCAAACGACAATGAAGCATACTGTTAGATCAAATTTCTTGTCCATGGTTTGCTCTTCTCTTTTACCGTGCGTGCCAAATTTTGAAAATTGATGGTGAAAAGAAGCCATCATGCTGGACCTTATTGTTCGAGTGTTGATGGCCTCCCGCCTTCAGTTTGGACATGCTTGCTTGCCTGCCTAATACTCGTGCTATTTTGGCTATAATCCAACCTTTCGCGGCCACACAAACTAATGCTGGCAATGGCTGTCATGAATGGATGAGTAGGTTGCTAGTCGAAATAAAATTATTTGACCGTTTCAAGTTGCTACTACTCAGGGTTCATCATCACATATGAACTTGTAGTTCTTATATGGTCAGGGGCCACATGTTAGCTAGCTCGTGTGCTCTTGGCCTCACTTGCACTGCGTTGCCTGCTAGCAAATACTACTTATCGCGTGTGAACATATAGATGCACACGCTCTAAACCTCAGGTCCTCATAAACACGGACATGTGACTTTATAGCAGCATCCAGCGGAGGCATACGGAGAGGAGAAGAAAGGCTGCGAGATGAACAATACAATGAAGAAGATGGCACTGGATGAAACACGTGATGGAATGAAAAATATTCATCCTTGTTTAGAAATTTATCACCCAACTTTTAAAATAGAGAAAACAGTTTGTAGTTGTTTGCTTGCCAATTCGTTAAAAATTAATAGATATTTTTTATTTAAAAGAATCTGAATTTAAAATTTTAATAGTTGCATTTGACACGAACTCGTAATCAACTCGGCTAATTCTAATTTTCTTATTTTTTAATTCCAAAATTAACTAAAAAAAATCTGAATTTAACAATTTAATAGTTGTATTTGACACGAACTCGTAATCAACTGCGGCTAATTCTAATTTCCTTATTTTTTAATTCCAAAATTAGCTATTACTAATTGTATTTTGCACGGGCTCTCTGGATGAGTCTAGACCGTTAGATCTTCATAAAATCCGACGGTCTATATTCTTCTCTTTTTTAGATTAATGTGGGAATTTTTTGGCCCTCTCGGTGAATCTGGTGGCTTCTTTTGCTTCTGCTTTATTAAGATAATAGATCTGTGTGACAGTAGATTTGTGCTGTGATTTTTATTTGGATTGTGATGACTGACGTTGTTGCGTTGTGGAAAAAGGGAAAGAAACCGAGAAAAGAGAAATAAAAGAAAAAATATCTGCTGCCAAAGCAATTTCGTATTAGTCACAGCGATCGACACTGAACCGTCCTGTGACCTGCAAGTCACCTCTCCAGCCGTGTACGGTATCTGTCTTTCAAGAGAAGAGCCCAATATGCGTCTTCTCTCCTCTCTTTTTTTAAATCTAAAAAACTACTGTTTTTTTCTTTTTCTTGGGAAACAAAAGGCCATGCTTGCAGGCGGCCAGACCTGGGCCCTGTTTAGATGAAACGCGAAATTTTTTTCGAGTATGTTGGGCACACATTTGAAGTATTAAATATAGACTAATTACAAAACTAATTACAGATTCTGTCAGTAAATCGCAAGACGAACCTAATGAGTCTAATTAATCCGTCATTAGCACATGTTTACTGTAGCAATTTATTGTCTAATCACGACCTAACTAGGCTCATTAGATTCGTCTCGCGAAGTACACTCCATCTATATAATGGGTTATTTTTTGACTACATTTAATATGACATGCATGTGAGGGAACGTATTCGAAAAAAATTTCACGAAACATCTAAACACGGCCTGACCGACACCATGTACGCCCGACGTGTGGTAAATACGAACGCTTGCCATGGGCGCAGGCGGGCGGGCTCTTGGGCGGCGACGGGCTACTCCTGCGCCTACGTAGTAGTAGCTCCTACTAGCCGGCAATGGCATGGCCATGGCCGCATGCATGGGAAACGGAAGAGCAGCAACGGCCAACGGGCCCCAGGGACGCCCGCATGGCCGTATGGGCATGTACGGACGGAGCGAGCGTGCGAGAGCTAGCGCCGAGGCCACAAGCACCTGCCTGTCCTGTCCTTTCTGTTCGTCGTGTTGTCCGGAGCAGGAGGCGATGACAGCCAACGCGATGATGAACTCTCCCAGTTCCAAATTTTAAATTATATTCTAGATGTTTTGGCCTTTTAGACTTATAGATTTTGTTATTAATTTAGACAAAACATTTATCTAGATATATAACAAAAACTATAAATTTAAAAAAGTTAAAACGACTTACAATATGAAATTTAAATTATATTTTAGATGTTTTGGCCTTTTGGACTTATAGATTTTGTTATTAATTTAGACAAAACATTTATCTAGATATATAAAAAATTATAAATTTAAAAAATGTTAAAACGACTTACAATATGAAACGGAGGTAGTAGCATACATGCATACAGTATGAAAGAAAAGGAGAATAAATTTGGTCGTCATGGTTATTCTTTTGTAAGTTTTTTTTGATACGATGGATGAAAATAATTTTAGGGGCATCTAAAGACCCCTAGCGTCCTAGCGCTAGCTAGCGGCACATCTGTGCATAGAACAAAAAACCGGACCGGAGATCGAACCGGTCAGGCTACTGGTTCAATGGTTTGCCGGTCCAACCAGTGGTTCACTGGTCCAACCAGTGGTTCATTATTTATAAGTAAAATATTTATATCTTATGATTTGTATGAGAAATATATATGTTTTCTTACCTAAACATCAAACTAATCACTGGTTCACTGGTTTGATAAAAAAAACCACCGGTTCAACCGGTCACTGGTTCACTGGTTCAACACAAAACCGGCCGGTTCGACATAAAACCGGCCGGTTCAACCGGTTCAATTGCATGACCGGTCTTTTGACTGAACCGAACCAGTCCGGTCACCGGTTCACGGTTTTTCCGGTCGGACCACTGGTCCGGTCCGGTTTTTTGTTCTAGGCATCTGTGACACAAATTGATGCCGTACCACGCACACGCAAGCTTTATTTTCGACCAAGTCAACCTGTGCGGCTGTGCCTCGATATAGGCCGTGTTTAGTTCATGAAAGGATTTCGTGAAAAGATTTCGGGTTTTGATTTTATCGATTTAAGAGTAGTAAATGCATAGAACAAAAAACCGGACCGGAGATCGAACCGGTCAGGCTACTGGTTCAATGGTTTGCCGGTCCAACCAGTGGTTCACTGGTCCAACCAGTGGTTCATTATTTATTAGTAAAATATTTATATCTTATGATTTGTATGAGAAATATATATGTTTTCTTACCTAAACATCAAACTAATCACTGGTTCACTGGTTTGATAAAAAAACCACCGGTTCAACCGGTCACTGGTTCACTGGTTCAACACAAAACCGGCCGGTTCAACCGGTTCAATTGCATGACCGGTCTTTTGACTGAACCGAACCAGTCCGGTCACCGGTTCACAGTTTTTCCGGTCGGACCACTGGTCCGGTCCGGTTTTTTGTTCTAGGAGTAAATGTAGACGAAAAAAGGTGGAAAGTTATATGTATAGGTTGGAAATCTCGTGACGAATCTAACGATGTAATTAGAGTGTAATTAATCCATAATCAGCGGATGATTACTGTAGCATTACTGTTGCAAATCATGGATTAAGTAGACTCATTAGATTCGTCTCGCGATTTACAGTCTATCCTTGTAACTTTTCACCTTTTTTATCTACATTTAATACTCCATACATAAAAGATTCTCCTTTGATGTGATGGTTGAAAAGATTTCGAGTGGGAACTAAACAAGGGCATAAGAGCTAATTAACACACTACTGTATGTCTGCATTGGTGACAGAATGTAATCAGGTGAGAAGTGCGCGTCCTGTTTTTAGACAAACGCTTCTCCTCTTGAGGCCTTGTGGATATTTGTCTCTCAACAGAAGAGCCCAAAATTCTTCTTCTCTCTTGTTTTTATCTCGAAAAATGCTTCTTCTTCTTTTTTTTTGAAAACAAAAGGGGTAGCGGTTTGTTTGCTGTTAGCACCCAAAACGCAAAATGATTTCACTAATTGTATCACATTCATTTCTTTCCCCTATACACGCTAACTAATATAAAAAGTTTCCATATTTTTCGTTATTTTCGTTCCCAAGGTGCGGTGAACGTGAATGCGGACCTGTGCTGCGATGGGTGGGCGGGCGCTCGGGCGGCTACTCCTGTGCCTAGCTCCTAGCCGGCAGGCGGCAGTGGCTATGCCATGGCAATAGGCAACGGCTCGGCCGCATGCATGGGAAATGAAAGAGGAAACAGAGGAGGAGCCGGCATAGCAAAGAGCATCGGGCAAACAAGCGGGGGCCCACATGGCCGCATGAGCATGGACGGACTCGAGGAATTGAGAAAACAGCACTCGTTTGAAGTGACGTTCAAGGAAATAGCATTGGTATTTTGTACATTCATGAAATAGCATCACAAGCACACATATAGCACTAGCACCTTATTTTTCCTCGTGTTCTATTTTCTTCAAATATTTCTAGGATATGCAAAAGACCAAAGTACCCCTTGTATTTGTTGATCGTTTTCAATAGAGAATAATACACTTATATTTTATTAATATACTAGTATTGTTGTTTGGTTAAACTCTAGACCTATAAACACTAAATCCTAAACCACAAAATCTTGAACCCTAATATGAGAATACCACACTTATATTTTTATTAATACAATGGTATTATTGTTTGGTTAAACCCTATACCCCCTAAACTCTCTAACCCTAAAATCCTAAACCCTAAAACGTAAAATTTTTCATAGAAACATCATGAGCTATACTTTTTATATTATTCCACGTATGTCTTTTTATAGGCTGGAATTTGTTATTACTTGTTTAATCTGAAAAGATGTCGGCGACAAGGGTAATTTAGTCTATTTGCATGTGAAGAATTGGACTCAAAATAAATAGAAGTGTGGAAGAAGTTAGTTGGGTGCTGTTTGGGCATCCATTCATGATACGGGTGCTATTTTGTGAACCGGTAGAACTTGAGTGCTATTTACCGAACACAACTTGAAACAAGTGCTGTTATTTGAATTTTGCCTGGACAGGCTACGCAGGTGTTTAAATCCGATGAAAGAGGTGAAAAGATAAAACCATTTTACATTAGCCTATGTGCATATATAGAAAAAAATGATTTTAGATAAACTGTCCTCAACTAAACACGCTCGAAGCGAGCGTGCGAGCGCCAGAACCACAAGCACCTGTCCTGACCCTTATGTTCGTCGTGTCCACGATGTTTTCGGACGATGGTGCAGCACTGCAGCATTTTATGGGTGTTTAAAATCCTGTAAAAAAATGAAAAGGTGATTTTTTTTTTGCATCAAGCCGAACTGACATAGTTTTTTTAAGTGATAAACTTTTCACCTTTTTTAATCTAAACACGCCCTTTGCCTAGGTAAGCAAGCGAACGAAAAAAAAGCACGAAACGTTACATACGCACGGCAGGCTGAACCCACACGACTCCGGCCGACTCCTCGTTCCCCGTCCGTGGCGTGGGATGCCCCGTGCATTCGTCCCTTCCGCCTACAAATACGCATGCCCCGCTGAGAGCAAGTATTATAAAGATGAATCAGCAAGCGACTCGTTGAACACGTCAACTAAAAGTCTAGCTGGCGGACAGAGAAATGAAGAAAGAGAAATGAGCGGACGACTGGCGAGGCGGTAGCAGCAACGGGCGCATCCATTAATTGCCCAGGCTGCTGAGCTCCTATTCGCTCCCATCGCGCGGAGTCCTGTGCAGCGCATTAAAGCTTATGGGTCCCGCCGCTGCCAGCCCAACAAGTCTCGTGACGTGGAGACGGAGTCGCTGGCGTGCCTACGAGCTTAGAGCAAAGATAATAGACTCGCTCGCTGCTAGCGTCTCGCATGCCAGCTTGCCGAGCGGTGGTGAGGGGCCCATGGCCATTTAATGCGCTCATATGCTTGTGGAACGGACGGCGACCAATCCGAGCAGCTCACGGTCGCATGCGCCCGCTTCAGTGAGCGACTCAAGAGACGGCAACCTCGTTCTCTCTCTCGGTTTCTCGCTCCTCCACGTCAAGAATAGGCTCACGTGGACAGCTCTTCCTAAGGGATGAAAACGGTCGGGAACGGTCGGGAAAACCCCTCAACCATTACTGTAACTGTATTTTTTGGTCGAGAACGGGAGCGGGAGCGGAAAAGCCGGACGGGAAAACGAAATCGATGTTACGGGATATCGGGAACGGGACATTTCGGTCGGGAACGTGACGATTACGATCGGGAATCGGTAACTCAATGCGGGAACATCAACACATGTAACCATTCCAAACATTTAGCTCAACGCAATTGTTATAACCGTATATAATTTGTATGCAAACAACACACAGAAAAAAATTCTTAGCACAGATGCACATGAGTTCATGACGGCATGACGCAGCACATTGCACACAGACACAGGCACCGCACAAGCACAACCAACAGCACAGCCAGCAGCCGCGCATCGGCACATGAAACGCACTCGAGTTTGGCACCTAATTCCACCAATCAATAGTCCAGGCAGCAACAATAGCCGGTGAGGCGCAGCTGAAGCCGGTTGGTGGCATCTTCGAGCCCAGCGGGCCGTGCGCCGCCGCGCCGGTGCCGCCTCCTTCTCCATGCTTCCTCCCGTGGTGCCCTTCTGAGACAGCTAGATTCGTGAATGCGCCGGAGTTGTTGGGATTGGGATCCTGGGGGGCGACGGCGGCGGCGGAATGGAATCTGGAGAGGACGAGTACAAGGTCGGGGCAGGCGTTGGCAGAATCGTATGGTCGAGAGGATGGCAGGTTAGTTTCATAGTTTGGAGGCGCTGCGGGTTTTGGGGATCGGGGCGTCTGCAGGCCAGGCCGTGAGGGAGCGCTGCGGCGGGGGGCTACTGGTTTTCTTGGGCCGAATGTTCACTTGGGCTGGATACGAGGAGTATGTGCATACAATACGGGAACAACTGACGGGAATTTCCGAGAGAAATACGGTAACCGCTGAAACGGTCGGGAAAAGGGCTCCCCTGTTTTCGCTCCTGTTCCTGCCGTTTTTTGCCGGGATTTTTCCTGTTCCAGATTTTTCCTGTCAAAATCAGTATACGGTCGGTTTATACGGAATACGGTGTCGGTCGGGACGGGATTTTCCCGTCCCGTTTTCATCCCTAGCTCTTCCGCCAGCTGACTCAGCCGTGTAATACTTGCTCTTATAAGACCTGCTCTG
The DNA here is from genome assembly GCA_015476505.1 of Urochloa ruziziensis. Taxonomy (NCBI): domain Eukaryota; kingdom Viridiplantae; phylum Streptophyta; class Magnoliopsida; order Poales; family Poaceae; genus Urochloa; species Urochloa ruziziensis. The sequence continues at coordinate 5,789,683 of CM027122.1, forward strand.
ACCCGCTCCAAGCCACTTTCCTTCTGCATTGGTCACAAAGCTCTCTCTATCTCGAGCTAGCTAGTAGCCTGCAATAGCCCAGTACGTATCCTGAATCAGTTAATTAGTTTGATTTCTGCCTACTCGAGGTTTGTTGGATGGTTCTTGCATTTCCTTCCTGTTGCATTTGTTATACTACTAACAACGGTTTGTGCGTGCATTTGGATTTTGGTGATGCATCCAGGTGACAGACATGAAGATGGACAAGATTCTCGCCGAGACGTACTTTTGCAGGCACGGCTGCGGGAAGGCGCTCGAGATCTCCAACCAGTCGGAGCACGAGGAGACCTGCCCGTGCGCTGTCTCCGCCTGCCCCTTCGACGGCTGCCACTTCCGCGGCGTGAGCCTGTACAGGCACCTCCTCGACGAGCACGCCGACGCGGTCAACCGCGTCGGCCACCTCCAGACCACCACGCTGGCGCTGCACCTGAGCGACCCGTTCCGCGTGCTGCTGCTGGAGCGCGGCGGCGCCCGCGAGCGCGAGGGGACCGTGTTCCTGCTCCTCAACGCCGACCGCGGCGGCGACATGGCGTGGTGGCGCTACCTGTCCATGGTCTGCCTCGGGCCGCGCTCCGCCTGTACTGTTCGCTGCACGCCTGTACAGCTCGTAGCCGTTGATAGCTGTGCGTCTCATGGGGTTCGCTGTTAGTTCATCGTCGTCGTTAATTAATGCCCATGATCTGCTTATGAGCATGGTCTGATGAGTCTTACCAGCTACTCCGTAGCTAGTAGCAGGCATGCTTCTGCTGTATGCGCGTCTCCATCACCCATCAGCGCTCCGATCCTGTGTTGCCATGGGTTCGGTTGCAGACTTGCAGTCATCCTTTTGCTGCACTGGTAGTGGTAGCCTGCAGTTGCTTTGTGGGCTTGTGGCTGATAAAGCTTTTGGGTGTTTGTCTTGCCGTACCACCTGCCGTATTCTTGTTGTAATCATGGTGCACTTGAATGGTACTTCAGCGATTAATTCGTTTTCTTCAGAACAAATTGGAATACCCAAACCGGCAACATATATGTACGGAGTATGTCTTCAGAACAAAAGTGCATTGTCAATCTTATTTTAGGAGAGAGAACCAGTTTTCTTAATTACTATTAGAGAGAAGTTTAAAAAACTTAAATTTCGAATCAGTTAATCATCAACCAGTTATTTCTGTGTGTTTTTTCTGTTAAATTTCCTCTGTAGAATGGACTCCATGATTATTTTTTGGTTGTTGTAAATTGAATGGAATCCATGTTTTGTTTCTATTTGTGGGCTTCCTTTCCCTGAGACAGCCTATGTTCCTTATTCACTCTCGCCTGTTACTAGTAGCCTTCAACCAGATGCAAGCTGAGCACGACGCAGCGGAGCACCTCCGGCGAGGCACTTCTCACCCAACGCTGGATTTTACGTTTCTTGTCCAACTTTGGCCAGATTTTAGCGAGATTAAGGGTGTCAAGGTTAAGGATTTGGAGTTAGGGTTCAAAGTTTCTGGGGGTGTGTGGTCGCCGGCGATCCTAAAGGATGGCTGGCGGTGGCAAATGGCCCGGCGGAGGTGGTGGGCATGAGGCCGATGAGGCACGGCAGTGGTCGACGATTCTGGGACGAGGCGACGAGAAGACGGCAATGACAATGGTGGGCGGCTACGCTGGGCGGGGTAGGCATCGACGTGAGCGGACTAGGGACTGTGTTCACTTAGATGAGATTTAATTTCTTTTTTGTTTGGCCCAATAGAATTGCGTCACGTAATTAAGTATACAAAATAAAATTACTGACAAAGCACATTTCAATCATCTTTTTTTAGCAAAGTAGGATTGTGTGGCGTGATCGATCAAGTCCTCAAATGAAAATGTTTATTTAAGGAAATGAAAATGGTTGACAATGCAAAAAAATCAATTATTTTAAAAAAACAAATACAGAGTTGACTGAAAATTGCATGATCTTCAGTCAAATACTCAACTACTAGCCGTGGTCCGTGGACAGCCCCTGGACGTGCGCATGTGGTTTACCTCGTGCTACCAGATACATGTACGAATACATCCGAGTGTTTTTTTTTGGGGGGTACGGAATAGTACTACATCAAACTATCGAGTGATTGAAAAACTGGATAATGACACAAAAGCTTTTGAGCGAGCCTGACCCTGATCCACATCCACCATCACGTACATCGGTACATTGCCCCCACCCAGAGGCCCCAACTGCACACACCGCCAGGTAGCGTGTAACCCGGCCTAGACCTGCTGCAGAGCAGCTGCGATCGATAGCGCGCCGAGCTAGTGTCCTAGCGCTAGCTAGCGGCGCCACAGTGACGGAGAGATTGATGGCGACTCTGTCTCGCTCGATCCCTCCGTCCCGTTCCTGCCGCTCATGCCGGTGGGAGCGCGTCCGCATGGCCTTCCGGCGTCCGGCTCCGTTTGGTAGCGCTAGCGGTGCTGCCGGGTCATGGCAATGGCGCGCTTTGCCATGGTTCCGGCGTGCGAGGTGCGAGCACCTGTCCTGTCCTTTCGGTTCGCCGCGCTGCCGCACTGCACACTGGAAGGAAGTTCCTGTACCGTGGATGTGACCGTACCGCGCGTGCTCACGCAGGCACTAGCTCAGCTACGCTGTAGCGTGTTGACAAAGAGGCGCGCGCCCGCCCTCCCCTAGTCCCCTCGGCTTGGGACGTGTTTAGTTTGTTGGAAAGTTTTCGACGGAAACTCGTATCAAATGAAGTGATCTAGCCAAAAAAATCTCGAGACGAATCTAATGACGAGTAATTAGAGACAATTAGTCAATAATTAGCGGATGGTTACTGTAGCATTACTGTTGCAGATCATAGATTAAGTAGACTAATTAGATTCGTCTCACGACATACACTCCATTTATGTAATTGATTACTTTTTTCGTCTGCATTAGTACTTCTTGTAAAATTATCTTGACATAACATTTTTGACGAAAATTTGGGAGTATTAAACGGGGCCTAAACATGGCCTAGAGTCGCTGCAGTGGTCCAGGAAGCATCCTGCTACCAGGCCAAACGCCGAGTTCATGCACCCCTCAACGGCCGGTCAACAGCCCCGTCTCGGGTTTTCTATCCGGCCTACAAATATTCGCACGGCTCAGGCTCACCTGCTCCAAGCCACGAAGCATCTCCGAGCTCTCATGTCCAGCTCGTAGCCTGGAATAGCTCAGTATGTACGCATCACCCTTTCTTCTTTCTACTTCTCGTAATGAACCAGTTAATTGGTCTCTGCCCAGCGGTTTGGATGCTTGCATTTCCTTCTGTTGCTTTTGTGATACATTCGGAGTTTTATGCATGTGGTGATGCATCCAGGTGAGTTGAAGGGCCCCTTCGGATGTGCTGGGGTAGCTGAATTATTTAGCCGGCTACTGTAGACTGAAGGTGCTAGCAACTGTGTTGTTTCATGGAGATACTGTTCAAGCTAGCAACCGGCAAACGATGGGAGCGGACGGAACGGCACCACGCGCGCCATCAATACGGTCTCTCTCTACACCGTCTCGTAGACTGTGGCGTAGCCTTTTTCGCCCTCCCTATGCGGCTGCCTCTTGCCTGCGCTGTGCGCCTCTTTTTCCTCACTTCAACGCTCTGCTGCTCTGAGAACAGGAGCGCCCATTCCGTGTCCATGGGACGCCAGTGAGTGCTCGTCGTGGCGGCGACCGATGGCGAGCGCCCTCACGCGGACCCTCCCCGCCGCGCAAGCCTACGCTCCGATGATGGCTCGTCGTCGTGCCGACAGCCCAGAAGAAGATTCAGCTTTCGCTCGTCAGTCGGTAGGCGGCGTTTGAGCGCCTGCCGGCCTCCCCGGCGCCGCCGCCTCCACCCGTCAGTGCGCGCCCGCCCATGCCGCCGCGTGCCGCACCGCCGCTGCCGTCGAGCAGCACGCGCACCGTCCCCGGCGCCGCCGCCTGCACTCGCCAGCGCGCCCACGCCCATGCCGCCTCCACCCGCCAGCGCGAGTGCCGCCGCCCACGCCGCCGCTTGCCGCACGCCGCCGGCCAGTGGTGGCTCTCCCCCGCCAGCACCTCCACCAGCGGATGCGCCTCCACCTCCGGCCTCGCCGCTGAGATGTGCAAGCTCCTGCTCAGGGGCGGAGCCACCGGGGGGGGGGGGGGGCTATGTTGCGCAGTACGGGGATACGGGGATACAGCGATACGGTATTTTAAAAAATAGCAATACGGGGATACGTCAAATAAAAAATATCATAGTCATAGAACCCGCTCAGCGGACCGAACACTGGGACTGGAACAAATACAAACAAATAGTTTCAAGCAACATACAACACACCGATACAGAGGATACATATCCTCAAATACAAACAAACGGTTCCGACCAACATACAACACTGATATATATCCATGGACGGCGCCGATGGAACAACAACTGATAACGGTTCCGACCAACATACAACACTGATACATATCCATGGACGGCGCCGATGGAACAACAACTGATACAGGTACACCTAACTATTAAAAACCATATCGGCAATAGCTTCACGGAGTTGACTCATAGCTATCTCAGAGTTTGGTGCGTCGTACGCATCAGCGAGTGGAGGATGAACGGGTTGAATGGGATAACCATTGTATAAGGGGTTCTGAGTAATAAAATGCGGGTCTCGAGAAATGTCCATTCTAAAGTTGTGCAAAGCAAACGCGGCGAGTATAATGCTTGGTTGTGTCGTAGGATCAGGGAAATAAGGAATTCCCTTTAGAATTCTCCATTGCCCCTTAACAATCCCAAATACCCTTTCTATTGCATTGCGTAGAGATGAGTGAAGAAAGTTATAATGCTCTTCCCTTCCAACTGGCTGAGCTGCTTCCCACTCATCCGTGTGGTACCGAACATCCATGTATGGAGGTAGAAATCCGTACCGGCACGAATACCCCGAGTCAACTAGGAAGTACTTTCCTGCAAATCAAAAAATAATAAATATATCTATCGTACCACGTTAAATGTTCACAGTCAATCCAAAGAAATGTCATTCGCATACTTACCGAACGGCGGTCTTGGAAAAGTGAATCGATAACGACGAATATCAGATGAAAGAGCTCTTTGGTCATGGGTAGATCCAGGGGTACCAGCATCGGCAAAGATGATCCTATCATCCCATCCAACCACCACAAGAACATTCTTTGTTGTCTTCCTCGGGCGACCTCGATGCACCATTGAAGCCTGACGTGGAACCACAACATGAACATGGGTGCCATCGACTGCACCGATAGACCCATGAAAGGGATGGAAACTTGCATCTTCCATGATTCGAGGGTGCACTCCTTCGAAGTTGGGATCAACTGGCTTCAGAATATCCGCCGCCATTGCATTCATTGCATTTAGGACTCGATGGAAATATATGGAAACAGTGGACCCAGAGCGCACCATTCTATTGTTTGTTGATCTATTTGGCTGAGCCCCAGCCATAGTAAATAAGAACATACCAAGGGCTTCCATTGTGCATACCTCATATGAACCTTGTAGGTGGTAACGAGTTGTCAAGAGGCCATGCAAACAATGGATCTGGTTGGGAGTCAAACGAAACATACTTTGGCACTGCACTTCGTTGCCCATTGTTTCCATCATCCATTGCATCCCAGTTTGTTGTGGCACCCGACGTGGAGCTCTCGAGTTCAAAATCTGTGACATCCAAGTTAAGAGTGCATCATCCTCTTCACTTGTGTAGTGCTCCTCACTTTCATTACTGTTGTCCGAAGTGGAACTCATTCTCGATCGCCTTCAATGACAAAAATATAGTGATTATTTGCCACCCTGGTCATTATCAATAATAGCATCAGTCAAAAATATCAATCATTCTCGATCATAGTTAATCATACCATCAATCAAAAATATAACAATGATTTACGAAAAATAAAATTTACCCATTAATTTACCCACAAATTTTATTTTGGTGCCAATTAACAAGTTCAACAAATCTGTTCATGGATACAACACAAATTTTATTTTGGTGCCAATTAACAAGTTCAACAAATGTTCAACAAATATACATAACACCGCCCATGCTCACTGCACTCACTGCGCACCTCACTGCTCACTGCACTCACTGCGCACTGCGCACTCACTGCACACTCACTGCACAACACTGCACATCACGTGGAAAACTAGAAACTGGACGTCACGGGGAAACTGGAAAACTGCACATGGCTCCACCAGAACATCACCATCTCCACTCCATCAGTACGAGCCACCATCTCCACCATAACCTCCTCCAAATCCACCATCAAACCCACCAAACCCAAACCTCCTCCAAACCCACCAGAACCATCCCCTCCACCACCATACCCTCCAAAACCAGTTGGACCTCCTGAGCATGTTGGAGGTGGTGCTTGTCCTCCTCCAAACCCACCTCCAGACCCTCCTGCAAACCCACCTCCAGCACCTCCTCCAAACCCACCTCCAAACCCACCTCCAGAACCTCTTCCAAACCCACCTCCGAACCCACCAGAACCATCCCCTCCACCACCAAACCCCCCAAAACCAGTTGGACCTCCTGGAGGTGGTGCTGGTCCTCCACCTTGGGTATAGTACATGATGAACTGCAGTCGGTCTTCCGGTGTGTTGCAATCATCCAAGAATAATCCACACCAATAACTATTGCTAAACAGCCCCCGTGCCCTGAAATACACTTCACTCTGTTTTGAGTGTCCATCTGCCTGCACCAACCCCAAGCATACCGCTGAACCCCTTGCTTCCTTCTCCACCATCCTTCTAGCACGACTCTCGTTGGACTGCACCCTAAGCTCAGTCAGCCTGTTTAAGGCATCTCCGGCCGAAGTGCTCTTGGTCCTCTTGGATCCACCAGAAGTGCCTGCACTTGATGGACTGCCTGCCCTCTTGCCTTTGCCCTTGCTCCCACGAGACGAGCCAGCCCCTGCACCTGGTGGAGGTGGTGGTGCAGCGAAGGTGAAATTAGCCGCCAACTGCTCAAGGTCTATGGGCACCTGCTCTTGTGCTTGCAGCTCAGGCCCGGCCTCAGCACCGGCGACAAAGGAGATCTCCTCAACCGAAGTGCGTGTCGCAAATATTTCATGGTGCAAAATAGGATATGCCAGGGGCCTCTTTTGAAAGTACTTGACACCATCCCTCTTCTGCAACACCATGGAAACAAGTTATGTGTTAGCAGATAAATAGGGGGAAACAAGTTGCAATAAAGGATTGTAAAAACAGTGCAATAGTAATGGCAGTGCTGCTAACAGTAATCATGAGTTAACAGCGTTGCAATAGTAATCAAGGCAGTGCTGCTAGCTGCACTGCTAACAAAATAAAGCTACTGATAGCTGACTGATAGCTGCAGGATACTAGTTGCAAATTCAAGCTACAAGTTGCAAATTAAAGCTACAGATTTGTAAACCATTCATCCTGCTAGCTGCAAAACAGTAATCAAAATTGCAAAATAAACCATTCATCCTTTCACTACCATCACAAGATGCAAAATACAGCTACAACCAAAGCATTCATTCAATGACTGATAGCTGCAGGATACTAGTTGCAAATTAAAGCTACAAGTTGCAAATTAAAGCAACAGATTTGTAAACAATTCATCCTGCTAGCTGCAAAACAGTAATCAAAATTGCAAAATAAACCATTCATCCTTTCACTACCATCACACGATGCAAAATACAGCTAAAGAACCAAAGCATTCATTCAAGAAAATCTTGTATGGAGTACAAAAAATACGAACCCGATTAGCCATCTCCCACCAGTCATCAGAGGCGGCATAGGAGCCTGTGCTCTGATCTATCCCAAGCCCACTCGCCTCTATTTCAAGCCACTTCCACAGAACATAGCGGCGCCGACAGTTGTCCCACAAGTTCTTCAGTTGTCCCTTCTTGCACACTTTTCCGGTCCGCAACAGCATCTTTTTACCAATGTTGATGTAGCCCTTAGCGTTGGGGCAGTTGGTGACAATGGTGCCACCGTGAATTTCCTCCCTGCAGATTTCCAGGAAGGTACGGAGCTCGTCATCCTTCCAGCGCCCAGTCTTGTTCGAAGCCATCTGTCATGAACCGTCAAGCAACAAATTTCGGGGGAACACACAGAAGAACAATTATATGATGGACTAATAAAGAAGAACTCCTATGAACTGACTGTTGTTCCTCAGTATATTTCATTCAAAGAAATGCACAAAGGGGTGAAGGAAAAAGAAAAGAACAAGGCATTGTAGCAGCTTCACTACCATGTAGCGCTGTGGCATTCTTTAATTAAGTGCCTGGTCTATCAGATAGGATGGAATCCTCTCTGTTTATTTGGGCCATTTATGCACAGGCAGCACAACTATGGACATAACAATATATTCATCAGTGGACCATGTAGGGCTCCATGCTAAAATCTTTCATCATAGAAAGCTGAACACTACATCAGTGATTGACATGCAAGCACCAAACAAGAACTAATCATAAAATCCCTTAGCGTTGGGGCAGTTGTTTTAGCTGCACATTTCCTTCAAACACTGGTTAATGATGCAAAGGATCAAGGTCTACTAAGATTACCCATACCACAAGGAGCAGGGAATGACTTCCCTATTGTCCAATATGCAGACGATACATTAATTATTATGGAGGCGTGCACAGATCAATTGCAACATCTAAAACAAATCCTAACACTTTTCTCTACATCATCTGGACTGAAAGTTAATTTCTCCAAGTCAGTCATGGTTCCTATTAATACTCCTCCGGAAAAAATGGAAGAATTAGCAAGTCTCTTCAATTGTGTCATTGGCTCTTTGTGTCATTGGGTCTTCAGAAACCAGCAGTAAAGGATTTCTTACCACTGGTCAATAAGTGTGAAAGCAGGCTTTTAGTAACTGCAAATCTTTTATCTCAAGGTGGAAAGCTCATTTTGGTCAATTCTATCCTATCTTCATATCCCACATTTATTATGTGTCTTATGAAATTACATAAAACAGTGCTCAGGCAACTTGACCTATATAGGAAACATTTACTATGGAGAGGAACAGACCTAAATGAAAAAAAGCCTTCCAAGGTAGCCTTGATCTGGCTGTGCAAAATGATGCTCTTTTGATGAAAAATCTGGACAAGTTCTTCAACCATGCTGATTTGCCATGGGTAAAGCTTATATGGGCCAAATACTACTCAAATGGAAAGCTACCTGGTATTGTTAAAAAGGATCCTAGTCTGTTTGACCAAAACATATGAAACAATCATCTATATTCAAGCACATCAAGTATACTAAAGTGCAATAAAGAGCATCCAGCTGCAGATCTTTGACATAATTCATATGCACAGAGAAGCTGACAGGTCTGTGATAGGGAATGGGTATCAAATTTCAGTCAAATTATTTTCTGTGTGCATAAACTTGTGAGCTGATACCCAATAATATTATGTGATGCCAGATCTGGATGCATGGTGAGTGGTGACAGAAATCTGAAGTAACCTATTGTATCTCATTTACATGCTTACTACCTACGTGAATGTATGTTTGCAGCCATCAATCTCTGCTCTCTCTGCACTGCAGGAAGCAAGGGATGTGCATCCGAGATCCTACTGGCTAAAGTAATGTTCGAATGCCACAAATGGTATTATCAAACTCGATACTACACTCTGCAGTACGTTAATGAGCACCAAAGGACTATAATTACAAATCAAAAGGAAGGCAAGAGAGACAGCAGTTGCAAGTACCTTGGCGAGCTTGTCGGACTCAAGGAGATCCCAATCGAGCGAACGCACAACGGCCTCCGGAGTGAGCCGCCGCACCAACTGCCGCGCCGCTTCAGGGGAGTCGCCGACAACCTTGGTGAGGCATTGAGCAACCAGTTGGACGGCGGATTGTTCAGATGCCACGGAGGAACCGTCGGATTTGAGGGAGGCGCATGAGCCTTCACTCGATTCCAGGGCCTCGGCTACCTTCTTGCGTCGGGGAGAGGATGACCTTGATGGATCCCGCGGTGTCGCCGCGGGGGAATCAATCTCGTGGTGGTTCCTCTTGCGCGTCTGTTTGCCCATGGCACCGTCGGCTGCTCTCTTATGGACTCTCGCTCTCGAATGGGGGAGGCGCCCTGCCCGTTGAATGCCAAAACCAGCACGCGGGAAAAGGACGAAAGCCACGATGCGACGGCCATACTTTGCAGACGGCCGGCTTTCGATCCCCCCAAGGCGTCGTAGCCGCAGAGCTCGATGCCGCGATGCGGCAGCGACCGCGCGTGCTTGAGGCGTCCCCCCCAAGGCGTCGTCGCCACAGAGCTCGGTGGCACGATGCTGGCATCGACCGCGCGTGCTTGACGCGTCCCTTTCGCCGGGCCCTCCCGAGGTGCACGCCGTGAAGACAACGACGGACCGCCTCGACGACCGCCGGTCTCTAGGGTGCGCTCGCCTTTCTGCGGCAGGAACCCGACAACGCGGCCCTCTCCTCGCTGCAGTGCGCTCGTGAGCTGGCGGCGGATTGCAGCGGTGGACGACTGGATCGAAGACGACGACGGCGAGGGAATTGAACCCTAACGCCGTTACGCGTCGGTCGTGGAAATCAGCCTAGAGTCGTACTAGAAATCAGCCCATGTTCGAAACCGATTATTTGGGCCTGGCTTTTGACGCAGCCCATAAATCACTTCCGAGCGGGCCCTTAGCCCAGAAAGTGTTGCGAACCTCCTGAAAGGATGGCCCATCTTCGAAATAACTTCAGCACGGCCGAGCCCATCTTTGGAACAACATCCGACGACGTATCTTCCACTTCCAGAGGAGTTCAGAGGAGGGATCTTCGGTGTCGGAAGGAAGTTTCGACAGTGAGAAAAATAATTTAGAAAGCTCCAAAAATCATGAAGTTTTTTATGGAGGCGGTAGGAATAAAGGACAACCCATTTTTCTTGGATTTGGCATAAAATCTATTATAGATTGTATAATAAAATTCTTTCCAGGATACAACTTTTTAATCTTCATGAAAAGTGTTTGGCCTCAACATGGTTTTCTAAAATCCAGAAAAATTACCTAAATTCAAGTTTAGAGAAGTAATATTTTATTAAGCTAACTCTCTTCATAGTTTCTATAGAATCTAATTTGCTTTTTATAAGGCGCATGGTAAACTCATGTTTTTAATTTAAATTCAAGCCTAATGGTAAACCAATTGAAATCAAATAATGCAAATGTGCAGTAGATGATGCGCATACATGCTCCATGTTCTGCTGGTTCCGAGGTTAGTATTGTGGGGGGGGGGGGGGGATGTCATGGGGGAAATTTACCTGGGCCTCGACGAGCTCGACATCCGCGACGCCGTCAGTGCCGGAGCCCTCTCGCGGCGGTGGCGCCGCCTCCAGCTCCCGAGGCTATCGCTGCGCATGGAGGATTTAATTTCCTGCCGCCCAACGTCAACCAGCACCGCTACCACCACGACGACGAGGATGGAGATCAACAGCATGTTCGGCCGGGTCGTCGCCGCCGGCGGCGGCACCGTGACGCCTTGTCAGACGCGAGCGACGCCATGCTCCGAGCGGCGACGGCACTGCTGTCCTCCCGCGCCGCCGCCGCCACCGGCTGCACCGTCGCGATGAGCTTCCTCCTGAGGCACAACCATATGTCCCTCGGGCGCCTCAAGTTAATTGCTTACGTGCAAGTCTGGGTGAAACCAGAAGCCTCGAAACAGTTTGCCCACATCTTTCGCAACCTGCAGCACCTAAGGGTTCGCAATGTCCACGAGTACAGAATTTCAAATGGGTCAGACACGATAAACAGCCCGAGCCATGGCACTAAAAAGCACGCCCCTAACACGGCCCTAGGCACGATTAATAGTGCCTAGGGCTGGCACGGCCCGATTAGTGGTTAGTGCCTAGGCCGCCATCTTGGCCCATAGTGCCGGCCCGAGGCACGACCCGATTTGGTCGGCCCGATAGCTAGCCCGATAACTACCAGCCGGTCTAGATAAATTCCCAACCAGCCCATCCAACTCTCTCCTCAAACACCTCCCACCGGCCCACATCCTTCTCAAACCCTGACCAGACGCTACCCTCACCCCGTCAACTCCCTCACGACCTCACTCTGCTCCCTCAGACCCTCATCCCGCCGCCCCTCAGATCCGGGCGCCACCGCCGTTCTGCCGGGCGCGCTAGCCTCCTCCTCCGCCTGGGGCGCCGGACCACGGGCGTTGCTGCCGTTCCGCCGAGGCGGCCCCCTCCGTCGTCGTCCCGCCGAGCTAACCCCTTCCGTCGTCGTCCCGCTGAGTTAGCACCCTCCGCTGCCGCCTGGGACGCCAAACGACGGCCGCCGCCGCCCTCCGCCCCGATCGGGATCTCCGCTGCCGTCGTCATGAAGCCCCACCAAGAGCTCCGCCTGCCGCCCCCCGGTCGGGATCTACACCGCTGTCGTCCCCCCTTCCCCTCCTTCCTAGGGTCCGCGCCACCGGCCTCCCTTCCCTTCTCCTCAGCGCCGCCCGCCGTCGCGGGAGGCCGCCAGGCCGCCGTAGCAGTCAGGCCAGCTAGGCCCGATGGCCCAGCCATAGCCCATCGTGCCGGCCCGGCCCCATAAAGTGGCTTTAGTGCCGGGCCTGGGCCGCTGGGTCGGCACGGTGGCACGCCCCCGGCACGGCACTGAAAGCCTTCGGGCCTTGATAAGACCGGGCCGCTTCGGGCCAGGCCAGATCGTGCTAGTGCCGGGCTAGGGCCGGGCCGCCCATTTGGAATTCTATATCCACGAGAAGTGCGGCCTGCCTTGGACCATGTTCCTCCTGCAAGCTGCACCCAACCTAAAGGAGCTCTGCATCAAGGTACAATACTACTCTCTCTGAATTGTATTGAAATGAGACCATGCTTATTTTGTACTCCCTCCGTCCCAAAAAAACAAGTCGTTTGAGATTCAAAATTGGTCAAAAAAACAAGTCGTTTTACTCGATTTGGCAAGTTTGCATGTGCATGTAGGCATGCAATAGTCGGTTAGTACCAAATCTGACTAAAAGATAGGGCAATCAAGGTCATTTTACGTTTTTGTTAATCTGTCCTAAAACATCTAGAATGACTCGTTTTTTAGGACGGAGGGAGTACGTAGGAGTATATATAACGCCGTATCATGTACTACGTGTCGTCTATCGTGTGAGTTACAGCTATGGGACCATGAATGCGACTTTGAGCTTGACGAGAGCAGTAGAAGCCACCTGTCGGTCAAGAAGAAGAACATTGTCTGGGAAGAAGTACCCGCTGGTTTCAAGCACTACAACCTGGCCCGGATCACGATCCTGGGCTTTTACAACACCAGAACCGGATCGCAAGGGATCGCCAGGCTCTTGCGCTCTCTGGTGCAAGCAGCCGTTAACTTGGAGGAGATACACGTACGCGAGAAGGCGCCGTGCGACGATTGTGAGGTCATGGAAATCGTAGCAGGGTCGCCGTTCCCACGGACGGACGAGGACAAAGACGCTTTGAGGGAGAGCATTTGCGGCGGCGGATCCACGCCCTTGAAGATTTGCATTGTTCATCATCAACAACCTTAAACATTTCTTTACCGTCGTGAAGTGAACCTGTAAAAAACCTTAAAAATCCCAGAAGCGTTGTGACCTCCTAGCAGTCCGGCCCATCTTCACAACAGGTGGGCCAACAAAAAGAAAATCAGGGGGCATACAACATTGCTGGCCCGCCCGACACGACTTGGGCCTGGAAGCCTAATACGTGCGGCCGGGTGGACCTCAAACATCTTGGAGAAGCAAGCGTCCAACCCGACGGACCCACAGAGTGAGATCAGCAGGGCGCAGCCGCGCAGGCTAGGCGACCTCTTTTCTCCGCCCCGCCCGCGTCTCCGGCCAGGACTTGGGGGTACGTGCCTGCTGGCTTGTTGCTTCGCTGGGCGCGCGGCGAGGATAAAGAAAAGAGAAAAGGTGAGAGGAGAGCCGGAAGACAGCCAGGAAAGCAACCGGATGAGGGGAGGAAAGGAGGAGCACAGCTAGCCCTTCCCGGCGGCGGGGTCTGGACTCTGGAACACGTGGTGGGGTCGGACGGACCGTCGATTTGACGTCGATATCGCGGCACAGAGATGAGCACTCTCCAAACGAAGCAATTCCGCACGTATTTTTTTCCGCGCTCGGTAAAAAAGACCCGCACAAGCTGGGAACTGCGTCTGCGTGTGATTGAGTACTGACGCCGGTGGTTACATCTGATATTACTGAAACAAGGTTCAAAAAAAAATTTACTGAAACCATTTTATCGTTCAGGGTAACCGCATGCGTGTCCCAACTATCAACCCCGGCACACCTACTCTCCACCCACAAACAGAAATTCTACTACTTCCTGGAATGCGTGTCGGCGCAGGTGCAGGGCTAGCGCGGCACCTGGTACCAACCACCGGCTAGAAGAATCCTTTGCCACGGTCTCCTGATTACACCGGTGGACGTAAAAAGATCCACGCATGCATGGACGTTTCTTTTTGTGCTCGCTGTCATTTTCTTTGCACGGACCGTTGGGAAACGGCGCCGGTCACTAGTGTGAGCGTGACCACTAATTATTGTGCACCAACAGATTGTTAGCGACGTGTCACCTACTACCCTTGACACTGCGATTTTCTTATGAGGAATTGAACGCGCGGCAATAACACTCGCGTCTTTTTCCTGTCTCAGGTGCACTGGTGGGCTCTGCCTTCTTTGCGTTGCATATACGAGTGCACAGTGCACGATTGTTAGCATGTTTTTTTGATTCGGTGAAGTGGTAGCCGATGCGCAATAAATAGGTGCTATGTACCTACGAATCGGATTCGTGTTGTGCACGGGACAAGCTAGCGTATATGCATACTGTACGCACGGACGGCACGGTGCCAAAATCCCCTTATTACCGTCATTGTCAACCAATCCAGGTAATTTGGACCGCATGAACAACCAAACCATCCTCTTCTGAATCAAAATGCTCGTGATCGCTGGGAGGACAAGTGGCACCGGCCACCTGCTCTTCACATCTTGGCGATACTTGAGGTGGAAGGCAAATGCTTGGCCTGACGGCCACGGGATGGCACGGTGGGGACGAGGCATTGCATCAGGGACGGAGGGGCTCACATGAAACAGGTGCATTGAAGATGGTGTGTCCAACAGTAACGGTCACCAACCGCCTTTAATTGAGGAGGAAACAGAGGGCCGGCCTCTGCTCAGGGCGGGACACCGGACGCATCTGGCCCAGCAGGGCGCTCTCCAGCTTTGATCTCATCCACTTCTTCCTCGCTCCTTACCTCACCTGCATCCTCTGTTCTCCATCCCTCGATCGTTTTCTCCCTGTGCCACCCGTAGTCCCCACCAGGGTTTTTTTTTTACCGTTGGTAACCGGTACGGTCCGGTCCGGTCCGGTAGCATAATAGGGCCGGTTACCGCTCAAAACCGACCCTACCAAACCGCTCCTACTGGTTAACCGGCCGGTTTGACCGGTTTACCGGACCGGTTTTTATTCAAAAAAACCGGTACTGTAGCGAAAACCCTGGTCCCCACCCATCCACTGCTTTACAAGTGTTTTTTCAGAAACAGCTTCATCACTTCTAGTTTCCTTAGTGGTCTATTTTTTTCAGAAAAAGGAAAAGGAGAAAAGATAAACAGAATAATCATACAAATAACATGTTCCAGGTTGCCATATATAATCCTTGTGATCATACAACTTCATCAAAGCCTATCTGCCCACAGAGTATGGCTCACTAGGAATGTGCCCCAACCTTAGCATAAAAGGGAAATATCTGCCAATATTATATGTGTGTCTTTACTGGTTATGTGCTAAAGGTTAGTTCAAGAGGAAGACTAAGTACTAGACATAACAGTTTCGCCACTTCATATGTTTCAAGAACTGGAATAATACAAATATTACATCTCAGAGCTGAGATTGCAACATATCAACATCTACAACTGTGAAGGAGAATTTTTTTAAAAAAAATACATTCCACATGATAGAAGCGTGATCCAATAAGTAAGTTCAAATAAGATACTCATCACAAAAAAGAAGCTAAAAATAGAAAAGCGACGTAATGACAAACTGTATATCCATCAATATCACATACATTTGAGAGAGAGCATATACCAAGATCTTGACCTCAATTGCTCTACTTAGCATAAAAGGGAAATATCTGCCAATATTATATGTGTGTCTTTACTGGTTATGTGCTAAAGGTTAGTTCAAGAGGAAGACTAAGTACTAGACATAACAGTTTCGCCACTTCATATGTTTCAAGAACTGGAATAATACAAATATTACATCTCAGAGCTGAGATTGCAACATATCAACATCTACAACTGTGAAGGAGAATTTTTTTTAAAAAAAGTACATTCCACATGATAGAAGCGTGATCCAATAAGTAAGTTCAAATAAGATACTCATCACAAAAAAGAAGCTAAAAATAGAAAAGCGACGTAATGACAAACTGTATATCCATCAATATCACATACATTTGAGAGAGAGCATTGGAACTAAGGTCAGAAAATCACAGAAAAGGAAAACAGCTACCACCACATATATGGTTCATTCAGCATGCCCAATAAGTTTGAAAAAAAAATGATGCAAGGATATTGGCTCACAGCAACTGTGCACTAGTAGTGCTAAATAAAGTTGGTTTATCAGGTTAATTAAATAGCTTTCTATAATAGACATAGAAAATCGGTGTTCAAGATTTTTAACTACTTTGCTGCATTTTGCTTCTTTGTATAAGTCACTGTTCTTAGATTATTGACAAAGCAGTCCTACAAAGATAGTGTCAGTGTATGCATATTCTGTATAGAAATCTTACATGTGACCATGTAGGATGTTATGTTGAATTGGACAATAGCCAGAAGCTGCAAGCATAATCCGTACAGAAATGTTGTAAACTGAAAATAGTATCAACTATCACAAATATATCTAGGCTGTTAGGTTTAACAAGTTAACAATTTATGGCCTCAATCACATTTTTTGGTACTGCACAGTTGAAACATACAACTCTGCTGAACGCACTGGGAGACATGACTGGCCATGGCTCATACATGAGACTACTGACATCAAAGAATGTTCGGATAACAACATCCAACTCCACTGGTTTCAGCAAATTAGTCATGATTGTTCAGATAATACTTCTGATAGCTGATAAGGTGACATCCATTAAAACTAACAGTACCAACCGGCCAACAATATCCAACACAAAAATCTAACGTGGAAGTAAAGAGAAGGGAGAAGTAGTCATACCAGGGCCAGCAGCGATGTGGGGGACACCATCGTTGAAGCAGCGATAATGGGACTATGCCTTGCACACCGAGTTAAAGTGGCTCCAGCACGGCGTTGTAGCCGGTGAGGAGTCAGGGTGACCTCATGGACGGCATGACTATCATCTTCTGGTTTCTACAAGAACCCCACGTTGAGGGCATCAGGAAAAATATTATAAACTCTGCAAAAAGATTATTTATTAAGTCAGTTAACCCACATCTGTAAGTGATTATAATATCAGCACATCATGTGACGAATATTTGCACTTGTTCACCTAGACTTGGTACAGTACCAAGGTAGTGAAAAGTAAACTGGCCAAAGACAATTCATCGCATAAGCTGCAAAATGGTGTGGAGGGTAGGGGCAAGCACAAAATGAGAGTTTGTAATGGAACTCTAATACACTGTTTACAAACACCACCTTAACTATGCAGCCAAGAGCCATAAGAGAGCAATTGCTCTAGGAACAGACAACAACCGATGGACTCCAATACAAAAAGGAAACTAGAGACATATATAGAGAATATGAAAGACAAGAAATCAGGGACTCAAAGATCTTTGTGTCCCACTTTCAACTATATCTTGCAAGAACACAAGCACACATCCTGTACAAGTTGTGTAATCCAATCCATAAAATCCACAAAAGAACCATATTAAATTGATCCAATAACATTACCAAACAAACAAACAATGGAATCATCAAATCCTCTGATTTACAGCGCGTCAAAATTGGATGAGAACTAGATCGTAAGAGAGGGGAAGAACGAAATAGGGATCTGACCTTCTCGGAGTCGCCGCACCACATTTGTGTACTCGATCTAGATGGCAGCCAGCCTTGCTGTAGGACGCTGGGCACACACCCGGTCTCTTGTCAAAGAACCTGGCTTCAGGATCGAAGGCCGCTTCTTGGATCTTGAAAGCCTGCAAGGCCGCTGCTTGGATCTCGAACCGCTTCTTGGATCCCGAACGCCAGGAAGGCCGCTTCTTGGATCCCGAACAACAGGAAGGCCGCTTCTTGATTAGGTTGGGACGGGGGGCTCGATCTGGTCGGAAGTGAGGTACGAGGACGCCGAATCCAAGCAGCACCGACTCAGTGGATGCCAAACCGCCTAGCGTTGTAGCATCGATCTGTTGAACCACGCACAAACCGAAACCAGATGGATTTGGATGCGGATCAGTAGACACAGCAAGAACGAAATCCAAATCCAAACACGATGAGCAAATATACCTGCTCGAGAAGTTGGTGGCTGGCTCCCTGCAAGGACTCCGTGAAGCCACGAGACCTCCTCGAGGATCTGGTGGTTACCCACCAGGATTCCGCGAGGCGAGGCAGATCTTGGAGCGGGAGCGCGGAGGAGGCGTGAAGGAACGGAACGTCTGCCACCGAGCGAAGGAAGACGGCGGACGTCCCAGCAGCGGCGGCGGCCATCACCTTCTCGAGCAGCCCGGCGGCCCGCCATCTCCCCTCGCCGCGCTACCTCGTCGGTGCCGTCCCGCACCCCCATGTGCACGGCCTCCTCGAGCACGGGCAGGACCTCCACGCGCATCACCTATCCTTGGCCGACCCGCATCTCCTCGACCGAAATTGCTTGGATCTGTAACGACACCACTGATCTGCTCTTCTCGATGGCCCCAATTCTAGATCCGTCGAGAAACGGATTTGGGGGCACAGGAGGAAGGAAGGAGAAGGGCGGAGGCGGGCGACGGTTCCGTTGCGGGAGGGGGCAGAGGAGAAGTGCCGAGACTGGATGGTGCGGGCCCTCAGATAAAGGGACAGGAACCGAAGGGGAGGAGACCCCCCGAAACGTCGCCCGCCCGCCCGGTCGGTTTCTCGAGCGAACCGAAGCGGCGGCTTTCATTGCCGTGTGCCCGTGTTGGTGGTCCCGCCGATCACTCATTCATACCGATCCAATGAATATCTTTTAATAATGAATTCAATCTCTATTATTATTATTTATATCTCTATATACCACTATTAAAACCCCAATTCCGCGTAGCCACCCCCGTGGCTCCGCTGGCGAGGGCACGGCCTCAGCGAAATCCCGCGTGCCGACAGATGGGGTCCACCCTCTCCCTCTCTGTCTGTCTCGCTCCACACTCGCCCAGTCCCACCCGCCCCCAGAGCTTCGCATGCCCCGCCATCGGGAGACGGACCCCGCGCCGCCCGACCTCCCCGCCGCGCCACCCACAAGCCGGACCCCGCGCCACCACACCTCCCCGCTGTGGCGGAGCTCCATACGCGCTGCTTGCGAGCCGGGCCTCGCGAGCTCCGTGTGGTGCCTTGAAATTGATTAAGAATGAGGAGAGGAATCAAATCGGTAGCAAAGTCGAAATCCCGAAACTCCCCAAATCCCCGAATCCAATAGCTGCTCCAAAGATCCAAAATCCTGCCGGGGATTGTCCAATTGTTGTGCCATCGTCACTGATGGATCTTTGGAATGAGAATCTTAGAACAAAAATTATATAGAAAATAAGGGAAAAAATCTAACTCGCTGTCGCGCCGCCAATGACCGCTCTAGCTGCGGGAGTGCGGGTACTGCCTCACCCGCCACCGCGTCCTCCCATTTCCAACGTCGCTTCAGCTATGCCTGCGGCGTGCCATGACTCCAACCGTGCCCGCTGCGCGAGACGCGCCTCCGGCTTCAGCTCCCGCTCCCACCGCGGCCACCGCACCAGGCGCTCGCTGTGCTGTTGCCCACCGCCACTCACGCACCCTCGCCCTTCCACTGCGTGGCTTCTTGAATTTCGAGCTGGCTGGATGCGTGCGCATGGCTTTTCCACCGAGAGAGAAAGAAGAACAGAGAGAGCCGAGCAGAAAAAAGAGAGAATGGGAGGGGATCCAGGCATCCACGTGTGAACAGGGAGGGACTCGGCGAGAGGATAAGCATGTCTCTGTGTAGAACGGCTGTGGACTTGTGCACGTGGTCCAGGACCACGCGTTTGGACTTGGGAGACTGCTCACGCTCGCTCGTGCTGTCAGATTTCGGTGCTCCCGGGCCCTTTCAAAAGAAAAAGATGCGTTAAAAAAAAGGAGAACCGGTAACAAAGGAAAATACTTCAAATAAACATATAATATTATAAGATGGCCGATAAATTTATTAATGTTTTATTTTTATATGAAATCACATTATTATGCTAATCTATAATTTCTGTTCATTGATCTTTTTATTTTATAATTATAATTAAGAGAACAATAGTCGGTTGGTAAAAAAACTGGTTGATCCAATGAATACTGTTATTCAACAAAAGTTAGAATAAGTCCGAACAAGCAAGCGTAGTAGGGTACAATCACAATATGCAAGGGTACATTAGAAATTTGGCATATTTTGTTCATTAGCAAAAAAAGACCAAACGTTTTTTAAACAATTTTAGCTCCAGTAGATAGTGATAATTGGAGCCATTTTAGACATAGCCGGAGTCCTGCAGACTACCCATGAGTGAGAGAAGATAGCTGTTTGTTTTTAACGACGGATAGAGAAGGGTTGAGACACGAGCAAAGGAGAGGATATTATATTTTTTAGAAAAAAAATTATATTTCGGTCTCTGCATGAGTTTTGTACTCAACCATTCATTATTACAGTTTCAGTCTCCGACTGATTAAACAAGCTCTCAAAAAGCAATAAAAAGAAGACATGCAAACTCAGAAGGCCAAATAAGCGCTAAGCCTATTACGAGACAACCACCCATGCTTGACGAAAAAGAAGAGGATATAAGGGCATTCATGTAATTGTATATCTTTAAGCAATAATATTACAGCTATTTTATTCAAACAATCGTGGACTAATTTAGCGGATAAAGTTTAGTTTTAGCCCATCCAAACCGGGTCTCAACTATATCTACATCATGGACTGCAATTTTCTTTTTTACTCTGTCAATGTTTGCTCCTTTTCACATGTGTCATGGTAGTTGTTTTTTTCATATACTTGGTTCATGTTATTTGGACTAGAATTTGGTAATACAAAATTAAATTAGTTTGTGGGCATGTGCCATATTAGAGCTCAGTGAACCATATCACCATTCACCATGGATCCGAGTTAATCAGTTCACTTTTTTTTAATTTACTTACCTATAGTAGTGAATCGGAATTTTTTGATATAAGTCCACTTGCACGAGCACTCACCTATAGTACATGAGCATGTGTTAATCAAACTACTTCATCTTTTCTTAAATACATGATATTCGAAATAATATATTCTTAGTAAGTGGATCCATTGTGATATTTATGACAAAATATTATGTTTCAATTAATTACATTATATATAACACTAAGTACCAATAATGTAATAAATTTTATAATAATCAATGTTTATTGCGTCATGACATCTGCATGTAGCAACGCACGAGCTATTACCTAGTTCAATAAATAAATTGTCACTGCGTGACTGCGTCGATATGCGAAGCGGCGGCGGCGGGCTGTTTTGGTCCCGGCTTACAGTGGCCCGCGCGGATCTGCGTGGGCTAAATAAAATTGGGCCGTTTAGGTTTTGCTTTTTTGTGTTTTCCGCGTATCGGTCGATCATCACAATATATCCTCCCAATTTCGATCTCAAAAAACTATATCCGTCTAATTTCCTATTATTTCCTCCATCGGGCGGCGAAACTGCCCTTGCAAGAAGGCCACTCTAACTAGTGAAGCTTGACTGCCTCGGTGTGTTCTCGTGCCCTGTATAGCATTCTTGCGTGAATGGAAATTGTGAGCAACTTAAGAAAAATTGTTGATGGACCTTTAAAATGATTGAACGTTTGTGTGCAAGGCCCATCTTCGTCCGTGTTGCGCATCTCGTGATCTAGGTAACTGTCGCCGCCGCTGCATCGCCCCTTGTGCAAGTGCTGTTGGATCACCATAATATGTACACTTATAGGCCCCGAGAAATCCGTGGCCTCTCAGGCCATCTATTTACTGTTACGGTTCCTGGGCCAATAGATGTATGCCGCGTGGGTGTGGGGCCAACTCGAGTCACTGCTATGGCGTCGGCATGTGCTGCACGTCCGCTCGGATGGATCGTTTACTGTAGTTTTTATATTAAAAAAGGTTCTAATACACGGTACCTCGGCAACACGAAGATTGATGTGCTCCTACCAACTTTCCATTCGCGTCGTCCATGTCCCATAAAAAAATCGATTAGAGTCCACGCGTAGTGTCATTTCTCACACATCTACAGTTTTGCACGTCACTCCTTCAGCTCACCTCACCTCATTCATGTTGTCGAGCCTTCCGTTGTTGTCCCTTTTCCCGTTCAAGTAGACCTGATTATGGATCAGGTCGTGTTGGAGGTCGTGTTGGGTTGTTGGGTCGAAATTTCTGACCAGCGTTCGACCCGTCACATGGTCAGGTTGGATCGGCTTACATCAGATTTTTTTTTGGTTTCGAGTCAAATGTTTGGGCCTGCATTCGACCCGTCAGATGGTTGTGCCGGGTATTTTTCAATCGAGTTTGTCGAGTCGGGCGGCCAATGATCAGATATACGTCCAAGCTACACGAGAACATGTACCTGCCCACCAGGGTTCAGGTCCTCGACTTGGCACTGGTGCTCGCATTTTTCTGGATTTATTTTAGGATTTAACCGGTGCTATTCTTTCAGTGGTATGCGATGTACCCGTCGACAACGAGACGTCAGTGGTGACTTCGTCAATCTCGAGGATTTGCCAACTTAGTTTTTCAGATGTGCTCATAGGGGTAGGGTTGTGTGTGTTCGTAGAGGCGAGTGTGTAAGCGTCTACATCTGTACCGTGTGATTCTAAAAAATTAAAATTCTATTAAGAATTATGAATGGATATATTTTGTTACCGTCTAGCATCATGCAAAAATTTAGAGTAAACAAAAATCCATGCAAAAAAAAGAGAAGTTGACGATTCAATGCGGCAGAAACGAGCAGGTGCAACCCGCACACTTCAAGTGTTATTTTCACTTTTTTTATCTCCTTACGCAGAATTTTATTATTGCATCTAAAAATTTACGCAGACATGGATCTTTGCATGACCTATCAATCTATACCTTTTGGTTGAATTTTACATGATTTTTTTTTTTTGCGCAGGAGTACGAGAGTACATGTAGGGGTGAGAGGATAGTATAGGTTCTCCAAGGCCCAAGTTACACTCCGGAATTTAAACAGCCACACCTACAAGGCTACAACCTATATGTAAGAATTGCACATGACTGAGGTATATACGAAATCGTCAACAGCGAAGCGATAGTCACGTTCAAAAGACAGTGCCTTCTCTACTGCAGCCCAGCCCTGATCCGTGTATCGTTGTATATATAATCAGCCCTTAACACACGAACAATATATAAAAGTGCACAAATCTACAGGCGCGACAAAGCGCGCTATTCATCCTAGTGGCATTCACCCTCGTGCGGCATCGCGATCCACTGTCGTGCAACATCGACGCGCTGTTGTTAACCGCTTGATGACAGCTCCTCATTCCGGGTGGCTGATGTGTTTCATCAGACTGTTTAGATGCCGGCGACAGAGACGTTGAGCCCCTCTACAGGCCAGGCACAAAGGGAGAGGAATTTCTTCGATCTTCTCTCGGAGAACTAGCCCGTGCAAATAACAAGTGGCATGAGCAGAGAGGCCAAAAATTCCTAACCTACCCCTTCTACCCCAAAAAATATGATTGGAGAGGTTCCTTTCTTTTTTTATAACTCAATTTGTGCCAATTATCCAGTGATCATGATAAAAAAGGGTTCTAAACGAAAATATATCTAGAAAGGTAGAATTTGGATTGAGAAATACGCTAGAGGTACAGTAAAATGCAAGCGTGTGACAACGGGCGTGTTTAGTTCCACCAAAAACGCAAAAAAAAATACCTAAAAATTGTGTCAGTCCGTTTCTTCTCTCTGAGCACGCGGCCCAATGCAAAAAGGTTTTACCATCTCACTCTCTTTTCACCCATCTAAACACCACCAACAAGATGAGGGAGTAATAAACATGACGAAAGAAACAGTGTGCCTTTCTTTTTAACAGAAAACAGCGAGTGAGGCCCCCACTGAAAGAAACAGTGCCCCGAAAAAGAATTCGAAGCACATGTAGTCGGTGTTGATGAAGAGATGGAGAATTTCATCGGGTCATAAAATAAATAATTAAAGTACTACCAATTACCCAAAACCAGAGTTGAGGGACCAAATTGACCCTTTCTAAAGTTCAGGAACTAACATGACCTTTTGTGCAAAGTTTGCCTATTTTGCCTTTGTGCATACGCTCCAAAGCACTTGTTTTCAATTCTCTTATTGCTGCCAGTGAAGGAAGAAATGCCCCTGACTCGATGCCATTCCATTAGAGCAGTGGAAACTGTTTCAAAAGTGTTGATGCTTAAAACCATCAATTACTCAATTAGATGCTTAAACCCACAAATTACTCAATTAGACGTGACATTTGGCTGCTTGGTCGTTCAGTTAGCTTGCATTACTATATATCCAACACTCAACCCATTATGTCAGGAATTCAGAATACAACACACACCCTTCCTCTTGTACTACCAATTCTGACTTAACCTCTAGTCTAGAAACAATTTATGTTTCAACCGTTACAAAGAATGTAACCACCATGAGGAGAAATTGTAGTTGACTGATGAATATCGCCTTGCTTCAGATTCAAAGCCATCCTTTCTCCTTTGCTGCGGAGTTCAACGGAGGTGGTGTTTTGGCATCTCGTTTTGTCATTTGAACCTGAGAATGAAGCACATGCTCTTTTAGTGCAACAAAATGGAAGAATCAAGAGAGAGAGAGAAAGAGAGAGAATGCTTTGTTCAATAACTACAGGGGACATGTAAACAAATTTAGATTACATTTCTTTTTCAGCAATTTGTTTAACCAGTAAAGATCCCTATGATGTCCACTCCAGATTGTCAACTATGGTTTAGCATGTGTAGCAGGCCATTCAAGGGAAACTAATAAGCAAGCAGGCAAAGGGTGTAAGAATGGACATTGACCTTGTTCATGCCATGGGATCCAGAAAAATGGCAGTGGGGTGCAGCATTCGAAGTTGTACCTGATTACCAAAGGGCCAAACAAGTTCCTTGAGGCTCACGGGTTGCAGCAATGGTTATTGGATGATTCTGAGCTCCACCTGGCTGTGAACGACAGCAAACTCATGTATAGGTGCCTCAAAGTCCCTATATGTCCAACAATGATAATAAACAAGTAAATGCCTGCCATTTCTCAGAATACCTAGTTATGCTCTCAAGACAAAATAGACATTTAAATCTTCAACTAATCAGGAGCTCTATTTCTTGAAACTTTTATGGGCTCTTACAGCATCTCGTATTTTTTAGAAACGGGAATATATTTCAATATTCCAGCCGCTGCATAAACCCATGCATATAGCTGTTCATTATTACATAAAGCGGGAATGCGTCCAGCAGACCGACCGCATCAACACAGGGTAAAAAACCTCAAACAAAATCAATTCTATTTGTAAAAGCCCATCCATTTGCGGCGAAAATTCATCTCGTATTTTTGTGTTTACTTATATCAGATACTCACGGTAGCTAGCCAGATTGAATAAATTGTTTGCAATAACTACAAAGAGGTTGAACAACCAGGACCAGACTTAGCGCCAAAGAGTGTTGCCATGTTAGTTCTGGTTCCCATTTTACAAGTACTCACGGTAGCTAGCGACTTTTGTGGAATAAAAAAATGAAATTTCATATACCCTCATCCCTTATGCTAATTCATTGCAAGTACAAATACTAATCAAGCAAAATGGGATTTATTCATATATACTTAATAATAGAAGCAACAACTTAATTGCACAAAGAAAAATAAAAGCAAGAACGCAATACAAGAGGGGAAGTGGGGAA
Organism: Urochloa ruziziensis; assembly: GCA_015476505.1. Classification (NCBI taxonomy): domain Eukaryota; kingdom Viridiplantae; phylum Streptophyta; class Magnoliopsida; order Poales; family Poaceae; genus Urochloa; species Urochloa ruziziensis. The sequence goes on from CM027122.1 coordinate 5,815,632, forward strand.
GTACCTATTGAAATTGAGCACCAGCTACAAGGCAGCGACAGCATGCACTAGAAACGTACGTTTCAGCTCCAGAACCATTTCACATTTCGCCATTCAGAATAAGGCCACTACACAAATTTGGTATTTAAGTCATAGAATCTTGACCCATTTGCTATACTCAGTAAAAGAGAATAGAGAATAGATTCAACGCCGGCACCAACACAACCAGCCTATGTATCGCTGATTTAATAGGAATAAAATAGTAGATAAAAGTTGAATCATCGTCGTAATTTAACTTGCAACCAACAGATTTAATAGGAATAAAATAGTAGATAAAAGCTGGATCATCATCGTAATTTAACTTACAACCAGCAGAAGTATGAGAGAACAGCCTTTTCCTTGTAGAAAAGATTAATTAGTTGTTTTTCTTTATTCAGTGATGTATCTGAGGATGAAGCAAACTAGCCTCTTTGTTACAGCCATGTGCCTACCCACCAGCCAGTCAATTCAAAAACCGAGGTTTAACTGGCCGCCAAGAAAAATAGCAGCAAAAATAGGGAGAAGAGGGGCTTGCCACATTTCTGCATATTTCACAAGATACTGCATTTTTTTATAAAGCAGCAAGAACTGCAGGACAAGCTGTTACCTCAGTTAGCAAGTTCCACAAGATACAATTCTGCATTTAGGTAGCTTCCCCATTTCTTTTATCCTAATCATTCAAGTTTCACCAAGAAATAAGCAGCAAGAATTGTAGGACAAGTTGTTACCTCAACTAGCAAGTTTCGCTGCATTAAGGTAGCTTCCCCAGTTCTTTTTTAGTAATCATTCAAGGCCAACCTTTGAAAACCCCAAAATAGGGTGGCCAGTGATATAAATCGAAGGCACATATATTATAACTGTGCAAGACATTGAAAACATGAAACACAAGAAAATAGTATTCCAATCAGAAAACAATTTATTGATAAAGAGCATAGAACAATAGCCAACTAATGAAAAATTACTAAAGAGACATCATTAGACCTCAGCGCAGAATACAAATTGGCTGCAGATCAAGTAAAATGCAAGATATTGGCTTCCAAAATTGGGGTTTATGACGTCTGGCTTAGTAATGTAAATATATTAACAGTATACAGATTGATAATTTAGATCAGCTAGACATTTAGCACACAAAAGTACCTTAAACGAACACCTGGCGTACAAAAAACAAACCTGCAAGGATCCATTCATGTAGGTTTCCAGCCCTTTGGCATCTGGAACAGAGAAATCCAGGAGCCAAAAAATTAAAAGACTCAACTTGAAACTTTCAGCCACTGTGTCATACCCAAAAGATGAAAAGTTGATCAACATTCAGAATCAGGGGCACATTTCCAATCCTTACAGTACCTGCTAAGTAAATCGATTAGTTTCCTGTAACTTAGGAAATGCATACGCCCTATTGTACAAGGACAGTGTATAATGCAAAAAAAAGGATAACATAATCACCCCAGCACATCATCTCTAACTAGTACTTCTCTGCTGATTACTGCAGAAGAAAGACAAAGACAGGCGCACATGACCTTAAATTATTACAGCCAAGCTCCTTAAAGAATACACCCAAACTCAAAAAAAACATTGAAATTCAACATTGGGCATACCGCATCCAAGTTTCTTCTAGAATCCCATACTAAGAGGCCTAGAAATAAATTAACCTGTAAAAACAATAAGCATTCTCTGCTCAGAGCTAGAGGATATTTTTACTGAAGAACAAAAACAAACTCTGTAAACCCTATAATTTTTATGTACAAGTATTTAAACTACCCATGCTTTCAATACATAGCGATGCCATTAGTCTAATTTAAATCAATTATAATATCACTGTCTTCACTGACAATTTAACATGCTCAAAACAGCAAACCATAGTCAATTTAACATGCAACTGTAGGAGTTTCAACACAATAATTGTGACCAAAAGGCTTGCTTGAAGAAAAAAAACCTAACAGTTTCTATCATTGGGTGACTGCAAAAAGCCAACATAATAATGAACATCTGGAGGCTTTTCTTCTATGACTCTGCAACTAAATGCTAATTTCCTGAAGACAGCCGTACAAATTAACTATCTACCATCTTAAGCAACAAACCGTAAACTCCATGAATTAATATTTTTGTTCCCAATAATACAAGGCATTGTTTTTCCAATGATTTATGAAAAGCAACTGTTATCACACTTGTAAATTCAATCATAACATTGGTATGACCATTGCAGGACAGTGTTTTTGACATCACTGATATACAAAATATAAACGAAAAAGGTTCCTACAGTCGAGCATATTCCGTGTCCAAAAGGCATGCTAGAAAGCAGAAGGGTAAACATAAACATATGTTCAATAAGGGTAGTTTTTAAAACATCAACATGAATAATGTAAACTAGTGGAGATTTTTTTTTTTTGATGCTTTAAACCAGTGGAGATTGAGATTGTTACTATGGTTGACTTTAATAATGCTAAACCACTACAAAAGGTAGCAAAAAAAGCACTCTAAGCATCAACAGCTACAAAAAATGAGCACAAAAGCATTTCAACCACATTTTATGTATCTAGCAATAATCACAACATTGCATGCAAATTGTTAAGGTTCAACATTTAAAACAGTGTTGGTACAATGACACACCTCAACATCCAGCAACCTTCCAAAAAATCTCTGTAACTCCTTCTTGAGTATAATTAAAAGCCAGTCGAAGCTTCATTATATCAAATGCAAATGTTTAATACAACTCGTAAAATCTGTAGAGAAACATAGATTCAGCTTCTTTAGATCGAAGGAGTTTGCAAGATTGCAATGGGAAATAGGGAGAGAAAAGGAACCAGACCTTCCCTGAGTTGGATTCATCGTTAGGATGGATGTCCAACTTATAAGCTGCCTACACACCAACCTGCCAAAAAGAAAGAGGCTTAGTTGGACGCCAAGAAAAATAGTAGCAAGAATGCAATACAGGTTACAAGGAGAATGGGGGCAGCACCGGCACACAAAAAAACTAGCTATCTGTCCAAAAAAACAAAGATTATACTAGAAATATACAACTGCAGGACAGCAAGCAACAACACCTTATATACAGAAAAGAACCTTAGTTGTTTGCATATGCAGCTCCATTTCAACTAATTGCATGGACAGCATGACCATAGCTTCAAACATAGTGTTAAGAGATCGACACAACCACAAGTTCACCACAATAACAAAATTAGAACAGAGAGTAGTGTGCAAACCTGCAAGGATCCATTTAAGCCAACCATTTAGTAACCGGAATAGATAAATATTACATCTCAGAACTGAGATTGCAACATATCAACATCTCTACCTAACACTTCTCTGCTGACAATTATAAGGATACTCTGTAAACCCTATAAAGATTATGGATAAGATCTGAAACTGATCCAAGCTTTAATATTTGTCCAGACAGTTGTATATGCAAAAATCTGTTCCTACAAATACAGAATTTCCATCTAGCAAGACCCAAAATCTACTCGGCAGAAGAGGGGAATACCTTCCAAGATTATATACGTTTCTTTACTGCAGCAATGTCTAGTTCACGAGGAAGAATCGAGTAACAGATTCTCCATTTCATGTTTCCAGAACTGCCTTCCAAGCTTTAGGGATAAGCCTTCCAAGTTTCTTCCAAAATCCATATTACCAATCTGAGACAAATATTTCCAGGTTTCTTCCAAAAACCCATATTAACAATCCAAGAAAAATAAAGAAATCTGCAAACATCATATATCAAGTTGAGCATACGAGATTAACATCAGCACATCATCTGCGGAGGAGAAGCTGAGAGGACACGCAGACCACCTGCCAGTGCCACCGCATGAGCACGGAGTCCTCCGTGTGGGTGCGACGCAAAAGGGTGGTGGCAGTTATCTTCGTAAAGGTGTGAATGATGCCACGCAAAGAAATTAAATTATTCCTCTATCATACAGTAATTGGAAATTAATTAATTAAAGATTCTGTCCATATAAGTTACAGATTTACTCGCCGTCAGTTAAGTATGTTTTTAAACAAAACAACTATTTCTCAGCATTCTCCGGAAGGGAAGACGGGGTACAATGCAATGCACAATTGATCGAAAAGCTAACTGCTTGTTGCTAGCCACGGCAGCATGGTCATAAGAAGTATCTGTCACAGGCGGGCCCGACGGAAGCAGAGGCTGCGGCGGGGCAGATCGAGGAAGGCCGGCGATGAGGCAGGTCGAGGAAGGTCGGGGGAGCCGCCGGCGGGGTAGGTCGGGGAGCCGGCGGCGAGGAAGGTCGAGGGAGGCCGGCGGCGAGGGACCTCGGGGCAGGCCGGCGGGGAGGCAGCTCGGGGCAGGCCGATGACGAAGCAAGTCTGGCAGGTGGCGGCAAGAGGCGTCGAGGCTAGCGGACTCCTAGCTCCTACAGTTGTGGCGTCATCGCGCCCCCTCCTGCAGTCCTGCAGCCTACCGCCGCCTGGCGGATGGATAAGGCTTGGGTGTGACCGTGCAGAGTGCCTGGCTCACTGGTTGTGGTTTTTGTTTGTGGGCTTGGGCTGGGATGATTTCTTATGGACCTTGAGCTTATACAGGCAACCCGCAAGTATCCCGCGGGTGAAATGCCCTACCGCGGGCGAGATATCGTGCTTGTGCCTATCAGGTACGAAACCCGCAAACATCCGTGTGCCTGCGGGCAGAATTATCATCCCTAGCGCGGCTTGCCGCCTTGATGCAAACATGATGTGTCTTACTATTTTCGGATAAATCTTTTCTAATGATCAATCGTGTGTAGGATTTTTAGGGTTTAGAGTTTAGGGTATCGTTGGTGACCCAACGGGTAAAAAACCACCAGTTTAAATGGTTCCAACCACTCAGCATGGTGCATTGGTGACCACCATTCGTAAACGGCTTCGGAGTTGACGTGGCACTTCTTGAGTTTTGGATCTTCGATCGTGGTCCTGTTGGGGGATAGACTTCGGAAGCCCCCCTGGGAGCGTTTGGCCGGGTTTTCAGCTCTTTCTACACTTGAAATTTCAGGGAAAGGGGCGATCCGGAAGAAGGGCGTCAAGGAATGGATCTCGGATTCCGAAGACGGACCCGAGGGCACCCTCGGGTCCAGAGCCGGGGGCGATGGCGGATGGCGAGGAGCACCGGAGGAACCCGAAGACACCTTCGGGAGAAAGAACCGAGGTCTGCCTCGATTCCTGAGCGAGGATCACGACGGGAGGCGACAAGATCAGGAACCCGAAGCCACCTTCGGGTTCCCGGCGGGCCCCAAGCTGACGAAAGCGTTTCCGCAGGGTGTAAAGTCTGTAATGTCCTAGAATATTCGGGAAATCAAGCAGTTGCTTTGGACAGAATTGTAATTTTACTTGGCGTCGGCTCACCTTCCTATAAATAGAGGAGGGTTTGTAACAACAGGAGGAGGATCTTTAATGAATAAAGTTTAGTAACTTCAGAATTTAAGGTGTTTGTGTTACATTCATTTCCGAGGGGGTGAGCGATACCCTTTCCGCTCCCTCTTCGGATTCCACTACGAGCTGTTGGTGGCGGAGTCCGCTCCGGGGCCGTCCTACACCCAACAGTTTTTGGCGCCCACCTCGTGATAGTAACCCAAGACCACACATGGCTCAAACCAAGAAGAAACCATCGGGCGCAGTCAATGGAGCCGGCGCTTCGGAACCAGCCACTCAAGCAAACCCCGAAGGTATGACGAACAACGGCGAGCAGGCGGCACAACCACAGGTAGTACCATGCTCTGAGGGCCCAGATATCGCCATTGAGGACACAGCCAACGGAGAATTCGAGGTAGGCCTCGAAGAAATTGGTGTGACAGCAGAAGACATAGCAGCTCTCCGAAGGGTACAAGAAACAATACGCAGGGCCTCAGAAGAAGCACGAAGAGCAGCAGCCACTTCGGCACAAGCAGACTCAACAATGCAGACGAGATCAAGAGGCATGACCAGGGACAAGGGTCAGTTAACAGCAGATCAATTCAACGCTCAGGACTGAGCCGAGGCTTTAAGAGAACAGATGCTCAGATACGAAGCTTTACAAGAAGAAATGACCAGGAGGAATGCAACATTCACCCAAGTAAGTAGCAGGGAGGATGATCAGTATGAAGGCATCCCTGAAAATCAGATGTGGCAAACCATTCAAAACATGCAGCGTCGCATTGATGAGTTGCAGAACCGAGTATCGGAGGAGTCAGAAAGAGCTCCGAGGCAACACAGTTCACGTTTCCACACAGGCAACAGAAACATATTTCCTGAGGTAGGGCCACTATCTACAGGATTGGAGATGACCCCTTGGCCACCTCGATTCAATGCCACAACCTTGCCACAGTATGATGGTGAATTTGACCCCAAAGAATTCCTCATGAAATATGAAGCAGTCGTTGAATCAAATGGAGGAGATTCTACGACAAAGGCAAAAGCCCTTGTCTTGTCACTCAAAGGGGCGGCACAATTCTGGTAAACCAACCTTCCGAAAGGCCAGATAATAACTTGACATGAACTTAGGGGGCAGGCTGATATTGAGCTTTCGAGGAATGCAAGCCGAAGGCCTGTCTTCAAACGACTTCATGATATCGTGTGTCTAGGGTGACAAGGAATCTTTGCAACAATACATGCAACGAATCGTGAAGCTAGAAGCAAGAGCCCCGAGGGTGAAAGAGGATAGCATCATTGACTACACTATCGTCGGTCTTCGTATTGGCCCATGCCAAGACTATCTAGAAAGAGCAAGGCCCGATACAGTGCGAGAACTATTCGAGGTCATGCAAGAATACTGCAAGTCGGATGAAGGGCGGAGGCGAAGAATCGAGCAGATGAATTCACAAAAGAAACAGAGGGGGAACAATTATCAGCAAAGGCAGTGGCAGTCAGAGTCAAGTACGAGGCAGAATTCAAGACCAGTGAACAACGTCACAAATCAGCCACCCAACCAGCAATCTGCACAGAACAATGGTCACAATGACAATCAACCCTCAAACTCCAGAGGAGGCAGAAGCAACAGAGGAAGAGGGGGAAGAGGAAGACGAGGGGGAAAAACCCCATGGTGTTTCTTTCATGGCAATGATATTGGCCACCCACTCATGAATGTCCTCATGCTCTCCAGAAAAAGAAAGAATTCGAGGAGCAACTGAAAAATACAAAGAGTCAATCCTTTGATGCATCATCAATACCACAACAACCTCAGCCAAGCAACCGCTCGGTATCGTATGTCTCACCAAATTTCGTCCCACCACATCACTCATATTATTTTCCCCCTCAGCAATACGCCTACCCTTCAGCTCTACAAATGCCACAACTACCACCACCACCACCAATCCCAAGATATGATTCGCTGGGTTATCATACGGAGGTAAAGCCGAAAACAGAAAATGCTGGGCAAGGCAGCTCCGCGGGGGACATCGGAGACGACCCGCCAGGAATGGTTCATACCATAAATGCAATTTCTGGGGGCTCCAATGAGCCCGAACACATGACGAAGAGGCAAAGAAAAGACGAGGCACGAAGTGTGAATCAGATCTGCTCTGGGCAAGTGTTCCGAACCCCATGGTCTCATATCCTCATAACTTTCAGTCAAGCTGATGTAAGACTCATGAAATACCCACACAATGACCCGCTCGTCATCCGAGCTAACATTGGACGCAATTCTCAACACAGGCCGTACGACAATGACATCGGCAAAATTCTTGTTGACAATGGCAGTTCCGCAGACATCATCACCTGGAGCCGGTACTAAAGGTCCCCTGGAGCTGGTACTAAAGGTCCCCTTTAGTACCGGCTCCGCCAGGGAGAGGGACCGAAAGTCGTTTCTCCCGTAGTGTCCGAACCAGGTCGAAGCATGTCCGTAGAAAGTGACGCATCATGATTTCTAGAGGTGACACTTTTTGAGTCTTGGAGAGATCCAATCGTGACCGTTGTGGACACGTTGGAACCGTAGTAGAAAGAAAAATTGAGAATCCATAAGGACAGTTCTAGAAGACACCTTACATAGTGTGACATGCCTTGTTGTTTTTGTACTCATTCTGTACCCATCTCTGAGAAAAGGAAGGGGTTATACCTCAATTCACTTGGGTCCAATTATTCTTCTACACCATAGCACCATCATGCAGCAGGGATGACATTATTTCAAGTCAGCTAGCACTTGCAGAAGGCATTTCAAGCTGCATGGATAATAAGGGTGTCCTCGGTTAGGGGAGCTTTCAATCTTTACAAATGTCGTCCTGTCATCATGCTGAAATATAAATAGGGTGTATATTATATTGTTGTGTACGTCTTCGAAACTAGATTAATATATGATCACTACGGGAACCCCTGCAGTTGCTGAGTGTCCCAAACACTCGGCAAACATTTTACCGAGTGTAACACTCGGCAAAGAGCACTCGGCAATTGCTGACTCGGCAAAGGACTTCTTTGCCGAGTGTCATTTCATGGACACTCGGCAATGGGTTTGCCATGTGTTTGGGTTGACACACGGCAAAGTTTTTTCAAAAAATTAATAAAAAACATCGGCCGCCGGGCCATGGCCGTGCCGCCCCCCGCCGCCGGAGCCAGGCCGCGCTGCGCCGCGCCGTCCGGTCGCCGGGGCCAGGCCGCGCTGCGTCGCGCCGGCCGTCCACACTGTGCGCCGCCGGCCGCCGGGGCCAGGCCGCGCCCATCCGGCCGGGCGTCCGTGTCGCGCCGCCCCCGCCGCCGGCCGTCGAGGCCATGGCCGCGCCGCCTGAGAGAGAGAGGGAGGGAGAGGAGGGGGCCGACCGCCAACGCGCTGCCGCTGGTAGAGGAGGGTGTTGGCGGCGCAAACGCACACCAAGATCCACCGCAAGCGCACGGATCAGTTGTAGCTTTTTCCTCAAGAGTACTCCCCTAAGGTTTATCAATCCGTGGAAACAAGGTCACAAACCCTACATTAACTATGCATCGGAAAGCATTAATCAAGTTGTAAGATGATTGTGAATAGGTAAACATGATCAAGCATAGCACTTATGAACAAGAGGTAACTCATCTAGGATAAAGCCTAGACTATGCATATGTTGTAGTTCTAGCTAGATTGGCAAGCAAAACATGATTCTCATTCAATGCATCTTTAAATCTCTACCCTCCGGTCCAACTCCCGGGAACGCCACCTTACACGGGGCACACCCTGTCACGATGCTCCCTATCAGCGTGATTAGTTACAAGGGCACGAACATGAGTTCGTGTCATACTACTCGATAGATCCGTTATGCACCTCTAGCCACCATGACTACAAGAATACCCTACGCATCTATGTCAGCCATAGATTGGAATAAGCAAACTCGAGTAAGCATGAAATCATAGAAGCAGGCAATGGATCGCAAATGAATTGGAACACATCTATTACTTTACCATGAATGATTGTACATCACAAGATCACAACCGTGGTCATACCTTCTTGTGACTCATAGCTCCAGAACTCCGGCGTGATCTTCCTCGCAGGGTGATCCCGCCGGCTAGAGCCTAGCCTAAGCTAGCCTCTAGACAACTGCACGGCCCTCAGCTCTCCGTAGATGGATGTCCCTCAAGTTCCTCGGCTTCTACTTCGAATTGAATGGGTGCTGACCGAAAGGTGAACTATTTATAGCCCTGAGAAACCCTAGGTCAAAGGGGAAGGTGAGGCGGCGAAGGAAAGCCTTGGGCGGCGCAGCCAGAGGGGTCCTGGGCCGCGCGGCCTGGGCCTTTCCTTGCCCCTCTCGTGCTCAATTTTGTCCCCACGCCTGGTGATAGCTTCTAGAGTCTTCCTTTCGCTGCATGTGGCCCCTGGACATCGTTTGCTTAAAATTATATCTTGATGACTTTCCATTTGAATTGCCTTCATCCCGAAGTAACTTGATCTTATCTTCATTTGCTTAGTCATTAAGCAATCTTGGAGGTTGGCGGGCTGTATCCGGGCATGAGTGGGCTTCAAGTCCATGTTCATGGCGCCTGGCCCTAGTAGGCCTGCTTTGTCTGGACTTCCGGCCTTCGTCTTTCGCTTATCTCAAATTTAGCCCATATTCGTCTCAAATTTATCATTTATCCTGCATAAACCAAAATTCTTCAAAAACACATGCATATACGAAAACGTGCCGGTTACGAGGTATGATAATAGTTTAGATATTAAATTCATGCAAATATCAAAGTTAAACAGGGGTAAAGGTATGTCAATTAAGAGCGCCAACAGAGGGGGCCGGCCGCCGCGTGCCCCCGCTGCCGCATTGCTGCCGGGAGAGGAGAGGGAGGGGGCCACGCCACAGCGCCGCGCCGTCGCCGCTTGGCCGGCCGCCGCGCCCCCCGCCGCCGCATCAGGGAGCAAGTGAGTGAGGGAGGGAGGGCGGCCGGCCTTATCCAGCTAAGGGAGGGAGGGAGAGAGAGAGGGGGAGGGATCCAGGTGAGAGAGTTTCAACCAATGAGAGATCACCATTTTAGTGACGCGGATTGATGACGTGGGCATGTGTGTTTCTTTGACTGCCTTCCAATGCAGTTTAACATAGCCAAACGAGATCAAATAAAAAAGTTGTAAACTACAAACTTCTTTTCGAGATCTACAACTTTGATATAGAACTTATTTACATCCAAAGTCATTTGAAATTTTGAAAAAAATTAAAATTTAAAATTCGATTGCTTATAATGTTTTTTTGAAGTACTAAACGATCTCAAATACAAAACTTTTGAACTACAAAGTTCTATATTTCATCGAGTTGTACGATTTTGGTTTAATGTTTTTTTCATATGAGATCATATAAAAGATTTGTATTCAAAAAATACATTGACTAACTCTCTCACATAGAATAACACATATACTTTTTATGAGATGTTTAAATCTTATAAACATCGTTATGACAAAATGTGTGAATCTTCTCAAAATTTTGTCATAGCCTCCACGTGTGACACCATCATATCACGCCAAATATCATGATTTTTAGACTTCATCTATATTTTTGGAATTAAAAAACCTCTCATATTTGCCGAGTGTCACAAAAATACACTCGGCAAAGAAGCGCTTTGCCGAGTGTCAAAAAATACACTAGGCAAACACCCATCTTTGCCGAGTGTTTTCTACACTCGGCAAAGCGCTTCTTTGCCGAATGTTTTTATTTTGCCGAGTGTCTTTTTTTTTGACACTCGACAAAGAAGCGACAAAGATTTGACACTCAGCAACTTCGGATTTGCTCTTTTATTTATCTCAAGGCAAATGTTTTGCTCTTTTATTTGCCCCTAACAAATTTTTCCATGGGGTGTTTGGATTGAGGGGTAAATAGTTGCCCCAGTTTGACACTCTTTTAGGGGCAAATAAAATTTGGGGGACAAATTTGCCCCATTTACCTCACCATCCAAACATGCCCAATGTTAATTTGAAAACTGGTTTGTGCATGCAGACCTGGAAACATGCACGGTTTTGCTCGATCTTGGGCTCTGGCAGTTCCTTGAGTAGTCTGCACTGCACAGCAAGTCAGCAACTCAACAAGGGACGCCGACAGAGTGTCCCTGTAGGGACTGCAGCAGCTAATAATAAGAGTTCAACGGGCGTAATTAAGCCACAATTAATTGCTCTTGTTGTTTATTTATTACCTATAATAAAGTGCCGTACTTCTTCGATCACTGTTATACCGTATGTACGTAGTCACAGCGAATATAATTAACGTATGCTGGTCAACAGCTCCCTATCTCTATATCGTTTCTTAATACTACTAATATATAATAATAATAAGTGTATAGCATTACAATTTAAAGTAAGGCTCTCAATGCAAATTTTCAGCAGCCATATATTGCATTATCATTAGGTGTAGCTGGGGGCCGGCCGGGGTCTAGCGGCAGGTCGATCATCAGGTCACCGTGTTGCAATAAATAAAAAAGGTAGTCGCTAGGGTTTGGTCTCATGCATGCATCAAAGTACGTAAGCCAGGCCAGCAATGCAAGCAGCCCACCCCACAGCCACAGGCTTGCTCCTCACACTTCCGCCCTGCACTCCAGGCTTTTGCCGTGCAAATCAACCATGGCATGCGTGCTCTGACTAGCAGCACTGCATGCCTTTTAGTATAAGCACTCTTTCCCCTCCCTCCATCACCCCCATTTCTTTCCTCCTACAGACCAGTAGGCACCTGTGCTGTGATCCAAAGGCGACGCATTGCAGCCTCTCCACAACGCACCGCCCTCCGCCCCGCCCGCGCGCCATGAGAGAAGCCACCATCATTCTCATGGCGCTCGCCCTCGCCCTCGCCGCGGCCGCTCCCCTGCAAGCGGCGCCGCCCCCCCTCAGGAGAAGCCGCTTCCTGGCCAACGCCAACTTCGCGCCGCCGCCGCCGTCGTTCTACGACTGCAGCAAGAAGCCGCCGTCCATCTGCCTCCAGCCCGGGAGCCCCGGCGCGACGTGCTGCAAGGGCGCCTGCGTTGACACCGAGCACAGCTTCCAGCACTGCGGCAACTGCAACAGGACCTGCAAGTACACGCAGACCTGCTGCCAGGGGAAATGCATCAACACCTTCACCGACGAGAAGAACTGCGGCGGCTGCGGCGTCAGGTGCAGAACCAAGTGCACCAACGGCTACTGCGACTACGCGGCGTGATCGATCGATCGATCTGCGCGCATATAATACATATGCATGCGATTGATTATTATTTCTCCAATCTATCATCCGTCCAATCGAGAAATAAAAATGGCAGTACGTATATACTACATACATACGTCTAATTATGTTTTGTCGTCTATTGTTTAAAACATATATTCCCATTATATTGTTGTTGATGAGCTCCTGATGCTGCTGGAAGAACTAGCTGGAATATACTACACAAGCAAAGAGGGTTGGGACAAAATTATCCAAACGACTTATTAATTACCTACTAGCTCTCGTCTCATGATCGATCGATTAATTATATGTATGATATATATGACGTGTCTAATAATATAATTATGTTGATCTACCGTTGGGCTATATATACAGCATGAATAATATAAATTAACGGTATAGTATGAATAATATAAATTGTTGAATTTTATGTGTTGTAATGTGTTTGTTATATGTACGTTTTTTTTTTGCGTTATATTGGGTCATTGTACCTAGTTCATATGGTGACCTTAATTATACAGACCATTCTTTTTCTCTAGCTTCTTTATACATCTTTCGCTGATGACCCATGACAGATCAGATGTTACTTGTCACAAATTTACATTTCCTTAATTTTCTGCTTCTGAATGAAATAGCAAATTCCATCATTTCATTAGCGCTTAATATGTATACTAGACTGCGTGTGTCATTAGCGCTTAATGTATACTAGACCCATACTGACAGATCATTCTTAATGAAATAGCAAAGCATGCATAGGATCGGAGTATATTATTAATTATTTGATGAGCTAGTACATACTCCATGTACGCCGTGCATGCAATGCAAAGGACACGCTTAGAAACTTAAAAGCAACACCTTAACGTAAGGTCAGCTTTGTCAATTCATTTGCATGTGGCATACATTCTTGCATTAGTACATGACGTGTCCGCCCATTATATTGCAGTCAACGGATCATTAATTAATACTCTACGTATGGAAGGCAGCGTAATGGCCAAACAAGTGAAGATGCGTTTTAGTATTTCAATGCAACGGGTGGCATGCATATAGGAGTTTTTGTTTTCATTTTTCGGCAAAAATCCATCTCGTTTTATTTCAAAATTTATTTACTGATGATAGCAAGTACAGATGAATGTAATTTAGGGTGTTATATAGCAACCCGCCTCATCAGAAAAAAAGAAACTCTGCTTGTAATTAACTAACTCCCCACTACTACTGTAGCAATGCAATCAGTCAAGCTTTGTGACCTAACGTGAGTGAATATATATTTCAAATCTTTACGTGCGAACGTATAAAATTAAAAGAAAAAGGCTGGTGGGAAGGAAAGAAAGACCCGGCCGGCCGCGGAATAATTGACCTGTGCGGAACACTTCATCTTTCATTTTTTCTTTTGATTGAGGAGTTGGCGCGCAATGCAAACAACCTACAGAGAATGCATGCGTGCATTGGTGGGCATGCGTGCATGCTAGCTAATAAGCTAGCGTCTAGCTCTTCTCGGGCGTGGCGTGTACGAGTACGTGACGACGTGTAGAGTAGCAAAATACTGCCTCTGTTTTTTTAGCAAAGTGTTTCGTTAGGACGAGGCTCTGGCCAAGAATTACTCTACAAATATTTCATTTATAATATTGTGATACATAACATGCATATATATAGCTCGATATAAGAAAATATTTGAATACGAATGTTGGCGTTTCGATCACTGATCACTGACTAGTAAATTTTTTGATTTTGCTGCGTATGGAGATTCGGATGGTTTGCGAGTCAGACACAATGAAGTATACCTCGACATCCCAGAGTTTACTAGGATTGATAGAATACTTATACCAACAAGTTGCAACTTCTTTTTCGGAAGCTCATCTCCAAAGAACTCCGGGGTTAAGCGTGCTTGGCCCGTATCAATTCAGGGATGGGTGACCGACCGAGAAGTCATTCCGGTCGGGTGCGCACGAGTGAGGACAAAGTGCGCAGAAAAGATGTGTGTTGGTCTGTGAGGGAATTCTAGAGGTCTTAGAGAGCAGCCAGGTGTAAGCGGGCCCAGCCTCGGGGAGGCGGGACATTACAATTGTTATCAGATCCGACTCGCGGTTTTACGGGCGCGTGGGGTCACAGTTGCGCAGGATGGTGCGCATGACCACTACAAGAAATGTGAGGCCTTTTGACATTCTATTACGTCATAATATATAGAATTTAAGTCACAAATTAGATTTTATGACATCTTGTTGACAAAAATGTAAACGTCAAAAAGCCGCTGTCACAAATTCATTATGTGACGTCTGTATATATAATGTCACAACTCTATGACATTAGTTTTTTTGTCATATAATTGTATGACATTAGTTTTAGTGTCACAAAATTATAGACCTTGCCACATAGACAAATGCCACGTAGGATGAAAAGCTGACATGGTGCTAACATGACAAAGATAAAGAAACGTCACAAAATGAAATTTGGCTGCTAAAACCCACGCGTAGCATCTCGTCTCTTCATGGGCCACAAATATGCCCGTTATTTTCCATTTTCCTAAACCCTAAACCCTGCAGCCCATTCAATATTTTGACCCATGCCAATCCAGCCCAATAACTTTTTCAGTAGGTACATTTCAGAACGCTATCTCAATTTTGAATATATACAAATCCAAATAGGCAACCAAACTTCATAAGAATATCACAGGCACTAAAAGATTACACGAGAGCATAGTATATATCTGTCAAAAAAAGATATGGTTCTTGGGGCAGTAGGAGTCTAGAAGCAAAGTCTGTCTCCTAATGGTGCTGGCCACGAACAGGAACACTACTAGAAACCTAACCTAGGCCAACAGGGAAAGAGAATAGCCAACGAACTGTCGGGGAGAACATAAAACACCAACGGTTGAAGTATTACCAGTAGTGATCAGTTAGCTCGTCGGTCTTCGTATCGAATGGCCAACGGTGTGAGATGTTCTCAAGGGTTAAATGTTGGCTGGTCGGGCATAAGAACACAAAGCTGACGGTGCAATATATTCCTGATGGTCTCAACTTGACGCATGGCAAATAGTTGTAATAGCCGACCGTTTGACAAATACATACGGTGTTACGAGGACAGTCGGCTATTCGTTGAAGCATAGCCGACGGTTGTTGGCGTGCATATCGGCATTTGCATGGAATTGCTGATAGTTAACTTTTTTCCCCGATGGTCTAATCTGACGCATGGTGATTAGCAGGCTTTCCCAACGGGTCTAAAATCTAAATGTAACGCTTGGCTATTAGCTGTATAGTAGGTCAAGGCCTATTCATATGACGTGAAATTTTTTGCTTTATTGTTTTCTCGTTTAATTTTGGATTTTACAACATACTGTAATAGAAAGTACTCCCCCGTCCTGAAATAAAAGAGATCTTAGCAAATTTAGGACAAATTAAGGAGGAGAGGAAATGACCTTATTTACCCCTATTTATTAGCCATATTTGGCACTAATTGATAGCCACATGCACGTGCAAGCACCAAATAGAGTAAAATGACTTATATTTGGGACAAATTTTGAATCCTAAAATGACTTATATTTCAGAACGGAGGGAGTATGTTTTTCTCTAAGCAAAATGATTCCACACATGTAATATGCAATTGAAATTTTTAGGGATAAACTATATGGTAAATTCCATATCTATAACCGCGTGGCACTAGGCAACTGACGGAGGAAGTTTTTGGGCGGAAAATAAATAAAAGTCGCGCACAACCTCAGCCACTAACCCTAAATCACGCCCCTAACAAAGGGTTCCATCCTGAAAAAAGTCTTTTATCGTCGTCCTCCGTCAATCGGATCTACTCCCTCCGTTCCTAAATACAAGTCATTCCAACTTTTTTGGAGGGTCAAACTATTTTATCTTTGACCAAAACTATAGAGATGACTTCAAAGATTTATGATATCGAATAGTTTTATGAAAATATATCTAATGAAGAATCTTATGGTACTTATTTGATATCATAAATGTTAGTATTTTATTGTATAAATTTGGTTAAAGTTATGAAAGTTTGACTCTCCAATAGAGTTGGAATGGCTTATATTCAGAAACGGGGAGTACTGGTCCAACCGTCCTTTCCTCTGCTGGTGATGACCGGAGATCGGGCGGGCGACCTGTGTTCGCGTGAAGGCAATCATAGAGGAAGTCTGGGTCAGTTCTCGCTCTCTTCTCTTTTCTATCTATGCAGAGATTTGATTTGTCCCGCGGTGCTACCATTATATGTTTGTTCAAGCCACCTGCGGCACAAATAATGGACTTATTGTCTCGATTGAATCAGGTTCGTGGTTGGCAATCGCAGAAGATGTCGAGCGGCGCCCAACTTCCATATACCTGAATCGGCAGTGTGCCACGGATCGAAATCGGCGTGAGGACCAGGCAGCGTCCTGCTCGATCTGCAGGCCATCCGTGGCCTGGATCTGTGCGTATGGTGCGGGAGTGGAGGAGGTGACCCTCTCGCGCGGAGCCATCGGATCCATCGAGGAGGTCGTGCTGCTCCTTATTTCCGCTCCTGGCAATCTCCGTTGAAGCAAAGGAAAATAGGAGGAACGTGTTAAAAGGTAATGATTGCTAACAAATTGACTGAATCGTTTCCTTCGTGTTAAATTTAGAGGAACAAAGCATGTCTACTATGATAACCTTGACACTCTGTCTCGGTCCCTGTCTCTAAATTGAAAATGATTCTGCCTATACTGTTAGATGTGCGTACGTGCGCCTTTGCTTTCTCTGGGATATCATTTCTAATTTAGCAAGCATATTTCTTCTGTTGTTTAACTGAACTGTGCTCCTCTTTTTGTGGAATTTGTAGCAGGTCGGATAGAAATTGGTGCCTACTTGTGGGCTGAACAATTGAAAAAAAAACAGAGGAGATGCAGTTGTCAGGCAGTCACTTCTTCCTTTTCAGTTTTGACTTATACGCATGGGAGCTTATATACAACTTGCCTTCCCATTTGGCTAATCCCCTTTCTATGCAATGGTGAAAGATCTGTTTACCTTTCTATTAACTAGCTGAAGTCCTGCTAGATTGATTCAATAGTTTATCAAGTGAGCTCATTTTCTGAGCTACTTGTAACAACTGCTCCATGTTTGCCATTGGAATATATACATACTTTTCTTCTTAGTAAAGCTACTAAATATCAGCTTTTTTTAGATAATGAATAAGAATTAGTCTTTGACCTTCAATGAAGGCTACGACACATTATTACAAGAGTTGCAGCACATCCGTTTGCTTGAACATGTATAAAAAAACCGGACAAAGAGCACATAGCCAAGTTAAGAAGGGTTTAAGTAAAGCTGATCCTATTACTGAACCTCAATCCATGGTGTGCGAAGATCTGCATGACGACTGCTTCAAGACGTTGGCAGACACTTTTTATTATAACTCTGTCCTCCTCATGCCGCAGCATTTGGTTCCAGAACCGAAACCAGTATGTTCCACTGAACAATACCTGCATATAAGTTTTCGTAGAAGATTTGTCAAAAACCGTATCGTTCCTACTAAGCCAGATAGCCCAGCATAAAGCTGATGCACCTACTAAAATGATATTTCTAAGCTTGGCATCTACTCCAGTAAGCCACGTGCAAAACATATGTCTAAAACTACGTGGTGCACGCAAGCCTAGGCATATGTGGACCACTCTCCATAAGAATTTGGCAAAATGGCAATCAAGAAACATATTGTCGGGGGGCAATACCAGGGCCCCTCAAAGCAAAGGATTAAACCCAAAGATAAAGCTAAAACTAAAGACAAGAGGGTTAGGCCCGGCCCACGAAAAAGGAACGATCCGATCGAGACTGTGCAGCCGGCCCAGCCTGATCAAAGACTAAAGGCCCATAACAGAGAAGGCGTCCGCCTCGCCCGACCCCTAAAGGAAAGGAAGCGGGATCCCAGGTCGGGGCTGTCCGCCTCGCCCGACCCCAAGGTCGGGAGGACAAAGACAGAACAAAGCCACGACCACCTCGCCGGACCCAGAGGGGAATCTTTTATACCTTATCTCACCTAGTACCCGTGGGTCCCAAGACAACCGGGACGGACCGGGATAAAGGCGCGCTAAGGACTGGCGCACTGTACCAAAACCATCATGAGGCCAAGGAAACTAAGCCGACTTGGCCGCCACGATAAGCCAGCCGTAACAGAGGCATGGGCACGTAACGGACAGGCCTGCCATTCTGAGCGCATGGCAATGAGATAGGGGCACCGCCTGTAAATATACGACGCTTGGTCAAGGGGCCAAAGACCGAGAGACCGGCGGGCGCCCGTGGAAAACCGGCGGATATTAGCAGGCAGCCTCCAAGAGTCCCCCTCTTTACCCAGGAGGTAAAGAGGGGCAGGCCTGCACCCCGTCCACCGCCGCCCCCTCTTACGGTATGGGCGGACGGCGGACTACGGACAGAGACGACAGAAGATGACAGAAGGACGGCCGCACCGCTGACGATGGACTGAAGCACGCATAGCCCGATAGATTAGACGCCAGGCTAGGCTTAGGCTAGTTTTTCTTCGAACCCCTCGAGGGGTTTGCCCCTTTTTCATCCGACCTCCTGTAACCGAACCTCCCTTTCAAGTATAAAAGGGGAGGCCAGGACCCCTTCTCGACAGACGAACACTACGAACACAATACTCACGTACTCCTCAGAGGCTTGAGAACTCTTCTCTCCCTTGCCTGTTTGTAACCCCTACTACGAACACCAGAGCGAGCAACGCGAGCAGACCACCCCACTGGACGTAGGGCAAATCGCCTGAATCAGTATACATCCTTGCGCTTGACTCGCTAACCATCAGGATCCCCACGTGCAGACAGACAAATTCACTAGCCGGTGGTACGAAACACCGACACAGATGTTGTATTGATTCATTAGAGTTACAGAAACAACATTTCAGACTACCATGCCAATTTCTTCTAGCGAGATTATCTTTTGTGAGGACCACTCCTCTCTGTAGGTACCACATGAAAATTTTAGTCTTAAGTGGCATCTTTAATTTCCAGATTGGTTTATAAAGAGCGATAGCTACAGTGCATTCTCACTGGTGCTTATTCATTCTCTAGTTAGATGCTTTAGAAGTTGGCATTGTTGGAATGTTGAAATGAACAATGTATCCAGTTGTTTGTATCCAGCTACTGTTTTCAACTTTGGGAGACCCTATTTCTGTACTAACAATAAGATTGAATAAAATGAGTTCATGTTAATTTTGATTGTTAGTACCTACTATTTTGCTATTAAGTAACAAAAGGTACAGTATTGTTTCTATAGGAAATCACTGCTGGTGGAAGTTACTACAGCCATGAAGATGAGAAGGATTGTAACAATGACAGTGAAGGATACTAGGATACCATGGACACTAAGGTGACAGGGATTATAGCACTTGTGATGATGAAGGCCATGGCTATGGAAATCCTGATGAGCAAGAAGGGAGAATATGATGTTGATGATCTAGCATGGTCAATTTATCTCTTATGGCCCTTATATGAATAATAGTGTCTTAGACAGGCAATTTTACACTACAACATACTATTTAATCCGTGACGGAATCCTGGCGATGGTTTCAGAAAACGTTAGCATTTTGCTTTAAGCCCAGAGAAGCCCAGAAAATCGTGACATTTTATGAATTCTGTCACGGTCCGGCCCGGATACTGCGACGGTTAAACAAATCCGTCACAAACATAAATTAAAAATTGTCACATTCCTATATGAAAAAAATTTAAAAAATTTGCAACAAAGGGGATTTGAACCTTGGTCTAGAGACCCAACAATAAAATGCCCTACCACTACACCATGCAATACTTGTGGTACTATTTATTGTAACAAAATTTATTTATTGTAAATAGCAAATAGCTCACCCGCGCCACATCACCCAGTCGCGTCATCCACGTCACCAGACCCTACGCACAGTCAACCGGCCTTTGGCCACATCACTCGAACCCCTCGGCCACGTCACCTGACCGCCTCTGGCCACGTGGCCCCCCTCCACCATCCTCCAGATTTTATTCCCGCGCACAAAAAAATGAGGGCGCGGAGGGGCGTGTGCTACCACTGAGTTACACAATCGGTTGTGATGGTACTCAGAAGTATACCTTTTATATACTGAAAACGATTGCGGGAGAAATAAATTCCAAAAAGTTTGACGCGGGAGAGAATCAAACCGAGTACCTCATGGAAGAGGCCACCGTGTCTTACCACTGAGCTACTGTCTTGTTTGTGTACTGCAACACCCAAGTACTTTTTATGTAATAGCCTCCAATACCTAGACAGCAGCACCTCGCCGCCACGTGGGGGCGCCAGGATGGTTGAGTTGCTTCACCATGGATACGTGGCGCACGGTGAGATTGATGTCCCCTTAATATTTCTCTTTTTAGTTAAGAATTAAATTTTGTAATTGGTTTTTTTCCCTCATAAGAACTCCAAATTTGATGGTTCTTTTTTCTGATTTTTCCTAAAATCACGCTCTATCACCTGATGACATTTACTTGCATGTAAACTACTATTTTATAGAAATTGTTATATACCTTGTTTTTTCCATCGAACTACGAAATAGAAAAACATGAGTTTGCATAAAAGTTGCTAATATAACTTGATATTTGCCAATGCTATGGTCAAAATAAGGTAATGTCCAAACTTGAGGTGCATATGAGTTGGAAAATGTTATGTGGTACTTAAATCTCAAAGTTTGAGTTGAATCGTAGGAAACTATGTGAGATGGATCCATTTGTGGACAAGGTATATTTCAACTTTATCCAAATCCTGTATTTTTTTTGTGGCAAGCTTATGAACCAAAAATATGTTGTCAGATCAATTTGTAGCATTTTTTAACACATTTAGAAATTATATTTGTCGATTATTATGTGGTACTTTGGAGATTAAATTTGAATTGTCCTAGAAGGCAATAGAATTTTTGCCTATCTCCGGGACATGGTCTACACTAGAACATATGAGTCTAAATACAATTTTTGTGTAATTTTTCAAATCTTATTTGGAGTACACATAGTTCAACTTGAAATTACATTCGGTAAGCGCCTAGAAAATCATTTAAATGATTGAAAGTGCCAAATGTTTTCAAAATTTTTTAAAACTCCTACACAACAACCTACACATATTATACTACATTTAAAAAATATATTAGGGTATTTAAGTCTTTTGTATTTGCATGTAACTTCAGAGAGTGTTTTGAAAACAAAAAGAAAAAAAAACTTAAACAATAAAGTGTGTTGTAACAAACGTTATTTCGGCCCAATATATGCATTTGGCCCATCAAAGGACACCGTTTCTAACCGTTGGATCGAATTTGGATGGCTCAGACGGTTCGTGCGTCAAATAAATATACCTCTCCTAATCCTAACTCATCCATCACCCTCCCTCCCCTCCCTCAGTTTCCTCGTCAGATCCAGATCCGCCTCCGCCTCCCTGTGCTTCGCTCCCATCCACCGCATCCCCTCGCGCCGCTCCCATCCACCGCAGCCGCCCCTGCGCGCTCCTCCACCTCACTGTGCACCGCGAATCCTCCACGGCGCGGGTGGCCATCTACCGCTCGTCGTATGGTCTCTCCCCGTCGCCGGCGCTGGAGCTGAACGACGCCTGCTGTAACACCCTAAAAATGCCTTTATGAAATTTCTAGTAATTTAATTGTTTTTATATAAGTGCTCATAATAAATATAGGGGGAATAAAACTTTTTGAAGAAATTAAAATCAAATATAAGGTTTAGGAACATGTATGTTGCATTCATGCCGCTGCATAATTTTTGGTTGCTTGAGTTGGCTTGTCTTTCTTTTTTTTCCTTTCTTTCCTAAAGTCTGGTTTTGCCCCTGTCCATTCTTCACCCCCCTTCTTCCCCAGCCAGCAGCCCAGCCCAACCTCCTCCCCTTTCCCTTCCCCGCACGCGCAGCCTGCCAGCGCGGCCCAGCCGCTCGCCCTCCGCACGCGCGCGCGCGCCCCGCGTTTCCCCTGGGCCGGCCCACCAAGAGGCCGCGCGTGCCTCCCTCGGCCCAGCGCGCGCCCGCTCCGCTCCCCGCCGCCAACGGCCACCGACAGGCGGGCCCCGCCTGTCAGCCCCGTCTCCGCCCGCAGCCGCCGCCCGCAATCACCGCCGCCGCCGCCGCTCTCCTGCCATTGAAGGCAGGGGCGTTACCCCGCGGCCGCCGCGCCCCTCCCCTACTTAAACTCGACGCCCGCGAGCCCTGCCCCCTTTTCCACCCCTCTGTGCACGCCCTAGCCCCCTCGCCCGCTCTTCGCGCTAGCGCCGCCAACCGCCACCGAAACCCTAAAGCGACGCTGCTCACCGCCGTCGCCCTCGGTCCCTGATGCTCGACGTCGTTGCCTCCATCGACGCCGTGGTAAGCTCCGCGTCGTCACGGTGAGCTCTGCACCCTTCCCTGCACCCCTCAGCACTCGAACGGGCCCCCATGGCATCGCCGGCCATGGCGCCGCCGCGCCACCAACCGCCCGTCGCCGTCCCGGCGCGCCGGAACGCCGCCCGCCGCTGGATCCGATCCGGACGGCCCGGATCAGATCGCGCGAAGTGGTACGCGCCTCGGTCCACCGTGGACCATGGACTACGGGCGCCACGCGGTCCACGCGCCGGTCCACGGCACAGTGCGCCCGCGTCGCCGCCCCCCGCTGACGCCAGCAGACGGCGTTGCGCTGGCGTCAGTGTTGCGCCAGCCGCCGTCACCCCGCCGTCAGCTACGCCCGCGCCACCGACGTCAGCAGACGGCGTCGTGCTGACGCCAGCCGTGCGTCAGCCGGCCGTCAGCCGTCCCACCGCCGTCAGCCCCTTTTGCGGAAAGGCCCCCGTATTTTCTTTGTTTTGCGAATAGATCCAGCGCAGTTATAGTTTTCTCGCAGATAGGTCCTTTTTCTTTTGTTTAGGCCTCTGTTAGTTTCAGATCTTTGCCAGCGAGTCCCTGTGACTTGTTTTTAGCGTAGTTTTCGCGTTTTAGCTCCGATTAGAGTGATTCTTGCGCTCACGTGCTCGTAGCGAAGCGTAGAGTAGTTTTATAGCCTTGTTTTGTTCTTTTGCTACTGTTTGGTGTACTGTTCTAATAGTTTACCATTGTTTGCATGTACCGGCTTGTATGGATGCTTGTGTGGTGATTCGTGTGACAGTCGGTGACCCGTTCGAGTTCACGTACGACCAGGGCTACGAGGAGCAAGACCCACAGCAGCAGCACCTCGAGGAAGGCAAGTATAGCATGGATGATCCTTGTTTCCCATTCACCTTAATTAAATTGCTCATGTATGCATGTGTCTAAATCTGTTAAACCCTAAGGTTGTACCTAGTCTTTACCTTATAGCTTGTATACCTGGGGTTATGCATTGATGGTAGTTTTGCTAGGCGCCGCAACTGTCACCCTCCAAATAAATGTTAATACTGAGTAATGGTTCACCTCAACTTTAGCGTTAAAAGATGCTTTTAGCAACATGGCTCAGGGAGCTAGAGCAAGTGTTGTGTGCTTTGTTCTAGTGTCTCTCCATAAGGTCCAGTTCGGAAAGCGGCAACCCAGGAACCAGTCGCCACCGCCGAAACTATTATGGCTCTGGTTTTGGTCAAGTAGCTCGTACGTCTCTAGCTTGCCAGTAGTTACCGAAAGGCATACGTGGGGAGCTTGCGGTGCAAGCATGGACTTGATCCATCGAGGACGGACTCACCTGCGCTCTGAGATCCGTAGGCTATGTCTCGTTAGGCACAATCCCGTGCTGGGAGTCTCAGCGATTGAGGACTCCACACGTTGCGCCGAAAGGGCGATGCCCACGCTCTGGACGCCATTGATCCCCCTATGGTGCGGTTATCCATAGGCGTAAGTCAATCTCGATGCCTTGGGTTATGCGCTGCAAGTTGGACCAAAGCGGCTACTGTGCTTGTTAGGGTGTCTTGTGAAAAATCTTGTAGCGTCCCTATGCACTCACACCTCGAAAGTGTGGTACGTGCGTGGTTGGGTTGAAAGCTCTCTGAGCTTTTACGCTAACAGTTGGGTAAAGGGCGAAACCTCTGCAGAGTGTAAATCTACCATGATAGCCGTGCTCACGGTCACGAGCGGTCTGGATCCTTTCTGATTAGTGGTTCCTTTTAATTAATCTGATGTTATTTCTGTAATTGTACTTACACCATACTAATGGGGTTCACAACTGGGTTGTCACTGATATTGTAGTAATCTAGTGCACATTAAAACGAATCAACTAAAAGTGCTAGCGCAGTAAACCCGAGTCAATCAATAGTCGGACGGGTAACAGATGGAGGAGCAGTGAATGACGCCACCCTTGTGGACTTCCCTGAGGATCTTTCGTACTTCTGAGCTGGGGTCAACCAGTCGGCGTCCCTGTGGAACGAGGCGCCATTAGTTTCCTTTTCGTGAGAGAGTCGAATAAATACACTTCCGCTATGTTATTTGTGTAAGACTATGTCTTTGCGTTATACTCTGATGTAAAACCTTTTATTCGAGCATTGTGTTCTCTGTTTATACCATATTTGTATGCTATGTGTGTTGTGTGGACTTCCTGGGCACACATATGGCGACACTCATATTTTGTGTAAATCTGGGTGTGACACCTGCCTGGATGGAGGGAGCGCGGAGCTCGGGGAGTGGCGGCGGCGGCCATGGCGCTACGGCCATGAGCGGCGGATCCGGCCGCGATGGTGCTTGGGGACCATGGGCGCAGCGGCGTCCATGGCCACCGGGTAAGCTCCGCTAGTCATATCCCCCCCACCGTGCTCTCCAGCCCCGCGTCGTCTCTCCCGGACCCATTCCTACTCCCATCGCCGTTTGGGCCGTCTGGCATGCCGCGTCCCCCGACTAGGGTTTCGATCTAACTGATTACTTGTGATCTCGCATGCCCTTGACATCAATGGCGGGCGGCTCGCTCGACGCAGCTGTTGGGAGGCTCGACTCTGCAGTTCCGTGGAGGTGGGACTCGATCTGCGGCGAAGGAGCTCGATTTGGCTCCCTAATACCGGCTACCCAGCGAGGTGCTTCTCCCTCTTCTGTTGTTCCCTCCCTGCTCCTCTTTCCTTTGTGTCTGTATCGCCAAGGACGACGTTGAATTGTTGCTTAATTCAGTTTGCATTAGCAGCTAGTATAATGAGCTTTGGTAGCTCCGTGGCACCAAGTTTTCTTGCTGAAATTGAAAATTCAGTGTGATGCATACTGTAAATGTTCATGGTATCTCATAGTTCTACTTGACTCAGTGATGCACTAATGCAATCGAACTTGTAATATCCAGTTAATTATGGTCAATTTCAGTCTCCTTTAGAGTTAGTGGTTAGTTCTAATTAGCAGTGTTAGGTATACTAAAGCAAAATTTCTTAATGTTATATACTACTGTCTGATTCTCCATCATTCTAAATACAACTGCACTAATGGCTAATCATGTGTCTAAGTGCTTATTGCTTGGGTGAACTGCTTGCCTTTTGCTACTTACTGCTTGTGTTGTTATTTAGCTCTAGGTAAAAGGCTCACTAATTTTGTTGTGGTTCTGTTGAGTCTTGGTGTCTTGTATGCTCTTTGCTTTGTCATTATCCTGTTGAATGAATTGTGACATGTGCCTTTCTTTGTAGGATGCTGTGTCAGATGTCGAGGTTGCTGCAGGAGATATAAAGTCAAGAACATGTTGTAGGTAGGCCTTTTTTATTGTCTGGTTTGTTGTGGCAGCTAACCTTTAGTGTAACACATGTTGCTAATACTTGATTGCCCTCTTAACCGTGGCAAGGTAATGCATTAGCTACTAAGACGGCTAGGTTTTGGCAGTTCCAAAGTAGAGTCTAGTTAGTGTACTTATTGCCTGCTGGTGCTAGTTAGTGTACTTATTGCACTCACTGCAGTGCTGAAGTTTCTATGAATGCACTCACTGTATTTTATGCTTTTTGGCAGGTGGAGCAGAGGCTCCTCGACCTTGCTGGCACATAGTCGAAGCTCCTGGAGGTGTTGCTAGGCCCTGGCAAGAACGACTACAAGCTCCTGCATGTAGGTCGATCTTTCTTTTTTATGCATAAAAAGATATGATATATGCTTTTAAACTTAGGTTCAGATATATGTTACCTGTTATTACTCATGCTTGGATGAAATGTTCTGGCTGCTTGTGCTTGTGTTAGACAGTTATGGCTTAGACAATTTTATCCTGGCAATAGTAGCAACTTGATAGCAAGTCCTTTTCGTGCTACAAGGAGATCTGGTTTCTAATGCTCTTTGTTTAATCGGATGAGTTATTGTTGCTGTAGCTTGGCATGCTTCTGCTAACTTTTTGATTTACTCGTGGACACAACAAGTGTGTTCTAGTTAGCACATAACCAACAGTGTTATTAGAACCTACCGAATGTTATTGTTAGCACTTAGCAGTCAATGGTTTTTGCAACCATAGTCCTTTTGTGCTGTATTGTGTTCACATGGTTTGACATATGTGCAAAGCATGATGTTTAGATGCCTATTATAGGACTGACATAGGCTAATTATGGAGCACACTTTATTTAGATGCCTATTCTAGGACTGGCATAGGCTACTTATGTGTTTTAATTGCAACACATCAGTTGAGTAATGCTAAAACTTGGATGTCTAGTGCTGATGCCTTTTCTCAGAAAAATTAATAAGTACTTTGTTTGGACAACAATTCTGGCAGCATATCTAGTCTAGGTAGCATCAAAACACTAGATGGAAAATAAGTTGCAAAATTTTGTTGGATCTGTGGGCATTTTACCTGTTCAGCAGCGTGGCTTTACTATCTGCAGCGACTGTTCAGTAGAAGTTGCATTCATATAGCATAGGAGAAACAAATGGGAAGGAAGTCATGCTAACAAACTTGTTTTTTGAACTTTGTATGTTTTCTGTTGGAAACAATTGAACATGATTCTTCAATATTGTCCACTTGGGAAACTTTTCACGTTTCTTATTAGAGAGGGACATCTGCATTGTGACTGACATTTGCTGATTTGGTGTTGCATACATGTAGGGGGTCTAGTTTTGCTTTACAGGTGCAATTATTTGTGCTGGGTGATTTTTACAGGTGCATCTGAAATTGTGAAATAGCTACAGTTACATTTTTGCACCTGTTTGGAAGCAGCCAAAGTTGGTTCAAATCTTTGTGACTTGTAGTTAAGCCCTTTCATGCTAGCAATTCCCAATTTATGTTTTCTTTGGAGGTAAAGTCGATTATGTGATTTGAACTTTGAAATCTGTATGTTTCACACAACTTTGGCATTTAACTTGCCTGTAATTCAGTTTCATATTGTATCAGCTTGTTTGCATTGTTGTCAGTTCTTTTTGAACTAAGCATTGGCCCTTTAACTTCAGGATAACAACAGCTTGGCAGTTCAAGTTTCTTTACTTATCAATTTGCAAGAGCATCGGCAGGTCAGGAGCAAGGTAACAGCTTGGTTATTTTCCAGCTTTGCTTATGTGTTTTTCTTCTATAATGGTCGATGACAGCAGTGGTTCGATGAACAGCTGCCTTGTGAGAAATGTTCAGGTCAATAGTTGTGTATTGCAAGAATTAAACTTAAGCATGCTTGTTTCTTGGTAATTTAATAACTTGGCCGATAAAGGATCTGTTTGTTACAAGCATTCACAAATAACTGTAGGGCTCTGTTTCGCTATATGTATCTGTTAGCTCTGAATGTCAATTTGATTTCTACTATGAGGACAGAACACAAAACACACCCTACAGTTTGCACTTTGATTTGAAATCTGGTTCTTTTTTTTTGATTCAGATTAGTATCGTTCTTTGCAGGGGTTGATGATCAAATTCTAGGCAGGACCAAGAAGGAAGAAAGATTTTTTTATCTATCATACTCGTTTAGATTAAGTGAGATATTGTATGTGGTCTGATGCTGTAATTCTGACAAGTGGGCTGTAAAATTTGTTTGTCTTCCGGGTTGAATCATTGAAATAGCTGTTGTGACGGTAATGGGCTGACTTATTTTGCATATTGAAATTGGATGGGCATTTTTAGTTTCCTGAAATATTTATGGGCTGAATTTTTGGACCAAAAAATGGTCCACTACTAAAATCGGCCCATTAATAAAGGGCCCACAAATGAAAAGTCAATGGCCACGTCACCACCCACGTCATCGTCCACGTTGGTGCCACGTAATCGTCCACAGTGCCACGTCATTGTCCACGTAGGCAGCCACGTCATCGTCCATGTTGGCGCCACGTCATCGTCCACGTTGGCGCCATGTCATCGTCCACGTTGGTGCCACGTCATCGTCCACGTTGTCGCTGCGTCATCAACAATCCATGACAGTTATTTCCGTCGGTAAAACTGGGCTTTGGGCTATACTAAGTGGGCTTCGGGCGGTTCTGCGACAGTCACAAACCGTCACAGATCGTTCAATCCGTGATGGTTTTTTAAGATCTGTCGGTCGATTTAATCAATGACGCTCAATCAATAACAGAATCCGAAACCGTCACGGAAATTAATTGGTGACGAAAATTCGACAATCCACGACAGAATGATTCCGTCACGGAATAAATGCTGTGATGTAGTGTTATTTGCACATTGGTGATACACAGAAAGATGTTATTCTGCCACTTATTAGTGTTCTGCTTTATTTTGTACTTTTGAATTTCAAAGAAGTATGCAATACAGTGTTGTGGGTTCTGAGATGATACTATAATGGTATTGTGTAACACTTGTCCCTTGTTCCACTTGATGACGATTTGAGCGGCCAATGAAGCATATGCATACGTCACGTGCTGCCACAACCGCAGGGTAGATAAAACCCACAAATACTTCTAATGCCGATGGTTAAGATGAACTCTCATGTTTACATACGAGCGATGGTGTTTAGTCCCTGATAGTTAAAATTTGCAATTGGGAAATACAATTTTCGATGGGTGAACAAAACCGTCACATAGCCTATTAAATCCCGTCGGCAAAGCATGTCGGGCCCACCATGGAAAGGACATGTAGACCATCTGGTCGCCAACTGTAAACAGTCGGCAAATTACTATCGGCCATATATTGACAGAGCCCCGGTTGGGGAAAGGTGGAATGGCTGACAAAGAGTGCCCGACGGCAGGTTGCCGACAGTATACTCTCGGCTATTGTTTTTCCCAACGGTACAATTTAATGCCCGACGGTTTAATAACGGTTGGTCATTCTTATGATTCTAGTAGTGGAACTTTAAGGCATAAACCAGAACTTGAATCTTTTTTTTACCATCACCTTCAGACTCAAATCCCTATAATAGTTGCTTCTTCTGGCGCATTGATAAAAACAGTATAAATTAACCAAAGCAATCATCTTACTAGTGCTGCAATAGAATTCAGACTCTATACTTCGAGTACCAAAGACTAGAAAACTGCTAGATTCAGAGTGAACTAGCTACAAATTGACATATTGTTGTTGTTGAAATAGATATAACTCTAGTGAAATGGAGAGATACCAGACAAGAATAAAGAACAACATTATGACCTCCATCATCTCAAATGCATGCCAGATTGCTTCATTACATCACTGTGATCATAAAGAAACGTCGCCCAATACATCACGAACACATATCATTCCCGTCGGGTGCGCATGAGTGAGGACAAAGTGCGCAAAAAAGACGTGTGTTGGTCTGTGAGGGAATTCTAGAGGTCCTAGAGAGCCTAGGTGGGCCTGACCTCGAAGAGGCGGGACATTACATATACTGCTTTAGGTAACGTGCCCTATGTCCAGTTTGGTCTGCTTTTGTTGCTCATAAAAGTTTATAGTATGGGTTACAAACAGGCGAGAGAGAGAAGAGGCTCCCAAGTCTGTGGTGCGTGTGTGGGTGTGTGCATGAAAGCGAATGAAAGTCGAACCCCTCTAAGGGAGCCGCTTCCTCTTTTATAGTTCAAGGGAGGACGATATTACACGAGGGTCGGGAATGAAAGAGGAGGCGGAGAACCGGAGGAAAGGGGTCTGTCTGACACTCCTTTTCCCCTGTCGTGGGCCCCACTCGGTGACTTTAGCTGACATTATGGAGTTGGTATGCTACACTGGTTACTGTGGACTGATGATTGAACGCTTCCGTCCCTGTAGCGCCCCAATGGCTGCAGGGGTCCGGAACAGTGGACATACGGTGTTGGCCGTCGGTTGTCCAACGGATCGCTCTGGTGGTCAGCGGTTATATATTTACGGGCAGTGCCATGGGGTAGCTGGCACAATGTCCGCCTGGCACTGTGCGGCACGCCCCTGTTGCTCATGATGACGATTCCTAACGCGGCTGTTAGTGCGCAGCATGGCGGCCACGAGCAAGGCGTGGCGGTCGTAGTCAGAGCTACAGGTGCTCTGGCCGCTAATGCCGAGCCAACTGCTCCCGGGACCACCACGCGGGGTCGGGCGAGGCGAAGGCGGGTCAGGCCATGTGGTGGGGTGTTGGCGCTCTTAAATCACACACTTTTACCCCTGTTTAACTTCAATATTTACATGAATTTAATATCTAAACTATTGATCATACTTCATAACCGGTACGTTTTCGTATATGCATGTGTTTTTAGAGGATTTTGGTTTATGCAGGATAAATGATTAATTTAGAGAGAATACGGGCTAAATTCGAGATAAGCGAGAAAGATGAAGGCCAGAAGCCCAGATGAAGTAGGACTACTAGCCCAGGCGCTGAGACCATGGACTTGAAGCCCACTCATACCCGGATTCAACCCACCAACCTCAAAGAATGCTTAAGGACTAAGAAATTGAAGATAAGATCAAATTACTTCAGGATGAAGGCAATTCAAATGGAAGTCTATCAAGAAGCAATTTTTATCTTGAAGCAACCGACGTCCAGAGCCCACATGCAGCGAAAGAAAGATTCCAGAAGCACCAATAAAGCATGGGGAAAAAGTTGAGCACGAGGCGGGCCAAGAATGGGCCTGGCCGGCTGGCCTAGGGCATTTTTGCGCCGCCTCGCCTTCCCCTTTGACCTAGAGTTTCTCAGGACTATAAATAGTGCACCTTTCGGCCGACACATCATCATCGGCCTTAAATCTGCTTGATTCCAACAACCTCTAGTCGCTGGAGCTCTTTGAGGAGAGGTCAAAGGCGGAGCTGCGGAGGTTGGGGAGCTTCGGTTGCAGGGAACCGACAACCGGTGAAGTGTGGCTGGCGAATTGGCCCAGTTACAACAGACTGGGAGTGCAAAAGGCTATGGAATCACTAATTCTCGACGCTTGAGGCTTGGCTACCGTTCAAGTTGAAGGAGGGTGCAGTGGAGGCATAGCGGCAGCCGATGCAGGGGGAGGTGGAGGCGGCCGGGGGGTGGCAGGGTAGGCGTCGCGGCAGGGGCGGCCGAAGGCGCGGGGGATGTCGGCGCAGGAGAGAGAGAGGAGAGAAGATGTGCTGTCAAGTGGGTCCGTTGCCACGTGGCGTCCACATCACCGAAAAGTACCCGCCAAAACCACTCAATGGCCAAATATGAACGATATTGAGAGTTGGGTGGCCAAAGATTTCTGATTTTGCAGTTTGGTTGCCAAAACCAAATCGATGGCCAAAATTAGATTTTTTTTCCTAATTAATATATAGTGGAGTAAATATTGTTGAATATATATGTGTTTGAGACCGGCAACACAGCGGCAAGCAAGCTGGTTACATCGATCGATCTAGTATCAAGTATCAACGTATATATCAAGGATAGGAAAGCTCATGGATACACTAATACAGAGTGCCCACCACCTCGAGCTAGTACAACTTTGCAAGTTTGGGCTTGCCGGTGCGAAAGGAAATGGATCCTGCGGCCTATCATCTCGGCTCACATGTATACTGTATATATGTATGATCCATTGGCCCAAGAAAGAAATATTATATTTACAATATTTCCCTCGCTTTACAGCCATCCATGCCAACCTAGCTTGGAGTAGATCAGTTTGGATCCGATCCTTTGCATTGTTGGTGCGAAGAGGCAGGGGCAAGCAAAGAACAAATGAAACTAATTTTATTCCCAGCTAGCGAGCTGCATTATATATATTAATTGCCGTCTTACTTCATCAGCTAACAGTACCCGTATTGATTCATGTCGTCCATCATATCGTCGTCGTCGTCTATATAAACTGCAAAACCGTGCGCTCCCAATGCAATAGCCATCAACGTACAGATCAGAAGCTATGGCCGAGAACCTGAAGCCCATGGCCCTGCTTCTGCTTCTGCTGAACCTGTGCTTGTACGCCATCCTGGCCATCATCGGCGGATGGGCGCTCAACGTCTCCATCGAGCGCGGCTTCATCATCGGCCCCGAGCTGCGGCTCCCGGCGCATTTCCACCCCATATTCTTTCCCATCGGTAACTTCGCCACCGGCTTCTTCGTGCTCTTCTCCCTCATCGCCGGCGTGGTGGGGGTCGCCTCCGCCATGGTCGGCTTCGCCCACCTCCGCTTCTGGAACTACCACAGCCTGCAGCCGGCGGCGGGGTTGGGCCTCGTCGCGTGGGCGCTTACAGTCCTAGCCATGGGACTAGCTTGTCAGGAGATCGCTTTCGACAGAAGAAACGCCAAGCTGGTAATATAAGTATATATATGCATGTATAATTATTGTTAATTTAACTGTTTCCATATATAATATACAAATTTGACTGCGTGTGCAGGGCACCATGGAGGCCTTCACCATCGTCCTGACAGTGACGCAGTTCTTCTACGTCCTCGCCATCCACGGGGGAAATCACGGCCCCGTCCCGGTGGAACGCCACGGCAACTTGGCATGACTTTACCCATCATATATTCTTTCATTCTTTGAGTGCAATATATTGGAGAGAACGAACCGCTACACGTACAGCAATTGGCTCGGATCCGAGGAACTAACATCATATCAAGTGGTGCTTTGCTTGTTCCTTTTGGCTTGCTTCATCACTAGTAATTAATATATGCTAAATCATTCAATTCTTTGAGTGCCATTGGAGAGAACGAACATATATGTACACTGGACTGTACTGTTGATAATTATTTCAAGTACAATTCATATATGGTTTGGTTTGGTTGGTTTAATTTGTGCAGCATTGTTGAGGTCTACATATATATATATATGATCACTGCACTGTATATATTGTCACCATAATTAAGAAAGTAATCTCTCTAATGAGGACCTCGACCTTATGTCTTTGCCCTTTGCCGTTTGTTTTTTCTTTCCTATTTATTTCATTAGTAGAGTGCACGTGCTAAAAAAAATAAAAACGCTTGGTTTGTGAATAAAAACAATTATATATGATAACACATTTTGAAGGTGTTTCTTAAATAGATAATCCATAGGGACGTGCATAACAAAAATTTATAAATAAAATTTTTGATTAAATTCATGTAACAATCATTTTATATTTATAGCAAAGATATACATGTGGAGAGGCTCGTTCGATATACGCACATTTTTTTAAAAAAAAGTCACGCAAGAATTTTGATTATTCATGTATAACATAGAAATAAGAATTTCGATGATTCATATAAACAACGGATATTCAAGCTTTCAAAACATATATTACAAAATGCAATAAATCCAAACAAGTTTCCTTGTCAACATTTCTTAAAATCTTGTAAAAAATATACTATCAAAATGTTTGAGGTAAAAAAAACTTTGAACTGTTGATAAAACAAGTGGTGCTTAAAATGCCCATTGCAACCATCATCGTATAAGTTAAAAATGACCAAACAGCATGATCTTAGCATATCTTCTGAAGGCCAGGAACACCAGCAGGCTGGGAAGACAGGCTTTGCCTGGATGGTGGGGACCATGGGGGTCCAGCTGTGGGCGGCCGTGCGCACGCCGAGCAGAAGCAGCAGGAGCACCGCAAGATTCCGTCGGCGGCGGCATTGCTGCTGGGTGCAGTGCGCTTGGGGTCCAGTAATTCTAGCTGCGAGCACGCGTGGTGTCCAGCGCGGGATCTAGATCAAGCGGTGCTGGCGAATTTTCATACCCGGTGAGTTCACTGTTCTGCCAAAATTCCTCTCCCTCTCAGTAGTTTCTCTTTCGTAGCACCGAATCATCCAATTGCTCTTCCCGGAATATCTTAAATAACTCATGAAAATGTATGATTGCTGAATTACTACAATACTGCAGTATCAGTGTCTCTTATGTAGGCATCCTGTTTGGTAAACTAATGATGCGCATGGTTGTGTGTTTAGAACTTTAGATATGGCTGTATTCTCTGAGCAATTGCTCTCTGTATTCCTGGATGACCGAGCCTTGTAGTCAGCTACTAATTTCTGCTAGAAATTAAAGACACTGTGGTATTGAATTACCGAGACACAGCGTGCTCATGTGCTGTGGTACTTCAGGTAATGATGCACATTGTTGTGTGAACTGCTAATCTCCAATCTAAGTAATTGCTCTGTATTCCTAGACTACCAGCAGCTAATATTAGCTATAAATAATGAAGACTATTTAGTACTGAATTACTGAGACATGAAATTAGAAGCCGGGGTCTCTCAATGTGTTGTTACTGAGACACTTTGGCACTGAATTAGATGCCGGGGGCTATTTTCTGCAGCAGCTGATTTCTGTGTTGATGCACATTGTTTGGTACTGAATTACTGAGACATCAGATCAGCTGCCGAATGTAGTACACACTGGCATAAGTTGGTTGTCTTAGGTATCTAAAGTTTCTTAATGTTCTTATTCAGAGTATGCTGCAAGATGAAATGGATAGCAAGCAATGCAACTCCAATGTGAGTGTCTCACTGTTTTTCTAAATCATATATTTGCGTGTGAGGTTTTTTATTGGACCAGACATTTTGATCAATGGCTTTGTTTAATAGATTGGTCTTTAATCTTGAATCTTGTGGCATGGAAGACAAAATATCTGTTGTCCTCTTCTTAGAGAAGGTAACCCCAATCTGTGATTCTGTAATATGTGATACCTTTGGCATTAAGTTTTTTGTGCATTATTAAACACTTTAGAATTTATTTGTCGTTTCATTATTTAAATTTCACCTTGTGCAGGGAGCTGGTCTAAGCAATATGAGCAGCACATCTAAATGCAAATCTTCAGCCATCAATCATTCGGTCCTACTATTTGGTAAGCTTTCCTCAAATGATTATTCCACTCCATGTTTTATCCGTAATTCAGCTAACTATTTGGTAACATAGCATTTCTTAAGACATCATTTTATTTTCCTTGCTTACTGCACCTTAGTGTAAGCCGCTGTACTGCAGGTGATGAAAGATAGTTGTGCTCTAATTTAATTTCTTTTTCTTTTTGACATTCAGTTTTTTCATTTGTTTAGATAAGTAAAATCATAGTCACATGAGTGCAACTAATTGTCTTGGTGGCAATCATGGTGTTTCACAGTGTCTTTATCTTTACCGCTGCAGGTTTATCATAACAAATACAGGAACTGGCCAGGTTGTTCCTTGGGCTAGGTATATGTGACTAAAAGCTATTCATAGAATGATGATGATTCAAAGAATTCCAGTTTCTTACTAAGTCTGCAAATTCTGTATTGTTTCAGAAAATGATCCAAAGTTCTGTATTGTTTCATGTTCTATGCAGATATAAAAGAATACCATCTTCAGGATTATAGCTCCTGGTTTTTCAAATAGACATTACTGTTTTGTAGTTCAGTTAGCTCAATTTAGCAATGACTGATGTGTTACACATGGCTTGTTATAGTGGATAGAAACCTGTATATTTGTAAGCATATAAAGAATGAATCAGTATATCTGTGATGTATACCTGTGAAGCATATAAAAAATAGGCCATGAATCGTGTATTCATGACCTATTTTTCCTTTTTTTGTTTTTTATGTTAATTTATTATGGGAAACGCGTTTTTAGCAATTCGCGTCTCCCATAACCCCCTTATGGGAGACGTGGGTTGCCAATCCGCGTCTCCCATAAGGGGTTTATGGGAGACGCGGATTGCTAAAAACGAGTCTCCCATAACGTGAACTTGGAGACGTGAAAAAAACGTCTCCTTTTATTGTTGGGACGCGTCTCTTTTGTGGGTGCCTTACATGGTGAATGTGTGTGATTGATACAGCATATTAGTAGCTTATTGCCTTTTTACCTTTTTATCCAACATTAGAGAGCTCAATGATTCTCTCAATCTCAGAACAATTTGGTAATATCACGTAGAAAAATTATTGTACTATTGTGCTTGTGTTATAGTCGTCTCCTTTCACATTGTGAGCCATAAGTCTTCCTTTCCATTTTTGTATATTCCCTCCTCTACACACTAAAGTTTGAGACAAAGTATAGAGATGATACCTGAAATTTTAATCATAGTTATTGTTAGCGCTGTTAAATGACACACTTTTAGTGTCATCTAGGCTATGTTTTTGGACTAATCTTTATACTAACCCCGCCACTTGGCACTGAAATAACCCCGTTTCCGCTTGTGCACATATTTTTGGAGCATTTTAATTTACACAGGTTAATTGGCTATTTTGGAGCGAATATGGGCTGAAATCGAGACTAGCAAAAACACGGCGAAAGATGAAGGCCAAAAGCCCTAATGAAGCCTTGTTGGCGCCGTTAAATGACACACTTTTGCCCTTGTTTAACTTCGATAATTGCATGAATTTAATGCCTAAACTAATAATCATACTCTATAACCGGGACGTTTTCGTATATGCATGTGTTTTTGGAGTATTTTGGTTTATGCAGGATAAATGATAAAATCAAGATGGATTTGGGCTAAATTCGAGATAAACGTAAAGCGAAGGCCAGAAGCCCACAAGAAGAAGGCCAACTGGGCCCAAGCGCCCAGGACATGGACTAGAAGCCCACTCATGCCCAGATCCTGCCCACCAAACTCCAAGATTGCTTAAGGACTAAGCAAATGAAGATAAGATCAAGTTACTTCGAGATGAAGGCAAGTTCAAATGGAAAGTCATCAAGAGATAATTTTATCCTGAAGTAAACGACGTCCAGGACCCACGTGTATAGAGAGGAACACTCCAGAACCGACCATGAAGCTTAGGGAAAAAGATGAAGCCGAGGCAGCCCAGGAACAGGCCAGACCGCGCGGCCCAGGCCCCCTCTGGCTGCACGGCACAAGCCATTTCTGTGGCCCCTCGCCTTCCCCTTTGACCTAGGGTTTCCCAGGGCTATAAATAGCTCTCATTCCATTCGGGAGCCATCAAGTCATTTTCGTTCGACGCCGAAGGAGCAGAGAAGCTAGAGGGACGCCTCTCGGAGAGCTGAGGGTCGTGCTAGTTGTCTAGGGTTGCCCTAGCCGACGTGGAAATCCTGCGAGGAAGACCACGTCGGAGTTCTGGAGCTAGTTCATCAAGATCAAGGTAGGATCCCGATGGTGATCATGATGTACATTCAATCATTCATAGTGAAGTCTATTTGAGTTTCTGATTATTCTTAGCTATCAAGTGCCTCTCTCTATGATTTTGCTCGTTCTTGGGTTTGCTTCTTTTAAGATCTATTATCGAGATAGATCGATCAGGACGTTCTTTTACCCGTGGTGGCTAGGGGCTCATACCGGATCTACCAAGGATGTTCAACACGTTCGTAGAATGTGCCCTTGTGATTCATCTCGCAGATAGAGAGCGTCGTGACGGGACGTTACTCGTGTATGGCGATGATCCTCGGGAGTTTGACCGAAGGCTATGATTTAAAGATGCTTTCAATGAGATTCTCATCTATTTGCTTCACTACTTTGCTCGAAACTACAACGTTTGCATGATCTAGGTGATCTAGATTGGTTATCTCTATGCTTTCTCTTGCTACCTTAACGTTCTTCAGATTGATCTTTAGTAGATTAGATTGATTCAAGCTAGAAGTGTTTCTTTGCTAGTTAGATTGGACCTTGTGTCTTTAGTTCCATGGATTGATAAACCTTGGGGGAATACTCTCTTGAGGGAAGAGCTATAATGATCCGTGCGCTTGCGGTGGATCTTGGCGTGCGTTTGCGCCGCCAACAAGCCCAAAGGAACCGAAGCCCGTTTATGCTCTACTCCAACGGGCCACCTCTAACAAGGCTCAATTGAAGAAAAGGCCAAAGTGCTTCGAGATCAAGGCAAATCCAGTGCAAACTCGAAAGACCCACCAAGACCCATACATATCCCAGAGCAACCGACATCCAAAGCCCACAAGGAGCGAAACACGAACCCATGAACATCAGAGAAGCTTGCACGCAAAAGATGGGCCCGAGGTGAGCCAAAAATGCCTAGGCTGGCCGGCCTAGGGCCCCCTTGGCCGCGCCGCCCAAGGCGTTTTTGAGCCCTCTCGGCCTCCCCTTTGAGCTAGGGTTTCCTCAGTGCATAAATAGCTCGTCTTTTAGAGGAGGGCGGCATCTATTCAACAGAAGTCGGCGAAACCTAGAAGTGAGCACTGAAGGAAGACGACGGCCGCCGCAAGTCCTCGATGTTGTCTAGGGAATGGCCTAGGCCAACCCTAGCCATCATGCCTGCCTTGCGTGGTTGAGCTCTGGTGGAGTTCAGGAGCCAATCATTCATCGTCTATGGTATGCATCGGAGGTGGTGATGTAATGAATACATTTGTCTGAGTAATGATAATCTTGTCATCTGATCCTTTAGCGACTCAATGTCTCATTTTATGCTTTCTACCTATCATGAATGTGGATATCCCTTAGTCTAATGCTAGTTTAGACTACTTAGCTTGATTTTTTTCCGCCTGCTACCAAACTAGGACTCAATGTATTTAAAATCATGGTTCTAACCTTTTTTAAAATTACTTTATATACATATAATATTTTTGTTGATTAATTATTTTAACACGTGTCCGTGGCGCGTGCCCTTCACTATATGTATAATATTTTTATTTACTTTTTTTAACACGCGTCTACAGCGCGTGCACCATACTAGTACCTATCAAAAGAATGGAGATAAGGAGCCTTGTTGCATTATTGCAACAAAAGAGGCAGGAACATATATCGGCCCAATAATAATGTACTCCCTCTGGTTTAGTAAAAGAAGTCGTTTAGGACAGCGACACGGTCTCCAAAGTACAACTTTAACTTCTTATTTTTATAAAGATATTTATTAAAAACTAACATATGTATACTTTTATGAAAGTATTTTGCAAGACAAATCTATTCATGTAGTTTTCACATTTCCAAACTCAACGACTTAAAAGTTATTCACGATTTATATTCCCAATGCTTGACTCAAATCTTGTCCAAAACGACTTCCTTTGCCAAACCGGAGGGAGTAAGAGCAGGCAGGTAGGCAGCTGGATCGGAATAAAATAACCGCGAGATCGATCGATGTCCCGGGCCCTGCGCGGGCGGGTGTCGATGACAGCAGCGAGCGAGCGATCGCGGTCCAACCAAAAAAAAAAAAAAAAAACTAGGAACCGATAGATGCGATTCCAACCCGGGAAGCTAAGGCGGCCGGGCATCACGCACCGCTCCCGTTTCGTCGATGCTTAATTACGGCCGCATCCGAGATGGACGTACGAGCTCTCTCCTCCTGCTTCTTCTTGCAAAATCCCTCCCAGCTGATTGCCGTCGACTGGCCGATTCGAGCCGCCGTGCCAACTTGACCCTGAATCCATCTGCTATATATCTGCATGCTGTTCACAAGTTGCACTACGGTCGGGCACCATGCATGCCTAGCTTGCTTATTCACGGCACGGCACCATACGGTACGTGCCTGCGATGCTTGCTTAATTTAATTTCCTTGCAAGTCCGGTTGGTTGGTGGTATATACTCGTACATGTCCATCCACCTGGGCACCTCGCACACCCGGCCCTGCACGTGTGCGAGATAGAATTGGTGGTCATCACACACACACACATGCATATACTCCTTTTGTATTCAAATATTGTTAACCATTCATCTCATTAAAATACTTACTGTAAATATATGAAAAGATAAGTTATGCTTCAAGTGCCTATCATAGTAAAGTAAGTCACAAACAAAATAAATAATACTTCTATATGTTTTCTTGAATAAGATGAATGATAAGATGTTTTGATTAAAAGTCAATAATGACAAATATTTTGGTACGGAAGACAGTAAGAAGTTGTAGCTCCAAAGATATAATATCTAATTGTGGTTACAAAA
Source organism: Urochloa ruziziensis (assembly GCA_015476505.1). NCBI lineage: Eukaryota > Viridiplantae > Streptophyta > Magnoliopsida > Poales > Poaceae > Urochloa > Urochloa ruziziensis. Next base: position 5,856,050 of record CM027122.1, read on the forward strand.
TAAACTCCTCTAATCATCTTCTCCTCTTGCCCCCGATCATCCTCCTCGCCACTCAGTCACCAACGTTGTAGATTACATATATAGGATGTTCTTGTATTCCTTGTGTGCTCATTCTTGTTCATATGCCTCGTAAATTGATTCATGCTTCTAAAAATTAGTTAGTCTAGATGTTGTAACCTTATATCCATAGATTTATAAACTTTGGGCAACACCCGAAGTGAAAAGTTACAATTGATTCGTGTGCTTGTGATTATGTTTGGTGTTCGATCTTAAGTGGGCATCAACACCCAACACAGCCCATACAATGTGTTCAATTAAACCCCTAAAGAAATTTATCTTTTTTTATTTCCCTAGGAAAAAGTGGATTTCTAACTAAAAATGTGTAGCGTGACAACAAAAATTATATTTAAAATATAATATATGTTTTCATCATTATTCTTAAAATTATGTGTCTCAAGGATTAATTTATTATTAGATATCGTAGCCTGTCAAACTTATGATGAAAAATTATAATATATATATTTTAGCATACTTTATGATGTCTGCTATCGCCTACAAAATTTTAGCTAATAACTCTTGAGCATGGAGAAACAAAAAAAGAAAAATCTTATCAAAGGGTAAATTTGACCAATCAACATAATTACGTGAGTAAGCTGAACCAAAAATAGTTTAAGGAATTATCCGGACTATGGCTGTACTTCAGGGGAGTAATTTAAACTTTATTAAATATAGGGTACGGGACTATGTTAGTCTCGTTGTATTGGGGTTGCCCTTAGGTTTGTTGCGCTCAAACTGTTATTGGGCCAATATTGGCGCTCTTAATTGACACACTTTTATTGCCATCTAAGTGGAGTTTTTGGACTAATCTTTATACTAACCCCGCCACTTGGCATTGAAATAACCCGTTTTCGCATGTGCACATATTTCTGGAGGACTTTGGTATACGCAGGTTATTTGGTTACTTCGGAGCGAATATGAGCCGAATTCGAGACTAGCAACAACATAGCGAAAGATGAAGGCCAAAAACCCTAATGAAGCCCAAACGGACCGAAGCCCGTTTACGCTCTACTCCAACGGGCCAACCTCTACCAAGTCTTAACTGAAGATGAGGCCGGAGTACTTTGAGATCAAGGAAAATCCAGCAAACTTGGAGGAGACATAAAGACACATCCATATCTCATAAACATCCGAGAAGCTTGCATGCGAAAGATGGCCCCGAGGCGAGCCAAAAAGGCCTTAGGCCAGCCGGCCAACGGCACCCTTGGCCGCGCCTCCCAAGCCCTTTTTGCGCCATCTCGGCCTCCCCTTTGAGCTAGGGTTTCCTTGGTGCATAAATAGCTCGTCTTTCAGAAGGGAGGTGTATCCATCCACAGAAAGTTGGCGAAACCTAGAAGTGACCACAAGAGGGAGACGACGACCGCTACAAGTCCTCGAAGTTGTCTAGAAAATGGCCTAGGCCGACCCTAGCCACCATGGCCTCCCTGCGTGGTTGTGCATGACGGAGTTCAGGAGCCAATCATTCATCGTCTATGGTATGTACTCGGAGGTGATGATGTAATGAATACTTGGTTTGTGAATGATCATCTTGTCATCCATTTCTTTAGCGATCAAAGAGCATCCCTTTATGATCTTGTGCTTGCTTGGGTTTGCTTTGCTTTACTTTCAATCTATTAATCGATATAGATTGCTCAGGGTGTTTTTATAGCCATGGGGGCTAGGGGTTCATACCGGATCTACCAAGCAGTACAACACATTTTTCAAACATGCCCTTGTAATTACTATGCCCTTATAGCATCGTGACAGGGCGTGGCCTCTGTAAGGTGGTAGTTCTCAGGGGTTTGACCAGAGGTGGTGATTTAAAGAGGCTTCGAATGAGATGCTTGATGCGTTTACCTTTCTTGGCTAGAATTACAACTAGAAGGCGATAGACTTAGTCAACCTTTGGATTACCTTCACCTTTGCCTATGTATGCGGATGTGATCAACATATATACAACATTCATAACTATTAGGTTTACCTTCATATGCAACCAATGCCTTATGTTAGGATTAGATCCATTAGATTAGATGGAAAACCCTAGGTAGTTCGTTGTCGATCCACGGATTGATAAACCTTGGGGGAATACTCTGAGAGAAGAGCTACAATGATCCGTGCGCTTGCGATGGATCGATCTTGGCGTGCGTTTGTGCCGCCAATAGCCAGTAATTAATCCACTAGCGCCAAAACTTCTGGTCGCGCAGCGTGCCCTGCAACGTAACACGTGTTACATGGAATAAAAGATCTTGATGCCTTTAGGGGCTATGTTATTGTAGCATTAGCAATTTAAACAAAGAAATGGATTTTCTATCTCAATGCATGAAGATGATTATAGGGTGAGTAAGATGGTTAAATTGCACATGTATATTCATATCCTACCGGTAAGAGAATAAATTGCACTCACCATATGTCAGGGGCTAGTACCCCCAAAGCAAGGGATTATCCCATACGGATTAATAATAAACAAGTTGTCATAACAAAACCAGCGCGGTCAGGACCACACAAGGGCGTAAAAGAAAAGGGACGAAGCAATCATCGCCTCGTCCGACCCCTCAAGGAACAGGGCGAACGGTGCAAGACAAGGAGGGGACGCGACCGCCTTGCCCGACCCCGACAGGGTCGAAAGGCGGACGCGTGGCCCGACCGGACCCCGTCCCATCCGATCCCGGAGCGGGGACCTCGACTCAACTCCGCCTCGGCCGACCCGCGGCGGGCCCAGGACCGGACGGAGTAGTCAAAGCCTCCAAAAAGATGCGCCTTGGGCCAGTCATGGGGTCAGAAAGGCATCATAAGGCCCATAAAACTAAGCAGACTTGGCCGCCAAGATAAGCGTGTCATAACATGCGGCATGGGCATGCCGCTGGAGGCCCGTCACGTCGCACAGTGTCAACGACACAATGGCACCGCCCGTAAATACTCCACGGTTGACCGGAGGGCTGACAACTAACGGCCTGGAGGATGCAGGAAAAGTCCCAGCGGACAAAAGGAGTCACCCCGATCGAACCCCTGGCTTTAACCAGGGGGTTAGAGGAGGACCATCTGACCTCCTGACCGTCGCTGCCGCCCTAGCCAGTATGAGCAAGAGGCGGGCAGATGGATAGATGTGACAGAGGCACCGCCACGCCTCTGACGACGAACAGGAGCACGCGCGACCTACGAAACTAGGGTTCGACTGAGATTAGGCACGCTTTCCGCACCGACCCTTAGGGGATCTACCCTTTTTGCATCCGAGCCCCTGTAAACCAAGGCCCTCCCTTGAGTGTAAAAGGGAGGCATGTGTTTATTTTTAGCTCTCTCGAACACACTCGCTCTTCACACCCACATACGCACCAGAGGCTCGAGATCCACATCTCTCCCTCTCCCGTTTGTAACTCCTACTACGAACAAGAGCCAGCAACGCGAGCAGACTCCTCAACTGGACGTAGGGCGATTCGGCTGAACCAGTATACATCCTTGTGCTTGACTTGCTAACCATCAGAATCCTCACGCGCAAACTGATAAATTCACTAGCCGGTGATACGAAACACCGACACCATACAACAACTTGGTAGTTAGATGATGTAGCCGGTCCAACAAATTGTGTAGCTGATACCCACTAACAATACATTTTAAGAGCTTGGTATAAATACTTTTTAAGCCTCTTGTTGTTTCTTGTAGTTATTTTCTTTTTGTGTAGCTGAACAATGCATATAATCAAACATGTAGAAAACAGTAAGGGCGAACTTATCGATATCAGATATAAATTAAATATTAATAATCAACATTATATATCATTGTGTAGTCAAATAATCAATACGAAGACATAACATTAATTTCATAAATAATTGAAGGTTCTTTCTTGTCCAAATACAGTGCCTTGTGACGCAAATATCAGTGCCCAAATAATGCTCAATAATTTAGTCTGATGTGAATATACCCTCCATTGTGACCTAGCATTAGCAAATACGTTGCTATTGTAAAATTTGGGCTGATGATGCACCAATTTGTCAAGTTATATATTGCACTAAATTGAATATTCTACACATCGTTGGGCCAATCTTAACTGTTAATTAAGTTATTATTGTACCCACATGCCATGTTGCTGTATGGTGGGTGCAATTTACCCACATGCGGTCTGGCACGGTCTACCCAAATACCCCTTCCTTGCCGTTTTTATTTGTTGCAAATATCTTTCCATCATATTTTAAATATTTTGGTTCCCACAAATTTCATCCTATCAAGCTGGTATGCGATCAAATCTCAATGAAATTTATCAGCATAGAATCTATAAGGTATAGTCCCTCTATTTTTTCACGTCACAATTGATTTGTCTTAAGTCAAACTATATTCAATTTTGATCAAACTTATACAAAAATATAATAACATCTAGACTACCTATGCACTATCAAAAATATATTCCATGGTGGATCCAATAAGACAATTTAATTTATACATTTTATTATTTTTTTTATAAATTTGATCAAAATTGGAAACAAAATAATTTATAGGACAAAATGTGACATGTATCAAACTGCCACCACCACGTAACTCAAAACATAACACACATGCACCGTGAGCTGAGCCCCAGAAAGGCACCTGCTGTCTGCTGCTGTGAAACGGGGGACTCGTACGCAACCAAACACACAGAAAATGGACCTCCGATCTCTCCAAACTAAACAAATGGCCATGTCACTGTGCAAAATGGCATGTTTCGTTTCCCAGACCTAACATCTACCTAACACACGATCGATATCAATCCAAATCCATGGAGGCGTGATGGGGAGGTGAGTGAGCTCGGCCGGCCAGCCCAAGTGCGTGTGGTGGCGGCTAGCGTTTGTGCTACCTCCACCTGAACCTTAGCTTCTCTCCCGGCCCCTTTTTATTTCCTTTTCTCCATAATTAATTTGTTCATTCATAATGTGCAATTGTGATAGAACCGTAACTAGGGACCACATTCAGGCAAAGCATAGAGGTGCCTGTAACTAGGACCTCACCTTCTTGACGGAGGAGACTGATGCAGGCCAGCACGCCTTGTCTTGTCCGTGGCCTGCAGATCGACCATGCGCAGGAACGATGGTGGGCACACGGCCGTCCCAAACGAGCTGGAGCTTCCTAGCAGGGAGTCCGAAGACAGTTGGTACGGAGGACGTCACGAGACTCCGACGGCAGGGAGGCAAAGCTGAGCACTCCTCGAGGTGGACTGAGGTGGAGGTAACGTCCCACCCTTCTAGGGCCAGGGCCGCTTACACCTGGTATTTCTCTTGTGATGAAAATACGGCCCGATCTTCCGACAGGTAGGGTAAGTTTGATTGGTGGAGAACTCAACATTGACGATCCGGGCTTCAACCAGTCACGATTCAACCCTGCAACCGCTACACTAGTGTTCCATTGGTTATCAACCAAGCACAATTTGGTTGACCTCCCTGGGAAGGCTTTCCTGCAAGCGAATCGAAGAATACAAGCAAGAAGATATAAACACGCAATCTAAAATTGCAAATATGAATGAAGCAAAACACAAGTAGGGGTTCAAGCTTTTGATTCGAAAGAACTAATTGTCACATGCAAGAAGAACAAGAACAGGGGCCTGGATCACTGTAAATGACTTTGTCACAATGGTTACAATGAATCAATATGAGTTTCTCAATGAAACACTAGAACTAAACAAAACCCAAGTCTAAACGATGGCGGATACTGAGTTTATGAGAGCAAGGGGCATCCTAGGGTTGGGGTGATAGGGGGGTGCCCACAACTTGGGCTTAAGACCCGACATGATACAAGACCCGACTTGGCCCAAAATAGGTGATGCGGCACATTTTTATGGTCACATAGCATGATCCATGAATCTTTTGGAGCTACTACTGGAGCCAACGGAAGGGCATTGTCCCCCCTTTCCAACGCATCAAAGAGTGCTTGTTGACGGCCATTATAACTGAGTAGTGACCGTCAACATTTCGGTAAAATGAGGATGATCATACCATGTTCCATGCATAAAAGTGTTTTTACTGACCAATTCCACAAGTTTTGGATGAGTTGTGATCAGGGTTTTTTTTTTCAAACCGCCCCTAGAAACCGGTGAGGACGATAGCGGTTAGCCAGAGCGGTTTTTGGATCTACAGTACCGGTTTTTTATTACAATAACAGTTTTTCGATTAACAGTACCGGTTTACGTACACCAGGCCGGCCAGCCCCTGCTGCATCCTCACGCGACCATCTTCGGCGTGAAAGTTAAGCAGGTCGTTGGCGTGACAGTTACGGTGGCTACCGACCTTGAGAGGCTATAAAAGGCCACCTTCTCTTCAATCCAAGACACACACCACACTTCTCAAGTCTACTTGAAGGGAGCTCTTCTATCTTTTTCATTTCTTAGATTAGGATTATAGTTGGGAGTAGAGTCGAGTCGAGCTTAGCTCGGATCTTCGGAGTCTTCGGAGTTCTGGTAAAGCTCTTGTATCCTTTCCTTCATTTGAAGAGCTTATCAAAACAATTACTTTCTTATTTCAGAGGTTAAGTTTATCGTTTATATTTATCTCTTGCTTTTCTTTTAGAGTAAAGATCTTGCTATCTTTAGAGTAAAGCTTTATCCCCCTTTAATCTTAGTGTAGAGTTTAGTTTAGCTCTACTGGGCTTTATCTCGCGGGTTTGCTCGCCTTGACCGGGCCGTAAGACGCCTTAGGGAAGACGGGGATTTCTCTTGACAGGCTTCAAGAGAAATCTTAATCATCGAGTGCAGATGTGGTGTCTGGCTTGTTGATTAACTAGGAAGTGTGTTGCACCCCACGGAACTGCAGTGGTAGGCAGCAGGTGGTGACAGCCCTGTCCGTCCTTCGTAGTCCACCACATTCGGGTGTACTCATAACAGTAGTGCTGAGCCCGGAGAACCCCCCCTCTCACCCCGTTTTGAGGTTCTCCCGTTCTAGCCGTCGAAGCAAGCTCTGTTCCCGGTATCTAAGCTAGAGTCTAGGTTAAGGTTAGAATGCCTTTTGCTCTGAGTTAGGAAGTGTCTAGTTCCGGTCTCTCCCAACATCTTTCCTTTTCTATAGAATTAGGTGCTCCTGTGTCGCTGGTCTTTTAGACCTTTTATCCGGTCATTTATTTGACCATTATCCCCAAACTCTAGAGTTTGTGCCCCTGGGTTTTGTGGCTTGATATTTCTGGCAAGATATATCATTTCATTCTTCAATACATTTTAATCATTCTGCTTCCCTGCGAAAATATAAATACGATACCTTGGGATAACTCCCTAGGTGAAGTGCTACAACGAGCTAGATATATTATGTGTGCTTGCAGAACCCTTTTGCATACATCTATATATCTTCGCGCTCTTGAAGCGTTGCTAAACGCGACGCTAAAGAGTACCAACAGTGCTCCAATTTGATGTCGTATGAGGGAGATATCACTGAAACCGTGCGAGACTGTCGGCTGAATCCGAACCGAACGTGACGACCAAGTTGGCGACACCTTGTAACTTGAGGAAGATCATGGCTCGTGTGTGGCTAGCATGGCGATGTCCTCATCATCTAGAACCTCCAGACTTCCCCTGCAGACCAACACAAGTCTTTATGTGCACTTTATCCTCACTCGTGCGCACATGGGAAGAACTTCCCGATCGGTCATCCATCCTAAAATTGATCTAGGCCAAGCATGCTTAATCTCAGAGTTATCTGGAAATAAGATTATGGAAAGGAGGTTGCAACTTGTTGTTATGAGTATTCTATCAATCCTATTAAGCCCTGGGCCAGGATGTCACATACACACCCCCTTAGAAGACTAGCGTGCTCATCAGTCAACCCCAAGCCAGGAATGTCCCCTCTTGGCCACGTCCATATGTCCAGTTCTAGCACATGTGTCATTATGTGTGACCATCCCAGACTCACACCTGCCATGCGCAATTGCGACCCCATACGCCTGTAAAACCGTGAGAGTTGTCTCTGATACCACTATAACGCCCCCTTCCTCCGGTGCCAGGCCCGCTTACACCTGGCAGTTGTTTAGGACATCCAAACTCTTTCACAGACCAACATAAGTCTTTTCTGTACACTCTATCCTCACTCGTGTGCACGAGAGAAGAACTTCCCGGACTGTCACCGTACCTATCCCGAAATTGCTCCAAGACAAGCACGCTTAACCTCAGAGCTCTTTAGAGATGAGGTTCCGTAAAAAAAGTTACAACTTGTTGGTATGAATATTCTATTAATCCTATTAACCTGGGTTAGGATGTCATAGCTAGGAGGTGCAAGCTGTGGAGGCCGGGAGCTCATCAACAAAGCTCGAGCTTGGAGGCATGCGGATGGCAGCTGAGCTCCCATTGGGCGTCAATCGCGAGGAGCGAGGCACAGGCAGTAGCGGAGGCTTGCCAAGCCATTGCGGAGGTGTGCCATCGACTGGCTTGAGCGTGCGTGTGCGCGCCTAAGGACACAAGCTCAGGGCATTGGTGTGTGTAGCTAGCTGGTCGGGAAGTGGTACTCGTGTCGCGCAGTGGTGTGTGGCGATGGGCAGCGCCGCAGATGACAACGGCGGGCTGGGGTGTGCGAGGGTGGGCTAGAGAGGAAAGGTGAGGGTAGCTAGAGAGCTATCTAGTGAAGGGGAGGGAAAAGGAGATGTGGCTAGCGAGCTATCGAGTCATAGGAGATGCGGCTTAAATCCGTGTCTCCTATATATGATATTGGCAGAATCGACAATATATTTCTATTGTAGACCTAGCTATATATCTTTTCTGGTCAGGTGCCCTTTATTTAGGCTTTAGAGCCGAAAATAAAGAAGATCAAATGCCGGACAGAAACTTGAAGGTGGTTGAGTGGGAACTTGACTACGGCTGCCAGCTAGGTAGGTCGTGACACATTATCCTTTTGTAATTTGGATGGATGGAATAAATATTAGTACTAGCTAGTACGATGGTTGCGATCCAAGTCAGCGCCACCGTGGGCAAGATATGCTACTACTAGCTAGATGTTAATCTCAACCGCACAAGAGCGGCCGGTTACTGCCTCGCCCACATGAACCTACCCGGCTGCTGTTGCTGCTGCTGCTGCTCGACCGATTGGATTTGCATTGGATGCCCCGTGGCTGCCTATAAATACCCATATCATATCGATCCGGCCCCTTGCAGCAGGCTGCTAGTCAAGGTCGGTCGAGCTAAGCAAATGGCGCCCAAGGTGACGAAGGCGGTGAACAGCTGCAACCCGCCGTGGGCGATGGTGACGCGGTTCCACGCCGGCTACTTCCGCATCAGCCTGGCCCTGAGCGGGCAGGCGCTGCTGTGGAGGACGCTCACCTCCGACAAGCCATCCTCCTCCTACCTGCCACAGATGGCAGCAGTGCGGTCGCTGCCCTCCGCTGCCTTCCTGCTGCTCTGGTCGCTGGCGCTGCTGGCCTTGCTCCTCCTGCTGCTGCTCTACGCCGCCCGCTGCCTCCTCCGCTTCGCCGCCGTGCGCGCCGAGTTCCGGCACCACGTGGCCATGAACTACCTCTTCGCGCCCTGGATCTCGTGCCTGCTCCTCCTGCAGTCGGCGCCCTTCTTCTTCCTGCGCCCCGACGCGGCGCCCTACCGCCTGCTCTGGTGCGCCTTCTCGCTCCCCATCCTGGCCCTCGACGTCAAGATCTACGGCCAGTGGTTCACCCGCGGCCGCAAGTTCCTGTCCATGGTCGCCAACCCCGCCAGCCACATCACCGTCATCGGCAACCTCGTCACGGCCAGGGCCGCCGCCAGGATGGGCTGGCACGAGGGCGCCGTCGCCATCTTCGCCGTCGGCGCCGCGCACTACCTCGTGCTCTTCGTCACGCTCTACCAGCGGTTCCTCGGCTCTGACTCGCTGCCGGCCATGCTGCGCCCCGTCTTCTTCCTCTTCTTCGCAGCGCCCAGCATGGCGTCGCTCGCATGGGACGCCATAGCATCCTCCTTCGACACCTGCTGCAAGATGCTCTTCTTCGTATCCCTATTCCTGTTCGCGTCTCTGGTGCGTACGTACTTACCTATTAACTAAGTTATTAGACATATATAATAATCATATCATATTTAATTTGCAGGCAGCACGCCGTATACTACGTACGTATATATTCCTAGTCCTAGCTAGCTACTACATAGCACATCATCATCCGACATATACATACTCCTACATATATGCATATACCTTTAATTTTCATGTCGTCTATCTAGCTATATATCGTGCTGTAATAAATAAACTAATAATAAAATAAAGAAAAAGCAACACAGCGGCAAGTGCTACTTCTTCCGCTCAAAATTATATATTGTTTGGGATTTTCTAGGTTCATATATATATTCTGCTATGTTAATCTAGATATAACGTTTATCTAGATGCATAACAAAGATGATAAATCTAGAAAAGCCAAAACGACTTACAATTTGAAACGGAGGTAATACATGTCCAGCTAGTTAGCGCGCATGTCGATCTGCATGTCAACCTTTTTATATATTCTCCTGCCATCGTTGGTGCACAAAAAAGCTAGATATATAGACAAATAAACTAATTAAATAGCATATATACATATATGTATCTAGTGCCTATAGACTCATTGCCAACTATAGTGCGTAGTTTAATTGCATGGTGGCTGTGGTGTAGTACATGTCAATTGTCATTAACTGAAGAATGACGCTAGCTCGAATTAATATGCAATTAACCAATGCAGGTGTCCCGCCCGGCTCTGTTCCGGCGTGCGATGCGTCGGTTCAGCGTGGCATGGTGGGCCTACTCGTTCCCGCTGACGGTGCTGGCGCTGGCGTCAGCGGAGTACGCGCAGGAGGTGCGGCAGGCGGCGGCGAACGCGCTCATGCTGGCGCTCGCCGTGCTCTCCGTCGCCGTCACCCTCGCGCTCATGCTCTTCACCGCCCTCCGCACCCAAGACCTGCTGCCCCGCGACGACCCATTCGACTGCACGCAGCTGCTACCACCTTAACAATACTATAATTAAGCATCATCGATCGATCTATCCCTTGTACGTAGATACATATATATAAATATACGTGTACAGAAATTTTATAATACACCTGGGTGCATTCACTACCGAGAATGCACCCACCTGTTGTAATGCTAATATAGTTGCATATATAGTTGCAACTGGAACGCACCCAATTGCAACTACTTAGTGTGCAACGCGTCAGACTGCAACTGGGTCGGGTCCGGTTGCAACTAAACGAGATCTGCTGCAATTTAGTTCCGTCAAGTTGCAATTGGTGAAGTGTCGTAGTTGCAACTGGACCATATCTGCTTTCTCAAAAAAAATAAAAATAAAGGACGTGCATTTAGTTCCGTCAAGTTGCAATTGGACAGGTGTCGTAATTGCAACTAATACAACGTTCGTGCCTGGTTGCAACTGTACCAGATCTGTTGCAATTTGTTCCGTCAAGTTGCAATTTGTCACGTATCGTAGTAGCAACTGAATTAGCTCCGCTGCAGCAACTTGCAAGGCCCGTGGGGTCTATACATTCCGTATACAAAATGCAACAAGGTGCATTTTAGAGGCCACCCTGTACATGTATGTATATATATGTATATATCATGGTCTACGTATATATGTGTGTTATTTGCATACGTACGCCTGTAGATACAACCTCGCACAGGGCGTTTAGGGTGTGCCCATGACTTTGCTGTGTGCTATAACGCGGGCACACGGCAAAAGCCCAACACATCACGGCAAAAAGGGCTTTGTCGTGTGTCTAAACCCTTGGCACACGGCAAAAGCTGCAGTCAAACCTCGTCGTCACGCCATATCGTGACACCGCGCGCCGTCATACACTTTATGTTGTCGTGTGCCATGAAGAAACACACGGCAAAGACTTTGCTGTGTGCCCGAGAAACGGCTGACGGCAAAGCATGCTTTGTCGTCATGGGGGCTACTGTTGGCCCACACGGCAAAGGCGGCGGCTCCCATAGTGTAAGCACGCAGATTGCAATGCAACCATGGGTCGCCAGATCTCGACACGACGTATATCATTCATATCTCGGCCTATTGCTGCTGCCAAATTAAGCTTGCTCAGCTTATTCGTTTTGGCATCGATAGTTTTCTATGTTTTTTTTCTGTTTCTCTCCCAAACCCGATCACTTTTCCGTTTGAAAAAACGTTTGGGAGCACTCCATTTCATAAAAACCAGCTTCACTACACTACTACATAAACCATTAAGCTAAGCAGCGCGAAAACCTCATCCATGCTGGCGCCGCTTCCCTTTTACCGATGCCAATAAGGGGGTCATCCTAAGCGGTTATTTAACCGTTTCTAATGACTACTTAAACGTGCCACTGTTGTCCGCACCGCTTAGAATAGTATGATACTCGAAGTGGCTTTTTCTTCGCTGGTTCGTTTGGTTCCGGTATATGAATTGGTTCAATATGCACCGTTGAGTTTAGTTTTCTTAAAATCACCGGTTGTTAATATGACGCATCTGTTTGTAAACCTATTGCTACCGGCTTCGTTAGCGCCGGTTAGAATGCTGTCTGGGCAGCTAAAAAACATAATTCGTCATCGGATCCATTATGAACGAATAATTGCACGAACATCATCTGCACATACTATGGTATATGCATGTGTACATGCTAGACGTTTATAACAATAACATCATATTCAAATCGTCATTTGGCATGAGCTCAACTCAACGTGAACTTAGCTATAACATGGCAATAGTATCTACAAGTTCTTCATACAAGGATTTTTTTTGATACTTTCTTCGTACAAGGATTGACTGAATACCTTAAATAACAAATAATAATAACATGGCAATATAGTAGGTACAAGTTCATCACATAACTAGGTTAAACATCACAACTACTGAATAAATTAGCTAAACACATTGCAATGGTAAAACGATGAAGCCTAGTGGACAAAATGGCAATTCATTCATAACACCGACGCTTACTTCACCGGATCTGATAGGTGGCGGCGCTTACATCGCCGCCATCGTACCTGCAGAACCTTCGTCGTGCCCACCATGGGGACGGAGGTCATGGTCAAAGAGGACACACCAACAAAGGCGTGTCATATCCTGCCACATCTGGGAGAGTGCAAGCGTTTCGACATGTCGAATGTAGGCAGCTGCCATGGCGAAGAATATGGAAAACATCTGGAGGGCCTCTACTCTCACCTCTTCCCACCCGGCGTTGACGACCTTGGCAATGGATCTTACCAGCAGCTCCTTTCGACGGTCGGCTGGCGTAGAATCATTCATGGCCAAGACTGCCCTATACGCAGCCCTAGCCTCCGTGCGCACAACTGCATTCCTCTTCTTGGCTACGGCCAAGGCGTGGAGCAAGGCACGACAAAAGGACAACGTTGCCGTCTCATAAGTATAGTACGTGGGGAGGGTTTCTTTGTCATGTGGACTGGCGTGGCGCAGGACCTCAAATGGACGGGGTATCGACATGATGGAAGCGTGGAGGGCGGAGAAAGAGGTGGAGGAGATGGGAGGAGATCTAGATATGTGTGGTGGTGAGTGTGCGGCGGCGCTAGGGGCGGAGTGGATAAGGTTAGGGTTAGCGAATGGTCGCCTCATATATATAGACTGAATCATTCTAATCGGTGTGGTGTTGACCGCTTAGAATAGTATTCATTTTCAAGCGGTATGTGTATAACTGCTTAGAATGAGCCCACAAAAAATAAAAAATAAAACACGAAGCATAAGTTTGGATAAATAAACATGCGAGGCAGCAGGTACAGAATACTACAGATCTATATCCTGGGGAAATTATATTAGAGCAATGCAGCAGCAAACAGGTGAGGCATGTACGGCCCCAAGCCAATCCATCTTCATCTGGATCTCGAGGACGCGGTAAAAGCTCACCGTCTGCCACCTCCATTTTCAGCTACAAGCGGGCACGGAACATCGCCACGTCTCCTGCTTCAGGAAGCGCATGAAGAAGGTGTGGTCAAAGCAGTCGTCAAGAGCGGTAATGCCCGAGTACGTGTTTGACGACGAAGCTGGTGGTGATGAATGGGTTTCGACGGGGGTGTCATTGGCGACGACATGCTCCCACTCGAGGCCCAACGAAGGCAAAGACGAGGCAACCTTGATCTCCGGGGATCACCTTTAGCTGTTGAAGCACCCTTTGGGTGACAAGCTCACAGCGGCAGCTCCACCCCTACTTGCAAAAAAAAATGCACAAAACATAGGAGAACTGATTGAACGAAAGAAGTAGAGTACCAATAAATAAATAGGACATGGCTACGCACACTACCAACTTCTCCATCAAGATGAATCGAATGGAGACACGTGTCTGGTGCGCTTATTATAAGCGGCCCATTATGAGCCGCTCAGAACGAACCATTTCTTTAGTTGTCAAACTTTATATATTCTGAATTGTTTCCATCCTCATCATCATCTGAATAAAAAAACTATTATGTCAGGCTTTCCTTATATGTTCTGGTGGCTCCATATATACTCCGTCCGTACCAAACAGATTGGAACACTCTCATATATACGAGAGTTTGCATATTCTTGTTTAGCCAAAGGTACTAGAAAAATTGTTGCATCAATTTCGTCAACTTTGACAGGTATCACAGAATTTTCATATATAAGTACCCTCAATTCCATATTAGAAAGCAAGTTGATCAATTTGACTTTGTGCGCAAAGTCCAATTGATCAACTTCCTTCTACTTTAGAATTGAAGTAAAAATTCTGTGATAGCAATCAAACTATATGGCGGGTGGCAAATGGAGCAATCTTTCTATAAAACACATATGGAGCCAACAAAACAAAAAGGAAAGACTGACATAGTAGTTAATTTGATTCAGATGATGCGCGGGATGGAAACAATTTGGAATATAATAGGTGGGCACCTACTCAGTGGTCATCGCCGCCCGTCACCACTCGCCTACTTAGACGATCTTCGCGCACCACTTCTTTGCTCCAGATGTTAGAGACAGAAAGGGAGAGGGAGGAATGGAGGACAGATCGATTGAGGAGGGACTATATATACACAATCGAGAGTAGGAAACACAAGCAATCTGAAGAGGCCAGCCGTTATGGTTTCAATGCACACTTATGTGACGAACCGGATTTTCGTAATCGAGAATCCGACTCTCTGTACCCTTGTGATAGTCCCTGGATCAATAGCTATCACGTACAGAACTCATCTCAGCATAATATCACAGTCATACAAAGAATTTACATTACAAGAAGAGGTTTACATCCATTCCAATATGGAACTACAAATGTAGTACAAGCCTCACGGGCTGAGCGACAAGCGGAAATCCTATGTAGCGGTAGCTAAGTCTTCATCTTCAATCCACAGGCAACCTTGAGCGAAGCAGCGCTACCCATCTAACACAATCAGACTTGAACACCAAGTCCTAACCTGCAACTCACAAACTATCCCTAAGGAATGGGATAGGTTCACGTCACCATCCGTATGCAAGCTTTAAGTGGCCTACATTCTAAAGGGTAAAAGTATAACAAGGAAAGGCTCGGGTTTCCTATGCAGCAGCAGCAAAGTATAAAATTACCATCGTCATCATCCCAACTATATCACAATAGCATGGGCTATTCTGGCGCACTAGACTCCCATCTCAACCTCACCTCCATCACCTCTCGAGTCGATGGGGAAGCTTCCGACCCTCCCCATCTCAATGGCAAACGCCGGACCTTAACCTCAACTAGTAGCTCTTATCCCATCCTGTTGTTTTAGAAGAGGGGGAGATAGAAAGTCCCAAAACACTAATCAGATAAAGCCAGTAAACAGGGGTGTCCATGACCGAGGACGCGGCTATACGTATACATCATAACTCTGCAGAGTGTTTGCACCTGGACCCACTCGGGCTGCGAGGCAGTGTACGGCTACCTCAAGACGCAACCCGCAACCATGACTCCCTAACCGGATAGTACCAGCCTGAATTCTCGGACATGGACTCGCACGGGTAAACCCTCACGGTCCGGGATCGTGAGTCTCAAGCACCACACAGGCATTGAGGGGTCTCGAAAACGAAGGGCGAGAATCGCCAGGTGCCGAACATCCCGAATGTCCCGTGGGCATGTTCCGTGGGTATGCTCAGAAACCACCCAATCCTACACGCTACTCCCTCAGAACTGGTACCACCGAGAAAAAGAATGGCTGGAACCCCTCCCATAAGGATAAGCGGCGTGCTCGTGAAATGTCCTGTCACTAGGTCCAATCCGACTCAGGCTAAGCCAGAGCAAGCAAGTCCCCAAATGCGTATCCACCACTGTGGTCCGCGAATTAGCACCCATTATAGGTATGGCCGCCCAACACTTGAAACCCAGTCTCGGGAAGTTGTCTGAGTACTTTACATCCCCGACCCGAAGGTCGGTTAATGTCTGCTCACTCCAGCCGAGGGTTCAAAACTCTCTAAGTTTTCCCACCCAAAACACTCACGCCAAGAGGTTTAAAACCACCACTATATCCCACACATACAAGCATAGCAATCATATATAGTAGTGTAGTAGGTAATCAAGGAATCAAGATATATATAAATAGGCTATGCGGGTTCATCATCATCTCATCAATGCAATAGATGAGCTAGCGATTCAACTTGCAATGCCTAATAGGTAAAGTATCAGATGGGCGTGAACCTGGAGTTACGTCCTTATCTTCGTCTTCGGCGTAGTCAACGTCGTCGAAGAAGTCCGGGTCCTCCGGGGATCCTATTGGACGCAAATATAAATAAACAACGACATCTACTAGCAAATAAACTCCAAATGAGAATCAATAGAGATCCAAATAACATCAAACTCTATTCCATCATGTTTGTCATGATTTTAGAAGAATACTAAAACCGGTTTCATATTTTTCTGAGCTACGGTTGATTTATTATGATTTTCTGATGTTTAAATCCATTTTGGGATTTATAAATCATTCTGGAAAAAGAAATAAAAGTTAGAACACAAGTTAGCAGCTGGGATGTGTTAACTGCAGGCTCGGGGTTAAACCGCGAGTCGAGCAGGCGAAGGCCTTGGTCCGGGGCTGATGACATCATCACGGGCCCTGATGATGTCATCGTTGACCTGGTCAAAGTTGACTAGGTCAACGATCAAAGGGGTCAAGGTCTCGGTCAAAGGTTACCGGGTCGGTCAATGGGTCAGCGGGTCCACATGTCAACATGCGGGCCCATCGGTCAGGTGGATCTGGGCTGTCAGTCGGTGGGTCCCACAAGTGGGCCCACGATCCTACGGGGCATTAACAAGTTAGCCACGTGGCGGTCGACTCTGCACCGGGTCGACGCCACGTGTCGGGCATAGCTTGGCCGGCTAGACTTGCGTGGCGGTCACGTGACTAAGTCGCGGACGCCACTCGACTAGGTCTGAGGTGTAGGGCACGATTTTTGGAACCCAACGCAACTGGTTTGGCATTAAACAGAGCTAGGATGGAAAAGATATGATTTTTCTAAGGTTTAACCCATTTTAGATATTAAGAAAAAGGATTATAAAAGAATAAACCCATTTCTTAAATCTACAGGGGCCTGGGTGCAAAACTGCCAAGGTGGAAGGGCCTGGGTGCAAATCTGCAGGGGTTCCATTGAAAAAGGGCCGGCCAAGGGCTAATCTGCAAAATTGCAGATGGGGAAGGGCTCATCCATAAATACGGGAAAGCACGAGGGCCTAACTACAAAAGTGCAGGGGCTCACGTGAAAAACAGCCGGCGGCCGGTGACGTCATGGATGACATCACCCGCCACAAAAGATCCCGTGCGCCAGAGTTCCATGTGGTCGACGGTGTGGCTGCGCTAGAGGGCGACGCGTGGCATAGGTGGGATCCGGTGTGGCTGGGGCAGATCCGGCGCGGCCTATGGCCGTGATGCCAGATTCGTGGCTTGGAGCGGCGCGACGCGGCGCCCACCGAGCGCACACGCTGGCGCGAAGCGGCACGGGGTCAGGCGGTGGCGGTTTGCGATGGCGGCAGTCCGGCGAGGGTTCGTGGAGGTCTGGGTGGCCTAAAGGGTAGGCATCTCGGCTCGGAACTCACGCGGGGCGGCGTCCATGGTGGTGACGGCACCTGAACGCAGAGCCTTCGACGCATTGCCGCAAAGGGCAACCATGGCGGTTAGGCTAGGCTAGGCAGGGGAGCTGGCTAGCGACGGCGGACGGCGAAGCTGGGTAGGGGCTCGGCTGCGTGAGGGACGAGCGCGGGGCAGCAGTTCCTGCAGAAAACGGCGAGTGCGGCACGAAGGCCGCGCTCCAGAGGACTCATGGCGACGGCGAACGGCTTGGAAGGCTCCTCGGCGGGAACACGCCGGACATCAGGGTGAAGCAAGGAGGGAGCTTTGGGCTTGTGCTCACCTTGGGCTCGCTGGAGGGATGCGGCGGTGCAGGCCGGGCTCGCGGTATAGGGAGGTGTGTGGCGTCATCTTCGTGCTCTTCTTGGCAGCGGCGGCGGCATGGAAGTAGAGGCGGCGGCGTCTTCGAGTCCGTGGTCATCGTGGCGCGGTGGAGACGGCAGCGCCGTGGCGGCTTGACATGGCGCAGGAGGACGACGCAGTGGAGCAGTGCGCCTTGAGGGTCGGCTCCGGCTTGGTGGCGATGTCCTGGCGCTTGGTGGTGATGATGTCGAGCTCCCCTGCGCGGCGGCGAAGGATGGCGACCGGGCTGCTCCTCCTCGTCCTTGTGTTGACGCGGTGCGCGGCACGGGCAGCGTCGTGGCGGCGACTCCTTCCTCTTCCCTCTCTCCTCCCCTTCTCCCTTGCTCTCTATCTTTCTCTCGGTGAGATGGGGTTTTTCCCCGAAGTGGTTCGGTGGCGGCGCGGTCTGGGAAGGCGAGAGGGGTGGCGGCGCCCGGTATTTATGGAAGGGGCAGCTAGGGTTTGAGGTTGCAGCTACAGGAGGGGCGTCGATCCTCGGTGTCCGGGCCCCAAGGGACACGCGGACGGCATCTGCTGCGTGGGCGCGCGGGCGGATGTGGCACGAGACGGAGCTTCTAGAAGGGGAATCCAAGGCCGGGCGGCAGCGGCCGAGGTGGCGCCAAGGTGGAGCGGGGTGACGCAGTCGAGGCCGAGGTGGAGCGGCGTGGTTGGACGGACGCGCCCAGCGTCGCTGCGGAGCTGGAAAGGGAGGAGCTGGAAAGGGGGAAGAAGAACAGTGGGGGCGACGCTGACGCGTGGGACCCGCAGGTCAGCGAGAGGAGAGAGGAGGGTGCGGTGGTAGGTGATGTCGGGCTGGGCCGAGGGGTGTTAACGGGCCGAGCGGAGAGAGGTAGGTGGGCTGCGGGGTTAGCGGGCCAGGTTGGTTAGAGGCCTGCGGGCTAGGGTGTTAGTTAGGCTAGGGGTTAGTTCTAGACTTTGGTTTGGGCTGGGTTAGATTAGGTCCAAGTTAGAGTTAGGTTTTAGTTTATATTCGAAATAGAGTCCCATTTCAAATATAAGCTACACTCAAACAATTTCCAATAAAATCCAATTGGAATTCCATAATTCCAGATAAACTCTAAATCACACATGCGATAATGTGAGAAATTATTTTGTGTACAAATTAAATTACTAGGAATTACTAGAGAGGACCAATTACTTATATTACAAATACTTCATGTCTCACAACATTTCATACAAAAATTTTTAAATTCGATTTTTCATTACAAGTAACAGACAGCGATTTAGCGGGATGTTACACCTTAACTCCCATGTTATCTCAAACTGCGCGCGCTTCAACTTCCTAGACGAGCAGTTCAAATTCCCAATAAAACATAGTAATCGGTCAAATTTCGCACGGCTTACAAAATGAATATTCTACCCGGCATATTTGTCGAGTACCAATATTAGGGGTACCCGCGAGCACGGTTTAGTTAAGATCATAAACATTGTTAAGATCATGAACGCCCACGACATCAGGGTCCCTTAACAAGCTTTTACCTCACCCGACCCCCATAGGACCGGGTGACATCATCACGACTTTCTCCACCTCGCTCAACCCCACGCGGGGTGAGCCCACGCATTTCTACCTCGACCGACCACGCGTCCCCCCAGGGCCGAGTGACGTCATTGAGACGTTCTCCGCCTTGCCCGACACTCCGTAGGACGGGCTCGCACTTCCTCCGCCTCGTCCAACCCGCCGCAAGGCGGGCCCGCACACTCTCCACCTCGCCCGATCCTTCGTAGAGTGGGCCCGCGTGCTTTTTGCCTCGCTCGACCCTTCGCAGAACCAGATGACGCCATCTGGGAGACATCACTGTTGGTGGTCGTTATGATACGATTTCGCCACTAACATTCCGTCATATTTCAGGCTCATCCTGCTCACAACAGAGTAAAATTGATTATTTCTAATGAGTTCCACAAGTTTTGTATAATTTGTGAGTGCAGGAGCAATCAAGCAAAAGAAGAGCCACTTTGGGCACAAGGCCAGGCCGGTCGGCCTAGCATAGGCCGACCGACCCCCTTCTGTGGCGCCTTTGTTGGGTGTAGGACGGCCCCGGAGTGGACTCCGTCACCAACAGCCTGAAAAACGAACTGAAGGGAGGGCGAAAAACGAGAGACGCGGCCCCCTTCAAAAATGGACACGACTCTGACTCTTGGAACTCCGAAGCAATACAATTAAATCATATATTCCAACTAAAAATGATCATCCCCCTTTAGTTACAAAACCTCCTCTATTTATAGGAAGGCGAACTGACATCAAGTACAATTACAATCCTGCCCCAAGCAACTGCTTGATTCCCGGAATATTCTTGGACATTACAGACTTTACACTTCACGGGGACGCTTCCGTCAGCCGGGCCCACTTGGAAACTCGAGGGTGTCTTCGGTTTCTCGTATTCGCCTCGCCTTTCGTCGCGATCTTCGGTCTTAGGTCGAGGTGGAACTCGGCCCGCTCTTCCGCAGGTGTCTTCGGGTTCCTCCAACACGACTTGCCTGACGCCATCTCTGGTTCCGAATCCGAGGGTGCCCTCGGGTTCGCCTTCGGGAATCCAGCGCCCGTCTTCCAGACCGCGCCTGACCCTGAAACTTCATCAGACATGGAGACAAAGTTGAAAACACGGTCAAAACTCCCCCAAGGTAGGGAGGGGGTACTTTCCGAAGTCTACCCCCCAACAGTAGCCCCTCGGCAGTGAAGGACGCGCGTCATTTCTTTGGGGCCACCTACGTGGCGGCCTGAGCTGTCGACACGTCGTCGAGCAGTGGAACGGCGAGGGGGAAGGCGTAGACTTCCCGGAACACCTCCCCCACCTGGGCCTTGTTTTGGCCTCTTTTGGTTACTGTGAGGCCCATTTGTTTTTGGGTGGCTATATAAAGAACCTTGGACCGACTCCTAGGTTACTCATCTCTGTTCTTCTATTCTGGTTTTTGAGGAGCTCCGAAGCTTTCGTTGATTTTGAGAAGCCTTTGTTTCTGCGCTTCTTTTCTGGGTAAGATTTCTTGTTTGCTTTCTAATCATTTTTCTTTGTTTCTTTTTCTCTAGGTACTCGTTTTGATTAGGCTTAAATAATTTTCAGGACTTCGTTTTTCCTCTAGGGTTTCGGTTTTGATTAGGTTTGATTGTTTCGCAGGACTTTTCTTTTTGTGCCTTAATGGCTCTGAAGGGGAAGAGGATTGATGACGAGGGTGGTATTGATTCTGAGAAACCGTCGTCGAAGCCAGCGACTCTGATGTTCGGTTTTAGCACTTTCAAGCAAACTGATCTGCAGCTGCTGGAATCTTCCAAGATGATCGAACCAGGGAAAGCTAGGCTTGCGGAGGAAGATAAGGCGAAGCCTTCGCCGAAAGCTAATGAGGTTGTTGTTTTCCGGGATCACTTCGTGTCCGGCCTTCGATTTCCCCTGGATCTTGTTGTCGTGGAAATCTTGAAGGGATGTGGAGTTTACCTGCACCAACTTACCCCGAACGCTTTCGTTCGCCTGAACGTATACTTGTGGGTTTGCAAAACCACGAAGATTAAGCCCAGTTTGGACGGTTTCCTATACGCCCACCGGGTGCATAAGCAATCAAAAACTCAACTCCACACTCATCCTTCTAAGGGGGACGTCGAAAAGGAATGTCAGTTTGGCTGCCTCAACTTCATATACAGACCCCATGTTCTTTTTCCTGTTATGGCCTATCGAAACAAGTGGCCGAAGAACTGGTGGACTTCTTGGGTGTATCACGTGGTTGCCAAGGACGATGGAGGTGACTACCCCCTCGTGTGTTCACCTCTGGGTAATCTCTCGGGATCCTGGCCTTCATCTGCCGGGGGAGCCCCCGAAGGGGTGGCGTTTGTTGAAATGCTTCGGAAAATTTCTCAAAAGTACAGTGTTCGTGATCTTTTTGAAGAGTTCCGCCTGTGTCGTGTTTTTCCTGTCCAGGCCGGGTGGAGTGTAGATTTCTGGAAGGAAACTCCTGAGGATGGGATTCCGATGCCCGATTTCGCCAAGTGCTTCGGTCTGACAGCCAAAGGTTTGTTGGCTATTTCCGATGCTTTTTTCTTTTTTCATTTCATACTTTTGTTTTCCTTTCCGTTTCATGGCTATTACTAACGCTCTTCTTTTTCTCGAAGACATCAACGCTTCTTGGGTTGAAAAGGATGTCAATGGCATGATTGGGAAAGAATCTCCGGCTGAATTCAGTGAGAGCAAGAAAACATTATCATTGAAGAGGTCGAACCATGTGTTCGAGTTTTTTAAGATGTCTCCTGGTCTTCGTAAATCTACTAACAAGAGTATTGCGAGAGATCTGAAATCCTCCAGAGACGAGAAAGATGTTTCTGCACCTGCTACTTCGAAGGCGACTTCTGGTAGTGGTGGTGTTGTTCCTACCAGAGTCCAGGAGGCGCCGCACTCTCGACCGAAAAGTGTAGCGAAGCGCAAAACTTCAATTTCTGGTGATGCTTCGAAGAAGCTTAAGATTCTTGACCCCAAGGAGATTCTTAAGGATATTTTTGGAGATATGGATGAGGATGAATCGTTGCTTGAGAGTGAAAAGGTCGGACCTTCTGAAGTTCCTGCTCATACAGTTGATGACAATGTTCTGGATGTTCCTCGGATTAATTCTCCCGTGGGTTCACCGAAAGCAGGGGAACGAGTAGTTAGACTGGTTACTTTCGAAGTGGTTCTAGCTAGTGGACCATCTTCTGTTGGTATTGGTGTTGTCTATAGCCCCCCTGCTTCTGATAGTGATGACAAAACCGATGAGGTGGTGGAGCGAGGCATCCAAGGTGGTGCTGTTGCTGATGATGTACGTGCCAGCTCTTCGGACCCTCGTGATTCTGGATCTGACACTTCCCGAAGGTCGTCTAGAGATTCTAGTCCTTCTTCGGGCAGCACTTCGGACACTAGAACAGAATCTGTGCCGTTGCAACCTCTGATCGCCGGGGATGAAGGAGATGCGGATGTGGACATTGAGGACACAGAGACTAGCAGCAGCTACTTCGTGACCTCCGAGGATCCTAAGGAAATCGCTCGTAAGCTTGGTTTTCCCGCGGACTGCAAGCTCATTGGTGACTAGATGGTAGGAAAGGTTGCTTTTAAGAGTGGGGGGCATGAGCATGAATTTCTTTCCGAAGCTGGTCGCTCTTTTTGCTTGCCGCTGATGGAAAGTAGACTTTGCCAACAAAGCACCGAGGCTGTTTTGCAGCAGGCCGAGGACCTGGCCTTAAAGACTTATCTTTCAATTCGTTGCGCTTCTCGTACGCACAAGCGAGACATTGATGATCTTTGACCGTACGTGAAGAGTTCCGAGGTTGCCTCCGGAAAAGTTGTTGCACTGGAAGAAGACAAGAAATCGCTTCTTGAGAGTCTTCAGTTGGAAAAAGGGCGCTCGAATGATTTGGTCGTGGAGAAACAAGTTCTTGTGAAGGAAAATGAAGATTTGAGAAAAATCGTGGAGGATATGAAGATCGAACTGGAAATTGAAAGGCGGGTTGCCAAGCGGAACAAGGAACTCATTGAGGAGAATGAAAAATTGAAACAAGATTTGAGCAACCAGGATGTTAGCCTTGCCGAGCTGAAAAAACAGTTTGAGGATTACATGCGTGCTCACGCCGAAGGTGTTGAAGAAGTCAAGACTGGTTTCGCTCGCGCTCTCGCACCCTTTGGTCTTATCCCCCTGACCTGGATGTCAACGAATGCAGTATTGAAGGGTTTTATGGTTGGATATTTTCTTGCCTGGAGATAGCTTCTATTGGTAGCGGCTTGTGGGGAGAGTTAAATGCTAAGGTTGCATCCCGGGCTTTTGCCCAGGCCATTTGCTCGTTGCTGCCTTCAGATGCTTCTGCTGACTCGAAGCATATTGGGAAAAATGAGCTGCGCATGTTGAAGGATCCTTCGTATCTTTGGCCTTCGGTGGATGATTTGGCTCCAAGAGCTTTAAGCCCTATTGCCAAGAATATCGCCAACAACTTCATGCTCACCTTCTTCAAATTTCACGGCGGGGTTTTGGCTCGGGATGAGTCTCGTCGCACTGAGGAGCAGGTTGGTTATCTCGTTTGTTTTATCTACTTTTTTCTATGGTGGCTTCGTTTTCATGACTTTTCTTGCTGTTCTTTATAGATCCGGGCTCAAATTGAGAACAAAGTTTCTTCGGCGCTCGAGGCTCGGCTCGCTTCAAAGTCTGCTAAATCTTCGAAGCTGGAGACCATCGAGGAAGAAGTTGAACTTGAGGCCAGGTGGAGCTTCTGGTGTGGCCGCCGCAACATTCTACCCAAGAGGTTTCTGCTGCTCATGCGGAAATCAACCCGAATGTTGAGGCGCGAGAGGTGTGAGGCTCGCGTCGTGCTTTCATGGATCATGGATTCATTGTAATAATTTGAGAATATTTTGCTAACTCTACTCGGTTGCCACGCAGGTCCTTGATGTGGATCCTGCCGTGGTAACCGAAGGTGTGCTCCCTTTGACGATGTACAAAGATGGTTTTCTTATGTCTGGTTGCATTTGGTCCAAGTTTCGAGCGAAATATCCGAATGCAAGTTTCGACTCGTTTTGGGCTTATAAGCTTCGAAGTATAACACTCGAAATGCTGAATCTCGACTGTTTTTCTCAGTGTTCTGCCGAAATATGCTGGAACACGATAAGATTTTACACACTCGATTCTTCGTCCGTGAGATGAATCGGCTTAACCAGATTAGTTCTGGTGTTGGATTCGAGCCCCCTTCGGTTTGTTAACTCCGAAGGAGGAACCTGTAGATGATAGCGAATATGAACCTGCGGAATTTATGTATAAATTCCCTAGTTAGATTTTTTCCGAGCCCTGCTTTGTAACTTCGTTTTCTCGCCCGCAGGTGCTTTCAATGCGTTCTTGAGAGGTCAAGCTAAGGCCATCATTTCTGGCGTTGTAGATAAATTGCTTTCTAAAATTTATAATGTTGTAATGAGTGAAACCTGAAATTCTTTGTAATGTAATTGCTCAATAAAAGCCCCGAGGGCAGTTCGATGTTTGAATTATGTTGGTTCGAAGAATACCTCCCCCCCTTGGTTCAAAGGTCGAACTCCGAGGGGCAGGCAGATTTTGAATGATATGGTTCATATTCCTTCCCGTCGGAAGTTTTCAATTTTTGGTACCATTTTCGATTGGATTGGGCCCAGGGGCGTGTTTCCCCTATGTTCATTGCGGAATATTCCGTCGCGTTTTTCGCGTATGAGTTAAGACTTTTGCGCTCGGGCCATTGTTGCGCTCCGAGGCTTAACTCATAATGGTTCTTGAACCATCTATTTTTCCGAAGACAACTCTGCTTTGTTTACGGAGCGGTTTGTTGCTTCGGGATTTTGTTTTCTTGGGGAACCTTGTTTATATTACACAAGGGGTTACACAGGAAATCCGCCTCGTTAAAAACCTCACACCTCCGAATTGCTTATGAATTGCAACTCGAAAGCTTCCCCTGTGAGGAAAAGAGTACGGTTTCCTCATTACATAATGAAAACGAGAAATTACAAAAGGGGAAACTGTAAAGTGGACTTTATATTACAATTCTCGAGCCCCTGGCTCCCTAAACGTAATAGCGTTGCAACATGTCTTCATTCCACGGGTACGGGTCATCGACCCCGTCCAGTGATTGCAGTCTGAAAGCTGATGGTCTTGAGGTTTCTGACACGAGGAAAGGCCCTTCCCACTTCGGGTTAAGCTTTCCTTTGTATTTTCCCTTTGGGACCTTTCTGAGTACCATGTCTCCTGTCTGGATGCCCCTCGGTTTTACTTTTTTGTTCCTCCACCTTTGGATTCTTCTTGGTAGTCTTGGATGTTTCTGGAGGCTTCTTCCCTTAGGATTTCCATGGTGTCAATTGTTACTTCCATTAAGGTTGCGTCTTGATTTGGTTCTGTTCTTCCAGATTCGTGCTTGATTTCTTCTGGTGTCATGGCTTCTTCTCCATACAGCAGCCTGAATGGCGAGAACTTTGTTGTTCTTGATTCTGTGGTGTTATGGGACCATATGACCCTTGGCAGTTCATCTACCCATTTTCCTTTCGGGAGGCCGGTGATGTTTTCCTTGACACCGGAAAAAATGATTCCGTTTGCTCTCTCAACTGCCCCGTTTGACTGCGGGTGATACACGGAGGCGAAGCACAGTTTAGTTCCGAGGCCTTGGCAGAAATTGCGAAAGGACTCGCTGTCAAATTGTTTGCCATTGTCGACTGTTACTTCCTTGGGTACTCCGAATCGACATACAATGTTCTGCCAGAAAATTTTTTGCACTGAGGCGGATGTGATCTTTTGCACTGGTTTTGCCTCGATCCACTTGGTGAAATATTCCACTGCCACGATTGCATAGGTTAAATTCCCCTGGGCCTTCGGGAGTGGTCCCACAATATCTATTCCCCATCTAGATAACGGCCAAATGGGGGGTATAAGTTGTACTTCGTTTGCGGGGTAATGTTTGTATGGTGCATGCATGCGACAGTTGTTGCAGGTTCTGACCACTTCGTCTGCGTCTGATACTGCTGATGGCCAGTAGAAACCTTGCCTGAAAGCTTTCTGAACCAGGGCTCTTGTTTTGATGTGTGATGAACACATTCCGCTGTGAATTTCCTGAAGCAATTCCTTGCCTTCTTGGATAGAGATACACTTGAGCAACGGTGCGCAGACTCCTTTTCGGTACAATTTTCCATCCACTATGCAGTAGTTTCTGGCCTTGGCTTCCATCTTCTTTTTTCAGCCTCATCTTCTGGTTCAAAGTGCCCCCTCATGAAAGCCATCAGCGGGGCTCTCCAATCTTCGCTCTGAATTGCGTTTATGTATCTGACTGGGGTCTCGTCACTGAGAACTGATTTCTGTTTGAGCACTTCATAGAATACATCCGAAGGTAGCGGGGATTTGTTTGCTGCTGCTTTTGCTAGATCATCTGCCTCTTTATTTCTGGACCTCGGATAGTTTTTCACTGTGAACCCGAAAAAGTATTTTTCCATTGTCCTCACAGCTACTAAGTATTTTATTAGCTCTGGATGCTTGGCTTTGTATGACTTGTCCTTGTGCCCTGCAATCAGCTCAGAATCGGTGTTTATGAAGACTCTGCGTGCCCCCAGTGCTCTTGCTTTCCGAAGCTCCAACAGTAGCTCCTCGTATTCTGCGATGTTATTTGTGCAGTTGTCGTAATCAAGCCGAATGGCGTATCTGAGCTTGATTCCCGACGGGGACAGGATTATTGCGGATGCTCCTGACCCTCTGTCACAGTAAGCTCCGTCACATTGTATTTCCCACAAGGATTCTGGAATCGGTCTGGAAATTGTCCTCATTGGAGGGCGTCCAATCTGCTACAAAATCTGCCAGGACTTGTGATTTGATTGCTGTTCGTGGAACAAAATCGACAGAATGCTCTTGTAACTCCGCAGTCCATTTTCCGACCCTGCCTGAGGATTCCTTGTTTTCGAACATAGTCTCGTAGTGGATACGAGGTCGGCACAAGAATTTTGTGGCTGAGGAAGTAATGACATAACTTTCTCTTGGCCATGATTACAGTGTACGCCATTTTCTCCATTTCTGAGTAAAATAGCTTAGAACCCGAGAGAGCCTCTGAGACAAAATAGATTGGGACCTGCGTCAGCACCCCTTTGACTTATTTTTCTTCTACTAAGGCTGCACTCAACGCTGTATCCGAGGCTGCAATGTAAAGCATCAGCTGGGACCCTGCGGTTGGGCTGGAGAGAATAGCAAGATTCTCTATGTATTGCTTGAGGTCTTCGAAGGCTTTTTGTTGTTCTTGACCCCACTGGAAACTCGCTGTGTTCCGAAGTGCCTTGAAGAAGGGCAGACTTCTTTCTGCTGATTTTGAAATGAACCTGTTTAGTGCCGCAATTTTCCCAGCTAGTTTCTGTACATCTTTCCTAGTCCTCGGTGGCTGCATCCGTCTGATTGCTTCAACTTTCTCAGGATTTGCCTCAATTCCTGTCTTGGAGATTAAGCAACCTAGAAGTTTTCCTTTGGTGATTCCGAAAACACACTTCGCTGGATTCAGTTTCAGGCCATTCCTTCTCAAGTTTGAGAAAGTTTCCCGAAGGTCTTGATGTGATCTGCTCTCTGTTTGCTTTTTACAACGACATCATCAACGTAAGCCGAAACATTTCTTTTCAACTAGGGACCCCAGAATTTTCTGGATCATTCTGCTGAAAGTGCACCCTGCATTTCTGAGTCCTTCTGGCATTCTGATGAAACAGTAAGTTCCGAAAGGGGTGGTGAAACTGGTTGCCTCTTCATCTGTCATCTTCATCCAGATCTGATGGTATCCAGAAAAACAATCCAGAAAACTAAGCATTTCACAACAAGCTGCCTGATCGACGAGGATCATCTATTCGTGGCAGCAGGGAAGTCGTCCTTTGGGCAGGCCTTATTCAGACAAGTGAAGTCAATGCACATTCTCCACTGTCCATTTTTCTTCGGAACCATGACTACGTTGGCCAACCACTAAGGAGAACTGGACAGGACGTATGACTCGAGCATCTAGCAATTTCTGCACCTCTGCTTGTGCCTGCGTTTTTCCTATTCCTCGGACATGACACGGAGTTTCTGTTTTTTCGGCTTTGCCTTCGGGTCTAGGCGAAGTTCAGTGTTCAATCACACTTCTGCTGACTCTGGTTAAGTCATTTGACGACCAAGCGAAGACGTCTTGGTTGTTCCGAAGGAACTCAATAAGTCTGATTTCTTCCTCACTGTCAAGTTCTTTGCCTATGATGACGGTTTTGTCCGGCACATCTTCACATAATGGTATTTTCTTTGTGTGCTCAAAGGGGCTACCCGTTCTGCACTTTGCTTTCTCTTTTGTTCCTCCGGAATTTCCTCTGGGTCTTCGTTTTCTTCTTCGGGTTCATCATTGATTGCATGGACGTGTTGGACACCAAAAGTTGTGTTTCTTTCAGCTCTTCGGGCTTCGTCCTGACTGCCATACACGGAAATTATGCCTTGACTTGTTGGGATCTTCATGCAGAGGTAATCCTGGTGGATCACTGCCGAAAACCTATTTATGGTTGTTCTTCCGAAGATGGCATTGTATGGGTAGTCGATTTCGACAATGTCAAATGTGATTGTTTCGACACGTCTTGTGAAACCAGAACCGAAGGTGACATCAATGTCACGTTTTCCTTTTGCGTTTATTCTCTTGCCTCCGAAACTATATAGCGGATTTTTTGCATCCCTCAGGTCTTCGGATTTGAAACCCATCTCCAGAAACCATTTCCAGGTGATGATGTCTGCAGAACTGCCATTGTCCACAAGAATTTTTCTGACGTCATTACCATACGGTCTGTGCTGAGAGTTACGCCCAATGTTAGCTCGGATTACGAGCGGGTCATTATGTGGGTATTTCATGAGTCCCACGTCAGCCTGACTGAAAGTTATGGGGATATGGGACCATGGGGTTCGGAAAACTTGCCCAGAGCAGATTTGATTCACACTTCGTGCCTCGTCTTTCCTCTGCCTCTTCGTCATGTGTTCGGGCTCGTTGGAGCCCCCAGAAATTGCATTTATGGTATGGACCATTCCTGGCGGGTCGTCTCCGACGTCCCCCGCAGAGCTGCTTTGCCCAGCATTTTCTGTTTTCGGCTTTATCTCCGTGTGGTAACCCAGTGAGTCATATCTTGGGATTGGTGGTGGTGGTGGTAGTTGTGGCATTTGAGGAGCTGAAGGGTATGCGTATTGCTGAGGTGGAAAATAATAGGAGTGATGTGGTGGGACGAAATTCGGTGACACATACGACACCGAGCGGTTGATTGGCTGAGGGGGTTGTGGTATTGACGATGCGTCAAGCGAGTGACCCTTCGGGTTTTTCAGCTGCTCTTCGAATTCTTTCTTCTTCTGGAGAGCGTGAGGACATTCATGAGTGCTAGTGGCCGATATCTTTGCCATGAAAGAAACACCATGGGGTTTTTCCCCCTCGACCTCCTCTTCCCCCTCTTCCTCTGTTGCTTCTTCCTCCTATGGAGTTTGAGGGCTGACTGTCGTTGTGACCACTGCTCTGTGCAGATTGCTGACAGGGTGGCTGATTTGTGACATTGTTTATTGGTCTCGAGTTCTGCCTCGTACCTGATTCTGACTGCCACTGCCTTTGCTGATAATTATTCCCCCTCTGTTTCTTCTACGAATTCATCTGTTCGATTCTTCTCCTGCGCCCCTCATACGACTTGCAGTATTCTTGCATGACCTCGAATAGTTCTCTCACAGTGTCAGGTCTTGCTCTTTCTAGATAGTCTTGGCATGGGCCAATGCGAAGGCCAGCGATAGTGTAGTCAATGATGCTGTCTTCTTTCACCCTCAGGGCTCTTGCTGCTAGCTTCACGATTCGCTGCATGTATTGCTGCAAAGATTCCTTGTCACCCTGGACACATGATATCATGAAGTCGTTTGAGGACAGGCCCTCGGCCTGCATTCCTCGAAAGCTTGATATCAGCCGGCCTCTGAGTTCATGCCAAGTTGCTATCTGCCCCTTTGGGAGGTTGGTGTACCAGAATTGGGCTGCCCCCTTGAGTGACAAGACCAGAGCTTTTGCCTTTGTCGAAGAATCTCCTCCGTTTGATTCCACTACTGCCTCGTATTTCATGAGGAATTCTTTGGGGTCAGATTCGCCATCGTACTGTGGCAAGGTTGTGGCATTGAACCGAGGTGGCCAGGGGGCTGTCTCCAATTCTGCGGATAGCGGTCCTGCCTCAGGAAATGTGTTTCTGTGGCTTGTGTGGAAACGTGAATTGTGTGGGGCTCTTTCCGGCTGCTCCAACAATCTATTCTGCAACTCATCAATGCGACGCTGCATGTTTTGAATGGTCTGCCACATCTGGTTTTCAGGGACGCCTTCGTATTGTTCATCTTCCCTGTTGCCTGCCTGGGTGGATGTTACATTCATCCTTGTCATTTCTTCTTGCAAGGCTTCGTATCTAAGCATCTGTTCTCTTAAAGCTTCGGCTCTGTTTTGAGCGTTAAACTGGTCTGCGGTCAGCTGACCCTTGTCCCTGGTCATGCCCCTTGATCTCGTCTGTATTGTTGGATCTGCTTGTGCCGAAGTAGTCGCTGCTCTTCGTGCTTCTTCAGATGCTCTTCGTATTGTTGCTTGTACCCTTCGGAGAGCTGCTATGTCTTCTACTGTCACTCCAATCTCCTCGAGGCCTACCTCGAATTCTCCGTTGGCTGAGTCCTCGATGGCGGTCTCTGGGTCTTCGGAGCGTGGCGCTGTCTGTGGTTGTGCCTCCTGCTCGCCGTTGTTCGTGACACCTTCGGGGTTTTCCTGTGTGACTGGTTCTGAAGCGCCGGCTCCGTTGGCTGCGCCCGACGGTTTCTTCTTGGTTTGAGCCATTTGTGGTCTTGGATTACTACCACGAGGTGGGCGCCAAAAACTGTTGGGTGTAGGACGGCCCCGGAGTGGACTCCGTCACCAACAGCCTGAAAAACGAACCGAAGGGAGGGCGGAAAACGAGAGACGCGGCCCCCTTCGGAAATGGACACGACTCTGACTCTTGGAACTCCGAAGCAATGCAATTAAATCATATATTCCAACTAAAAATGATCATCCCCCTTTAGTTACAAAACCTCCTCTATTTATAGGAAGGCGAACCGACATCAAGTACAATTACAATCCTGCCCCAAGCAACTGCTTAATTCTCGGAATATTCTTGGATATTACACACTTTACACTTCACGGGGACACTTCCGTCAGCCGGGCCCACTTGGAAACTCGAGGGTGTCTTCGGTTTCTCGTATTCGCCTCGCCTTTCGTCGCGATCTTCCGCTGGTGTCTTCGGGTTCCTCCAACACGACTTGCCTGACGCCATCTCTGGTTCCGAATCTGAGGGTGCCCTCGAGTTCGCCTTCGGGAATCCAGCGCCCGTCTTCCGGACCGCGCCTGACCCTGAAACTTCATCAGACATGGAGACAAAGCTGAAAACACGGCCAAAACTCCCCCAAGGTAGGGAGGGGGTACTTTCCGAAGTCTACCCCCCAACACCCTTGCCACGTCTTTGATCCAGAAGATCACAAACACAACACCAATGATCCCGAGACGTGCGATCAACGTCGGTTTGATCCAAGGACCCGAAAGGCCTAAGCTACACTTGCATGGATTGAAGGGCCCACCAACCTTGGATTCTCGGACAGCTTTGATCCGAAGCAACCGTTACCGACCTCAGGGATCAATCCAGAGCGTCCCTGAAGAAGGAGGTGCCACGGGGCAGCCAGACCAGGCCGATCGGCCTGGCCTAGGCCGGCCGGCCTCCCCCTGAGGCCGCCACGTGCCCCCCTTTGCGTGGCAGTTAAGCACAAGCTTAGCTTAAGCTTGACGCCGGCAACCGCCTCTGAAGACTATAAAAGGGACACCCCTCCACCTTGAGAACACAACCATCCAAAGGAGAGAAGAGTAGTCTAGTGAGAAGTTCCCATCTTTAGAGTTAGATTAGGGGGAGAGTGGGTGAGTTGCTTGGGTGACAGCCAAGCTTTGTAGAGAGAGTCCGGGATTTTCTCTCAGACTTATCTCAACATTTCCACCCCAGAGGAATATACTTCAGGAGTTATCTTCAGTAAGTCTTCGGTCCCTTGCCTTTAGTACCTCGCTAGTTTACAAATTACTTTCAGCAATCTATTTTATTTATATTTGATCTGCGGGTACCTGAGTCCGCGCGAGTGACAGCGACTCTTGTTTGGGGTTTCCTCTATAGCCCTTCGCGTTGGGTGGAGGTCAGTGGCTGAAAGCTTAGGCGTGGTGCCTGTGCTAGCTAGCCACCTCAGGTTGTGTTGCACCCCACGGAACTGCAGTGGTAGGCGGCAGGTGGTGACAGTCCTGTCCGTCCTTTGTACTCCACCACGTTCGGGTGTACTCATAACAGTAGTGCTGAGCCCGGAAGAACCCCTCTCTCATCCCGTTCTGAGTTCTTCCCGTTCTAGCCATTGAAGCAGATCAGATTAGATATAGATAGTTTGTCTGGGTAACGAGTAGCTAATTAAAGCCAAGCTCTCTACCCGCTTACCTTTTGCTCCCTGGTGGGTCCGGTTAGAAAAGTTCTAGGCTAGTCGCGTCTACCGTTCCTTGGATTCGATATCCAGGTTCTTACTCCCCTGGTGAAAGGTTACATCGTACTCCGTGCGCTTGCGGATTTAGTTAGGCTAAGGAGTGCCAACAAGCTTTTCTGGCACCGTTGCCAGGGAACGGTAGCAACACTAGTGTAGGATCTTTTTAGCCGTACACTTTACCTCCATAACCATCTAGCACATGGAGTTTTCTCCTAGTTATCCGACGGTTCCATCTAGCGAGTATTTGGAACTGCCTTCATCTTGCCACCCCATACCACCTCATGGCTTCGAGATCCGTCCCAGTCTCGTTGCCATGGTTCGTGCACAGTCTTTCGGTGGAACGAAAGACGAAAGTGCTTATGCTCACTTGCAGGTTTTTGAAGAGAATTGCTCTCTTCTTATTATACCCGGCGTCAACCAAGACACCATACGATGGAAACTTTTCCCATTTTCTCTGATAGGAAATGCAAAATCTTGGTACAACCGAACTGCAAGGAGATTTAGCGAAGATTGGATCAAATTGAAGGACGATTTCTGTCTGTTCTTTTACCCTGTCTCCAAGATCTTAAAGCTCAGAGTCGAGCTGATGACATATCAGCAAGGTGATGAGTCACTTGGAGCCACGTGGGAGCGATTCATTCAGCTGGCCAACTCAGGGCCACCGCATAACATTCCAGAGGAAATGCTTATGCAGCATTTTGTTGGTGGATTGAAGCCGGAAAGTGCACAGTTCTTGAACATCACTTCCGCAGGGTCAGTGTTATACAAGACAGTGGACGAGGTACGAGAAATCTTGGAAAAGGTTCTCAGCTCTACCGAGTACACAGGAGTCTTCGACGACCCACCAACACCATCAACAACCCCCACAGACAAGCAGCTAATCCTTGCCCTTACATTTGATCCACCTCCTCCAATCATAGAGGAAGTGTTCGAACACCACAAGACCTCAGACCAAGAAACTATTCTTGACAATCTGCTGCACTTCATTCTGGAGCTCTTTACAGAAGAAGAGTACTTGGAGATTGGCAATACATCACGTATGCCTATGGAACAAGTGTGCGTAAGTTCAAGGTCTAAGGCGTTCATTCCAGAAGCCGTACCACAGATCAAGGGTTTATCTACGATCATGAGCAAGGAATGGATGGAGGAAACTGAAAGTTGCGAAGACATCATCCGAACCACCCGCATCTTCAGAGTACTCCCTTGCGCTATTGAGGGAACTGACACTCAGGAAGTTGCCTACGACCCGAAGGTCAGGAGTAATATTATATCAAGTGCATTCGCAGCACGAGTGCAACCAGACGAACCCCGGTCCTTCTCCCGTAAGTACCTCAAGTGGATCGACGGCCAAATGATGGAATGTAAAGGAATCATCCGTGCTGTGCCCGAACACATGGAACGCAACAGGATTTTCCTAGACTTCCACATTTTCGATGTCCCTAGAGGTGACAACTTCTTCCTGATTGGACAGCCAATAGATCACCTTGCCAACCCGAACCACGATCGAGCAATGATACAATTCAAGGTTGGTAAAGAGATCATCCCGGTCAGTCTTGTGCGAGCAGTTAACACCATCGCAGAGGCTCGATCTGAGACAGACCCAGTGGAAGAAGCAGTTATCTCGGCTCAAGCAGAGCAAGCTCAGTCATCACAGGCTGAAGATGCTAAGCATTTCATCCAAGAGGCAGAAACGGACGGCTTTATGAAACTCAGCGAGGAAGAAAAGCCACAACACCCCCCTCCTGAGTTGAAGCCGCTGCCCCCTGGACTCAGATACGCTTTCCTCCACAACGACCGACGCTCGCCAGTCGTCATCAGTGACAAACTGACAGAGAATGAGACTCGGCAGCTTATCACAGTCCTAGAGAAACACCGGTCTGTCTTCGGTTATTCTCTACAGGACTTGAAGGGGATCAACCCCAGTTTATGCACCCATCGCATACCTATGGAGCCAGACCATACGCCGTCTAGAGAACATCAACGACGGCTGAATGATGTGATGAGGGAGGTAGTCAAGAAAGAAGTGTTGAAGCTTCTGCACGCGGGTATAATCTATCCCGTGCAAGACAGTGAATGGGTCAGCCCAGTTCAAGTTGTGCCAAAGAAGGGTGGAATGACAGTTATCCAGAACGAGAAGAACGAGCTTATTCCTTAGAGGACCCTTACTGGATGGAGGATGTGTATCGATTACAGGAAGCTCAACAAAGCAACCCGTAAAGATCACTTCCCTCTCCCCTTCATTGACGAGATGCTTGAGCGGCTGACAAACCATTCATTTTTCTGCTTCCTTGATGGATACTCTGGTTATCACCAAATTCCTATCCATCCCGATGACCAGAGCAAGACTACCTTCACCTGCCCATACGGAACGTTCGCTTATCGGCGGATGTCTTTTGGCCTATGCAACGCACCTGCTTCATTCCAGCGTTGTATGATGGCGATATTCTCTGACCTGATTGAGAAAATCATGGAAGTATTCATGGACGACTTCACTGTCTCTAGCAAAACCTTCGACCAATGTCTCGGAAATCTGGAAAAGGTTCTCGAGAGGTGCGAAGAGCATCACCTCATCCTAAATTGGGAGAAGTGCCACTTCATGGTCAGAGAAGGAATTGTGCTGGGGCACAAGGTGTCAGAAAAAGGGATAGAAGTTGACAAGGCAAAAATAGAAGTTATCGAACAACTACCACCCCCGACGAATGTCAAGGGTGTGCGAAGTTTTCTGGGCCATGCTGGCTTCTACCGAAGATTCATCAAAGATTTCTCTCGGGTAGCCAGACCTCTTACAAGCCTATTGGCTCAAGAAGCACCCTTCAACTTCGACGATGATTGCCTTCTCGCCTTCTACACCCTCAAGAAGGCACTTATCTCAGCTCCCATCATACAACTACCCGACTGGAATCTTCCATTCGAGATAATGTGCGACGCTAGCGACTATGCAGTCGGGGCAGTGCTCGGTCAATGCAAGGATAAACAGCATTACGCCATATCTTATGCAAGCAAGACATTGACCGGAGCTTAGTTGAACTACGCAACAACGGAGAAGGAACTCCTGGCAGTGGTGTTTGCCATGGATAAGTTCAGATCTTACTTGGTTGGTGCTAAGGTGATAGTATACACAAACCATGCTGCACTGAAGTACCTCTTGACCAAGAAAGACGCTAAGCCACGACTCATCCGTTGGATTCTGCTCCTTCAAGAGTTTGATTTAGAAATACGAGACAAGAAGGGACAGATAATTGTGTGGTAGATCATCTCTCAAGAATGCAAGTTCAAGGGTCGGACCTTCCGATCAATGATTATCTCAGAGATGATACTCTCCTCAAGGTCACCACATCCAGTCCATGGTATGCAAATTTGGTAAATTTCATGGTGACTGGGTATGTGCCTCCGGGAGAAGACAAGAAGTTAATCTACCTCAGCAGATTTCACCTATGGGATGACCCTTACCTATTCAAAGTATGTGCTGATGGATTACTCCGAAGATGCATCCCTCACGAGGAAACACACAAGGTTCTTGACCGCTGCCACTCATCACCGTATGGAGGGCATTACGGAACTTTCCGAACCCATGCAAAGGTCTGGCAAAGTGGATTCTTCTGGCCGACTATGTATGGAGACGCTAAGGAATTCGTACGGAGATGTGCCAGGTGTCAGAAACACGGGAATATCAACGCCCGTGATGCTATGCCACTGCAAAATAACCTCCAATTGGAGATTTTTGACGTGTGGGGAATAGACTTTATGGGTCCCATCCCCGCATTCGAGCAGTGTGAATATATCCTGGTGGCAGTTGACTATGTTTCCAAATGGGTGGAGGCACTTCCTTGCACGGCAGCTGACTCGAAGAATTCAAGAAAGATGTTCGAAGAAGTCATCTTTCCCCGTTTTGGAGTACCCCGAGTCGTGATCTGTGATGGAGGATCACACTTCATCGACAAGACATTCCAGAAGTGCGTGAGCGATTTAGGAGTAAACCATTGAGTGGCTACACCTTATCACCCCCAGACCAGCGGGCAAGCAGAAACATCAAACAAACAAATCAAGAACATTCTGCAAAAGACGGTCAATGCAATGGGAACAAGGTGGAAGCGAAAGCTACAGGAAGCACTATGGGCATATAGAACAACATTCAAGACACCGATAGGGATGACTCCCTACCAACTGGTATACGGCAAGACATGCCACTTACCAGTTTAGCTCGAATTCAAATCCCATTGGGCGATCAAGAGGTGGAATATGGATCTCCAGACAGCCGGACTCAAAAGAAGAATGCAATTGGCTGAACTGGATGAATGGAGGGAGAAGGCCTACCACAACGCCAAGCTTTATAAAGAAATAACAAAGAGATGGCACGACAAGCGCATCAAGATCAAGCATTTCAAAGCGGGAGATCAGGTATTGCTCTTCAACTCCCGTATTCGTTTGTTTTGTCATGGTAAGCTTAGAAGTAAGTGGGAAGGACCTTTTAAAGTCTTAGATGCCGCCGATCATGGCGCAATAACCCTCCAGGATAATGACGAAAATACTTTCAAGGCTAATGGCCAAAGATTGAAAATATTTCTCGAATCCGAAATGCCGGAGCTCAAAGAGATGGACATCTATGAGCTTACCAAGTTACCCAGTCCAGGTCCGGGCGGGACCTAAAAATGACCCTTATCTAGGATAGATTTCTTTTTTCTATTTCTTTTCCTTTTATTTAACTTTTTCTAGCCAAATCCAAAGAATTTTCTGGACGAAGAGAGATGGGAGCTAGCACGAAAAATTCCAGAAGCACCCGGGACAGGGCCAGGCCGGCCGGCCTCCCTCAGGCTGATCGGCCTAGCCCGGGCTCGTCTCGGGACGCTCCTTGTTTGAAAAAGTCTCCCCGTTATCCCTTCTGAGAATCCGTAGGGTTTTGGGTGAGGAGCGTCGTTTTAAAACGAAAGGCTCCCCACTCTTCTTCTCCCTCAGAATCCTCGAGCTCCCCTTCTCTAGAGACATCCCACCTTCGAGATTTCCACCCATGGCCTCCCAATCCAGCCACCACGATTCAAACTCGGTGTCCCGGAGTAGCCTATCCCCATCCAAATCCTCCAAAGGGATGCCGAGCTCCTCCAATGCTAGCAGCGTCAGGATCATTGAGAGGGCGGCGTTCGTCGAAGCCGTGGTCGCAAAGCCGGAGGCACGGCTGCCACGTGCCCAGGCCGATCGGCCTATGGCAGGCCGGCCGGCCTCCCCTCGCCGCCATTTTGGCTCCCCTTCGGGCAGAGCCTCCCTCCTTAATCCCAAGGAGGAAGGCACTGGGAGTTTGCAGCCGAAGACGCCCCGAAGGCCAACTACGGGACTTTTGTCCCCGAAGAAGGCCATCGGGAAGCGCCTCGTCGCCTCCCTGTCCAAGAAGGAGATCGTGCCACTCTTCATCTCCACCTCGCCGGAGTACTCGCCACGGTACACCCCGCGGAGTCCTAGCCCTCCACGCTGGAGCGGCCCGGGCATTGAGAAGGGGCTCTTCTCAGCCCCTATGAAGCCCGATGAAGGGAGGAAGCGCTTCATGGTGCCCCCTCCGATCCAAGGACCTCCCGGGCAGATGGAGTGGTCCGATGAGGAGGAGGAGGAGGACAGTGGAGGAGTTGAGGAGGAAGCTCGCCGCGCTGCAGCTCAAGGTCAATAACATGGACGAGCGCGTGGCAGGAGGCGGTGATCGGGCAGATGGAGGCCGATGACAAGATCGAGGTCCTCCGTAAGGCAATGACCTCTAAGGTCAAGTGCCTTGCGAAGGCCACTGGCAATGCACACCTCTATCGCCCGAAGGAGGAGTAGATAGGCTAGATTAGTTTAGTCTTTGGGTGCTTAGTTTAATTTTTCCTTTGATTTGTTTCTTCAAATTTCCCTTGTATGCAGCACCCCCACATTTGTTCCTTTGAATTGAATAAAATAAATTTATTTGAAAGAAGTGACTCATAAAAAAAATGGTTGGTGCACACTTGTGTGCCAACCAAACCCTCGGACTAAATTTCTGGCGAAGCACGCAGAAATTAAGATGCACAGGAGGTGTACTGGTCACTGGACAAAGCGGGACACGATCTGGCACAATGCCAGGCCGGCCGGCCCCCTGCTGTTGCATCTCGAGGAGATCCCGTGCCCGCTGCATAATCCCGTGAATCACAGACGCGAGGAACCTGAACCGGGGCGCCTGGCAACAAAGCCAGGCCGACTGGCCTACACTGGGCCGACCGGCCTGGTTCAGTGTCCAACTCCGCCGGCTCAACTCCAGGACACGGTTTGCAACCCCTAACTTTGATCCTTGCATGATTTTGATTCATATGAAATTCCTAGCTAAATAATTTTAAAACTTGATCATAATTCATGAGAGTGAACCCCTTTGAATGATATCTTGGATATACCTGTGATATTTCTTGAGAAATTATTTCATTGCCTTGGAACTTTTATAGGAAAGCCTGATTCTTGTTAATTGATTCTTATGATATGATGATTTGAGGAGTTGAACCTTCCGATTCGAGGTTTTGGAGATTGTTTTTGAAAATAAAACTTAAGGCTACCCTTGTTATCATCAACTTGAAATGTCCTATCCAAAGCCATATAACAAATTCAAGTTGAAGTTTCCACATAGCTACCTTCTAAATTTTGAGCTTGCTCGAATTACTTGCCTTCATGTTCGTGCTACCTTGTTCATCATGGCCATCCACGTACATGTGCATCAATAAAGTCCAAGTTGTCAAAGCTCTTCATCCCCCTGAAAAAAAGAGAAGAAGAAAATGAAGAAGGGAATGATACACTCCTTATCTTCAGTAAAAAAAAGAAAGAGAAGGGGAAAGATGAAAGATGCTAGAATGAGGACTCAAGCACCAAAATACACATGCACTTGGCCAAGATTTATGAGTAGTATGAATGAGTAAGACAAGCTTTTCGATCTTGCAAAATAAATAAAGAAGAGTGAGCAACATCAGATCCCAAAAAGCTCCACCTTATAACATAGAATAGGAGAGGCTTGATTCTA
The DNA here is from genome assembly GCA_015476505.1 of Urochloa ruziziensis. Classification (NCBI taxonomy): domain Eukaryota; kingdom Viridiplantae; phylum Streptophyta; class Magnoliopsida; order Poales; family Poaceae; genus Urochloa; species Urochloa ruziziensis. The sequence goes on from CM027122.1 coordinate 5,896,383, forward strand.
AGCCAAGGTGAGGATCCAAACACTATGAGTGATCGAGAGATGTTGAGAAATAACAAGGGTATGCCTCGCTTTCTTTATAAATTTATCAAAAACTCCAAATACCATGAGGAAGAAGTGTTCGACCAATCAATGAGTTGTTCTAAGACTCAATTGATGAAGATGAGGGTGTTAGCCACCGGAATCCAAGGTATGAAAGAAAACTCGGAGATATGACTTGTGTATGCCTTGAGTTCATGACCCTGATCTTGCTAAGTCCTGATGATTTAATTCATTCTTTGCTAAGGGACTAGCAAAGTTCAGGTAGGGGGCGTGTTGGTGGTCGTTATGATACGATTTCGCCACCAACATTCCGTCATATTTCAGGCTCATCCTGCTCACAACAAAGTAAAATTGATTATTTCTAATGAGTTCCACAAGTTTTGTATAATTTGTGAGTGCAGGAGCAATCAAGCAAAAGAGGAGCCACTTTGGGCACAAGGCCAGGCCGGCCGGCCTAGCATAGGCCGACCGGCCCCCTTCTGTGGCCCCTTGCCACGTCTTTGATCCAGAAGATCACAAACACAACACCAATGATCCTGAGACGTGCGATCAACGTCGGTTTGATCCAAGGACCCGAAAGGCCTAAGCTACACTTGCATGGATTGAAGGGCCCACCAACCTTGGATTCTCGGACAGCTTTGATCCAAAGCAACCGTTACCGACCTCAGGGATCAATCCAGAGCGTCCCTGAAGAAGGCGGTGCCACAGGGCAGCCAGACCAGGCCGATCGGCCTGGCCTAGGCCTGGCCGGCCTCCCCCTGAGGCCTCCACGTGCCCCCCCTTCGCGTGGCAGTTAAGCACAAGCTTAGCTTAAGCTTGACGCCGGCAACCGCCTCTGAAGACTATAAAAGGGACACCCCTCCACCTTGAGAACACACCATCCAAAGGAGAGAAGAGTAGTCTAGTGAGAAGTTCCCATCTTTAGAGTTAGATTAGGGAGAGAGTGGGTGAGTTGCTTGGGTGACAGCCAAGCTTTGTAGAGAGAGTCCGGGATTTTCTGTCAGTCTTATCTCAACATTTCCACCCCAGAAGAATATACTTCAAGAGTTATCTTCAGTAAGTCCTCGGTCCCTTGCCTTTAGTACCTCGCTAATTTACGAATTACTTTCAGCAATCTATTTTATTTATATTTGATCTGCGGGTACCTGAGTCCGCGCGAGTGATAGCGACTCTTGTTTGGGGTTTCCTCTATAGCCCTTCGCGTTGGGTGAAGGTCAGTGGCTGAAAGCTTAGGCGTGGTGCCTGTGCTGGCTAGCCACCTCAGGTTGTGTTGCACCCTATGGAACTGCAGTGGTAGGTGGCAGGTGGTGACAGTCTTGTTCGTCCTTTATACTCCACCACGTTCGGGTGTACTCATAACAGTAGTGCTGAGCCCGGAAGAACCCCTCTCTCATCCCGTTATGAGTTCTTCCCGTTCTAGCCATCGAAGCAGATCAGATTAGATATAGATAGTTTGTCTGGGGTAACGAGTAGCTAACTAAAGTCAAGCTCTCTACCCGCTTACCTTGTGCTCCCTGGTGGGTCCGGTTAGAAAAGTTCTAGGCTAGTCGCGTCTACCGTTCCTTGGATTCGATATCCAGGTTCTTACTCCCCTGGTGAAAGGCTACATCGTACTCCGTGCGCTTGTGGATTTAGTTAGGCTAAGGAGTGCCAACAATCACTCCAAGGGGGCCACCCCCCGCTCAACCTTATGGAGCAAGCCACGGCTTGGTCAAAAGTCGTGACCGCCGCATGTTGCCATCCACGTCACCGACAGGAGCGTCTGTAACAGTTCAGGCGGCGCACGTCGCATCGCCCCCCTATCAACAACATAGCCCCCCTCTCACTAACAGATAGGTGGACGGTGGGGGGATAGCTAAACGGCGCTACTGTGGGACTACCGCGTACACTGTGGGATTACGATGACCACTGTGCACTGCCATGACATGATGAGGCGGTGCCCTCGATTCCGGCGGCGATGACGACGCGGGGCCCATGCGGACCAGATGGAGACCAAGGCTCCCCCTCGGATGACCCCTTCTTTTCTTTCTTTTCTATGATTGTACCGGCGCCCTCCCTTCAGATATAAAGGGGAGGTGCCATCTCTTGCCCTTTCTCTCGAACCCCGAACACTCGTAACCCAGCTCCCACAAATCACACACACATACACCCAGTTCATCCCACACACATCGCACACAGAGACTTGGAGTCCTTCTTCCTCTCTCGCCTGTTTGTAACCCCCTACTACAAACTTTTAGTGGTGCAACACGAGCAACGAACTGGACGTAGTGTATTATACTTCCGGGTAGCCCGAACCAGTATAAACCTAGTGTCAAATCCACTAACCATCCGAGGCCAACGCGCAATCCTGGAAATAATTTGTCCGGTGATACCTAACATCGACAATATTCTACACCTGTTAGAATGTGTTCTCATTCTAACCGACTTTTGTTTGAGCCGGCTCGTTTAATTAAACGAGTCGGCACATTGGTAGCACCGGTGCATTAGAGGTCATTATTCGAGCGGGCTTTGTACCAGCCGCTTCCAATGACTTAAACGAAGCGGGGCATTTTGGGCCAACGCGGATGGGCCGATGAGGTTAATAGTTTTCTGCTATCAACTCCAGCTCTACCTTATCATTAGGACTCCGATCCACATAAAACATGGAGTTCGTTACTCTTGGCTGATTGCATTGCTCATGCTGTGGGAACAGGAGGATTTGGCAAGAATGATGGTCTACTTTAATTTGCCCATGGTTGATGTATGGTTGTTTGTTTAAGGGCAGTCCCAACCCTCCAGCAGGGATAGTTTCCATAGCATTAAATATGATGCCATGTAGGCAAAAAAAGTTGAGGTGGCATGGAAATAAATGAAGAGAAAAGGGAAAAGAGGAAGAAATCGTTTCTCTCCTGAGAAACAGAGTCGGCTCGTGCACCGATACTCGTAGACATCGCCAGTTACGCGTTGGACCGAGCTTATCGTTTCTATCCTCGCGTTTCGCCTCCTCTGTCAGATCCGTTGCACCGCCGCCGCAAATCACCCCAGCGCGAGCCTGTTCCTGCGCGCCAGGGCAAGACTGCTGAACTTTGGCGTGCTCTAGTGCGGGTGAAATCCGTTCCAGGCCGGACCAATCTCCGGCTCGGAGGATGAGATGCCCATGTCTACTCTATTTTTTCTCCTTGCCAGCTCAATTCCATTTGCTCTCCGGCGGCCGACGCTGAACTCGCCCAATAGATTTCCCCCTATTCCGGCAATCAAGGTGTATAGCAAGAATGGATCGTAATTTGTTTGCCTCATTTTACTATGCAAGATGGCTACGCAGATTGTTTCTTTGGATGTATACGCAGGTTATGATTCCATTTAGATACACGGCTAATGGCCACATCTGATCCTTCTATATTAATATATACTACATGCAAATGGTAATTAAAGTTTGTTACCTATAGAAACTAATATGGAAACTATGCATTGGGAAGACTAGGTCTACAAGTAGTGTTTTGATGATGTGGCAACGTAGAAACCACCCATGAAAACTATGGGTTGGGACTGCCCTAAGCATATTCGATAGCTAAAGAAGCCAAAGTGCAGGCGGAGGGGCTGCTGCTAGGTTTTCATGTTGAGTTTTCCTAGATGAGCTAATGCGAGTGGCGGCTTTACTGGATGTGCTTTCCATATTTTGAATCAAGTTGTAGCAATTAATGGCTATAGGTGCATCCACGTGTAGGTAATGGCTCGGATGATTTAATTCCTTAACTAAGGCCTCGTTTAGACCAGGCCTCGCCGTCTCCGCTGGACCAGGCCGACCCGACGCGGATGTGGTAGAACCCGCGGGAAATCTGCCTCCAATTACGTCAGCATGACGTGGCCGCCATGTCATCATCTTCCTCATACCGCCGTTGCCCGCCGGGCCGCCACTGCTGCCTCCGCCCGCGGCTAGCGGCGCACGCGCCACCGCTCGTCCGGCCACCACCCGCCCCCCGACACCCTCCTCCATCACCCCCGCGGCCCCGCCGTTGGCGCGCCTCCAGCCACCGCGTCCTTACCTGTCGGCGCCCTTCACCCCCGCCGCCGACACCGCCTGCCGGACATCCTCCACCACCGCCAGGCCGGCTGCTGCCGCCAGACTCCCTCTAATCCCGGCGGTGGAGATGGCGGCGCCCCCGGCAACCCAAAACATAAAGGCCGCCACCTCCCGCGCCACCCGCGGCCGGCGGCGAGGTCGCCGCAGGCCGCCCCGCCCACCAACCATCGCGGCCGCCCCCGACCACGTCAGCGGTGACGCCATGCTGACGTCATCAGCCACGTCAGCCCTGATTCTCCCCCACCTTCATGAGCACAAATCTCAAAGCGCATCGGACGGTCGGAAACAGGGGCGGATTTCCCGTACTGTCTGCCGCATCATTTTTGCGCCGCCTCCGCTGGACCAGGCCGCCGTCTCTGCTTCTCTTCCCTGCGTGCACCATCCTCTTCGAGCAACAAGGTGCCGCTGCCTTCCCATGGTGCCACGGTCAAGATACAGACCGCCGCTTCCCCTGGTGCCACGGCCAAGATCCAATTGCAAAGTGAGTTCTTTGATTTGTGGAGAAACCCATGTTTGTTGTTTTGTGCTTGCCACGGCCAAGATTGTTTTGTGCTTTCAGAAATGGGTATGATTGAAACTATCAATGCCAAATAGAGAACTGAAATGACATGAAATTGCTAGATGTAGATGCAGCGCTCGGATGAACTGAACTATTTAATGTGAGATGATATAGTTGCTGCTACAACTCTACATCGAGCAGGCTTCTATTAAAGGAGATGCTGTCCTGGTCTACTATAAATGAAGTACATACACCCATACTATCATGCTATGAATAAGTCCATACCTGCCAAGCTCTCGCGGCTGGGGTGGCTAGCCCAAGGCAGGGTGGCCTCACCCACCCGGGTTCGAGCTTTGGCACCACCTAATAAAAACTCTAGGGATGTCTGTCCTTGGTCAGTTCTTTTTTTTATATACCCAGTTCTAAAACTATCTTCCTGGCACTTGCTGTTTCTGCAATGAGATGGTCACTTGTCTATGGCATTGCTTATTTTATTTTTCTGGAAGGGAAGATCCTCATGCTGTAGCCATGTTCTGTAGTGGCTGATCAGCAGAACCAATGTGTGTTCCTAGATGCTTAAAATTTCTGTCATTTGGGCTTTTTTGTTACTACTTCTATGGCAAGGAAGTGAAATGCTCCATTTTCTGTTATGTCAAGTAACAAACTATTTGTGTAATAAGTCAGGCTCTCTGACTTGCTGTTTAACAAGGCACCTGCTTCTTGAACAGTTAAAATTCAAGGCCTGAATTCCACAAATTGTTAGAATTAGTCCAGCTGAAAAATGTGCACATGAATGTGAAAATGTGTAATCAGGTTACACATACTTACCGCATATCCTGCACTGAAAGATTACACATAGTTACTGCATATACCGAATACTGGTGTGCCCAGTTTCATGTGTGCTTTCTTTGTCATTTATTGTTTGATGGATGTAACCTGATTATTTTCTTTCCAACAATGTAGGATGGATGAGTATATGGTTGCAACCTATCTAGCGCTTGTACTATCAAGGGTTACAAAAAGATATCCTTGAGAAGATGATGGCTCGACACCGTGGGCCGAGTCAGTAATGCTTTCCTGTGTTCTGGAAGTTCCTGTTGCTCTTTTGTGGAGTGTAATAAAGTTCAGAATGTGATAATGTTATAAATTATTCATCTCATGCTGTAGACTGATGATAAATGTTCCAGTTCTCATGTTGTAGACTGATGATAAATGTTCCAGTTCTCATGCTGTAGACTGATGATAAATGTTCCGGTTCTCATGCTGTAATAAAGTTCAGAATGTGATAAAGTTGTCTATTGCATTGCCTATTTATTTCCATATCCTCATGCTGCTGGTTTCTTGATTGGCACTGAGATCCTCATTTCTGTCACTGAGATTGGCACTTGATTTCTGTTACTTTCAATTTCTGTAAATGTGATTATCTGATGTAACAGTGATGTTCAGGTCTGGCTGGTTGCTATTTCTGTCAATTTTTTATCATGCTGTGAATAAGTCCATACCTGCTAGTACTTTCAATTTCTTTCAACTATATATACCTTCTGAAACTATGGACAGAAACATGGTGGTGCTGTAGATATATAAATGTTTCTGGCCCTCCACAATGCGAACGAACAAGATGCAGAGCGTATGCATAGTCGACTGAGGAGCACCTTATGCACCATGGAACTCTTGGTCTCTCAATTATAAAAGCTGCTCCAAATTATGCAGGGAAAAAATAAAGTAAAACCAGCAGTTCTGCAATAAATTTCCACTCAACCACAGGGGCAAACAAGTTGTAGCTTCAAGAATGTAAAGCCTCATGAAGGCGGTAAGAATGTTCGGAGGTTCAGGAGTGAAAAAGAAAACAAAGTATGATGATGGTAATTTTTTTTCAAGAATCTGCTGCCAAGAAGAAAACTTAAAAAAATGGCATCACTTGAACAAAGTATGATGGCATTACTTAATGTCAGTAAAGTATATATTACTCTGATATTTGACAGATTTATTACAAACCCATTACAACTCTGATATTTGACAGTAAAACCAAAACAACTAGGTTGAACCATATCGCATCCAGTTGTGCTCGATGAGATCGTTCTGAAGTTGGATATGGAGATCTTTGTCACACAACTTGTGGTGTGCAGCCACAAATGCAATACACCCTGCAAGGAAGAAACGTAAATGATTGTCATTGTCTGTAGTGTAGCTAGTAAACACTGTGATATAGTACCATCCTCTGAGCTCCGGTCCAAAATCAAAATGTACATGAGCAAATGCCAGCATGGTTCATATAGGTAAATAAACAGCAAACCATGAAACAGGAGTATCACACAATTAAATGGAGTCTAGACACTCTTTTGTCCCAAGAACGAACCTTGAACAATAACATCAATTAGATGGCCAAGCAAGGGGTAAAAAAATCACATATAATTTTCTATGCATACAAAGCCATCGTCAGACAGATGCTCAAGCATAAATTAGTTTCTCATAGATGTACTACCACTACCATTGTCGTCATATATGATGGATAAACTGTATGTACTACCACGGTACCACTAGTGCTCGCATGCAAGTAGCAATCATGCAATGCAATACAAGCAAAGGGATCTTGCGGACGTGAATTGCACAGCAAGATTAGGCACAGCAAGATCAGGCGTACTACCACTAGTGCTCACCGGCGTGGGGGAGGAGGTGCTGCTGCGTTCGGCGAGGCGACGGCGGCTGGCCGGCGTGGGGGAGGAGGGGCCACGGCGCTCGGCGAGGCGGCGGCGGCCGGCCGGCGCGAGGGAGGTGGGGCCGCGACGCTCGGCGAGTCGGCGGCGGCGGCCCGGCACGTAGACGACGTGGGCAAGCGGCGGCGGGGAGATGTATTTGGAGGGTACAATATGTTGGATTTGACCTCGGTCAGGTCTATTGGGCCTTCAGGCCCAATCCTAATCCTAAACTAATCCCTGTTAGTTGCCTTTGATTGGAAGGCAAACTCAGCCCATTTAAGGGCCCGGCCCCACGTCTACAGCACTATATAACTAAGGGGAAACCCCCTGGTTTCCCTAATCCGTGAGTTAATCACGAATTAGTCTTTAGGGTTCTAGTTAACCCTAATCCTATCAATCACTAAGGTGCTGGAAGGCGTGGAAGCTCGGAGTCCCGTTCTTCTACATCTACGTCAAGTTCGTCATCATCTACTTCATCAACACTCAAGCATGAACAGAGAAAACACTGGTAAGTGTTAAGATCTAAGATTCCGCATTAATTAGTGAGTTAGGCGTGATCTAGATCTAGACTAGAGATCCTGTGGTTAAGTTGTTGTTAATCACGTTTATACTATTCTAACAATTGGTATCAGTTAGCCAAACCTAGTCTGGTTTAGATCCCTTGCCCTACCATACTAGATCAGTAACGTCAAACACGTGCTATGTGCTCAGTTAAGTTCAGTTCAGTTTTTCATGTCAGTTTTCATTAGATAAGTGCAAGGATAATCAAGTTATAATGGCACGTGTTAGGGTTCTAAGAGTTCTTACTGCATCTCTCGTTTTGTATCAGTTCATGCATAATTTGTGCAAAATATGTGGAAAATAAGTGTCAATTCAGAGAAATTAGTGAGAGGGGAAGCAAATCTCAGTTTTTCCCCTCCTAACCGAAACCCTACCCTTAGTCATGTTTTAGTTCGGTTTTTATCATATATGCTTACATCTTTAAAAGTTCATGTTTTATTTTATTTTATCATGTTTTAGTTACATATCTACAAGATTAAGGTTTTCGGTTTTAAGTTAATTCGTGCATGTCGCATCATCTCAGCCCAAACCCGAATGATTACATGCATCACAGCCCAAAAACCCATAAGAAAGAAAAAGGGGATTTCTCAGATTCAAAAAAAAAAGGGTTATGAAACCCTAACCCTAAGGATACTCACTGAGTCCCGGCGGCCGCGCGCGGCATGAGCTCGCTGAGCGCGCGACCGCCGCCTCCCTCTCCGGCCGCCGTGGCGCCATAAGACCCCGGCGGGCGCTCTCGACGAACCGCGCGCACCCCGCACGCGGCGCGCCGAGAGAACCCACGGAGACCAAGCCACGGCGGAGCTCGATGAGAGCGAACGCGCCCCTAGAGGAGGCTCCTACGGACGGCGCCACCGCCGGCCATGGAGCTCCGGCGGAGTCCCTCGACGGCGCTGCGCGCGAGACGCACGCAACTCCGGCGAAAGAACCCGCGGACACCGGGCGGCGGCAGGGCACAAGGAGTGCGAGGGCTCGGTCCTCGGAATCTAAGCCACTCACTCGCCGGAGACGAGGGAGAAAGCGGCGGCGGGCGGAGAGCGGCCGCGCCGCCGGCGGCGCTGAGGAAGGAGCTTTGGCTCGGGGAGGAGGAAGAAAAGAATTAGGGTTTCCTCCCTCCCCGCCGTTTTCGGCTATTTAAGCCGCGCCCGGTCGCTCTCAGCTGTCCGATCGGATGGACGACTGAGATGCGAGCGGAGCGAGTGGCGATGCTGGCTGGGCCGCTTCGGCGGCCCGCCCGTCGGATGATGGGCTGCAGGCCCGTTAAGAGAGCGTGCGGGCTGCGTTAGCCAACTGGCTGGGCTGCGCCGAGCAGCGAGCCGCGTTTCAGCCGCGCGCGCGCGTGCGACTGGGCCGGTGGGCCGTTTTATCCTTCCGTACGTGGGCTGCTTCGTGCGATTATGGGCCGCACCGGGCTGAGCGCTTTTCTAAGTCACTGTGCGCGCGTTAGTGGGCTGTTTTTGGGCTATGGGCCGAATTTTAGTCACAGAAATTGAGTTTATCTTTTATTTAAGTTTTCAGTCTCTTCTCTTTTAAGAATACCATTTATTTCAGCACTATGTTAAGTTAATTATTGCATGAGTAAACTTTTAAGTGATTGATGTTTCTTTTCATCTTTAAATTTTAATAAATTAAGTTTCAAGTTTAAGTTTTAAGATTTAAGTTCTAAGTTTTTTGCTTCCGCTTTAAGTATAAATTATTTCTTGCATAAGAAAGTTAAGCATTAAGTTATACTATTTATTTAAGATGTATATTTAAGTTTTTGACCTTTCAGTTTTCATTGGCTCATTATTTTCAGTGAAAGTTTATTTCTTAATTGCAAATTAAGTTTTGAGCTATTAAGTTTTATTTAAGTTTTATTTAATTATGCACTGATATATATATGTAGAGTTTTATGTCGTGTTTTTCTACTTGTTACTTTTATGCAATTAAGAAATGATAAGTTTTTTAATATGCTCATCAAATAAAGTTTTTTTTTAAGTTTTTCATGAGCATGATATCTTTATGGTGCATTTTATTTATTTTCTTGCACTGTTTTTCCTTACCATTAAGTATCTTTTAAGTTTAAGTTTAAATTTAGAATAACTTTATTTTAAGAAATGCTTTTGTATTAGCATGTTATTTAGAATAGTATCCATTATGATTAAGTTTTGCCATATTTTCGTATAAGTTAAGGTTAAACTTTGCATTATTTGTTTGACATAAGTTAAGCTGAAAGTTCATTTTCTTTCCACCAAGTGCATTTCGATGCCTCTATTTGAATGGAACCACCGGGAAGTTCATTTAGAGTAAACTTGTGATTAATTCAACCACCGTTGTTTAATTATGAGTTTAAGTCAAGTTTCGCTTGTTTTCCCCACCGGTGATTGCAAGTTGTTACTTGTTTGCGTGATTTTAATCAGACCACCGTAGGGTTATTTTCATGCTTTTATGTGCATCTTCTTGTACTTTACTGAGACATACTTTATTTACGAATTTTCAGTTGATTATTCAAAGTTGCTAAGCACCATTAAGCATTATGATGGCACAAACTTCCCTAGTTGGAATCAGGATGTGCTAGGCATTCTCAAGACCTTGGATCTTGATTATGCGTTACGTGAGGATAAGCCAACTGCTCCAGCGGTTGGAACTCAAAATTATGTTGATAACATAAGTGAGTACAACTCAAATTCAGAAAAATGGGAGAGATCCAATGACTTGGCTAAGATGGTCATTAGACATACCGTCATTGAGGCCTTGAGAGATTCTTTTCCTACTGAGATCAACGGTAAGGAATTATCAGTTAAGGAGTTTATGTACTCAATTGAGGAAATGTATAAGCGTAAGTTAGCCACTTTCCTCGTTAAGAAATTAGTGACCTCATGTTACAATGGTCAAGGTGCATTAAGGGCGCATGTTAATAACATGGTCTACATAGCTGAAAAGCTAGAAGTGCTTGGGATTCATACCTCGAGTTCAATGCTTTCGCATTTGATCACTGCTTCCCTCACTGAGAATTATGCCCTAGGTGTATGCAACTTTTGTAAGGAACCCGGACACATGCAAAGTTGGTGCCCCGGATTAGCTACATGGCTTCAGAAGAGAGGTAATTAAATTATCTTATAAGTTTTATTAAGTTTATTTGTTCCCACCCATTTTGGTGGAATAACTCAGGTGTTTCTACACATATTAAACCTTCTTCAGGTATTCATCGACCTTAAAGGAAGGGATATTCAGGGGAGCAAATTCTACAAGACTTCATCAAAGTCAAAGACTCTGGAGCCTCACATTAGCATTAAGTCATTAGTTTTAGATTTATTTCCAGCTGATGATGTACTTTAGATTAAGAAATAACATATTTGTTTTCTGTGATGAGAAATTCTGGATATTTGTGTTCTCAATAAATACATAATCAAGTTCTTTTAGTGCTTATTTTTCATCACAATTGTCTTTGACTGATATTTAAGTTAAATGAGTTAAGAAGTGATGAGACCTTGTCGAATATGTGGCACACTCACGTTTAGACCACAAATTCGAAGGGGAGAATGGAATGTCTCATCAGTTTTGAGATGCTCCTGCTAACAATACTAGTTAAGAATTGCTCTCGTCTAGTAGAGTTATAATTTTCTTTCCATAATATTTTATTGTCCATAAGTTTTAATGGCAAAATTAAGAATAAGTTTTATAATACTCGCTACATCTCATTGCTTCAATTAAGAATAAGTTTATAATGCGAGATATAATACCATTGTAATAGGAGTCATACTCCACAATTACCAACTGCCTCAAATAAGTCAGGTGTGATTTTATTCTTTATTCTGGCCACCGCTGGATACGGGATAATTTTCACCGGTTCTGTTGTTCTATCCATTCTCTGGCCACCGCTGTTATGGATTAGTTCAATTTGAATCAGAGACGGTTGAAGTATGATTTATGTTCATGATTCTGGCCACCGCTGTTTTATGAACATTTAATCATAGCTTTGCTTCTCTAGTTCATCTTCTGACTACCGCTGATGTGGGCTAGATTAGCAAGGGAAGTTCATCAGTGGTATCTAAGAAAGATATAGTAAATGTCGTGCCAAAGATAAATAAGTTAAAGAGCATCCATTGTAAATTACTTTAGATAAGTTTATGGTTCGACACAATTAATATTCTGGTTATTCAGAATTCAATGGAAGCTCACTAAGAAATAAGGAAATGGGGGAGAAGAAAAATCTTAATGAGATATAGGATAAGTTTTCTCTATATTGATGATTTAAGATAAGATATATATACATATATGATTTTCTCATATATATTTATATTGTGCCATAAGTGTCTCCTCCGCTCTCTATCTAACTTTGTTGAGGATATACATTAGTTGTCTAACCATAACAGAGATAAGTAATGTTTTATGATAAGTTAAGTATTGGACACAAAAGTGAGAGCCTCAATTATTTTAAGTTTATAATAAAGAGGTCATAAAGGAGTCTGTGAACTTTAACATAAGTATAGTTATTTTTCGTAGCAATTTTCTAATGGAGTCAAAGCAGTAGGCTATGATGGGTCTACAGTTTTGAAAGTGATTCCAAAAGAAACTAAGATGCTAAGTTCATAGCTCACAATAATTTTGTGTGTATCATGGGCAACCATGATTCATTTGTAAAGGCTAAGGTGGATTAATTATTATCCTGATACTCTAAGGTGAATGTTTTTCTCCATAAAGCTAACATTATTAAGTTTGCATTCCAACAACGGGGAAAAGTTTTCATCATATCATAAGATGCATCTTAGTGAAGCTCTCCTAAGTTCTGGGGAGTATGACACTGAGATGGGACCAAAGTGAGGATTAGGATTGTCACTAAAGGGCAAATGTTAAGAGTAGCTCTGAAGTGATTTCAGATAAAATGTGAATGCATACACAGCTACGCCTGTTTTCTTTGCGTAATATAGCAAATTTTATCATAAGTATAAAGGTTAATTCTAATTAAATGGGAAGACGTTCCTAATGCTTCAATTAGAAGCTATATGCTAAGATCTATAAGTGATTGACTTAGCATGACAAGCCGGAATGCTTGACAAATTTTCACTAGTCTTAGTCCAGGGGAGGTCCACTGGAAAAGGTGTATAAAAGTTTAATGCACCAAACTAACATGCTTATTTAATTAAGTACTATTCAGATAAAGTTTTGTAAAAGTGTATGGATGTAATTGTGCACATTAAGTTTACGTCCTTCACTCTTACGGATCTGAGCGATTCTGCAGAAAGCTCTAAAACAAGATTAGCATAATTAAGGCTAATTTTGTATGGCATGATTTAGGCAGGCATATTAGATATATTCCGGTGTTATTAATGTATTAACATTGATTTCAAATCAATGCCGCTGTATTTGATTACAGTATTCCTTTCAAGTAATGACATATAGTTGACAGTGTCAAGTACATTGACAAATATATTGTTATGAAAGAAGGGTCCCAGGATCAAGTCATTTTAATGCTTTAAGTGAATTGCTAGCAACATGACTAATTGAAGGTTTTTGTCTCTTATCCTATTTTCGCGAGATTAGTATGGATTTGATGATTAACCTCATATATGATTCTGGATGAGGCCGAATTAATAAACTCCCAAATAAGTTAGTAAGTGTTCTATCAAGATATTATAGTGGACTTTGGTTAATGATGTCCCGGTATGTCTGTCATGTCTGCCGATGACTCATTCACTGGGTTTTGCTATTGTATTGAGTGTGAACATAAAGCGAACGCAAGTAAGTTTAAGATTAAGACTGTTCGATTCAGCGGGAGATTATTGATCTGTGTATATCCACCTTCACATGATCAATGAAATTGAATATTATAAGAATAAGTTGTTGACCATCGGTCAAGGGGGAGAATGTTGGATTTGACCTCGGTCAGGTCTATTGGGCCTTCAGGCCCAATCCTAATCCTAAACTAATCCCTGTTAGTTGCCTTTGATTGGAAGGCAAACTCAGCCCATTTAAGGGCCCGGCCCCACGTCTACAGCACTATATAACTAAGGGGAAACCCCCTGGTTTCCCTAATCCGTGAGTTAATCACGAATTAGTCTTTAGGGTTCTAGTTAACCCTAATCCTATCAATCACTAAGGTGCTGGAAGGCGTGGAAGCTCGGAGTCCCGTTCTTCTACATCTACGTCAAGTTCGTCATCATCTACTTCATCAACACTCAAGCATGAACAGAGAAAACACTGGTAAGTGTTAAGATCTAAGATTCCGCATTAATTAGTGAGTTAGGCGTGATCTAGATCTAGACTAGAGATCCTGTGGTTAAGTTGTTGTTAATCACGTTTATACTATTCTAACACAATACATGCAACCGTTGCAACTGAGATCTGATTCAGGGGTAGAATATTTTACAGGATGTTAAAATATTTTTTTAGAGGATGAAATATAGAGGAAACCGTTGCAAATAGTCTTAGGGGTAGAATATTTTACAGGATGTTAAAATATTCTTTTAGAGGATGAAATATAGAGTAAACCGTTGCAAATAGTCTAAGGGACCAAATCTATTAAAAATCAAAGAAGTTTACAGCCATGGAAGGTTGTGGAGATCATGGTTGTACTTCACTGCCTCGGTACGCTGCAGGGCGCCTCGCAAGCCGCGGTGTGCAGGGTCGCCATCCATAGCCGAAGCTCCCTCTGCTCGTGGTCTTGTAAACGACAGGGAGGATGACAATTGACAATGCATGCGGCTGTGAAGAAGACGATGGGGATGAGATAAGGATAGGAAAAAGTCCAAATTACTCCCCTCAACTATAAGAAAAGTCCAGTTAACCCCTTAAAATGTGTTTTTGTTCAGTTTACCCCCTAAACTATAACGTTTCGTTCAAATTACCCCCTAATACGATTTGTATTTTTTGTTTCTCCATACGTGAGTGAAGTCTTGAGTTCAAATTTTACAGGGTGCTAGTCGACATCATAATGTATATTAGAAAAATATGTTACACATTTTTGTCATTATTTTTCACATAATTTTGTATCTCAATGATTAATTTATTATCAAATATCCTACCATATGAAAATAATAATAATAATAAATTCATGATGTATTTTTTAAACAAGTGTTATGATGTGTATTATTAACTCGCAAAATTTGAACTCAAAATTTCACTTGTACATAGGGAAATAAAAAGGACAAATTGTATTAAGTGGTAAGTTGAACCAAATGTCATAGTTTAGGGGGTAAATTAAAACAAAAGATACTTTAAAGGGTTATCTGGACATTCCTTATACTTGAGAGGAGTAATTTAGACTTTTTCCATAAGGATATAGATGTCCAGATGGGCCAGACACGACGGGTAGCACGAGGCACAACATAAAAAAAATGACACTAACATGATGTTGTAGTGTCAGTGCCGGCACGACACCATGGTCGTGTCGTGTTTGGGCCGCGACCTCGACACGCAGTGCCAGCACAAACACGACACGGAAAAAGAGATAACCCATCTAAACACGACTAGTTTTGGCCTGCTAGCAACTAACCGTTGGGCCTGGCCTGCTAACCGTTGGTGGCCCACTAACGGCCTAGCGGCCCGCTCAGCCACCCCGGCTACTATATAAGCAGCGGCACGCGGGTGGCTGCCAACGCTAGCTCGTTTCCCCTCGCCGTTTCAGCCTCCACCCGCCTCGTCTCCTGCTCTGCGCCTCTACCTGCCTCCCCCTCCCTCTTACCTTCTTCCTCTCCGGCAGGCGAATCTCCGCCGTCGCGGCTGATGGAAGGCAGCCTCTCCGCCTCGCTCTCTGGCCAGCGAATCTCCGCGCGCCACTGGCCTGCACCCCCGATTCGTCAGGTATTGTTTTTTCTTCTTTCTTGTGTGTTCTTTCTTTCTTCTTTCTTTCTCGATTTTGAATTTGTCTTCTCGCTAGGACTAGCAGCTCAAACTCCGTATCATTTGTGATCCTCTCTCCACGTGATGATCATGTTATAAACATGTGATTTTGGGATGATCTATTTGAATACATGATTTTTTGTGTGTATATATGAATTTGTCTCTCTATTTTTGTGTGTATACATGAATTTGGCGATGCATGGGCGAGCACGACACGCCGTGCCTCCCATGCTGCCATGCCGGCACGACAAGGGGATCAACGTGTCGTCGTGTCTATGCCGATGAGCCCGCACGACGTGCTGACACGCCACGACACGAATAACACTCGTGCCCAATCGTGTCGTGTTACACTGCGTTCGTGCAGTGTCGTGTTGGACGGCCCAGTTGGCCATCTAGGGGTCCTTTTCTTTTTTTATTTTATTTACCTCCCGTTCTGCTACATCCTTTCACAGTTTAGGCGGGTCCATGGACCAAATGGGCCCAACATTCACTGACAGACTAAGCATTTGAATAATAACGGCAAAAGGAAAGCATGCATATTTTTTTGTCCTGCCTAAGAGAATCTCCAATAGCTCTTGTATTTTGTTTGTTAAATATGAGAATTGTACCCTTCTGTAAAAGTAGAAATCCCTCCTAGTTCAATGGCCTAATCCAAGAGACATGCTAAAACGTGGCCTCTATAGCAAACGGGCAGCGTTGGGCAAAAATAGCAAGCGAGGATGGTAGGATAGCAATCCTCGATTTATACCAAAGCAGATAGAATCCTTTTCTTTTTTTAGCCAAAGGAAGTCAATATACAAGAGCTCTTGGAGATGCTCTAATTAAAGATTAAATACTTTGTTAGACGGTCTAGCTATTTAATGATATGATGTTAATGCTGATGTACTAAGCAAAGAGACAAGTGACACATATTCCTCCGTTCCAAACACCCATTCCTTCTTATGAAAGTTTTGTGTTTTTCCAATTCTAGAAAGTGTTTTTCCAATTCTTTGTTTTGAACCTACACTCCATTATTCTTATTCCTACGTTTTTTTTTTCAATCCTCTATTTTGAATTCATAGTTTCAAACAGGTCCTAAAGGAAAAGGATTGTAAGAGTCTCTCTAATCTAGCTCCATTCGGCTTCAGCCCCACCACTTTAGACCACTGTAGCTGAGCCAGGAGAAGCCCAGCAAACCTAGCTCCATCAGCTCTTCTTGTCTCCTAGCAAAATTTAGTGGAGCTGGAGTCGTTTTTCTCGTTACTACGGCCCTGTTTGGCATGGCTCTAACTCCACATTTTCTTGCTCCACTCCACAACTCCAGCTGGAGTTAGCACTGCATAGAGTTAGAGTTGTCTAGAGGAGGTGTTTGGCTAGAATGATACTCCAGCTCCAAAAAATAAGATTTAAAAAATGGATTGTCATTTCTACCCTAACTAATGGCCCCATCTGTCATCCTCTTGTTCTTATCTTCTTCCTCGAGTTAGCTAGGCAGGGCGAAGGCCGAGGAGTGTCGGGCGTAGGCCGCGCAGTGGCGGCGGATCGAGGGCCGAGCGAAGGGGGGCGCGCGGGACCGCGCTGGCCGGGGCAAAGGCAGCGCGCAGGAGTCTGGACGGTCTTAGGCATGCCCATGCGGCGACCGGGCCAGGCGGTTCGGACGGCAGCCATAGCTGGAATTGAAGTCAAAATAGACTATTTTAGTTCAATTTAGGTGCGGAATTGAAATCAGAAAGACCTCTCGTATCGCTAAATCAAAGAACAAAAGAAATAAATAATCAAAGACAAAGATGGATATGGATCTCATTGCTGCTGCCGTGAACACGTGCGGGTTCTGGATGGCACCACCTCTGCTCGGTTCTGGATGGCGATGCGTGAGGGAAGCTCTGCACCGGCCTCCCGAGCCTGCCTCGCCTCAACTCGCCCCGTGCTCGAGGATCTCTGCCGAGAATTTTTTTAATTTTGACCTTTTTATAACTTTATTTTAATACTAATCCATACGGAACGGTATTTTCAGATCTGACCCTTTTGGCCGCGCCGATGGGCCCAGCGCGGCAGGATAACGTTGTCGCGCCACATGCGTCGGCGCGGCGGGCCTGCCAACGTGGCGCGACGAGACGAGGTGGAGGCCCCTTGCCGCGCCACTGCATGTGGCGCAACAAAGGAGCCTCGTCGCGCCCCCACGCCTGGCGCGGCAGGAGACCCCGCGTCCTATTTGTCCACTTTGAATCATCTAAATAAAATAGCGTTTGATCTTCGAATACCACGAAACTTTGCGTGCACAATATTTAAGATCTAAACGATCCATTTTAGTAACAAGCACAAGTCTACGTGCTATATATTTTGAAATATATAATTTCAAAGTAGTCTATATATTATGCCTATATTTCTCTTCGGGCACAAGTTAAACTTACTCACTTTAGCTTATCTTAATAAAATAGTATTTACATTTTAAATGTCTCGAAATTTGGCATGTACAATGTATGAGGTGTAAATATTCCGCTTTAATAGCATCCACAAGGTCAAGCGCTACATATTTTGAAATTTATAATTTTAAAATAGACTATGTATTATTCATTTGTCCCCTTTTTAAATGCTGCTGGTATGACAAGAACATATTATGCTGCTGGGACAAATGGATAATACATAGTCTACTTAGAGCTAGCACTATCTCTTATCGTTGGGAGGCCTTATCTGCGAGCTATTTTCAACGATCAGCACTGTTCGGGAACCACACACATGGGAAAAAAGGGCGATAGGAGTGAACAAATGTGTGACCCCACCTCACCAGCACCTGCCTACCTTGGTCCTTGTGAGAACGCACGGCTGCCGACATGCAGCGCGCCTGGCCGACTTGGTCCTGCTGCCTTCAGGAGAGTACACTCCATCTATATAATGAGTTATTTTTTCGTCTACATTTAATATAATGAGTTATTTTTTCAGGAAAAAAATCGCGTTTCATCTAAGCAGGGCCTTTGACCAGCACATACAGTAATTGGGAGAGATGACGTACTGTACTGTACGATGGTAGATTGCATTGATGGGCCTGCTGCCATCTGCCGTGGCGGTGCCAAACAATCACGTGATCCAAGCAGCACCATTGATTGCACGGTCCCCTTTTTCTTCGTCTCGCTAGCTCTTTTGGTGCCAAACAATCTCGTTGCCTTCCTGCTCATAGATCAGATGAGACATTCAGAAACAAATAATTAATAATGGCTAGCTTGGTGGCGCTGTACGTGACCATCTGCTCCGTGCTCTTCATCGCCTCCAAGATGCTCATCTCCTTCCTGCTGTACAAGAGGTGGGCGCGCAAGAAGCGGATCATCGACAACAGCCTGGCCGGCGGCAAGATGGTGATCTTGGGCTGCAACAGCAACAAGGCGCTGCAGTCGGTGAGCCCCAAGTCGTTCCTGGGCATGCTCACGGGCCTCTCCAGCAAGGACGTGATCGGCGCCGGCGGCTACGGCACCGTGTACCGCCTGCGGGTCGGAGACAGCTGCTGGCTGGCCGTGAAGCGGCTCCACCGGGGCAGCGCGGAGATGGAGCGCGGGTTCGAGCGGGAGCTCGAGGCCATGGCCGACATCAAGCACCGCAACATCGTGCCGCTGTGCGGCTACTACGCGGCGCCGCACTTGAACCTGCTCATCTACGAGCTCATGCCCAACGGCAGCCTGGACGCCCTGCTGCATCTTCAGCAGCAGCAGCAGCAGCTAGGGCTAGGCTGGGAAAGGCGGTACCGGATCGCCCTTGGCGTTGCCCGCGGGCTCTCGTACCTCCACCACGACTGCATCCCCGCCGTGATCCACCGCGACATCAAGTCCAGCAACATCCTCCTCGACCACCGCATGGAGGCCCGGCTCTCCGACTTCGGCCTCGCCACCCTCATCACCAAGCCCGGCGGCAGCCACGTCACCACCCTCGTCGCCGGCACCTTCGGCTACCTGGCGCCCGAGTACTTCGACACCGGCAGGGCCACCACCAAGGGCGACGTCTACAGCTACGGCGTCCTCCTCCTCGAGCTGCTCACCGGCAAGAGGCCCACCGACGAGTCCTTCCTCGAGAACGGCACCAGGCTCGTCACCTGGGTCAAGGAGGCCACAGAGGACAAGCGCCACCTCGACCGCGCCGTCGACCAGGCTCTGCTGCCGCTGCTCCCCGCCCACGACCACCAGCTCAGGCTCGTCTTCTCCGTCGCCGACAAGTGCCTCGACTCCGACCCCGCAAACAGGCCAACCATGGCGCAGGTCGTCAACATGCTCCACCAAACTTAATCGGCTAGCTACTGCTGTAGTGTATATTGTGTATACCAACGTAAGTACTATATATGAAATGATCATCGATCCTCATCATATAATGGATTGGCTTCCTTGGCGGGATTGGCTTCTCTAGGATATGCACTGCGATTTTGGCGACGGGCATTTGGGCAATGAGAGTTCCGACAAATGTGAACTTCTTCGCGTGGCTATACTGCAAGATTTATGAGCAGCCCCTCCATCACAACCGTCAATGCCACCACTCTGAAACCATGCATGTGACTGTTCTTTTCCTACACACCTTCGGCAAGACGTTTGGGACAATGTTCTGCTGATCATCCTCTGGCGTCTTTGGAATAGCCGCGGAATGAACTAGTGTTCCACAGTTTCAATACCACAATTATACTCTAGCTGATCGAGAATAATGTACTACTAGTTCACTACTAGAAAAACGACCTTTCGTCCACACACGCTAGTACCGATTTCTAAAAATCTGATACTAAAGTGACACGAAGCCATCATTTTAGTACCGGTTTCAAACTTTGAAAGCCTCTAGAGCCATTTTAGTACTCGACTGTAACCCCAACTGGCCAACCTATATGGTGGGTTGGTCTCCCCTTGACAAATATGGTGAGTTGGGCTCCCCTCGACAAATAAAGGAACCCCTATATGGTGGGCTTATCGGCCAGACCAATATTATTAGCCGTCCCTTGTATATAATTGGATCGTTCACGCTCATTGTCTTATTATAAGTAGGACACACGTACGATGGAACTATCATAGCTAGCAACAAGGTGGGGCAACCCCCACCACTACGGGAGAAACGAGCAACGATCTCCGCACTTTAGTGCCGGCTGGGCGGAGCCGGCACTAAAGGGGGCCTTTAGTACCGGCTCCAAGCAACAGTGACAAAGAAACCACGTTAGTACCAGTCAGAGGCACCAGCCGGCACTAAACAATGTCATTTAGTACCGGCCAATAAAATCATCCGGTACTAAAATGACGCGTCCATTTAATACTGACCAATAAGACTAGCCGGTACTAAATGAGATCATTTAGTACCGGCTGTACACCTGAGCCGGTACAAACTTGTCCACGCGCCGCTGCCTCCCGTCCTTATCTCTGTAACACACTGAGACCTCTCCGTCCTATCTCTCATTCTGGTTCTTCTTCATTATCTCATTCTTCTACCTTCCTCTCACATTTCTCTCTCTCTTCTTGTCCAGGGCCTTGCGGGAGCGGCGGCCTGCGGGACGCGACAGGTCTAGTGGGAGCGAGGAAGCACGGCGGCCGACGGGGAGCGAGGAAGCGCGGCGGCCTTGCGGGAGCGACGGGCGGCGGGGCGCGACGGGATTGCGGGGCACCGTGCGCGGGAGGGCTCCTAGAGGCAACCTCTGGCGCGTGGCGGCCGGCAGGAGCGTGGGGCGTGGAGGCGTCCTGGCCTCTGGCTGCGGGCGCAGGTGGCCGGGTCGCTGGCAAGCCTAGTGACTTTTATGAGATTTTTCTTGTGACCGTGACTGAAATTTGTGTGATTTTTATGATATTATGATTGTGAGATTCATTTGGTTGTGTGATTTTGAAACTTGTTCATGGTTTTTTGACCGAAGTCAGTAGGGGAAGCCCCAACCTATTTCTTTACATAATTTTTTTATTCCAGACGCAGCTAATTCGCTCCCACAGGGAGTCGAACCTGGGTCTGCTGGATGTTACTCATGTGCTCTAACCACTAGACTAGAGACCCTTTCACGATACTTGTTCATGGTTGATTGAGAAAATGTGAGAAGAAAGAAAAGAAAAGAATAAATCGTGGTAGGCAGGCCGGTAAATTAGTACCGGCTGGTAACACAGCGACTGGTACTAAGCCGTCCTGTGACCGGTACTGAAGGTCCCGGCGACATTCTGGATAAAAATATTGTAGTACTTTTGATGAGCAATATAATTATATTCTAGTCGATCGAGAATAATGTACTACTAGTTCACATTTCTGAAAAAACGACCTTTCGTTCACGCACGTTAGTACCGATTGCTAAAAGTCCGATACTAAAGTGGCACGGAGCCATTTTAATACCGGCTACAAACTTCGAAAGCCTCCAGAGCATTTTTAGTACTGGACTATAACCCCAACCGGTCAACCCATATGGTGGGTTGGGCTCCCCGGCCTCAACAAATAAACGAACTCCTAAAGCGGCCAGGCCATATTATTAGCCGGCCTTTGATGTATAATTGGATCGTTCGCGTCTTATTTTTAATTTTAGTAGTATATATATAAGTAGGACACATGTCCGATCGAACTGTCATAGCTAGCAACAAGGCCGGCATGCCAGTTGACATGCATGGTGCGTGACACAGAACCAAATTCTTAAGTTGTTCTTATTTCTGACCAAACAAGTGTACTACATACTAGGCCAGATCACTAAATACTAGGAAGACGAGATGCCAAGATGTAATTGTCCCGGACGGCAGTCATCAACAAGATGCCAAGAAGACACATCGCATTGATATGGACCAGGTCGATCAGTTATCATATCATCAGGTGGATGGAATGGTACGGACGATGATGCTCCCTCCAATGCGCGCTGGACGATCATGCTTGTTTCGAAACGAGCCAAATCAAAGAGTATGACAAAGGGAATCGAAGATTATTCTGGCTCCAGGATCCTGTTATTATTATTATGTATCCTACCTACTAGGTAATTTGTATCAACAGCTAGCTAGCTAGCTAGCTAGCTGCATATATATGCCTTGTCTTGATTGGCAGATCGAGAAACTAATTATATAAACCCTAAATATATGAATCGAGAGAAGAGCAAGAAAAATGTAATGAATGAATACAACGTGTGCTGCTAGCTGCAAATTAAAGTGCTAATAACAAAGCAAATGAAATCTCTTCGTCGCGCGTTTGATATATATATATGATGGATGTATGTAGTATTAATTCACTGGGTGTCGCTGTTGGTGCTGTTGCTGGTCGCCGTGTTGTTGCTGCTGCTCGTGACATTGTTGTTGTTGTTGCTGGCGTTGACGCCTGCTGCTGCTTGCCCGTGATGCTGCTGCTGGCCTGCGCCGCCGCCTATGATGGAGGTGATGGCTGCCGCCAGCGCCACCGTGAAGTTGGGGTCTGCCGTGATGGCGGCCGCGGCGGCGCTGACGGTGTCGATCGGCGGCCTGGTCGCGTCCGATGACGCTGTCGAGGACATGTGCAGGCCGGAGAACTTGGACTGGTTGTAGAGCGGCGGCGGCGCCTGCAGCAGCGGCATGTGCGGCCGGTGGGTGAGGTCGAGCGTGACGGTGGGGAAGGGCGCGGAGGCGGAGATGGTGGCCATGCTGCTGGAGGAGGAGCAGGAGGGCAGCACGGCGCGCGCCAGGAAGCTGTTGTCGGCGCTGGGCATGGAGCCCGAGAGCAGCATGGACGCGGCGGCGGAGGTGGTGGAGGCCATGGCCATGGCGGCGGGCGGCAGCGGGTGGTTGTGCGTGCCCTCGTAGGTGGTGATGAGGATGGAGCGGTCCTCGGCGCAGCGCTGAACCTGCATTGCAGTTGAGTCGTCGGTCGTCGGTCAAAACAAAAACCCCGGGTGCGTACGTTGCTTGTTTATTTGACATAATTATCATATACTATGTAAATATGAGCTGTACGTATTTGACCGGCCAGCAGCTAGCAAGCGAGGAATTGAAGCAAGCTAGGAAAATAATGGATTATTGACTGGGTCGTCGTCGCACCTGCTTCCGCACGGGGCAGGCGTTGGCCATGGTGCATCGGTAGTAGGCTCGCGGGCAGGGGTTGCCCTTGGCCATCTTCTGCCCGTACTTGCGCCACTGGCAACCATCGGCGATCTGCACGTACAGCAAGGGATCTCGTCTCGTGATCGTATCGGAGGATTGCATATATACCCAACAACACGTACAGTTGGAGTTGATTGATTAAATAAACAAATTATATATAAGAAACGAGCTGAGATCGACGACGCATCGCCTGTTGACTTACGATTGGAGCTTCGGAGCGCGCGCGCACCGAGACGCGAGCCTTCCTCATGGAGGCCTGCTGATCAGCAAGCTGCCGCCCTTCCGCCGCCCACGGCAGCGCCTGCTTGGACGACGACGGGCCCCCGCCGCCGGCGTCCGGGCTGTCCTCCTTCTCCACCTCCGTCGACGAGTTGGAAGCAGGCTGCTCTGCCGCCGCCGGGATAGGACTAGGAGTAGCGTTGAGGAACTGCTCCTGCTTCCGCGGCTGCTGCTGCATGAGCGCCATGAGATGCATCTGGAGCGCCTGGTAGCTGGCCGTGACCTGCGCGAGCATCCCCCGCAGCCGCTGGTTCTCCTCGTTCATGCGGCCCAGCTCCGCCTGCAGCTGCTGCTGCGACCCGGATGCAGATGCAGATGCAGATCGATCGTCGTCGTCGTCTTCTTCTTTCTGGGTCGCCGCGGGAAGGAGCTGCATCTGCATGCCCATATATGGTGTCGAAATGGGATCGTCCATCGATGAGCCATGATATATGATACTACTGGCTATTGGCTAATATGATACACGGAAATTAATCCAAGAATTAAGGAGCCAGCAGAGTGTTACATGCACGTACGTTAATGGTGAGGTCCTCCTCCTTGATCGGCGGCGGCTCTGGCGAGCCGGCGACCCTTGAGGAGGTCTTGTGGCCGGAGAAGAAGTCCACCTCGACGGACCTCCGCCCCCTGCCGCCGCCTGGGTCGTCCGCCGACATCCTGCGGCTGTGATCGTTGAGGAAGCAGGCGAGAGGCCGCGGCGACGCGTCGAGCAGGTGGCCCTGCTTGTCCATCCAACGCTCAAAGAAACAAGTAGAAGAAGAAGAGGAGAATTCGGAGGAAACAAAGTCTCTGACCGCTGCCACGGGACGCGTATAAAAAAGCAAAGCTTGGAAAGGGCCCGGCGGCGACTCACATGACATCAGGAGCTGCGTCAGCGCCAACCGTACCTGGGAACGTGGCGCGCCCTCAATGGCCGGCATCAGGAGCTGCTGCCCGGCGACACACACAAAAGATCACAAGAAGAGAAGAGAAATAAAGCCAACAAAGCCAAAGCGCGAGTGGTCGTCGGTCCAACCATTTTCAACATGGCGTTATCGACCGACGACTAGCTGGATCGATCGCATCGGAGTAAGTACGCAGCTATTAGCTCGCAAAGTGATCCACGCAACGCAATGCAAAATATGCCACTACACTCTTTAATAATGTGCTAGCTTTCGTTTCATTAATTTCAAAGCCTGCTATATACATCAAATTAAGAATAAAGCCTGCTATATTCATCAAATCAAGATATGGAAGTAGTAGTTTGTTAGAAAAACTAACGCAGGTGATATAACTTTACAATAGAATCATTTATAATAGAAAATTTTAAAATCAAAATGACTCGTGTGGGCTTTTACGCAGCTTTTCGTTAAAATTAAATCTAAAACCCTCCGAGGACCCATACCAGTTCCACGAAGCTCCCCGCCGGCCGGGACCACCCCACGTGTAGACGACCAGGTCAACGCCGGCTCTTTGACTCGCTCGGTCCGGCCCCATGGATGGAACGGTCCAAGATGCCCACCCGGCCAGGGGTCCCCTTTCTTTTCTTTTTTTTTCTTTTTCTATCTAGATTGGATGGATCGACAGATGCCCATGGGTTTGGAAGAACAGAATAACACGACTGATTGCTCGCTGTAGCTAAAACTGGCTGCAAACCTTTTGCCTTTTATTAGTCTTGGAGAGTCGTCGGTGCACGGCGGCACTGCACGCGAATCCCACGTTACACGGCTAGGATACAACTATACAAGTATGTTATCGTACATACATTTTTTTTCCCCAACATATTGACTCTGTAATAAGGCAGTGTTCGGTTTGTGACCCATCAATTGATGATGCCGCTTTCGCTTTTTAAAATATACTAGCAAAAGTGCCCGTGTATTGCTACGGACAATAATTTTAGTCTATATTCTCAATTTTGATGTTACATGTGAATTTAGAAAATCAACGTAATCTCAACGGAGAACAATATGATGCGTTATATGTACATTGGGTTCGGCATTGCAATGGAAATTTTACTTCAAGTGACAAACATATGAAAAAGAAGCATCTTGATTATCTTGAAAGGACTTAATTTACATAAATCCATTTATATTAAATATTGACATCAATGTATTTAGAGGCCACTTGAAATAACTTTCTTTATGGAAATAAATACAATTGGCAATAATGACATCCTGCAAATACGTCCCCCGCGTCGTCACTCCCAGGAGCGACTCGGGCGGTGTTCCCCACCCTCCACCGCCGCCAACCCCTCCCTGTCTCCCCCCTCCCCCCATGGCCTTCTATCCACCTCGCCGCGCTGGAGCAGAGCACCGGAAGCCCGTGTGCCTGCTATGAAGGCGGCGGCGGGGCTCCTTCCGTCGACCCGGGTTGCTTCTACGAGGGGTCAACGTCGCGGCGGCGGCGGCCGCGAGGACGACGGCGATGGCTGGGGCAGCAGATTTGGCGTCCTAGGGGACCGGATCAGCCCCCCCTCCCCCCGGACGAGAATCTACGCAGAGCGACCGCCGGCGAGGTGGGGTGGCTTCCAGGCGACGCGAGGACGACGACGACGACTGGGGCAGCAGATCTGGCATCCTAGGGGACCGGATCAGCCCCTCCCCCCCTCCCACACCGAGATCTACGCGGAGCGGCCGCTGGCGAGGTGGGGTGGCTTCCAGGCGGCGCGACGGGCGCGGTGCTGGCTCGGTCTCGTCGGAGACGGCGCTAGGGCGCTGTGGAGGCACACGGCAATGGCGACAGCCGCGCACAGACGTTGAGGTGGCACGTTGAGGAGGCG
This sequence comes from Urochloa ruziziensis, assembly GCA_015476505.1. NCBI lineage: Eukaryota > Viridiplantae > Streptophyta > Magnoliopsida > Poales > Poaceae > Urochloa > Urochloa ruziziensis. Next base: position 5,923,102 of record CM027122.1, read on the forward strand.
CGCAGGTGCTGAGGAGATGCGCGGGCCAGTGGCGGGCGCGCATGAGCAGGACGTAACGGTGGAGTGCGGGCAAGGAGGAGGGTGCTCCGATGGTGGCGGCATGAGCGGCTGAAGATAGCGGCCGGCGCGTGTAGACCAGGAGGTATCGGGTGGCCATGCGCAACGATAGTGGGCACAGAAAAGAGTCTGTTCATGGCGGCGGTTGGGCAAGGTGGTGGTGGCCTTGTGCTTGATTCAAGCAGCATGTGGCGGTTGAGTGGAGTGATGTCGTGAAGAGGTTGTGCCATGGTGGCACGGCTAGCCTGTGCGGCTGGTGGTTGCGACGTCGGGGTAGCGTTGCGGCTTGTGACAGAGCGGGTGCACGTCAACGACGCCATGGAGGTGTGGGTGATGGGCTGGCCTACCTCTCTTCTCCTGATATTGCTTCATTGTTGGGTGCATTTGTATGGCAGTGGGTGAAAGTCTTGCGATGATGACGCCTTTAGGCGTCACACTCCTCCTTGGAGGCGTCGACGGGTTGCCTACTATCTCCCCTGGTGTGATCTCATCATGGCGAAAGCCATATGCTTCTATCGAAGCAGAGATGATGACGTCTAAGGACGTCATTTCTCTCATTGAAGACATCGCTTCAAAGGATGTAACACCCCAAATTTTAACTTTTGCAATTATTAAATTTTTTTAGAAATTTATTCGAGTTCATTTAAGGCGTTAAGAATATTCTAGGAGTTCATCTATTTATTTAAGAGCTGAAAATATTTTTCAAAATAATTAATGGACTTAGCTTTGAATTGTTGCATTCATGTCGTTGCATATTTATTTTGAATTGTTTGAATTCAAAGTTAGTTTGAATTGTTGTTTTGGTTTAATTTCAGCAAGTTTAGTTTTGATCCCTGATCTTTTGGGCCCGTTCAGCTTCGCCTCTCGCTCTTTTCACTCGCAGCCCAGCTAGCGCGGCCCAGCCGGCCCATCGACCGTGGCCCCACGTCCGCCCGCTGTTTATGCTTGCGTCGAAGACGTCGTGCGTCGTTTCCATCTTCATCTCATGCTCGCGCACAGCCGTCTTTCCGCCTTTGCCGCTCGCTTGCGCCTGCCATTCTTTCAGCTGCTAACGCATGGGCCCCACGTGTCATCCCCTCCCCACGTCGTCCTCTCATCGGACTCGAGCCCAAGCTCGAGCCTGACTCTGCGCCGCGCTCCACATCCCTTGGCCCCGCACGCCAAGGAGTTTCCTGACCTTTATAAGCCGCGCCGCCATCCCTCACGCACCCCTTTTCCCTAAACCCTAGCATTCGAGCTGCCGTTGCACCGTCGCCGGAACCCTAGCACTGCCACCGCTCGCGCCATCGCTTCCGGTCACTCGTGGCCACCGCCGTCGCCACCATCCGCTTCGTGGTGAGCTCCCACATCATCCTGATGTGCTCAGCGCATCCTCTCATGCCTTGCAGCCTCCAAACGGTCGAGCTCCATCGCTCTGGCCATGGCGCTGCCGTTCGCCTTGCCGCCCGTGCGCCGGAGTCGTCGACCGACATCCGATCCGAGCCGAGTGGCTCAGAACTTAACCTGCGAAGGGTTATGCCCGCCGGTCCGCCGTGGACCAAGTCCACGGCACGGTCCACGACGTCGTCTGTGCCGATATCAGCGCCAACGTCAGCATGGCGTCAATCGTCGTCAGTTCCGCCGCCGCCGTTGGCCGTTTGCAGAGAAAGGCTCGTGTTTTCCTTTATTTGCAGATCGATCCAACCGCAGTTCATGTTCCTTTCTGTCCTTTTATTTATGTTCAGGCGACTAAAAGTTCTAAATCTTTACCATCAAGTCCTTTATCTTGTTTCGATCATATCTTATTCATCTTATATCCGTTTTGTACGAACTTTATATCGTTGGAATCATTGTAATGTGTAGAATATATGTGTGTGGTAATTGTGTTGGTGACTTGTTCATGATGTATTGTTTCTTATTTATTTTCTTTGTTTGCTTGCATGTGTGAATCGTTTAGACGACCCGCGCTTTGCAGACTTCCCAGGAGAGGAGTTCGAGGAATTTGAGCAGCCGTCGGTGTTTGCTGAAGGCAAGTCGCCTTGATCATGCTTATCCTATGCAACGAAACTTACTTTATTGTTCAACTTGACCTTAGTTGCATTTATATGTTATTAATGTTGATGGGAATCCTATGTAAGGTCATGTCTAGCCACCTTTACCCAAATACATTGCCTTAAGGTTTCTAATTAATTTGTCGTAACTCTTGTTTAGTCGCTCAACTATTTAATTGAACCAATTTAATATTGACTTTATTATGCTATGCCTCGATAACAAGATCATTGGTTTAACCGAAAACATGGAGCGACCACCCAGGACATACCGTACAACTGCAGTGCTAATGGGCTTTGGCCTTGACTTAATAACTAGTAAGTAGTAACTCTAGCTTGTGACATTTTTACCTGGACTGGGCAAGCGGGGAGGCATTGACGGTGTATAGCCTGACCCTGTTTAGAGGATGCCTTTGCTAACGTGCGCTCATCAGAGAGGGTTTATGCTTACTTCGATCTGAATCCTTAGCGGACTGTCACTTGTTAGGGAAGCTTCGTAACGGTCTTGTAGTGAATCCCTTGCCATTCACCAAAGGAAGTATCTCATGGGCTTTGCAAACCCCGGTCAAAAGGGTGACGCTTCTGTCGGATAAAATTGTACAACCTTGTAAAGATTAAAACTGTTATAATAGTCGTGCTCACGGTTACGAGTGGACTGGACCCTAACATATATACTATTATCGGAATTTGATCTAAATTGTTTTACTTTATGTTGAGGCTCATGTTCATCCCTATGCTATTTACTTATTTATTCATTAATTGTGGGTGATATAAACTTACATTATGCTTGATTAATAAAACTTGACCAACTAAAATGCTAAAGTGCTTAACCATCCAGCCTACCCTTGATTAAGCCTTTACATGTCATCGTAATTTTTCCCTTGTTGAGTACGACATGCGCTCACGTTTGTTTATTTCATTTTGCAACAACCTACCCAGGTATGTTTAGACGGGGAGAGTGTTGAGGAGTTTCTTGACGACTTCGAGAAGTTTTAGGCTACGCGGCTGCCAAGCAACCACGAGGTCCTAGTGGAGTTTATCGCAGCGTCAAATAAAAGACTTTATTTATTCTTTTGAGACAAGTTTTGAATTGTAAAAATGGTACTTAATACTCTCTTGACATTCTAGCACCGCTGTGATATTCACTTTGTCTATTATATGCGAGGTTTTCTTGGTTTATAGCTTGCATATGAGATGGCTCGTTTTCTTCTGAAATCGGGTGTGACAAAGGATCCCTCAACGCGCCGGGTGTCTGCTTTTTGGAGTGGCCATGGGGTGGTTGGTGGCGTGGGCAGCTTGGCGACAATCAATTGTAGCTACTTGTCAATCGGCTTCGCGGCTTGCAGCGGGCAGTGGCAGCTAATCTTGCATGGCAAGGTTAGTTCAGTGCTAAACAACGTCATGAGACGGCGTAAGCAACTACGATGGTGCGAAAGCTACACGACTTGCAGCGGTTCGCGGCGACCAACTATGCACGACAGTAGTTGGTTTGGTGCGAAACATCGTCAATTACGACGGTGCAATTGGTGACCTTGTAGGTCCTTTGTCTTCGTCTGGTGGTCAGCGCCATTTGTTTGAGTGTGTTGATGGACCGATGGTGGTGGTTTGGCCGTTGCTATGGTGACGAGGGTGGAGGGGCTGCTACGGATGGTAGTTTTAACGCTTGTGTCGATGTCCCAATCCGATCGAGTAGAGTGTAATGAGTTGAGCTCGGCTTGTGTTGATGACTCAATCCAACCGGCCGATGTGTTGTTGAGTTAGTTGTGGGTGATGGCATTGTGCGGCGTGTGTTGATGACCCAATCCCTTCATTTGTTGTCTTGTCCAGTTTGGGCTTCATCTTCTTTTTAACATAATCGGCAGCTCTCCTGCCTGGTTCGTTTAAAAAAACAATTAGCAATGAGCCATATGGTTCAGGTGTTAGAATCATGTACACATGCATGACTTTGTTTTCAGAATTCTGAGTGATGTTGTCCTCTGATCGATCCACTGTGTTTCTACTGTGAAATGAATAGAACAAGCTGAAGCATGCCACTTCAACCAATGTGATTTAGATATCGAAAAAACATAACTGATGTTATAACAATATAAAATCTGAGTTTTTCCAAGGCACTGACAAAAACATATCACAACCATGCGCGAGACTTCTTAGTGGATGGCCTAATGCAGAGTCGATGCCATGTTGCTGACTGACTCCAATGCCTTTGCTCTGCGAAATCCTCACTGGCAAGGTTAGGAATATGTCCCTTTTTCACTTTTCATGTCTTTTCGTGCCTCAAAGATTAGTAATTTATCACTATATGATGCCTTTCGACGATGCTGTACATGCTGATTGAATCCAGCAAGCCCAATCGCACTGCACCCAGGCAGATGCATTTTGTTGTTGTAGACACGTTTACAGTAATCTTATTCTCGCCTAAAAATTGCCATTTGGTTCCACGTGAGTTCAGAGATCTGCATGTTGTGCAGAATGGCAAAGTCATTGCACTGTTGAGCATTGCCAAATGCATGAAACTGTTGCACGGATGCAAAGGCCTACGGAATAAGGAAAAGCAAAAACAGTGTAAACTGTAAAATACTCCCTCTGTCCTTTAAAGAGAGTTGTTTTTATGTGCGTGCCACAAATTTGACTCAATTTGTAGAAAATACGTACAATATTTGTATCTCTAAATAAATTTGTTAAAAAACTAGATTAAAAGATCTTTCAATGATACTAATTACTATGTACCATAAATATTAATAATTTCTCGGGAGTGAGAAAGGCACTCATTTAGGGATGGAGGAAGTAGCTGCATTCAGCATAATTCTACCCTTCACTTTTATACTTCACCTGTAATGACCACTTGTATAGTTGTATTACAAACTTTATTTATGCATGAAACTTTTGCCTTCATGACTTTTGCAGTGTGCCACTTTAACTGCAAAGCAGATTACATCACAGCATATACAGGATTTACCCTGTTCCTGTTGTCATCAAAATGTGAATTGCTCTTCCTACATAAGGTAGCAGCCATTAATTTCAATTACCAATAATAGTCAAAATCAACACATTCGTAATTGCTCAGTAATGACCCAAGCACGGCAACACCGCGCGTTGTTTCTAGTAATAATGTTAGTTTTAGAATGTGACAGGTGGGAGCTTGTTAGGATCGATGTGTTCCTGGAGAGCATGCAGGCAGCAATTAAGAATAGAACAGGAAAGTGGTCACGCTGATTTGCCTTGCTAACGACCATATATAATGTTAGTTCTTCTGCTTATTACAGATTAACAGTAGTTGTGCAGTGCTGCCTGGCATCCGGCCCCCTTTTTTTTTGATACTTTCATCCGGCCCTTTAAAAGGCAAGACCTCACCTCCGTACGTGAATAGTATGAATATGATGGCCTCCAAGAGCAAGGCTGCTGGTGATGCTGCGAGTAGGAGGAGGAGGACGGCTCGCAGTTGCAGGCCGGTGGTGGGCAATGATAAGCCGCCGCTGCCGGTGGTGATCGCTGACGAGTGCCCCAGCGCGATGCGCGCCCACATCCTGGAGGTGCCGCGGGGCCGCGACGTCCTCTCGTGCGTCTCGGCGTTCGCGCGGCGCGGGCAGCGGGGCGCGCTGGTGCTAGGCGCCGCCGGCCGCGTCGCCGACGTGGTGCTCCGAGACCCCACGCTGGTGCTCCGCGGCAGCATGGAGATACTGAGCCTGGCCGGCTGCTTCTTCCCTGCTGCTGCTGCTGCTTTCCCGGCGGCGGTGTTCCTGGCTGGGCCGCGGGGGACCGTGCTGGGCGGCGCCGTCTCGCAGGGAGGGCTGGTGGCCGCCGGCCGGTGGTGGTGATGGTAGCCACCTTTGTCGCCGCCGCGCTCGACAGGCTGCCGCCGTTGCTCTTGCTTCCTGCCAGTAATAGTCAGCAGCGGCAAACAAAGCTTAAGCTAGCTGATGAAGTGATGATGAGCGGAAGTAAATAAACTGATGAGCATCTTGTCCTTAAATCCTCCAAGAATAATGGATTTTTTTCAAACACTAGTACCGTGGTACGTGCCATATACTATAGAAAGAAAATAGAATAAAAAATTTTAATTAAAAAAACAAAATTGGAACGTTACATTGAGTACAAAGTTGACTCGCTCGGTACCGTGATGAACTTGACAGACATCGTGGACACCATGAGAGGCTTCACCATACATCTTGAATGGCTTAGCGGGCTCACGATCTCCAAGCGTGGTGTAGTGGCTTCAGTGTGCGTCACGGTTGCCGGCAACAGCTCGTCGACCACCATGGATAGTGCAGGGACTGCACTTGTCGCCGTGGTGATGATGGCTCGATTCCCACACGGCTCCGGCAACAAAGGTGTCGATGCCAACCTCGGATGCACCGTGGGTTCCGGAGGTCCATGTCTCCGGCGACGCCTAGGCGCAACCGCAGGACCGCGAAGATGAGGCACTCGCAATCGGAATGGAGAAACACAACAAGCAAAGAGGTAGAAGAGAGAGATCTTCTAAACATGACTATCTATTGTGTTAGTGTATTTTTATGAGGAGGAGGGGGCACCTTATATAGATATAGGTGGGTACGAGGGCTAGGGGATGAACCTTGACACCCACGACTATGGTAAACAAACAATTCTCTGATTGACTCCCACAAAGGGGTGGTAATGGGTCCAATTTTTTATAGTAGCAAATTTAAGGATCGGGCTCTAAACGGGTTGGATCAAAATTATATACAAATTTGGCCTACAAATGATTAGGGCCGAGTTGGATCGTGAAGAGAGTATAAGGGCCATGGCCCATTACCACGCCTACTCACACAACTATGCTAAGCAATTAATTCCCTAATTGACTCCACATTTATGGTAAGCAATCAATGTCTTAATTGACGCCCATATGTATGGTAAACAATCAATTTCTTGATTGATTGGTCATTAGGCAACTTAATATCCTTTATGATTGGTTATTAGCCAAGTTAATTGAGGCAATTCTTGATTGATTGGCCATTAGGCAAGTTAATTGAGGCAATCCTTGATTGATTGATTATTAGGCAAGTTAATCGAGACAATCCTTGATTGGTTGATCATTAAGCAAGTAAATTGAGACAATCCTTGATTCATTAGTGCCTCAACTCTTGCACGCATGCTGGAAAGGAAAGAGCACTAACGGAAGAAAATCGTCAAATCGAGAAAGAGGAGAGGGAGTGTAATTTGCGAGCGAGATTGGAAGTGTCGGAGTGGGTAAGAGAAGGCCGTGGTGACACAAAAAATATTGAACGGGGAGACGCGGGCGCCGATTTTCAACGAGGGGAGGACGACTAGATGAATCTCACTCCCTCTTGGTCGTCTGAGGCTGCAGTTTGGCCCTAACTTGTGGGTCCTTTATAAAGGGTAGGGATGTAGAGTTATGAGTGAAAAACAGTTTCAATTTGCTCATCCTTTATTTTTTTAAAAAAGATAATGGATGAATCTGGCTGGAGGAGCAAACTGAAATTTTGTATAGCTTAGTTGTTGGGCCTGGCCCAGTTATAGTGATGAGGCCCACCTGGCGATCCTCCTCCTCCTCCTCCTAGGCTAGCCACCTAGGAGATAGGAGAGATTCAGAGGATGACCTAATTATTTAGGGTTCTCGGCGACTTCGGCGGCGACGGCGGCGAAGGCTTCCACCGACACCGTGTCTCCTCTTCGCTTCCGATTGTTTCTGTCCCACTTGGGCTGACTCAGGGGTTGATTTAACTCAGCTTTCCCGCCTTGGTGGGGTTCTGAATTTGATCTGGGGGAGTAGACGAGGGTGGAGCATGGCAGCTGTGGCAGAACCGCTCAAATTAATTCGGCTTAAGTGCGCTAACCTTCTATTGGTCATCACGCAATTAAAACAGATTAAGATGTCAATCTGTCGGGTCGAGCCCGATGCAACCATGAACAATTACCTCGATCGAAACGAGTCGTGCAAATACTCACTCGAATGTGAGTCCCAGAGATTACAACAATCCACAATTAATTAAAGGTCTCAATTGAGTTACTTTATTACAAACAGTTCAGAGCATGAGGTAACAGTAATCTCAGAGTTTTGAAATGCAGCGGAAACAACTATTTATTCGAAATGGCCGTGGCATCACGTGAAGCCGTCGTGACATCACTCAGAAGCATCCTCGTCCCATACAACGGTCCAACCAGGAGGAAGGGTGGTTGGCCAGGTAAGACCTGCAACCATCTCCTCGAGAGCACTTCCTGAAAACAATTCAACAAGCAAGGCTGAGTATACTAATACTCAGCAAGACTTATCCGTCAGGTGAAAACTACATCACCGACTCCTAGACATGCAAGGCTTTGGCTGGTGGGTTTGTTTTGCCAAAGAGCGACTAAGAGTGGGTCCTTGCTTTCAATATTTTAGCATCAAGTTCTAGTTCGAATTTAACCATTCTAGGTAAGCAACCTGTACTAACCAAGCAAGTGGAGCAAGCAATTAAGCAAGCATCAGGTTTCTTTCCATCGTCATGTTCCACTTCTTACTCAATGCGACAGTACGGTCAAGTAGTCTCATTAGCTGCGAGAAACAGACAGTTCGAACCGATTTCTTAACCTTGCAAGGGGGACCCAAACACACGGATCATCGCACTCAGCCAAAGGCTAGCGCTACCAGTTAGTTCCCATCAATCCTCCAGTTGCGTCCAGAGCCAAGCTTCCCTGGCATACGAAGTCCAAGGTCAGCCGAACCGTACACTTGCGCCCTTCGTATCCACATGTTCGAGGCATGGGAAAGAAGTTCCCGATAGGAGCAGCGAAAGTCCGCACACCGAATTCATGTAGGTACTAAACTTACCGACCCCATAGAATCAACAAGTGCTTGGTACGTTCAAAAACTTAACCAGCAGTACTGTACCTTTCGACCTTAACCAATTTTAGCATACACGGACGGGACACCTACATGACAAAAATCCCTGCCCATCATCCTTATGATTCCAACATAAGTAAGGCAGGTAATTCCTATATCTCGCGAGTGACAAGAAATCACTTGACTTTTACCGAGTCCTTATAGCATGGCAGCTATCGACCTATCATACTAGTATTGCAAAGCATAGGTACCTAGGATCATACAACTAAGGTTTCAATTTAACTCCTGAAACGTAAATGCACAAGCAAACTTAACAAACATAGTTGCAAGATTTAGAAACATGGGACATGCTCCGGGGCTTGCCTTAATCCTGAGCTAGGTTAGTTTGGCTTCTCCGGACTTGGTTCGATTCTTGACTTGCTTGCGACGAAGTTCGGCTCCTCCTCGAGCGGTACTTCTCCTTGCGTCGGGATTAGCTCGTCCTTTCCGTCAGCGAGAGTCGTTCCTATACGAAATGCACATGCATAAGAGAATGTTGTTATATCGAGCATCGCGTTTCACACGATAAACCCGGGGTGTATTGAGTGACACATTCACCTGGACAATTTTGGTCTGACCTTCCCTTTCTTTAATTAAGTTTGTAGTTACTCATTAAAGTATTTGGGGGTGTGTGATGGTGATTGTGTACACATCTAATAGGATTTAACCTTGATTTCTTCACAAAACAGCAAGGGTGCGTGTGGTGATTTGTTTATTTTATTCAATTAGCTTAAAGAGATGATTTATTTTTATTTAGCCTTTTAAGCAATGAACTTCAACAATTTATTCTGGCAGTTTGGTTCTTTAATTTAATGTGAGAAAATTACAGCAGGCTACTGGTGGTTTACTTGATTTACTGACCAAAAACTAGGCCAAGATCATGTATGTATTTACCACAGTAAATCAAACAAGGACTGCACACTAGCATCAAAAATAAATCTTAGTAAATCACACTATCAACAAATGATCCTTAGAATTTTACCAGAGCATATCCTAGTCTAAACATGGTGACATGCCAAAGGGTAGCTTTAAAACACTCAAGGATCTTGCTGTTTGAACTACCCAAGATTAAACTGTTATTAATTAAAATAGCACGCTGAACAGATTAAACCGAGTTCAAACTTTTATCACAGATATAACAGGATGTAATCAAGTCACTGCAAAAAGCTGGGATTTAATTACTGAACAGATTAATTACTAATATTCATAGATCCAGATGTGAGCTGACAGCTTAAATAAATCATAACTGACAATCTAGTGTGTAACTTTGTGCCAAATTTTTACAGCAAGCTAGAAACTACTCAGAGCATAACATATCCAAAAATAAGCGCAAACAAAGTAGTAGATTTCAAACTATGCACAAATATTAGTTTGAACAGATTTGATCTTAGTTTGAAATCTACACAGGAAATACCTATACACTCTGTCTAGAAAAGGTAGAACACATCGCCAGGAGTTCAACAAAATTGGGTTGCATTTTTCTGATTTTTGTGTGATTTGTTACGGATTTTACAAGTTCACTGGTTTGGATCTAGACATGATTTCGTGGAATAACAGAACACCCCCGGAACTTTCTAAAGTCTTGCGAATAGGTCCCTGCAACTTACACCGGGCACCCTGGCGTTCTTCTAATTCTACTGGGAGGTCCTCGGGTGGGCTGAGATCTAGGGAGCTCGATTCCGACGAAGGGAGGGCCTGATTCGATGGGAAGACGGCTCGGGGAGGCTGAGGGCCTCACCTAGGGTGGATTTGATGTTGCACTTGGGGGCGGAGGAGGCCGGGACGAGGCGCGCCGTGGTCCCGTGGAAGGGGGCGGTTCGGCATCCTCTGCTTCTGCTCCGGCGATGGGGATGGCGGTGGCGCTCGGCTGGGTGGTCAGGGAGGTCGAGCAACACCAAGGGGAGGCCGCCATGCTCTAGGATGGCGAGGAGAGGTCTCGGGAGGGGGAGCTCCGCGTGCGGCAACCTGGCAGCGGCACGGGAGCAGAGCGGCGAGGCTCGCAGCGTGAGGGGGGTTGCCGCTTTTATAGGCGTCTAGGGGAGGGTCGGGTGGAGGTCCTGGAGGTCCGAAGCTCCACGTGGAGGAGCTCGGGCACGCGAGGCTTGGTGGCCACGACAACTGGTCGTGCCGGTCGGCGTGTGCCATGGCAGTCGGGGCCAAGGGAGCAGGGCAAGGCGCGGAGATTGGGCAGAACTCATGTGTGCGCCATGCTGTCGGGCGTTGGTGGGGAACTGGCTTGGCGCGGCGCGACGGCCAAGCATCGCCGGCCACGTGGAGGGCGGGGAGCGGCGCGGCGAGTGCTGGTCGGGAACAAGCGGGGGAACAAGGAGGGACAGCGCCAGGGCGTGCGGCCGCATGGACGTCGAGGCCGGGCGGCTGTCGGGGCGGTCAGGCGCGGAGCGCCATGTGGCGGCAGCCGCGGTCGGCGCTGAACGCGCGGGCCGGAGCGCGCTCTCGGGCGCCAGGCATTTTATCGAGCAGCGTGTGTCTGTTCGACCTCCAATATCTCCAAAGTTTTGAACTGAACTCAAAAATCTCCACATACGAAAGTTGTGTCCCACATTGCACTCTACAACTTCTGTAAAGGTTGACTATAGATAAAGTCTATAGATCAACGGAAAATTTGAGGAGAATACAGCGTGAATTTGGGTGCCGGCCAGGGTGAACTTCTACAATTTGGCAGAGTTCGACTGAGTTTTTAGGCATGTTATACTCAAAATCTCATCGAGCCCCAATTGACAAAGTCGTGTCCCATAAAAATGTGAACAACTTTTGTATTGGCGCATTTTTAAGTTCTTAAGTGAAAACTCAAATTTGAACCATGCCAACCGAGAAAGGTCAAAGTTCACCGAGTTGCCATGAATTCAATCGACTTAACCCTCTTCCCAAGCAAATTTAAAATGCTTAGGGTGTGAATACTTGATGGAGAACATCACCAAGGGCAAGTCCAACATCAATAAATCAATCTAGGGAAAAGTTCATGAAAAGTTATACATGAAATTCCAAATGGCAAGCCTCAACTTTTAGGATTAACTTCAGTTTTCCAGACTTAAAAAAATTTCTAAGTGTTGGCTGAAAAACAGGTTTGACTGCGGTTTGACCGTGATTTAGAGCATCTTCCACTCAAAATTTTGAAAACCACCAATGGACAAAGTTGTTCCCTATAAAATTTGGGACAACTTTCATATTGACAGATTTTCAAGTCATCAAGGGAAATTTTGAATTCAAATCGATTCAAGCTCTAAAGGTTCGGTGCATGGAATTTTTAATCCATTATTTCAGGCGTTGACTTTGGTCAAAACCACAAGTTTAATTGTCCATTAAGCCTTAACGAGGTGATTAGACATCAGAGATGTCACAGCGGCGTCATCATCATAGACGAGGGCAGGGAAGCAAGGGTTTGATGTGGAAGAGCTGCTTCAGAAACTCCGCCTCAGCGACTCGGAGCGGGAAGGAGTATTTCTGAAGAAGAAAGAGAGTGCCAATCTGCCGGCGATCAAGTGGATGGCGGCAGTGAAGCTACTGACGGTGAAGGGTTTTAGTGAAGCCTCGCTGGAAAACACCATGCGCTCTGCGTGGAACTTGGCTCGTGACTGCATATTCCGGTCTGTAGGCAAGAACTTGTTCATCGTCCAAGTTTTTTGCCTGGGCGATTGGTAGAGAATCATGGAAGGAGGCCCCTGGATTTTTCGAGGGTGCGCTCTCATGTTGGAGGAGTTTGACGGATCGATAGCAGTGCCAACAACCCTTCCCCACAAGGTACCCGCTTGGGTACAGCTTTACAAAATTCCCCATCTCTACAGGACGGAGGCGATCCTGAAAATGCTGGCACGAAAGATTGGAGAGGAGATGGTCGTGGAGACAAGGGCGATCTCATCGCCGGACGGTGACTTCCATAGGGTGAGGGTGAATCTGGAAGCTGATGCTCCACTTGTCAGGTTTGTCGCTCTGACACCTGAGGGGCGTGAGAGCATCATGATCCAAGTCAAGTATGAGAAGATACCCCGGTTTTGTGCACACTGTGGCTTCATGGGGCACGTTCACCTAGAGTGTGGCACTTGGGAATACACTGAGGAAGAACTCCAGTATGGGGGTTGGATGCTTGCTGACGAGGCGCTTTGGCACCAGGGAACACCCAGAGTCAGGAACCTATCAAGGGAGGACTTTCAGCGGCAAACTGATCGTGTCGGACGAGCTACAGAAAGGGGACGCGGACGCGGCCGTGGTGGGCGTGGGCGTGTCCCGCGTGAGCCAGTCTGGAAAGAAAAGAGAACTAAAGCTATGGAGAGTGATGAGGACATCCACTATTACCCGCTGGCAAAGACGCAACAAGATGGGCCGAGTGGCCCAGTTGTAGTCGGGCGGTGACCGTGTGAGCCTCTGAATAATCCCACCTTGCTTAGCTTGGGAGGAGAAAGCCACCTTAAAAGGGAGAGCCACCCTTCCCCTATTGGACTAGTCTTTTGGGGTGATTGGGCCTTTCCCCAAGGGGGCCACCAGAGTTGCGGTTCAGCGATTGCATTGGCGCTTCGGGCTTGCTCGTCGTAGTCGGATCGTGAGGGTCGTCTAACCTGGTGTGCGATGCTAAACTGCGTAATCGGTGCATCGGGCTTGCCATAATCCAATCCTTGCCTTGGCCGGACTCATCAGAGAGTGACAGCAATCGCAAGAGATCGTCTACAGAGGCAGGCCTAAACAAAGATAAGGAGGACGACCTTGTTGATACAGCAAGCAGCCCAGCAAAACCCGCTTCTGTAGCAAAGCACATAGAGGAGAGTTTAGTGGCAAGGAAGCAATTGTTTACTGCAGAAGCTTCGACTATGATGGATGAGCCGGGGGTTCCTCCACCCCCACCGGCTTACTTATCACCAAGGGATAACAAGAGGCTGAAGAAGTTCATAATGGAGGAGAAGAAACAGCTTGCGGCGGGCTCCAGGACGGGGCACCGCCTGGATCAATGAGTTGTATTAGTTGGAACTGTCACGGTTTGGGCAACGCTGCGACAGTCAGGGAGCTTCGCGAGATAGCGAGGCCCCGACAGTGCTATGTGTATTAGAAGCTCAAATTCACAAGGCACGTGTTGAGTCACTGAAAAGTACTCTAGGTTTTGATAATTCCTTTGCTGTTAGTAGTTCAGGCCGCAGTGGCGGACTTGGTATTTTCTGGAATAATAAAACTAGAGTGGAAATTTTACCGTACTCGCAGTACCATATTGATGCAATTGTTAGCGAGAACGGGTTGGAGCCATGGAGATTGACATGTGTTTATGGTGATGCTCAAATTATGGAGCGCCATAAGACATGGGACATGCTAAAATTTATTGAAGCATCCTCGCACTTGCCTTGGGTTTGTGTTGGAGATTTCAACGAAGTCCTACACAGAGATGAGCACATGGGGGTGCAAGAACGCAGTCGGGCACAGATTGAAGGTTTCCGCGAGATGGTCGATGTGTGTAACCTGTATGACCTTGGCTTTGAGGGGAGGAAGTGGACCTTTGAGAAGAAAGTTGCAAGTGGATCCTTCTGCCGCATGAGGCTTGACAGGGCGCTTGCCACGACTGAGTGGTGCTCACGCTTCCCATTAGCACGCGTAACACACCTCACTGCAGCGGCGTCGGATCACGACCCCATCTTGCTCAGATGGGAACAGACGACAGAACCAGGAAGGAAGACGACGAGGAAAAGCCTTTTCAGGTACGAGGTGATGTGGGAATCTCACGATGAATTTATGTCCATGTTGTCTCAAACCTGGCAGGGAGCAGGGGCAGCACATACCCTTCAGGAGTTACACGATAAGCTGGCGTCGGTTGGGCAGAGCCTTGGTACGTGGGGCACGCACACTTTTGGTAATGTCCGCAATGAATTACGATCCTTGAACGAGGAGCTCGAACGATTGAGATCAGACCTGCTGCGCATGGGTGGCCCTTCACACAGGGAGATTAAAGTGGTGGATAGGATCGTTGAATTAAGCCACCGAGAGGAAATTATGTGGAAGCAGCGATCCAGAGTCATGTGGCTGGCTGCGGGTGACAAGAATACATGGTTTTTCCACCTCAGGGCAAGCCAACAGAGGAAGCGAAACCGCATCTCCAAGTTAAAGAAGTCCGATGGTCAATACACAGAAAATGAATCCGAAATGGGAGGTATGGTGGTGGATTTCTACAAGACGTTGTACAGAACTGAAGGTATATCAAATATGGAGAGTGTACTTAACACAGTCCCGACAAAAGTTACAGCGGCAATGAATGAGAATCTGATGGTGCCTTTTGAGAAGGAGGAGATCAAGAATGCACTTTTTCAGATGTTCCCAACAAAGGCACCAGGGCCAGATGGTTTCAGGGGCGAAGCTACGTGATGGACCGTGGTTGCCCAGGCACCCAGTCAAAAAACGAAAATCACTTATTGCTATCAGATTTTCACCCTTTAGGCACCCCCCACGGCCCAGTTTAGTGCACCCCCCACGAGCCCACAGCCCAGCAACAACTAAAGTGCCCAGCCCAGCAACCATCCTGGAGAGGGAATCGATCTCCACGCATTCATGGCACGGGGGAATTGGAAGCGCTCTGCTCGCCCGACGCCCGGTCGCCCCTTTCTCGCGTCGCTTCGTGTACTGCCGCCAGTTCCGCCATTTCCTGCCGCGCCCCTTGGCTACCCCTCCCAAATTCTCCGGCGGCTCTAGCAGTAAAGTAGATAGGCACGGCCAACCCGCCTCTTCCCTCGTTTGCTGGCGGTTGTGGACTGTGGAGGCAAGAGATTAGGCAGCAGCAGGGATTCATTCACACACCGATCGTCCTCGACCAAATTGCAAGGCAAGGAACCTCTCAAATTATTTCAATAATTTTGATTTCCATCAAGTTTAAATGTTTAGTGTCAAAACTTTATTCTATTTGTTGGATTCTAGTCTATTTATTCAGATTGTTGGCGCCCATGGTTAGGGTTTTGACTACGGTTTTTGTTATTATATGGCAACAAGGGACAAAAATTGATTTCTTTTTGCAAATGACAGGTAATCAAAAATCATGGAGAAGTATTTTAAACAGAAAGCACCAGAGATTGATGGTGGTAACAGTTCAAGAAATCCATGTCCAAATGATATCAATTGGGAAGAGGAAATCAAATATGATCTAGGAATTAGGAAACAAATTGAGGCTTATCATCCTAATCATAGAGAGAAGGTGAGAAGGAAATACTTGGAAAATGGGCCTTGCCAGCCTCGAAACTTTAGTTTTCCAATTTCAATTATTGGAGAGAAGCCAAGAAGGTTTAATCCGGAATGGTTTGATGAGTTTGGAAGTTGGCTTGAATATAGTGAGTCCACGGACAGAGCATACTGCTTTTTTTGTTTCTTATTTAGAGAAAAGAAGGATGCAGGATATGAAGCATTTGTTGTAAACGGTTGGAATGGTTATCATAGGAAAGAAAGGCTAAAGTCACATGTTGGTGATGTTGGTGGCTCACACTTTATTGCCATGAAGAAGTGTGATGATTTGTTACAAAGAGACCAGCACATAGATGTTGCTTACAATCAGGTTAGTGATATTGCTAAGAGGGCTTACTTTACTCGGCTGAATGGTTCCATTGATACTGCTAGGATATTATTGAACCAAGGATTGCCTTTCCGGGGCCATGATGAGTCAAAGAAATCTCTCAACAAAGGGAACTTCAGGGAGTTTCATGAGTGCTTGGCAGGGCATGATCCAGTGTTAGGCAAGGCAATGGGCACAAATGGTGCAGGTAATAGTTGCTTGCTGGCAGCTGACATACAGAGAGATATTGTTGAATGTTTTGCAAATGAAATTATACATTCTATCCTAGAGAAACTTGGGAATGACGTGTTTTGTTTGCTAGTTGATGAGTCGAGAGATATTTCTTGCAAAGAACAAATGGCTGTGGTTTTGAGGTATGTTGACAAACATGGGATGGTGAAAGAGAGGTTTATTGGCCTTGTGCACGTGACTGAAACAAGTTCTTCTCATCTCAAGTCATATATTGATTCTCTATTCGCAAAGTTGAAACTAAGCTTAAATCAAGTTAGAGGCCAAGGATATGATGGTGCTAGCAATATGCGAGGTGAGTTCAATGGCTTGCAATCATTGATCATGAGAGAAAGTAGAACAACTTATTATGTGCATTGCTTTGCTCACCAACTTCAGCTAGTCGTTGTGGCAGTTGTGAGAAAACATAAGGGTATAAGCAATTTCTTAACTAGGATTTCTATCTTACTAAATGTGCTGGGTGGATCAGCTAAGAGAAGGGACATGATTAGAGATATCAATGCTGAAGAACTAAGAAAGGCATTAGGTTGTGGGCAACTTGAGACCGGAACAGGGTTAAATCAAGAGCAATGCCTTCAAAGACCAGGAGACACTCGATGGAGTTCACATTACAGAACTCTCAAAAGTTTGATCAACATGTTTACTACAATAGTTCAAGTGCTAAAATTTGTGGAAAAGGATGACAAAGACTGGAAGAATAGAGATCAAGCATCAAATCTTCTAGTGTACTTCAAATCTTTTGACTTTGTCTTTTATTTGCATCTCATGTTGACTACATTAGCAGCCACAAACACTTTGTCATTAGCATTGCAACGTAAGGATCAAGACATTGTGAATGCCATTGGATGTGTGGTATCAACTAGACTCCATTTGGATAGTCTTAGAAGAGATGGGTGGGACAAATTATTAGATGAAGTGACTGAGTTTTGTGACAAGCATGAGATTGACAAATTGGAAATGGAAGATGCATATGTTAATCCCCAACAGCCTAGAAAAAAATCTGGAATTACAAACAAGCATCATTATGAAGTGGATTGCTTTAATGAAGTTATTGATTGGCTAGTTCAAGAGCTTGACAATCGCTTCAATGAGACAAGCTCTCAATTGCTTCTTTGCTCGGCTGCCTTCAATCCAAGAGTTTGATGAGCCTAGCAAAATTATATCCCGATGATTTCAATTCTGATAATTTGAGGGGCCTTAGACACCAACTTTGCCTTTACATTGCCGATGTACGAGCAGATGATAGATTCTCCAACATAAATACTATTGGTGAGCTTTCTCAAAAAATGGTGGCCACAACTAAAGATATTTGTTATCCACTGGTTTATCGACTTTTGAAGCTTGTACTAGTATTACCTGTTGCTACTGCAACAGTAGAGAGATGTTTTTCAGCCTTGAATCTTGTGAAGACAGATTTGTCTAACAAAACTGGTGATGAGCACCTAAGTCATAGACTTATTTGCTATGTGGAGAAAGAAATGTTAAGAAAAGTTACCAATGAGGCAGTGGTTGATCGTTTCATGAACATGGAAGGAAAAGGGCGTAAATATGATCTGTGAAGGTAATGCAACACTCCTGTCTTTTATAGAATAACTCTACAATTTCTTAGTTACAAAACTGACTACTCCTTTTCTAGGTCAGTCAGATTTTGATTTTGGACGTATTTTGGATTTTGCTATGACAGCAATATTTTGTGCATGATTTTGGCATTCTGTAATTGACTACAATGAAGTGATCAATATTATCTTTATCTTTGTGAGTGGTAAACATTATTGTCAATACTTTTTATTTGTTAACTTTGTGTTGCTCCTGATCGCGTATGTTGAACTACTGATGTTTAAAGCATGGTAGATGAAAAATTATTTTGATGTATTGTTTGAACACTATGGGCATCCTTGCTCTTGGATAAAGTGGTGCACCCCCCTCCGAGCTGCTCTAGATTTGCCCCTGGATGGTTTGCCGGCGCATTTCTTCCAGCGCCATTGGAAACTATGTGGCGACGAAGTAACCACAGTTGTGCTGCGAGTGTTAAGAGGAGAGGATGATCCGTCAGTTATCAACAACACTTGCACTGTGTTAATACCGAAGGTGGAGAGTCCTGAGGAGCTAGCCAGTTCAGGCCTATAAGCCTGTGCAATGTCATATATAAGATCGCCTCCAAGGTTATGGCTAATAGGTTGAAGATTGTGCTACCTGAGATCATCTCCGAAGAGCAATCCTCCTTTGTGCCAGGGCGTCTGATCACAGACAATATCATTACAGCTTATGGGTGCATGCATTATATGAAAAAGAAGAGAGCTTTCGAGAATAGATTTTGTGCAGTCAAGCTGGATATGAGGAAGGCTTATGACCGAGTTGAATGGGAATATTTAAAGGCTATTATGATACAACTCGGCTTTCATCGATTATGGGTAGATATGATTATGAGGCTGGTGACAACAGTCTCTTTCTCAATTCTTTTCAATGGTGATCAAATTGGTAATTTTGTACCTTCAGCTTGTTCGCTTTGAGTCGGATTGAGGGGGATTGAGTCGTATTGGGGTGTATTAAATCCCCAACAAGTCAAAATACCCTTTGATGCGTTTCAATACCTCTCAATACCTTTGAGAAAGGTATTAACCGAACAAGGCCTCAAGGGGAATTCGTCAAGGTGATCCGATCTCACCCTATTTGTTTTTTGTTAGCAGCAGAGGGCCTCTCGTGCCTCTTAAAATCAAGAATACAGTCATCGAACCTCAGTTGTCGGTGATATTATCTCCGGCAGTCTTCCACGGGGTAGCCCACGGAAGTGATTTGTAATGCAGGGAAGATCGCAAAGATCGGAAGCAGGATGGTTAGGATGGACAGACACAGGGTTTATACAGGTTCGGGCCGTCGACTCGACGTAATACCCTACGTCCTGTTTTGGGGTGTTGTATTGCGTAGATTGTGAGTTGAGATGTGTTCGAGTGAGTGGTTGCTGTCTCTGTTTTGGAGGGGTCCCTGCCCGCCTTATATATCGGGGGGCAGGGTTACAAGTCGGTTTGTATCCGATCCTATCTCTAAGAATCCTTTCCTTCTTTACAATAATTCCTATTCCAACTAGGACTTCTCCTTCCAGATCCTTCCTCCGTGCGCCGACTTGTCCCGCACGTCTTCAGGTCCAGAACGGAAGACTGGGCCGCCCCCTTTGGTGGGCTGCCAGGCCTGCTCGTGAGGTACCCGGGTACTATATCCCCCACAGTAGCCCCCGAGCACTTCTTGGCCGATCGTTGGCTGTAATTGATTCGTCTTTTCTTGCATGATCCGAGTGCTCCCAAGTTGTTTAAGATCTCATCCGAGTGATTTCGAAGAAGAACCGAGTGATTATGAGGAAAATCTGAGTGGTTTCGAGGAAGATCTGAGTGTATGATCAGACGCTCCTGAAAACAATTCTTCAATTATGGCCATAGTGAGGGGAAGGAGTGCTCTTTTTCACGACGCGACAGCGAAGTGAATACACTTAGCCCCCGGGCTTTGGGCAATTTTTATACGAAATTGGCCAAAGGTCTTCAACTTTTATCCATCTGTATCTTGATATTCAATGGTGTGCACCTCCAGGTGCACCCATTGGGTGTAGCCCCCGAGCCTTGAGCAGAATAGAATATTCTGGTCGAGGGTCAAAAATAAAATATTATGAATCTCTTTTTGAACTTAATCCATCAATGGTGTGCACCTCCAGGTGCACCCATTGGGTGTAGCCCCCGAGTCTTGTTACGACTCAGCATGATCGTGTCAAGACTCTGAAAGCCGTGAATTCTGACTGATTTTTCAGCCCCCATGCCTCTGGGCATGGATTTCAGATAATTTTCTCCTCTTGGGGCTTTTTTGTTTCCCCTTTATAAGGATTCTGTTCTCAAGTTCTTTGAACTCGGCGTGACTCCCGAGTCGTGTCCCACGACCCAGCTTGACCATATGGTAAATCACCTTCTCACAAGATTTATACTTGTCAGCACTTGACCCAGATTTCTGAGCGAATTTAGCGATAGTATCGCATGCCTTACGTAAAAATCAATTGCAAGGTTGCAATATTAATTGCAAAAATAAGTCTGGCCGTCGACTAATTTTAGCCTCACGACCGAGTGGTTTCTGCCCCTGAACACTAGCTCAGGAACCCACATATTTGTTAATTTAACAGAACCGAAAGGTCGTGCCATATTTCCCGAGACAAACATCGCGCCGCGTGCGGGAGGAACGGTTCATTCCATTATAAGCCATCCCCGCCGCAATCTTCTTCCTTTCCTTGCCCTGAAGTAATAAATCGATTTGTTGCCGTTTGTGTGTTCAATTCCACCCATTGGGTGTAATCTCAATGAAGAACTGAACCCAACTTTGATATGCAGGGTCGAGCTGCTTATGTATCAATCCCGTCGTCGTTGAGACTGACGAGGCTGGCCCTTCCGGTGGTGGCGATCCTGCAAATTAATTTTTGTAGATTATCTGTAGTATTGGTAATAGAAGTACTCTTGAATAATGTTTAATCTTTTATGCTTGTACATAAGTTTTTATGGGACTACTACTCCCTTTCTTTCTGCGCTGGCCTTAATTTCTGAGTGGTTGACCTGTTACGGAGTAGATTAGCCTCGTTGGTCTCAGTCTCATGCCGCAGAGTCTTTGTCGTGCGTTTAGAGCTTTGACTTGGCGAGTACTTTCCCCCTCGATTTAAAGTTTGTGCCACTCATACTTTATGTGCTTGACGCGAAAGAGGAAATTCGAGTAGTAGATATAATGTAGATAGAAGATGAAATCAACTTTGTTGACAACTCATATGACATTTATGAATCTGCCGAGTCGAAACTGGGGATGATTATCCATAGAAACCACTCGGCGAGGATTATTAAAAAATTTCTTAAAGAAATAAGAGATTAATACGTAACTTAACCAAGTCGTCGGTTGGTGAGCTTCTGCTGGCGCTTCGTCTCGAAACCTTCCGGTCCTCCGTAGATCATACGGACCACTCGGTCAGCCTCATTGCTTATCGAGCATGCGCTGGAAATCTTCTGGAGTTATCCGGCCTCTGGACCGGTCCAGGGCGGCGACCATATCTCCCTCGCTCTTCTTCTTGCGAGGGTGACTGTCGGTGCGACGATGGTCGTCGTGTCGGTCTTCGTCTTCGCGGCGGTCGCGCTTGCGGGTTGTCTTGTTCTCTTCTTCCCAGCGGCTCCTGAGCTCACTGAGTTGTTCCTTTTCCGCGATCTCTGCGTCCGCCCACGTGCTAGCGATCCGGAACATGTCATTGACAGTCGCGGGTGGCTTCCGAGTCCACTTGTGGATTAGTCTCCCATCGGAGATGCCGTGCTGGAAGGCGGTCATCACCTCCTGATCCGTCACGTCCGTAATGGAGTTGCGCTTCTCCGAGAACCTGCGCACGAAGTCATGCAGGGTCTCGTTCTTGCGCTGTCGTATCTGGCCGAGGAGCCGCTTGCTCCCGGGCCTCTCCCAGGTTCCGAGATAGTTACCGACGAAGAGTGCGGTAAGCTGATCCCAGTTGTCGATGGCGTCCTGCGGGAGCCCTGCCAGCCAGTTGCGGCAGTCCTTGGTGAGCATGATGGGAAGGTAGTTCGCCATCACGTCCTCGTCGCCGCCAGCCGCTTGTACGGCGGTGTAGTAGATCTGAAGCCATTGAGATGGATCAGATTTCCCGTCGTACTTGTCGATATCCGACAGCTTGAAGCCTCTGGGCCATGTTACGCTTCTCAAGCGCTCGGTGAACGACTGGAATCCGCCGATCCGACCTCTAGGGCGGGAATCGCTCGGACCCGATCCGTCAGTTGTCCTTGGGGGAGTACTGTCCCTCCTGCGATCCCGGTCCCTGGGCGGGGAACGGGTCCTCCGATAGTTCCGAGTCCTGGGTGGAGTTCGGTCCTGTCGGTAGGTTCTGCTGCGCGGTGGAGTTCGATCTCTTGGCGGAGTCGGTCGCCTGGGTGGTGGAAGCACTCGTCGTCGTGGCGGAGTGCGACCGCCATTGTTGCCGCGCCTTGGGCTACCGGAGAGGTCAGAGTAGTCTGACTCCGTCGAGTAGCCGCTCCTGTTGGGGTTACGACGGGGATTTCCATGATCCCGATCGTACTCTTCGCGCCGTCGGATTTCCTCACGGTGGCGCTCTTCGGTGCTGTTGGTGATGACGTCCCTCGCATCTCGATCTCTGTTGATCGTGGTGCGGAGGTCTTCATCACGACCCGATCCGCCGCCGGCCCGGTGTCGAGATGGACCGGGCTCAGGAGCGTCCGTGGTCGTTCTGCCTTGCATCTGGTGAACCTGGACGGAGGCGGCCTGCACGAGAGCCCTTACCTTTTCCAGGCCCGGAGTGTTAGGTGGCAGCCGATTGATTTCCTCGTTGATAGTAACGAGGTTCTGGACCGGTGTCTCGTAGACGTCGTATCCGTTGAACTCAAACATGCCGTCGCGCATCAAGTTCCGGGTGCTCCTCCGGTCGTGTTGATCCCGTTGGCGACGATGATCTTCAGAGTGAGGCTCTTGGAGTCGAGCAGTGCCAGATCCTGACGCGGTGGCTCCGTGCGGTCGTGCGGCTCTGCGAGTCGCCCGACTGGCGTTGCGTCCTCGACGCTGGTTCCTGGCTTCAGTCGTCTCCTCAGCAGGAGTGACCTCATCTTCTGAGACAGGATTGGTTGGCGTTGCTGGCGCCACCATGTAGCAATATGATCCGACTCCCTCTTGCGCGAGGTAGTCTTCCTCGGACTCGAAGAAGTCGGATGTGGGCGTATGACGCTCCAAACTACTCGGAGTCAATTCTCCGAGTGATCCTAGTAGTTCCGGCTCTGTTGAGGCATCAGACACTGTGTATCCTTCCGGCAGATCGTCCAGGATTGAGGGTCCCAGTAGATCTAACCCGTAGGAGTCGCTCCCATAGAAGTAATCATCCGACTGGACGATGTCCTTCATCTTCTGCTTCCGAGCAAGCGCGCAAAAGCCAGGGGTCTGAACAGTAATGACCTCAGGGCTCTGGACGCGTGTTGGTTGAGCGTTTACGCTCTGCGATGATTCGGCGACGCGACTCTCAGGAGTCGGATCGGAACCGAGTGATTGTAGATCTGTTCCCGACTGGTCTGGCCTCGCGTTCTGCGATGGACTCAGCGGGGTAGATCCGGCACGATCAGATGCGATCGGACCGGATTGGGCCGTGATGGCCGAAGTCGGCGCCAGAGAGTAGACCTCCGTGGCGACCGTAGCTCCTGCCGCTTGGGTATCCAAGGCGGCGGTGATGACGTCCCCGAACTGGATCTCGACTTCGTCGACGTCCGGGAGGTTGCAGCTGTCCAAGATCTTGACGCGATCCATCGAGCTTACCAGATTGATCTCGGCGACACCCCCTACCTGGCGCGCCACTGTCGGTGATATTATCTCCGGCAGTCTTCCACGGGGTAGCCCACGGAAGTGATTTGTAATGCAGGGAAGATCGCAAAGATCGGAAGCAGGATGGTTAGGATGGACAGACACAAGGGTTTATACAGGTTCGGGCCGTCGACTCGACGTAATACCCTACGTCCTGTTTTGGGATGTTGTATTGCGTGATTGTGAGTTGAGTTGGCTCGAGTTGGTTGGTTGCTGTCTCGTTTTTGGAGGGGGTCCCTGCCCGCCTTATATATCGGGGGGCAGGGTTACAAGTCGGTTTGTATCCGATCCTATCTCTAAGAATCCTTTCCTTCTTTACAATAATTCCTATTCCAACTAGGACTTCTCCTTCCAGATCCTTCCTCCGTGCGCCGACTTGTCCCGCACGTCTTCAGGTCCAGAACGGAAGACTGGCCGCCCCCCTTTGGTGGGCTGCCAGGCCTGCTCGTGAGGTACCCGGGTACTATATCCCCCACATCAGTGGAATATTAGTGGCGGCATCGGCTCCGATGGTTAGTCACTTATTGTTCGCAGATGACAGCCTGCTATTTTTCAGGGCAAATAAGGAGAGTGCGGATGAGGTGATGGACGTGTTGCACAGCTACTGTCAAGCCTCTGGACAGCGGATCAATATGGACAAGTCGTCCATACATTTTGCCAAGGGTGTGAGCGGGAGCACGCGCACGGAAATTATGGACTCTCTGGATATACACAATGAGGCCCTTAGTGAAAAATATCTAGGGATGCCCACGGATGTGGGCACCTCGACCAATGGAGCATTCAAGTATCTGAAGGATAGGGTATGGAAGAAAGTGCAAGGCTGGTTGGAACAAGCTCTTTACGTGGGCGGCAAAGAGGTACTTATCAAGGTAGTAGTGCAAGCTATGCCAACATTCTCAATGTCCTGCTTCAGACTGCCTCGGGGCCTATGCCAACACATTAATGGGTTGCTGCGGAGCTTCTGGTGGGGAAGTAAAGAGGGCAAGAGGAAGACATGCTGGGTGGCGTGGGAAGATATGACCAAGCCAAAACATATGGGAGGTTTGGGTTTCAGAGACATCGAACTTTTCAACCTTGCGCTACTAGCCCGCCAGGCATGGCGCATCCTACAGGAGCCGTCCTCGCTCAGTGCAAGAGTCCTGAAAGCAGCTTATTTTCCTGAGACAGGATTCTTGGAGGCGAGCCTAGGCTCCTCCCCATCTAGAATATGGAGAGCTATCATGGATGGCAAAGACGTGCTCGAGCAAGGCTTGATTCGCAGAATTGGGACGGGTGAAGACACAAACATATGGAGCATGAACTGGCTGCCAAGGCATGGCTTAATGCGACCTGTTAGGTGCACGAGCAGCTCACCACCACATAGGGTGAGCGAACAGATTGATCATTCATCGATTACATGGGACTTGCAGGCACTAAAACAACATTTTTTGCCCATGGATTGGGAGCTGATAGTAAGTATCCCCCTTACCATCCGGAGACAGATAGACTTCTGGGCATGGCACTATGAGAAGACCGGGGTCTTTTCAGTTAGATCGGCATATCGGATGTTGGTCAACAACCGAGAAAGGAGAACTGATTGGATTGAGCACAATGCTGGCAAATCAGATGTGAAGGCGGAGCATAAGGACTGGACAGACATCTGGAAGGTCATAGTGCCATCGAAAATTCGCGTCTTCCTCTGGAGGCTTGCAAAACAATCTATTCCGACTGGAGATGTACGACACCATAGACATATGGCACCACATAGTAATTCCTCTATCTGTGGTTGACATGATTCATGGAGGCACTCGTTGCTAGAATGCAACATGGCTAAATGTGTATGGGTCTTACAACATGAAGAAATCCAGGATTTCATTAGCCGAGCATAACATGATGATGCACGCGGCTGGCTGCGCGAAGCAATTGAAGTGCTACAACATGACCACCTACGGTTGGTTGTAACGATGCGGGCTATCTGGTATGCAAAACAGAAAGCTATACAAGAAGATAATTTCCAGAGCCCATTGTCGACACACAGTTTCATAGAACGCTTCACTACGGATTTGGAACTGGCTACACCGCAGGTGGAGAAGAAAGGGGGAGGGCGAGCCCAAGCCCCTCAATGGATTCCGCCACCCAGGGGATGCATGAAGGTAAACGTTGATGCGGCTTTCTCAAAGAATTCAGATATCGTGACGATGGCAGCGATTGCGAGAGATGAAGCCGGCAGTTTTCTGGGAGCGTCTGTTATTGTGATGAAGGGGGTCTCGGACCCAGAGACAGCTGAAGATTTGGCGTGTAGGGAAGGCCTGGCACTCGCTAGTGATCTCGTGCTTCAGAAGCTCAGAATCGCCACCGACTGTGCAAATGTCGTGAGGAGTATGCAAGGTCTTGGTATGGGGCCTTATGGCCATATCATCTAGGAGATCAAGGCGGTGATGGCGAATTTTGTGACTGTGGGAATTGTACACGAGAGTAGAAGATCCAATGGTGAAGCTCACAGATTAGCAAGGAGCTCGGTATTTGAACCAGTAGGACGTCATGTCTGGCTGTTAAGGGCACGTACAACGGCTGTCTTTTGCCGTCGGCATGCAAAGTCATTTTACAGAAACCCCCCCCCCCCCCCCCCCCCCGCGTGAGCCTCATCAACGCCAGGTCGTCGTCTCGTTCAGCAACGACCCGAGCTCGTGCTCCCAGGCCGTAGCTACGGCCGGCAAACGCTGTAGGATGCGGCTGCAGGGAGAAGACGGCAGCTCGGATCAGTTGTGCGCGGCAGCCCCGCGCGAGCCTCATCAACGCCAGGTCGCTACTGAAGGATGCGACGGGAGGATCGGGCTCACATGGCTGACCCCTCCCTACCCCTCTCCTCCTCCAACCAACCATTAAAATCAGTTGCCCATGTCTTGTGCATCGCGTTGGTAGACTCATCTCGAGTTCTCGTGGCCCGGGCATGGAGATCAAGAGCTCCAGGCACCATGCCCGTTTCTTCCATGGCGTCTGGACACGGGAGGAAGACAACTGGGAGGAAGACGATGGGAAAATGGGCCGGGCTGTGACATGACGGGCAAATAGTTGAGGGAGGAAAATCAAACTGTTGTGACAGTTGAGGGAGGTGAAACAAACTTTTTTCCTTGAGCCCGTGACACAAGCCATCCTCTTTTTCTTTCTTTCTTTTCTCTCGTGCATACAACAAAATGGCTACAAAGATCAATTGTGCGCTAAATCACCATGAGTTTGTGTATCAAATGATGAATTAATTACCATGCAGACAGCCAAAAAGACAGTCCATTGTACAAGCTGTCTGTTCAGCTGTCTGTTTATGTCAAAAAGACAGCAGCTGTCTCCACCGTTGTGCTTGCCCTAAGTCCTCCTCATGGAGTTTGTACCTCTTTAGTGAGAGTTAAATAAAGATGGTACCCCTCTCAAAAAAAACCTAGGGGATAGGAAGGGAAAGGAAACCAAACCAGAAGGCTACCACAGTACCACCACACCAAATCGCGCGAGCCAGCACCGCTGCACCGGCCCGGTTGGATCCGTGCCGTTGCCGTCCTGCGCCGCCGCCGCCGCCGCCTCCTCGTCCTTTCCGATTCGATTCCCTGCTTCCCCGCCTCCAATCGCCCCATCGGTCGGTCGGTCGGTCGGGAATCGGGATGGCTTCCAACGCCCCTGCGCAGCCGCCGGCGCCCCCGCCCAAGCCCACCAGGGTCTCGCTGTCCTACGAGGAGATCTCCAAGCTCTTCTCCCTCCCTATCGCCGAGGCGGCCTCCATCCTCGGTATGCTGCTGCCTGCTCGTCGTGTCATCCTCCCCATGGCTTGATTTCACGATTAATCCCTGCTGCCTCCCGCAGGAGTCTGCACCAGTGTCTTGAAGAGGATATGCCGCACCCACGGGATTGTTAGGTGGCCGTATCGAAAGGTAACAGATTCTTCCTCTCAAGAAAAAAAGGTAACAGATTCATCATACAACAAAACCATACCCGTTCCTCACGTATACATCTGAGGACAACTTGGAACCCCCATGTACATTAATTATTTATTTTACAACTTCTATTAATAGACTGAACCTGTCTAGTCGTTTGTAATTTTTTTTAAACTTCAAATTACCATACTTTCAGCTTGTTTCTGCGAAAGCTGGTGACGACACAAAAGCTCCTGAAAGAGAGAAAGCCAAGGAACTCCTTGAGTTGTCAAAAAATGCAAAACAAAAGGCTTTTACCCCGTCCGCTTCATCAATAGTGTCAGTAAATCTCTCTCCTTTTCAATCCTCTTACTTATGCTCCAGCAAAGCTTAAGTAGCTTCATGCACTTGACTTACTGACACTCGGTAGTGCCATTTCAAATAAAAAAAAACTATGCAATATACTCACGTATTGTTGATGTTGTTTCAATCACATAAGTAATTATTTGTTGCATTTGAGGCATGATTTAAGTTTTTAGATTCCTGCAGAAGAAGTACAGGATGGGAGTATATTGCTATGTTATCTTGTATCTAGTTGAGCAATCGACAGCTATCATACATCTGGCTCTTGTATCACTTAAATCAGTGTGTCCCAACAACTAGGAGCTTGCTATGAACTCTTTAGACAGTAGATGGATGTCAACCGGAAGGCACAACTTTGCATTGCATACAGTGTGTTTTGTAGTGGTTCATGATTCTGCTCTCTTAGGGCTTGGACAGTAGGCAGGAGTGGTATGCTGTGGTGCTTACCAGGTAGACCCTGATGATCCCTTGTCCAGGGCTCTCTGATCTAGAAAAGACGCTTCATGTATTGAATGCTTTTTGTGTGTGTGTGTGTGTTTGTGCACTCCCCACTTTTTTCCCCCAAGTAGTACATCTGCACCATGCATGGATCATATGATATGTTATGCTGAAAAACCAAATTGCATCATTCGTTTGACACTTGGATTGGATTGGGCATGTTAATAGGTCATCAAGCACTTCCCAAGGAGCGGCAAAATCTCAACAGGGAAGTTCTAAGACAGGGCAAGTTTCACTTTCGCCTCCAGCAGGTAAACAGAATGTGCCAGTAACCTTGGCCCATGGTAGCCAAGCCAAAGCCATTCCCAGCTACATGGATGATTTCAAGTACGGATTCCCATCATCTGGCTTGTCCTGTGAAACTATGAAATGGTGGGGTGGGAACAGCGACACGGACTGTGCGCCCACCAAAGATGTAGGCCGTGAAGCCCATGGCGAGGCATCGAAGGGTACGACTGATGATGATGACTTGGACTGGGGAGCAGATGAGGCAGAAACCGAAGCTGATGGCACTGTTACAGCGGAAGCGTCCGCGCAGCTGTGCTCCCTGAGAAGGAAAGCAGTAGACGATGGGCGCAAGCTATTGAATGGTGACACCCGAAGGGGCCAAGAGTTTTCTAGGCTGAACAAGAGGCAGAAACTGGCGCTGGCCCAGGTATTTGGGGCTTCACTGCCAGATGTTGTATTACTTGTGTTTAGTGACTAAGCAACTGATAGATGCGGGTTCCCTTCCTCTTCCAATCCTCATGTAACATGACCCTTTATTAACGAGAAGTGCCAAATCCTCCCTTTGAATTGAAGAAGAATGGTAGGAGCTTATTTTGCCTGCCTTACTACCATACAAAGTGTTGCTATTGCTTTCATGTATGTGAAATGCACTAATATATGTACTAACATGGTTGAATTGAAAACGAAATCTTCTCCCACGTGCGCACCTTGTATATGTGAATGCACTATATATGTACTAAAATGATTCAATTGTGTTGTGTTCCTTGATTATACGTAAAAATTGTACAACACTTGAAAGATTATATGGTAGTAATAGGATGTGTGGATTGTAAATAGGCGATAAAACTCAACTGCTCGCTTATTGTTTCGTCTGCTTGCGTTGTTCCTGCCTAACAATCCTTTTAAAATGGGTTTGGTACAAACTGACAGTTTGCCTCGCGAATTACTATAGTTGCTTCACCAAACTATATTTTGACTCTTGTAGGTGCTACTTATCACCATGCACGCATGAGTTTTTCAATAGGCTATATGACTAACTACGAAAGTACTATGCCATTGTTGCTGTTTGTTTGTAGTGCTGTTATCCTTGACCTGCCTTTTTCACAAGCCAGCAAAAAAAAAAGTTTGGTGGACATGGAGAAAGTGGCGAAGATGTCCTTAGGATGAACCAGTCAAGAAAATATGCACACACACATGATGTATAATTGAATATCCATCCAAGTGAGTTTGGCTGCCCTTGATATTCTTTTCACGTTTTTCCAGATGGAAATCTATGTTCTGATAAGGTAACGGAATGTTCATGCTTGTGTAACTTATTACAGTTTCCAAATCCATGTGAGGCAATTATACATTTATTAGTTTAATCTTTTAACTGTGTGGACTTTTTTTTTAAAAAAAAAAGCAGTCTTTTTTAACCGTGGTGAATAGAATTGTACATTTATCTCATCAGCATATGCAGAAGGGTATGGTATACAGAAGAATCACCTTATCCGTTGTTTGTTTTCCTGAACACACAAAGAGCTAATTGCATCAACAGAATAGAAGTCTTACAACACACACTCGATTTGACATGAAAATTGAATGCATGTATGCCACAGGCAGACAGTGTATATGATGTTTGAGTTATACTTGTGTGTTGTGTTTACCTGTTGGGTGAGATTTGTATAGTGCAAAGTGTTTATTTCTTATATGTACAGTCTTACACGGTAGCATGTATAAGATGTCTATGTGCATTGATTTAATGTATTTTTACATCCAGCACCCTTGAAGCGTTGCCATCCATTCCGAATGCCAGTAATGGCATGATATCCTAATTATGGAGTATGTCATTGTGTAAATTGCAAGTATCTGTTAAGTTGCATTCTGCCTTTGTAATGTTATCAGCATTGCAAGACTAAGTGAATGGCGCAAAGTGCGTAGGGAGGATCTAATGGCAAAGGGCAGATAGGGTCGATCTTAGCTTTGCATGTCTCTTAATTTGTATGCTAGCATAGTAAAAGGCTTAGAAGCAGTACTGACATGTGTGGTTGAAGACTACTTTTTTTTTTAGTAAAAGAAACTACTACTTAGGGCATCTCCAATGTATGGATATCTTTTTCACCAGGTAAGCTTGTTCTTTCAGCAAAGCATGCACTCTGGCCTGTAACGGCATCTAACAGTGATAATTTTCTTTAATCCATGTGGAGATAGCATTGAACTCAAGCTACCTAGCGTATAGGATCTAGGGACTGCTTTGTGGAGAAAATAGCTATTATATTGTCTATGTTAGCCAATGAATGTTTCTTGTAGAAGCAACCTGCATATAATAAAAATATGTGTTCGGTGTTGGTTGCTTGTGGCATGGCTTCAGTTAAGAAGTGTGTCATGGGAAGATTTCTCTATCATGTGTACTTGTACCTACAGATTTTGGTTAGTGAGGTTTGTGTATGAGCTGCTTTTTCTTTCTTGCAGAGGCAAGGTTCCCAAATGTTGAAAATATATGTATCTGGCTGAAACCACTTCAATCTTTCGATGCAAATAGGGAAAAAAAATTTCGCAGGGCAAGGGGAAAATGTGAATGGGGGAATAAGAGCAGGAGCAAAGGCAAACAGAAAGGTTGCAAGACAAGGAGGAATAAAGCAAGGTATCTTGAACATCTTTTATGGGAAATTCTGGATCCACCTCGTCCTCATTGTCTTTGGTGGTTATGGAACCCAGCCGGAACCACATCGGGTGGAGGAATGCATGCATCATTTGGTATCATCATCTCATGCCTTTGTTTTAGCATGGAGTATGTTTGAGCCATCAGTAGTAAATGAACACATGTGGAAGAACTCTGCTCTGCCGGGCATCATAGAAAGGTAGTAGGACAGTAAACTCACATTTGGAAGAAGATCATGGACAGGAGGAGCAGTGCTTTCCCCCTTTTTTTTGAACCTGTTTTTCAGTAGTGGCATAATAGTGCATCACGAAGGAAAGCAGTAGGAGTTGGCCAAAATATGCTGTGCTGTGTGGGGATCCACAAGAAAAGGGCACTGCACTGAAGACTTGTGCGTATTGAGCTGAAGCAGAACTGCAGAAGCACATGGCAGGTTGCCTTGGGCGCAAGGCAGAGAGAGAGAGAGACGAATCACATACATGCAGCATGAGCCTCCAGTAAGCAATGCAAAGTGCACGCAAAGTCCTTGTCACAATGTCACCTATCGACTACTCAACAAGGCAAAGGCGGGCGTCTTCTTCTTCTCTTCTCTTTATAAAGGAGGAACGGGAGAAGCTCGCTGCAGGCAGAGCGCCCCGTCTGATCTGTCTCCACAGCTCGAGCAAGCTAAGATGGGCAGAGGCTGGGGAGCTCACGCTCGTCCATGGGCGTCGCTGCTGCCCGTGTCTCTAACGCTGGTGCTTGTGCTCCTCTGCTTCACCCCATCATCAGGTAAATGCCTGCCTAAATGCTTATGCTGGGTCTCGATCATCTCATTCTTGATCGATTTCTGATCAACCGGCAGTGGTAAATGCTGGGCTTGTGATTGATTGCAGTCGAGGCGCAGAAGACGTGGTGCGTCGCCAAGCCTTCCGCCTCCAACGACATCCTGTCGCTGAACCTCAACTACGCGTGCTCCCAGGTGAGCTGCGGCGTCATCCAGAAGGGCGGGCCCTGCTACTACCCGGACAACCTCGTGTCGCGCGCCGCCGTCGCCATGAACCTCTACTACGCCGCCAACGGCAGGCACCCCTGGAACTGCTACTTCAACAACTCGGCGCTCGTCGTGCAGTCTGATCCCAGCTATGGATCCTGCACCTACTACTAGTACATCACTTGATCAGTGATCACTACTACAGATGATCAGTACTAGCTAAGCAACATTTGTTGTCTTGTGTCCTAGTACTTACTGTAGTATCTAGTAGCTAAATTAAAACTGTCCTGCAGTTGAGATTGATTGGAGAGATGACCACCAGCTCACTATATGTTTGGAGTGATTGATTGAAAACTATGTAGTCTGCCTTGTCATATCATACAAATTGATTTTGCGTGTAATTTGTTCCTTTATTTTCCTTTATCATACAAATTGATCTAGTGTAGTGGCATGTATGGATGCGCAATCCCAACCCAACCCAATTTAGCCGGGAGCAGGCACATCTCCAAATTGCCAAATACTAGCTTCCCTAATCAAATATAACAGGATAAGCACAACTTATCGAGATTTTGCTTAACGATTTTTAGCCGGGAAAATACCCAATCAAGATCCTCCTCTCGCTCAGGATGGCGTTGCTCTCGCACGAGTAATGGTTATAGCCAGGTATCGAGATTTTGCTTAACGATTTTTTTAGTCCCTAAACACCAAAATTCGTGCTCAAATTTGAAGGAAAATGTGTATCTTTCAACGAAAAGACGGAGATTTCATGCAAATAGTAATTTTGTTCTCCACCAAAAAGACCGGTTAAAATTTTGAACACTGGTTGTAGGCTTCATTCCAATATATCTCTGAACCAAAAAACTTTGAACAATAAACTAATCATACTCCATTTTTTCCGAATCACATAGTACAAAAGCAGACGCTCACAAACACGCACGTACACTCGCTCCTACAAACACACGCGCGTAACCCTGCCTCTATGACCACCTCCAAAAGACTAAGCACATCACCTACTATAAAAAATAGCGCCGCTTAAATCTTAGAATAAATTTAAAACTTAAACTCTGATGGACAGGTTTTACTACAAGAACCTTGCCAGTTGAGTTACGCGAGCTGCAAGACGATCGGATATTCCATTTGATCCATCGAACCAAATTCATATTTTTAGTTCAAATAAACTGATTATGCGTTTGGTTCAGAGGACGGACGGGATGGGATGGGACGATCCCACTTTTATAGATGTTTGGTTTAGGAGCGAGTGGGACGAGGTCATCCCAAGGGAAAATATTCCTGCCAGATACAGGACGACCCCGTCCGCCAGAAACGAGCGGACGGGGGCGTCCTCTTTCGCTCAGTCTCCCTCCCGTCTCCCCCTTCCTTTTGGCACAGAGCCACAGACTAGCAGGGGCGGAGGAAGAAGGTTGTCGTGGCAGCAGGCCGAGTTCCAGTGTAGGATCGAGGAGGCCGACTAGAGGGGGGTGAATAGTCGGTTCTAAAAATTCTAACAAGACTTAACCGATAAAAATGCGGAATTAAAACGATCGGTCAAAACTCGACTACACTCCAAAAATATGTCTCTCAACTATGTGCACCAACACCCTATGTCTAGATCAAGGTTTGCAATTCTATGGTGACAATCAAGCAAGAATGTTTCTAAGAATATAAGTTGTTTGAATGTAAGTTGCACAAATTAAATGAACTCAAGTGAACAAACCACAAAGAAGAGACACCGAATTTTTCCCGTGGTCTCGGTGACTTGCCGGTCACCCCTAATCCACGTTGAGGTGGATTCAATGCTCCAACCGCTCCTCTATCGAGGCACCGCTTGATCTTGAGCCGGCTTGAACCAAAGAACCGCTCCACACCTCGATTCCACTAGAGTTGCTCTTTACCACTCTGGTGAGGCGAGCACAAAGCCTCTCACAAGCACACCGGGCCTTCTCACAAGCTTCTCTTGAGAAGATCACGGATAACAGCACCACCACGCCGTCTAGGTGTCGGCAAACACCAAGAGTAACAAGCCAATACTCACTTGACCCTTCACCAAGTGCCTAAAACTCAATCTCTTATGCAAATGCACTCAAGTCTTGCCTCTCACCCTTTCTCATGTGCAACATATGCACAAACTCGTGGGGAGGACTTTTTCAAGCTCAAGGATGTTCAATGGAATGCTCAGCCACCTTTAAGTTGCAGGAGACCGGGTATATATAGGCCAACACTCCCAAACTAGCCGTTACATTCAAACAGCCTGAAACGCTCTGTTTTGGCAGACTGTCTGCCCTACAAGGCCGGACGGTCCGCCATATGAACCCAACGGCTATATTCTCAATAAATGCCTCTCCGAGTCGACTGTTACAACTTTCGCGGACTGTTCGCCTTATAAAAGTGCCCTGGAAGCCTTAAAACACGTTTCTGTGTAAAAGGTCCGCCGTTAGGTCCGCCAGGTCAGAAATCAACTGCGGACGGTCTGCCAGGAATTGGTGGACAGTCTGCCTTTCACGGACTGTCTGC
Source organism: Urochloa ruziziensis (assembly GCA_015476505.1). NCBI lineage: Eukaryota > Viridiplantae > Streptophyta > Magnoliopsida > Poales > Poaceae > Urochloa > Urochloa ruziziensis. Next base: position 5,958,258 of record CM027122.1, read on the forward strand.
CTCACAAGTGGCGGACGGTCCGCAGTTCATTTTTCAGCATGACCGAGGCTTAGTAAAAAGGTCGTAACTCTTAGCTCCGATGTCCAAATTAGGTGATCTTGGACTATGGAAAGCTTGTTAAGAGGACTACACATCCCAACTGAATGCTTGACCCAAAATACATTGGATCAAAGCAGAAAAGCAATCTAAGATCCACCACACACCATCAACATCAACCGTATTCTAGGCGTCTTTACAAACTACCGGTTCCTTTCCTAGGTTAGTATGCATATGTAAGATTGAGCTTTTCAACACCTAGTAAAGACTCAAGCATCATCAAGACCCCTCTTAATAGTACGACATTCTATCTTATCAATCCGGTCTTTTCTCTACTAATCACCGAGACCGGCAAAATGAAATGCCCTACATTTCATACCTTTGCCTTGAGCAAATTCATTGGGTCTTCCTTGATGCTCATATGCATATTGTTCATCACCTTAATTTTTTCAAGACTCTTGATGTTCATCAACATAATATAGATCGTGCCAACTTCATCTTATCAATACACATGATGTCGATCAACGTATGAATTTCATCTTTTTTAATTCTTCATATGATTGATGTGGATCACTCGTAGCTTCATATAACATCTCATGGCCCATTGGCTCAAGCCTTTACTCGCCCTTCACCACTGCCTTGGTCCCTCGGCGTCAATCCTCTTGCTTGCCCTTCACCCTTGCATGGTCCATCGCAGCCAAGTCTTGCTTGTCCTTCACCATCTTGTCATACAAAACCACTTGTATACCACATCTTCAATATATTCATTTCCTCATTATGACCACCATATGAAATTCCAATCCAACAACATTTCCTTGGTGATCAATAACTTATCATGCTCATCCTTTTGATCTTTATCAATTCATGATGTTCATATTTATTCACACCTTTATAACAACTAGTTGAGCTTTACAACAAATTCAAGTCACTTCACCAACATGACTCAAGTTGCTCACACTAGTGCATCTCTATGGACTAATCACCTGTGTATCTCAACATAAACACATATTAGTCCACCTAGGTTGTCACTCAATTACCAAAACCAAACAAGGGCCTTTCATCCAGGCGCAGGCCATGGTCGGCGGGGCGAGCTCCACGCGTCCGTCATGGCAGCGCGTCGAGCGCCCGCCATGGGTGGCGGGGGAGCTTCGGGCGCCCGCCATGGAGCAGGAGCTCCACCGCGGCATAGAGCCACCGACCGAAGGAGCTTCGGGCCGCTGCGTCGTCCCGCCGCTGGCCGGGGGAGCTGGAGCTCCGCCGCGGCCTAGCATCGCCGGCCGAAGGTGCTGGAGTCCACGTGACCTCCCGCCACCGGCCAAGGGAGCCACGGCAAGCCGTCGTCCGAAGGAGATGGAGCTCCACGCGCGGCCTCCCATCGTTGGTCGGGGAGCAGGTGCTCCGCCGCCCTCCATGGCCCTGGCGGAGTGGCGGGGCTGAGCACAACCGGATGAAGAAGATAAAGAAAGGATGAGGAAAAAAAGATCCCTAGTTAAGGAAAAAAATTATAGAGCATGACAGATGGCCCCACTCAAATGTGACTAACTGTGTTAGAATTGCTGTCCATCACATTCTTTCCATCCTTCGTACCAAACAAAAACGAGGACGAACTCATCTCTTAACCAAACACGAAACAGGACGGACAGTCTCGTCCAACAAAATTGAAATGGAAGCATCTCATCCTAACTTGTCTCCAAACCAAACACACGTATATAACATCCGGTTACCCATGTGCGACGCACGGCCGGCCGTTAACTTCCGAGATGGCCATGGTAGGACCCACACGCTTCGCCTTGATCCAGATCCGGCCGGACTGACAGCCCGCTCTCTTCTCCTTGGCCTTGCAGCGCCTCTCCTCTTGTCGTCGTCCTTAAGTCCCTCGTCTCTTTCCCTGTGCTGAGCTGTGACCTACCGGTGCTGCTATTGACCGGAGGAAAGGAGATCCATCCGTCCGCACTCCTCTTCTTTTGCTGGTAAGGAAATCTCGAACCTTTGCTTGCTTAGCTTCCATGGATGTGATCGTTGCACGGTCGTTTCTGTTTGGGCTAGCGCTGTGATGACTTGAGCTCCTCAGCTCAGTCTTGGATTTGCTGCGTGGCGTGGGGGTACCTTCCCTGTTCGCTCTTGAATTCCCAGAATTTTGGGGAATTTCTTTGCTTTTAAAAAGAACCACCATGCCTGCCCCTTCCCTCATCTGATCATTTGTTCAATTTGTACATGAACAATTGGAGGCCGCCGATATGCGCAACACTTGTTGAGGGCTTTATATTAGCTAATAATTCATGGAGAGTATGAATCGGAGCCTCTCTCAGATCCCAGAATCAGCAAGCACTTGAAGCTTGTGCTTCTTTTTCGTGCCAGCTTCATGTTTGACTTTACATCCGTGTTTTCTCTTGTGTAAGCTGCCGCTCTATTTGTTCTATGGTTGAACATCGCACGAGGTCCTTAAAGATCATAGGTTTATCACCTAGCGATGCCATGATCATGGGATTTGTTAATAATTAATATTGCAACTAACAAGTGAAACAAATTGATGGGATAACTGAAATCAGGATATGACCTTTGCTAGGGAAGGCCGAAGACATAACATGGCATCCGACAAACAGTAAACCCAGTAATCCTTCAAGCAGTGCATCAATTAAACTGTAAATGGATGCAATCAAACCCCAAAACTATTATGTCCATAGCAGAAAGAATGTTCTGCCTCATCTCATCAGAAAGGACCGTTTTCTCAATATGCTGCCCCGATGTTATAAGCCATACTGCATTGCCAGTGTAAAATTGTTGCCTGCATCAGCTTTATTGTGATGCTTTGATTTTTTTTAGACAGTGATGCTTTGATTATGTGACCATTGACATAATGACACCAGCAATCTTTTTTTCCCTTTAGCATCATGTCGGAGATGAAGGACTCCAATGCTGCTGCCCTTGATGGAAATCCTGAACCAATGGATCACACTGAAGACAATTCTATGCCGTCAGCTCAGCAACAGGTTATTTATTTTGTGCACTTGTTCTGGATATTATAGTCATTTAAATGGCACTCGTTGCACTCATAACCAGCAAAGTTGCTTTAAAGGTGGCACTCTTGGTTGTACTGAACATAACAATGTTTTCCGGTGAGCAGGAAGAAGCAATCAAGAAGAAGTTTGGAGGACTAATGCCCAAAAAGCCACCACTCATCTCAAAGGTTCTTTCCTGGAATTGTTCACTTTATCCCACAATGAAATAGCGCAGACCAGAAGATTAGATAGTATCCACATAAGGAAACTGCTTCAACTAGTAACTGAATTGTTCTCTGTAACTGTAGGATCATGAGCGGGCCTACTTTGATTCTGCTGACTGGGCTCTAGGAAAGGTATAATCGTTACCCTTTCCTTTTCTTTTCCTTTTTCGTTTTGGCTCCAGTACCGCATAATGTACTTTTTTTTAGATAATGAATAGAATCCGGCTTTGACCTTACCGCATAATGTACTTGAGTTCCAAAACCAAATGGTTTAATATTGTGACATAAATAACACGCGGTTGTGTACAACAGCAAGGTGTTGCCAAACCCAAAGGACCGCTGGAGGCACTTAGGCCAAAGCTGCAGGTATCACACTCGTGCCTGCTATCACATTCTAATTCTAAGTAATGGTGTGTGTTTTGCTGCGGGTCAGCTTTTCTGGTCCTGAAATGAATGATATCGTCAAAATTACTTGCTCCGTCTAATACTAACACATATTCCTGTCCGTGACATTATACTGCTGCTTTTGTTCTGGTTTGTTTCAGCCAACACGCCAACAGCAACAACAACGCTCAAGGCGCCCTATTTACACTTCGTCAGAAATCGAGGGTATGCGACGAACGATGCCTATGATTCCAGTGTACTACAAGGGAAGGGAAGCAAAGCTAAGTTACTTCTCTTAATTAATTGTTGTAACATGAATGCATGGTTGCAGACGGAGATGGTGCTGAGGATATGAACATCAACTGAAGTGGCCTGGAATCTGTAGGACGTGCTACCTGTGTTGTTGGAGAATTGAATATTGATTGATAAGAAAATGCTCATTATGGAAGGACAGAGGTGAACTATCTACATGTATGGTATACTAGTAGGTCAATTCGTTGAACCAAACATTTGATATGAGATGGCCTACCTATTATATATATTACTACTGCATGGAGTATATTTATTTGTTGATAAATATATATATATATGTTGTGCTAGGTGTATATTCATTGTTGAACATGTTACTCCCTACGTCCCAAAATATAAGGATTTGTTGACTTTCAGACATCACGTTTGACTATCCGTCTTATTCAAAGAAGTATATGCAATTAAAAAATACATTTATTCATAAAGATAGGACCTATTTTCCCCATCGGGTTTTTTTAAGGATGGTATTCAGAACATATTACATGTCCTATCTTCTAACTTTCTCTACATGAGTTTTTAAGGAGATATCAAAGACATATCATTTCTCCTCATATTTTTCCCATTTGGGTTTTGGGGGACATTATAAAAATATGATCCACATATCATACTATTGATCTCAAACTTTCTTATGAGTTTTTCCTTTCAAGGTTTTTCTCATATAAGTTTGCAATGAGACAATAATCATATATATGCCATAGCATTTTTCTCCTTATATTTTCCCGTCGGGTTTTAAAGGAGTTTTAATGGCATATACACATACAATTAGGTTTCTCCTCAAAATTTTCCCACAGGGTTTTGGAGGAGTTTTACTTCAATCAATGAATCATTCATTCCTTCCATTCCCAACTTTTGTCTCTCATTCTAGTTTAACACTTTTCTTGAAGATAATGGTCAATTTTGAGTGTGGAGGTAGTAGTATATGGATAAGTGAAGCTAGTAGCAGGCAGAGAACGGAAAGGATTAGACATGACAGGCAAGGCAAGATTAGACTGTGAGCAGTCCATACGGCCTCTGAAGAATGATTAACTCAATCAGAGGGCGCAAAGCTCAGTGCGTTGTGCTGATTGAGCACATCACATGCAGTCCACAAAGATTAAAACAAATTCAACGGTATGTGCAGCATACTAATAATAAAGCAACCAGACTGCTAAAAGCTACTGTAGCTGGCTGGCTCACTGGTTGATACTAGTAAAATATACAAGTGCTAAAATGAATTATACTGGTATATATACATTTGTTGTAAAAGGGCAGCACGCCGCACAATATATTATATATAGATGATGATATCATGATTGAAAAAGGGCGTGGCGAATTGCATGGAACTGAAGGGAAGGAAGGAATCGGCGGCCCATACCATCCATGATGAGTGGGCCCATCCCCGGGCTGTTGAGTGTTGCCACGTCTCCATCCCCACCCTAGCAGCAGTGTTAAAACAATATGTGCTGACAAATGAATTAACAACAATTGCATATATTCTATTGTGCTCTAGCTTTGTGTAGTTGTATACCCATCCATGCATAGATGATGATGTACTCTGGTAGTCATTCACACCATATGCAGGTCTAACATGATTTGGTGGTGCATTTCCTGATGTAGCTGCTAGAAATGTTTGAGTGAAATTGCGAACATGATGGGGAAAGAAAAACGAGGAGAGCAGTGAGTGTGGTGTTGTGCTGTGTTGTAAAGAGAGAAGCACCAGGCAACCAACAAGAGGAGAGGAGAGGAGAGGAGAGGAAGCAAGCAAAGCAAACCCCTTCCACTAACACAAGCAGTCACATTACTCTAATCTAATCAGCAGGAAAAAGGAAGGAAAGGAAATAGCAGGACGGACAAGCGCAGCGCACCCACCCCCAACCCAACCCAACCCAATAATAATCTCTCTCTCTATTTCTTTCTTTCTTCTTCCTCCCACCACCACCACCACCACCATCCTCTTCGCACCCCAATTCCCCTTCTCCGTCGGCAATCTCATAGGGATAACTGGATACGGGCAGGGGAGGGAGGCTGGCTATGATCTCCTCCTCCTCCTCCTCCTCCTCCTCCTCCTCCTCGCCGCCGTCGTCCTCGTCTGCCGCGGCGGCGAGCCGCTCCAGTACCAATAAGCCGCCGCCGCAGCAGCAGGCCAGCAAGTGGCGCAGCGGCACGCAGCACAAGATCTACGGGCGGCGCCTGCTGGACGCGCTCCGCGCCACGGATGGCGGGCAGCCGCGCGCCGTCAAGGCCGCGGCCGACTCGGCGCTGGCGCTGACGGCGCGCGGGCAGACGCGGTGGAGCCGCGCCATCCTGCTTGCCGGGGCAGCCTGCAGCCGCCGGCGCGTGCTGGTAAAGGCGGGAGGCAAGATCCGGCGGCGCCACCGCCGGCCGCAGAAGGCCTCCTCTTGTTTTGCAGCAGCAGCAGGAGGAGATGAGTCTCTCAAAGGCATGGGCAAGGAAGGCAAGGCAGGCAGCAGCCAGGTGCAGGAGCGGCTCCGCGTGCTGGGGCGCCTCGTCCCGGGCTGCCGGAAGCTCCCCGCGCCGGACCTGCTGGAGGAGGCGGTCGACTACGTGGCGGCGCTGCAGATGCAGGTCAACACCATGCGCGCGCTCGCCGACGCGCTGGCGGCCGCGCAGCTCAACGACGACGGCGACGCAGGGGCGGATTGATTGCCATGACATGATTGATTGATTGATCAGCAACCAACCAACCAGCTGATCGGGATTACTTCGAGTACTTACTAGTAACCAATCATTGCCTTGCCTTACCTTGCTTTGCTTGTTAATGGAGTATAAATCGATGGTGGGGATGGATTGTCATCAACTGCTCTACTCAATCATCCATGCCCATGCATACAGAGTAGCTGCTGCTCGCCTGCTCATGATTTGTAAATTCCTTTCCTTTCCTTCCTTGTTGACAGACATTTGTTACTGATGGATGGATGGATGGATGATCCAGCTTTGTAAGTGATAAAGTGAATGCTGCTTGTCTTGTCTTGTTTCTGCTATGCTCTTCCTCTTCCTCTGCAATCTGCTGTGCTGTGAATTGGCACCAGCTGCTGATCATCAACATCTAGACATTCATCCGTATGTTTTCTTTTTTATAAACTCATATTTATGCATGGTTGGGAATGGATTGCTCTCGTCTTGTGCCATTTGCATTGGCAGCCTATTTGCCAGAGAGAGAGAGAGAGAGAGAGATTCTGATGAATTGTTGACACCAATTGCCACATCACCGCAATAGTCCAATAGACTCCCATCGCGTCGAATCAAGATCTTTTTCTCATGGGGCGACATGGCAAAAAGCTCCGAGGTTCCTGCCTCCCTCTTCCTCTTGGAAGCCTGAAAAGTTGATATTCATACATATGATCGCGCGCATCAAACTGACGCAGGATATGTACATAAACATAACAAGACTAGGAAGGACCGCGCGCTAGTGTAATCACTTGCTGTTATCAGGCGGGTTTTGTTAATAGCTATTAAGAAGTAAGAATACTGCACATATTAAACAAAGCAGACGACATGGCTGCTGGCATCACATGTTTAATAGGTAGTAGTAGGAAATTATGTCGTCGAGCAATCATACAAAATATTATTTTCATTACCATTAGCCTTAATTTAGCCATATTTTTCTTAACTGCTATCGCAAGCATGACAGAACACCAAAAACATCAAAAATCACCCGGACCTGGTTAGGTCCAAACGGCCTTCTCCGCTATTGGATAAGTTTGTTGGTTGTGGTTGATTTTGATTGTTTTAATACCAGAACAAGCTCGCTGAAAATCACCTAAGCAGATAAGCAGAACTGACTGAAAACAGATAAGCAGAACTGACTGAAAATCACCTAGACCTAATAGGTCAACGAAAGGCAAGAATAGAGTAGAAAGTATGGGTGGTGATGTCCTACTGACATGACTTCTCGGCAAGCTTAGATGGCGGCAAGACATGTTTCTCGACCATGGCAAGCGTGGCCGGGAGTAGGCACCTGAGATGGCCTACTGCCGCTATCGCGCTGGAGCTTGTGAGAGCTGGGGACCGGAGCAACGCGTTGTGCTGCTGCTGGCTTGCTGGCCAGCGACCACCGAGAAAGAGCGAGACAACATGAGGAAGTACGGCCTGACAAACTTGACCTCCTCAAAAACAGCGGATGCTGCCTTCACATGTGAGGGTGCTAGGGCACGCGGTGGCTCCTACCGGAGTAACGACATGACACCTAACTCGAGCAAGAGCTCGAGCGAAGGGTGGAGGAGGCGAGCTGACATATTAGTAAGACATTGGCGAGGAGCATGATATTTGTGTAATGCCTCGATCTCATGAGGCAGGTACCTCTCTCCTAGACACGCATCAACCAGCTGACTATGCATGCGAGATGCAAACATGATATAGCAAGTGTAACAAGATGATGTAAGCGGGTTGCGAGAGCTGCCACATCAGACTTGTGATGAGTTGAAAGAAAGAGAAGAAATGGACTATTACAGCTAGCTTTATGCACATGTTTCAAAAAACTATGTGAAAGAGTAAGATGGCCCAATAATTAATGATTTAATTTGTGTCGATTGTAAAAATAGACTATTAGTTAGATATATAATGTGATAAGAATATACAACCGGTTCTAGTATTAATCATGCTCTAATTATCCTCAATAATAGGCAAAAGACGGCACGATTTTATTTTGATGAAACAGTAACACTTGGCGTGCCTTTCTTTGAACGATCGGGGGATGTGGGGGATATAGTACCCGGGTACCTCACGAGCAAGCCTGGCAGCCCACTAAAAGGGGGCGGCCCGGCCCACCGTTCTGGACCTGATGACGTGCGGGACAAGTCGACGCACGAAGGAAGGATCTGGAAGGAGAAGTTCTAGTTGGAATAGGAGTTTTTGTAAAGAAGGAAAGGATCCTTAGAGATAGGATCGGCTACAAACCGACTTGTAACCCTGCCCCCCGATATATAAGGCGGGCAGGGACCCCCTCCAAGACAACCCAACTCATCACATCTCAACTCATAGCGAAATCCACGCAATACAACACCCCAAAACAGGACGTAGGGTATTACGTCAAGTCGACGGCCCGAACCTGTCTAAACCCTTGTGTCTGTCCATCCTAACCATCTTGCTTCCGATCTTTGCGATCTTCCCTGCATACAAATCACTTCCGTGGGCTACCCCGTGGAAGACTGCCGGAGATAATATCACCGACAGGGGAGTTAAAAAAAGCCAAACCTTTGATCCCCTTAAATCAATCCACACTTCCTTCCACATCCAGGAAAAGGGATTAATTCCACGCAAAAAAAAAGGAAAAGGGATTAATTAATCACAACCCATAAGGCAAGAAGAGCCCCAACAGAAATGGAGTAAAAAGCCCACATCTCATGAAGCCCACCAACCCATTTCATTCTGGTCAGTTGGTCAGCAGCAGACAGCGCGCGGCGCGTGCGGGGAATTCCTTCTTCTTCCCCGCCCCGCGAGGCGAGGGAAGGAAGGAGGCGGCGGCGGCAACAAACAAGCCAAAGGCCAAGGCTTCTCCCGCATCTGAGCTCCTTCCTTCCTTCCCCGTCGCCTCCCTCTCGGCTGGGCTGATCCATCCAACCCAAACCCCACCAAGGCAGGAGCAGGAATGGCCCCGCCCCAGCCCCAGCATCGACAGGTGTGGTGGCCGGGGCGGATGGGCGGGGCGTTCGGGCCCTCCTTCCTCTGTCTCGTATGCCTCATCTACTTCATCCAGGTCCGTTTCCGTTGATTGATTCATCCTTCCGTTGGATCTCCATCTCATCCATTCCTATTTGGGACACACGCCAGATATTTGCTATACATTCATATACATTGGACACCACACCAACCATTCTGCTAAATTCAATTCTACTGTTCCTCCAAACATTCTAGGGCTTCAGGTCTTTTGTCTGGACGGCTGTTTCCTACCAAATGAAGGACCTGATGAAGCTATCGCCCTCCACATCGCAGTTTCTGGTCTCCCTTGCATATTTCCCTTGGAGCATAAAACCTATATATGGGTACCTTGCGTTGCCTTGTTTAACATCTCTTGCTTTCATAAATAACTACTGTTAGTATTCTCCATTGCAGAGACGCCTTGCCTGCAGAGATGCCTGCTCTGCTCTGCTATTCTCTCGTTGCTCAAAAACAAAACATATGGCCATATGCCTTGATGAATGATGATGCATGCATAACCACATCCATTCTGCTTCTCTTTAAAATCTAATCACTTCTATGGTTATATGCCAATTGTTTTCTGCAGGATCTTGTCAGACTGCATCCCGATTAAACAGAGGAAGCGTGTGCCCTATTTGATCATTTCTAGCTGTCTTTCTCTACTTCCGTGGCTTATCCTTGGCCTTTCACAGACTTTAAGGACCTCGGCCAATATGCTTACCTCTTTGCTCATAGTACAGAATCTGGGATCCGCCATGGCAGATGTCGTTATAGACGCAATGGTTGCAGAAGCAGTTCGATTAGCAGGGTAAGTTTCTTCATGTATCCTGTGTGCCTATTTGGCATGCTCCTATGGCCCAAAACTCACTACTTCTTTCTTTTCAGGCCAGTGTTTGCTGGTGATCTGCAGTCATTATCTTGGTCATCCATGGCTGTAGGTGGGATTTTTGGGAGCTTATTGGGAGGATATGCATTATCCAATCTCCCAATCCATGTCATATATGTTGTTTTCTCAACCCTCCCATTCTTTCAACTCGTTTCCTGCATGTTTGTTGAGGATTCTCCAAAAAGATTCCAGAGTGCCATTGATGAACATAACAATCAGAGTTCCGTTACTGCCTTTTCTGAAGAAGGCTCTGGTGAAGCACTTGGAAAAGAGGGTACTAGACGGCGAAAAGGAACTCGTAAAAATAATAAAAGGAGATCACTCTCAAAGCAGACTGAGGCTAATGAGAAACCCAATGGGTCATTTAATTCATCGCCATGTTTGTCTCTGAAATCAGCCTTCTTCAGTTTGTGCACAGCGTTTAAGCAGCCGGCCATTCTGCGGTAGCCAAAGATTCTCTTGCTATAATCTCTCTAATGTATAAACCTAACTTTGATCGAAGTACTAATTGGTAATTTCTGGCTTTTTATCCAGACCTATGGCGTGGTTTTTCTTTTCAAATGTAACAATTCCAAATATCTCGACAGTCATGTTCTATTATCAAACAGAGGAGCTACATTTGGAGGCATCCTTTCTAGGGACCGCACGTGTGATTGGGTGGTTCAGCCTGATTCTTGGCACATATACCTACAACCGCTATTTTAAGCACAAGAAGCTAAGGGATATTCTTGTGTAAGTTATTTATTTGTCTGAATGTTATCTCTAAATTATCATTTCCATGTGGGTAATAGGACAAAGTAGCTTTGCTGTAAGTTCGTTTGTTATTGATTTTTCTTGAAAGGACGATAAGTCCATTTTTTGTGGAGATATTGTTAATTTACTGTCCTGTGCTTAGAGAAAAATTTCGACGCCTCTATGAACCTCCTGCAGCTTTCTTCATATTTACATATGCATCTTTAACTGAATGCACAATGGTTTATCCCCTCTCCCCCCCGCTGAATGAACCCTACTCTTTCTTGGTCCATTGTGGTATGCTTCTATATGCCATAGCTGGTCACATTTTGCTCGTTCTGGCCCTTCTGGCCCAATTTTGCCGGTTTGGTAAACACATAAAGGTTAGATTTTTTTTTTTATTGATTACTCCTATTCCAAGACACAACTTGTAGAAGTCATTGGTCGTAATACAAATTTATCTCTAACCAACAGAGGGCCTGTCGTACAGGCCCTCAGGCGCACAGGCTCAGGTCCCATACATGCACTAAATGGCTAGCTAACACTGTTGAATTTTTCAGGTTTGCTCATGTCGGTCTTGCCATAATTAGCCTACTGGACATTGCTTTGGTGTTACGGTTGCATATTCCACACGGAATTGGTGATAAGTACATGGTGCTATGGGGTTCTGCTTTGGCTGATGCAATCAACCAGTTCAAGTATGCCCCTAGTTCTCATTTCTTTAATTTGTGAATCTAACTAGCACTATGGTACTTGATCTCAAACCATTTGCAGGTTTCTGACAAGAATGTTTCCATTTGGCAGGATGATGCCATTCCTGATCCTGTCGGGACAGCTTTGCCCACCTGGAATTGAGGGCACGTTGTTTGCTCTCTTCATGTCCATCAACAACCTTGGTTCAACGCTAGGTTCATTCCTGGGGGCTGCTCTGGCGTCAGCTTTGAATATCTCAACGGCGCAGTTTGACAACCTTGCTCTGGGTTTGGGTGTACAGCTGATTGGTACTCTTTTACCTATCGGGTTCCTATTTCTGGTTCCAAATGAAGTTACAGGACTTACATCATAAGTTGAGGGGTGCGGGCCTAATCATACATGTTTTATTCCCCCCCAAGGTAAATGGTCAGTGCCTGGACTCCGAAATCCTGAAATCCTGACTCATGAATGTGTATACTTACAGCTCTGTACCAGTCTACCAGAGTGAGAGGAACATACACGTCATAGGAAAGAAATTAAAAGTAGTTGGAAACTCTGTACTAGATAGTTTTGTTAAAAGATGTATACAACTTTATAGCATGATGAGAGGAAAGAAGTGTGCAATAGATGTTTAGGCATACCCAAGTTGATGTTACTTTCTATGTGTTGAAATTAGAAAACGTGGCAGTGAGGACAGACAGACATGATCAATGATGTCATGTTACTGATGAATAAATCTGAAAAAAAAAAATTGGTTGCATTGTGTAACGCTTGTGCCGAAGTGGTTTGTGCATATACTCCAAAACACTTGTTTGCAATTCTCTTATTACTGCCTGTACTCCAAAGCTAAGGAAGAAATGCCCCTGATTCAATACCATTGCGTTAGAGCAGTGGAAACTGTTTCAAAAGTGCTGATGCTTAAAACCACCAATTACTCAATTAGACGTGACATTTGGCTGCTTGGTCGTTCAGTTATGTTTAATGAACAGCTTGCATGGTACTATCTATCCAACAATGAGTCCATCATGTTGAGAATTCAGAATACAACACACACCCTTCTTCTTGTACTACCAATTCTGGCTTAACCTCTAGTCTAGAAACTATTTATGCTTCAGTCGTTACAAAGAATGTAACCACCATGAGAAACTATAGTTGACTGGTGAAGATTGTCTTGCTTCAGATTCAAAGCCATCTTTTCGCCTTTACTGCTGAGTTCAACGGAGGTGGCGTTTTGGCACCTCCTTTGTCATTTGAACCTGAGAATGAAGCACAGGCTCTTTCAGTGCAAGCATAATTTGTTTCATAATTACAGGGACATGTAAACAAATCTATATTACATTCATCATCAGCAATTTGTTAACCAGTAAAAGATCCCTATGATGTCACTCCAGAGTTTCAACTACGGTTTAGCATGTGTAGCATGGCATTCAGGGGAAACTAATAAGCAAGCAGGTAAAGGGTGTAAGAATGGACATTGACCTTGTTCAGGCCATGGGATCCAGGAAAATGGCAGTGGCTTGTACATGCTAGCAGCACATGCACTGATGGTATGGCTATTTCCTATACCTTCCATCAAATCAAAAGGCAGTGGTTATACTTCAGTTAATCACCGTGACACAAAAACCCCAACCACAAAACAGATTTGACTAATACACGAGAGTATCCTACATTTTTTTCCTTCAAAATTGATGTAAACACGAGCAAAATAGAAATCTCTTGATCTGAAAACTTACTCATGTCCGACTTCCCTCCAAGAGAGGATCTGCGTGACATAGTTGATGCAGTTGGTGGGATGCTTGTCAGTGACTGTCTCCTCCTTAACCTAATATCAGCTGTAATTGGAGGCACAATATCATGGCATGTTTTAGTTATGATTTTAGATGGAGTCCCATGTGCTGAATTCTGAGCAATCCTGCAAAGTTGTAGAAACACCAATGAAGGTTGTTATCATCTGCAACGCATACAACAAGAAAAAGCATGCATTCTAGGACGTACCTTCTTTCGGTGCCGTGAATCAATCTCCCTATGCTGCTTTGAATTGACTTTCTTAGATGAGATCCTTTTTTCGTTGCAGTACTTGTTACTTTCTCCAGTTTGGCAGTGGAAGAAGGATCATCACTGTGACTCACTTCAGTGCACATGTTCCTTGATCTGCCCTCTGGAGGATTTAATCCTGATTGCTTAAGTAGATCATAAGCATCAGGAGGTAGTTGACAAAATTCTACTGTATCAAGTGTACAAATTATCTTCTCAGCCTCCTCTCTAACAGGATCTTCAGAAAATGTCGCTGGCATCTTCCATCAGTGGGCGAGAAAGAAACAAAAAAGTCAGCTGCCACGAGTTCTAATGATATGAAGTCCATTAAGAGCAAGACGCACCTGTATTAATGATTTGTGGTTCTTGGCGTGGTGGAAGCCATCAGTGCTGCATTCCCTGTCTTGGATGAAACTCATAGTTGAACAAGGTGTTTTCGGTATCTTCCTTTCTGGCATCCTGGCTTTACCAGAACTAGCATTCTCCAGGCTTAATCTCCGTGACCTAGGGGGAGTGCGATCCAGTACTTGCTTTGTTCTCTCAGTCACGGTTGCATTTTCCTTTAGTTTAAGAAATGTTTTTTCAAATGCTTTGCTTGCTAATGCCTTTTTCAGAGTGTCTACCTGAAAACGGACTAACTGTTACAGACCCCTTTTTTCGGCATGTGGAACAAAATGACATATAAAGTTAGATATATGTAATTAAACAGTGGGAATTCAATCAGCATGAGTGTACCTAAAGATATAATGACCAAAGCAATAAAATTTTAGTCCAGAGCAACAGTGCAAAAATATGATCACACTGTTTTCCACTGGATTGTAACGAACCAGAAAGTTACCTGTTCTTTAAGATCTCTTATTTCACTGCTTTCTTTGTTTGCATGTGCAGTTCCAAGTTCTACAGCAGAAGCCCTTTGAGCAAATTTCAGTGTACTAAGAGTTTCTGCATAAGATTCTGCCTCTGGACTTATGTGGGCGAGCATTAGCGTCTTCGCGTTCCCCCCTGTCATTGGTATTGTGAAGGAAATGCATAGATGAGTTAGAGTTGCATATATAGCTTGAATGTAAAAACGTTGCAGATCAGAGATGCTGAACATCAGAAAAGACCACCCAGTAAGTTGTTGATTAATGCATATAAGGTGGTAAGATATTTTAAAATGTGCACCCACGTATACCTAATGAACTCTGTAGTATTTGTGTGAGTTTACTATTTCTGTAAGGAATGTGAGAGTTCTTCTGAGCTAATGCGTTGATGACATCTCCAAGGCAGGAGAGTGACTTGTTAATATGCTGAGCCTCCTTCAATCTCTCTCCTGTGGCTTCTGACCTATCAACCCTTTCACTTCCTGCAAGATCTACCAAATGCAAACTGCTATGGCTCACATTGCCACTAATGTCCTTCCCGTTTACAAGGACAGTTAAGATACTGCAAGAAAGTATCCAAAGTCAACTGCAGCAAGTAATAAGAGGATAAACATCACTACATAGTAGCCCCAAAGATAATGCTGGTGCAAACCTGTGGGAACGACTGCTCCTATGGTTCATTGCTGTTGAACTGGAAGCTCGGTGCTTTTCACCCAACTGCATCAAATTGATAACATCAGAAGGGGACTGCACTTGGCAGATCTTTGCATCTGGAAGGTTCGGCAGACCATTGTTTGAGGAAGTCCTTATATCTAATGTGAAACCAATGTCAGGAACTAACACAGCAACAAGAATGATCATATTTTGACATAAGTAATGACTTGTAAGTTGTGAAAGGATATTTTGTGCTTGATGTGTCCTCACTTAGAAGATCACGAACTTGTTCATTATATATTTCAACCATCTGCACCCGTATATCATACTTGACATCTTCTCTAGAAGTTGATATGTTGAAGAGATCATTTAATGCCATGTAATTGATTCCAAAATCCCTAGGCAACCCACCAGATGGACCACACTAACCACCAATATACAGAGACAGAAGAATCATTAGATGCGATCAAAATATACTCCTAAAAAACTAAGGAAATGCTGTATAAAATATGGTTTGCCTCATACCATTGTATGGGTTTTCCCGGAACCTGTCTGCCCGTAAGCAAAGATACATACGTTATATCCATCCATGACAGATCTAATCAAAGGTCGTGTCTCCTTGTACACCTCATCTGCACAAAGTTTAGCACGATGATGTGCAGTTAAAGGTAGATGTATTGAACTACAGTTCAGATTTACCTTGAGTGGTTGTTGGCCCAAAAACTTTGTTGAACTGGAAAATTTTACATGTACTTTGTAGTTTCACTGGATCACAGACCATTACTGATCCATCATGTCCAACATGTTCAATTGAAGAAATCGATTCCGGATGAAGAGGCGGCCTTATCCGGCAGAAAACTCGGATATTTCCTACAATAGAGCTTTTCAGAAATGTCTCAAAAAACAAGTTCAGTGATGGGGAAAAAAAACAGCGAAATAGATCATGTGATACCTCGCAGTTCTTGAAGCATGTTATACAAGTTTCTGTTTTCTTTTACAGCTTGGTTATAACCAAGAGCAGCTTTGGAAAGCTCTTGGATGTTGTTACCTGTAAATAATAAGTTGCACAGTTAAACCTACAGCACTTGCTTGGAGCACTGAAAGAGCATTATGCCTAGTGCAAAAAGTATACCTAATTTTGTCATGTCATCTTGAAATTGGGTCTGCAAAGACCTGAAGTCGACTTTAACATCTTGACACATTTTCTTGAGCTCCTGCACAAGGAAGTTGTGTCAGTACTGAGAAGCAATCAAAAGAAACATAAGATTCATAACACTGGCAGCAAAAATTGAATATGATACAGAGTACACTATGAGATCTCACCAAAAGTTCAGTTTCATGCGCTTGCAAGAGCCACTGCTTGTTCTCAATCAGCGAATCAGAATGCTACAAGGCAAAATGGTACTTCATCAGGAAAGTGCTGGGAAAATATTAGGTTTCTTAGAAGCACAAGCACAAGTATTATTTTGCCTGCACCCTATAACATGTACAGATATAATGTTGAGAGCATGAATAACTGGTAGAAAGCACCCAAAGCATAAAGCCAATTCTTCGAACTTTTTCTGATTATAAAAACTACATGCAATTTCTCCACTAAAGATGAGTGCAAGGCTGTACCTCAATACAATGAATTGGCTCATTTTCCATTGTAAGCCCCTCTGGATAGAAAAGCTGAAGATGTTTTAACTTCATAACATTAGACAAAATCACCCACACAAGAGAAAAGAAAATGGAAATATTTTAATTTACCTGTTCTTTTCCCAGCTGGCTTGCTAAAATAGCACCAATAAGCTTAGTTGGATCCTGAAAAAAAAAATCAAACCTTATCAGTCTGGCACCTGACATAGACAGAACAGCATATTCGAAAACCATGGACTGTTTTTTTTTCATGATCACCTTTTTCAGAATGTCTTGGTTGAAATTTTCCTTATAATTCAACATGCAATCTACAATAGCTTTCTGAAGTTTGTCCACTGCCTCTGCAAATGCACAGTCTGTAAAATTAATCAACTCTGTGCTGACAATACTGATAACCGAATCTGCTAAAAGTGGCATTAATACAGGTGACGAGGGTGACTTGCTAAAAGTGGCATTATCAGTCACCAAATATTGAGGCATAAAGCGTGTCATGCAAGCCAAGAAAAACGTGGCAACACAAACCTTGCGTGTTAGTATCTACATTTCGAAATGGCTGTGTGTCAGCATCAGGCTCTGTCAAGTCTAGACGCTTTTGGGAGAGCGAAGGTTCCAAAGCAAAATTTTCAGACTGAATCTGCGAAAAACGCACTGCAAGAGGCGATTTCATGTACTTGATAGTCCCAGTGGCTCCGCCGGATTGCTTCCATTCATGGTAAGACTTCAACGAAATGATACAATCAACAATCTTACCCACCGTCCCAGCATCAAGATTGTCCTGCAGAAGCAACCATTTTGCAGTGAGTAAGCATCCTGTGGTCAGCATTTGGTTTTGTGAGCAAAGGTTGCTAACCTTGTCTAAATCAGATGCCTCGAAACTCGGCAGCTTCAGGTTGTGGACAGCGACTAAGAAGTTTCGGATGTTCTCGAAATACTGAAAAGCTGTCGACGGCTGGCTCTCGCAGGGGGCATTGGTGATAACCTTGGGCACAGCACCAGGCTGTAACTTATTAATTGCCTTGCATAGGACGATACCATTCCTTAGAGAAGCAACAAATTCTTGGTCTGACGGACAAGGGGACAATCCGAAGGAGCCGACCATGGTCTGGAGCCAGGACGCAGCCTGGTGACGCCTCCATGCTTGCAGAAACAAGAATAAGCAAAAGAATTAATGTAATTCCGATCCATTTGTAGGAACTTGAATTCATTTTTTGATTGAAATACCGTGAGTTAAACCAGAGTATAGTAGCATTGTGCTGCATAAATGCCCGGGAATCGAAGAATCACTGACAAACACGTTCCCTATAGAGGCAGAGTTGCAGCCACAACCAAGTTGAGATCGCCTACCACCTACACATCACTGGGGGACCGCCGTAAGGCCTTCCATTCCAAATCATGATATGGAGCGAGAGCGACTCTGTTATTAGCTAATACTACGACATCCAAGTTGCCGCAGAAGACCTGGGACTGCGGAGCGGAGGGAAACCCTACCTAAAACCCCAACAAATTAAACCCCTGGAGATTGAAGGCCGAGATGTGTACCTGCCTCCTCCGCCTTCCGCGAGGCGAGGCGGCCGTCGCGGAACGAGACCCTGGGCGGCTCCGCCATGGCCGCGCGCGCCTGGAGCCTTGTAGAAGCCTCGATTCGATGGGGGAGGATCGGAGAGGAGGAGGAGGACGACGGCAGCGCAGCGCAGCGCAGCGTAGCGGTGGTTTGAATTCGAACGGGAATGGGGGTGCGGCGGTGGGACCCAGCCCAGCCCTGGCCGTTATATAAGAATCAAATCAAAGGGAATCTGTCCGAGATCTCGACTGCGAGGTTCGGTGGGCCCACGGGTCAGTGATGGCTGCGTGGCGGACGCGGCAACGGTTGAAACAAGGGTAGCCATTGATAGGATTTTACACCCATATCTAATATATCTTCGTCCATTAATCCTTTGTATTTCGGTATTATCGGAGAACGATACACACCCACGCCCTTAAAAATCACATGTATTTATATTTATTTTTGCTACCTCAATTCTGTAGAGAATACAATTCTAGCATTCGATTCCTCACCAAAAAAAAAATGCTGTTGTTTTGTGGCAAGCACACGAGTTGATTTGATTTGATTCAAAAAATCAGTTACATGTTTATCATTTCAGTGGAGGAAATTGCTTCCATAATTTGTGGTGTGGTCGATGCTTTTTAAAAATCGAGATGTTACATATGGACACGCTATTTGTCTAGTATAAGCGTGAACGTGTTGACATTTTATTTTGTTTATTATGATGTCATAAACAATTTTTTTAATAAAAAAGAGGTAGAGCTGGAAGCCTGAATAAGATCCGGGTGGGTGGGTCCAGCCGGATGTGGCGTCTCCCCTTTTCCTTGTTCCTCGGATCGGCGTCTTCTCTTCCCCAGAGCCGCCAGAGCAGAGAGGAAGAAGAGAGATGGGGAGCAACGCCGCCGGCAACGGCAAGCCGCCTGCTGCGCCATCGTGGGAGTTCCGCGCGACGGGGCCTCGCAACCTCTCCAGCCCTGGCTGGAGGGACCTCATCCGCTCCAGCTGGTACTCTCCGTTCCGCTGCCATTTAATTGACGGATTCATTGGTTAATTCCAGTCCTTCCCCTTCATTCTCTTCTTCTACCGTGCGTGTCGTTTGATCGATTGGCTGGCCAAAAAATCTGAATTCAGTTTCAGTCGACTGAACTGGTAGGTAGCGTGCCAAAATTATTCTGCCTTCTTTTTATCCACCGGCCTAATGCTCAAGCCTGTAAAGAAATTGAGCCAAGTAATCAAGTGCATTCATGCCTCTCAAGTTATTAATCACAGAATTCCGTCTCAAGAGCATGAGTTATTGCTATGTCCTCCTCTTCTGCTTCCATTTCACCTTTCTCCATCTGTAGAGAGGTCCTGCAATGCATCTGCACCTGCACTAGTGTTTGGTGTTTTGAGAACAGAGCTGCAGTTCTGACGCACAGCCATGCATGGTTCTGCAGGAGGGATCCAAAGTACAGAAGAATTGCAATGTCCTGCTTCGTGCAGGTCGCGTATCTATTGGAGCTGGACAGGCAGGAGAGCAGAGCTGGTGAAGATGCCCTCGCTCCTAGCTGGTGGAAGCCATTCAGATACAAGCTGGTGCGCCCTCTGATCGATTCCAGAGACGGGTCCATATACGGGGCACTTCTGGAGTGGGACCAGGTTGCCGCTGTTTCGGACCTGATAGTGGTCAAGCCTCAAGGTGCCCCAAAGGCTGTCCTTGCTCTCAGGGGAACGCTGCTTAAGCAGCTAACTGTGGTCAGAGACTTGGAGGACGACCTCAGGCTCTTCGCCTGGGACAGTCTCAGGGGTTCTGTCAGGTTCACTGGTGCTCTGGAAGTTCTCAAATCGGCAATCCACAAGCATGGCAGCAGCAATGTATGTGTCGCTGGGCATTCCCTGGGGGCCGGCTTTGCTCTGCAGGTTGGCAAGACCTTGGCCAAGGACGGAAACTTTGTGGAGTGCCATCTGTTTAACCCACCGTCAGTGTCGCTTGGCATGGGCCTGAGGAAAATTCAGGAGAAAGCCGACAAGGTCCTAAAGCGATATATCAGTAGCAGCGGCGGCAGCTCTTCATCAAATGCTTCTGGAGCCCCAGGCAAGGAGCCCACAGGTCCCCTCTGAAATCGGAGAAGAAAAGCTCATCAAGGAGGTGCAAAGATGGGTGCCAAACCTGTACATTAACAGCTGCGATTACATTTGCTGCTTTTATGCTGATCGCAGCGGTGTCGCAACTGTTACCGCTGAGAAGCATTCAGGGGTGCAGCATTCCAAGCTGTACCTGATTGCCAAAGGGCCAAACAAGTTCCTGGAGGCTCACGGGTTGCAGCAATGGTGGTCGGACGATTCTGAGCTCCACCTGGCCGTGAACGATAGCAAACTCATGTATAGGCGCCTCAAGTCCCTGTATGTCCAACAGTGATAAGCAGGTAAATGCCTGCCTGCCATTTATCAGAATACCTAGTTATGCTCTCAAGACAAGATATAGACATTTAAATCTTCAACTAATCAAGGGCTCTATTTCTTACTTTTATGGGCTCTTACAGCATCTTACGTTCCCATTTTGCACAAAGTCCTTGTTTTTCTTTAAAAAATTATAAAATCCCAATTGCGTAGCCTGGGTTTTGTGCCCACACGTTTGGCAGAAATCGACGGTTACCAGGACCCTCTGGTCACAACTTCTTAATTGACAAATAAAAACCTGCAAAACCAATGCATACCTTCAATCTGATTTATTTATGACAACGAACAAAGATTTTTCCCTCCATGTCATGCTAAACGTTATTAAGAATGGAAGTGCAAAACAATGAGCCATTACAATAATGGAGAACCAGAGATGACATCATATGATTCTTTTGTGCACACATAACATTTGCAGTATGTACAATGACAGTACAGTGTAATTAAAAATCTCAATAAACATGAGCTCCAGCGGTCGCCCCAATGATCACAGCAATTGTAGCGAGGACTGCCTGTTATACCAAGAAATTCTCATTAGAATGAACCCAAGATTCAAAGCTACAAGTGATTGCTATGAAAGATGATCAAATCTGGAGTTCATGATGAGGACATCGATCGATACAAAAAGTAAGTTTACAAAGAACACTGCGCTATTTGCTTGCTTTTGCTTTTGGTTGTTTGCTCCGATCCGAAACTCCTAAATTGATTATTGTTACAACTCCGGCAGGTTTCTTGCCAACCCGTTTGAAAGATAACAAGAGATTCACAGGCACATCTTTTTTTTTAAAAAAAAAAGTGTAACCTGCTCTTTTTTATATGGACCACTAGTTATACCTGCCTGAACTATGATGATATTGGTTCAGTCAAGCACATACTTAGAAATACAACAAAATCGCCAACAATTTCTTCTAGTCATTTTTTTTTCAAGAACACGCGGTATCTTTGTACTAAGAAGAAAGTTTTAAAGTTACCACACGGGTCATCCGGGCGCGCACACATAGGTATCTTCTAGCCATTTCTCATTTCTTCGATTGATTACTAGCAGCATGAGCAGGCCATCATATGTATCTTCGTATGTGATTGTGATGGGTCATTGGTCATACAGTATGTACAAAGAAATACTACATGTGTACGTGTTGTGTTGAAACTTACTGACCGCTAATGTGCATGCGACATAGCCTGGTTTCTCCCTGTGGTCGACTCTGGAACAGCACAGCAGAATGGCTCCAACGTACCAAGGAATAGCACCAAGGAAGAAGCCGATTATGAACCTGTGAACTCCAAAGTTGAAATGCCGTTAGAGCAGAGCAGCAGCATATTTCTGCCCCCTGAATGTGAATCAGAAAGAACTTACAGGAACCAGCCAAAACCGATGCCGCAACAAGGGAGGCGGCCATGACTACGCACGCCGGCTTCGTAATCTCGAGCTGGAATCAGAGCAAGAATAGAAGAAGATGATCCGCATGGAGATTTAATCTTGAGCTGGAATCAGAGTATGTGGTAGGCGATTACCGGGAGCGTTGTGGTAGGCGGCGCGGTGGTGGGGCGGGGGAAAGCCGAGGGGCGGCGGGCGCGGGGGCGGGTAGCTGGGCGGGCCCTGGAAGGTGCCGTAGCCCCCTCCCTCCTTGTCGCCGGCGGCGCTCATCTCCCTGATCTGATCCCTCTCTTGTGATGGCGATGAGCAGAGCAGCCAACATCCGGGGTGACGAGATCAAGCAGTTAGTTAGTTGGAAGCCATGCCAGCTGTCCCTTCACATGAGCATAGTACGTACTTGATAGATCTGAGATTTACCTGTCGATCCACGATGGCCGATCTGAGGAGATTTTTTTTTAACAGAAGAAACAATTCTAACTCCCTCTTATAAGTGTAAGCCGTGTTTGCCTTCTAACAATCTACTAGAACTAATTATAAGTGTAGACGTTTATCGCGAAGGGGCGATATGTTGCGCTGATTGACTGAAGTGGGTCCCACACGCAGATGCTATAAGCCGCATATGCGGCGAGAATTCCGTCACCGCAAAATCTTCTGTGGGTTCTCTCGTCTAGGTTTTAAGTGTTTTATCATGTGGCTCATTACTGTTTTAGCCCAGTCCGCACGCGCAGGATGCTGTTAAGCAGCACGCACATGTAGTTGGTCGGTGGGCCTATTGTGACGTTGGCTTGACGAGCAGAGGGACTGCACGTTTGTAATGATGTTTCTTTTCTTCTTTTTTATTTTGTTTCTCTTTTTTTTGCGTATTCTTCGATATACAATATTTGTGTTACAAAAATTTAGATGATATGTTCCAATTATTATAATTGGATGAATTATTCCTCCCTTTAGAAACGGTGTATAAATGTGTGTTCCTCCTATAGACCATTTTGTCCTTCCTTTATACTATTTTGTTCCACCTTAATATATTTTTGTCCATGAGTTTAGTGATTTGTTCCACACATTAATTTATGTTTCTTCTGTATGATATTTTGTTCCGCAAGTTTGAATGACTTGTTCCACTTTAACTTACTTCTGTATGATAATATTCTATTCTATTAGGTGATTTGTTCCACATGTTAAAATTTATGTTCCTCCTATATGATTTTCTTTCTGCACGGTCACATGGTTTGTTCGGATTGTTAAATAAGACGAATTGTTCTCTTTTTTTAAAAAATGTTCCATATATTTTTTAATCCAAATATAGGCAAGTGTGGTTTAGTTTTGAAGTTTTCGTCGAAAGAAATGCAATGGTGCAATCGAAATTTAAGTTGGGCGCTCGGTTCATCAAATATGAATTGTTTTAAATTTGTTCTTCGTGGGGTCCACGCATGGGAAAAGGGCCTGTCACCTGTCAAGGTGTGTCGACGACTCAAACGGGAAGCACCGTTGCGCGCGGGTTGGGGCCTCAGGGGTGTGCAATCACGTGGGGCCCGCACATATGAGTCTTTGGGTGGGATTGCGTTGCGGCGTTGAGGCCTTGGAGGGTGTGCGTCGAGCGCTGTGGCCCCGCATCTGCGGCGCGGGTAGCTAGTTCTTTTATAAATGTTATAATTTTTTTAAAAAAATAAGATTTCAGTTTCCCCTCTAGTCATATGATTTTATTTGTTTTGTCCAAATAGGTCGATACATTACCAATGTATCGTATATGTCTATTTTTATCTCTATATTATATTATATATTTTATCATGAAAATAATACGAAGACGAAAAGGTTGATATTATTTTTTTTAACGGAAACGGCACGGGAGGCCCATACCCCAATTTTTGAAAGACGGTTGATATAAATATATTTTTGAATATTTATTGAAATATATAAAGATATATACATTTTGTACATGAATTTATATTTTTACCGTTTGACTTAATGATCATGAATTTTACATGATATTTCTAAATAAAGTACATGATTAATTATTTTTAGAATATTTATAGATAAGTGGTTCAATCTGCTGGTCGGGTATAACCTATCAGGCAAGTTCTTTAATCATACTGGTGGCAATTGTCATGTGCTTTGAGTACATTTTGCCACTTCCTATGATATGTGTATTATGCATAGTGAGTACTCCTAGTCCACAAATATAAAACACAAGTATAAAGATTTTTTTTGATATCCATTCTAGCGATTAATTTCTTTTTCCACGCACCGAATGGAAAGCTCAAGGCTGTTTTAATAAGACTTATAAGTATCAAACAAATATATATAACATCTATGTATGTATATATGTTTAATAATAAGCAAAGAAAAAGCCGTCATATTTGTATTTGTATCAAACAAATATATATAAGCACGTGCCTCCCGACGCGACCCCGGCCCCGAGAAAATTGCAATTATAGGACTCCAAACAATGTGCTTCGCAAACATAGGACTCCAATCGTCGGCTTTGCTAAAATGACCCTTCAAACGTTGGCACTTTGTTATACATGACATTTGGTCTTTTTAACATCCTTTTTAATCCTTAATACATGTATTTTTGTCCCTAAGTGACCGTATTGCCCTTCTGGCCTTCTTTTTCAAACGTTTGCAATTCTGGCCATTATGTGGCCGTGGCCTGGGCTTGCTTGCGGTGGCCTGGCTAGCCGCTGCCTGGGCTGGCCGACCGCCGCCTGGCCATCGCTGGCCACCATGTACAGTTTGATTTTTAATACAAACTAACAAAAAATGGTCCATACAGTATAGATAAAACCACAAATTTAGCGCAAAAAAAGCTCATCTCATGAAACCATAATTGTAGCACAAACGAGTTCATCTTATAAAACCATGATTGTAGCACAAACGATTTCAAATCATAAAAACCAAAATTCTAACATAAACAAGTTCATCCCAGAAGACCGTAATTTAGTTGCAAACGAGATCCAAGACATATATGAAATAAATCATGAGTTTACATTTCATCACAACTAAAATAATTCGTCATCCAATGTGTAGCTTTCTCTTTGGAGTCATCTTTTTTGGTGGTGCTGCGGTAGACATCCTCATGGGACTAGTGTTGTCGGTTTGTGAAGATATGCCCTCTCCTAATAACATCGCCATGCTGCACATAAAAACGATACGGCAATTAGATGCTTTGAAAAAATAATCTATAGTAAATATGTTAATATTCCTTACCTTCTAGTGACCCTTCCTGGACTATCCCGTAGGATTTCTTCTCTAATCGGCCTCTGTGGGGTGCTAGGTTCGGCTGGCGCAGCTTTTGTAACATTCTTCCTAGGTTGCCTACGCTTCCTACAAGTAATTAAATAAATTAATATTGACTTTTTTATTCAAGTTTCTTGATAAATAAAATCTTTTCTTACCCTTTTTTAGCTGTCCCATTGAGAGGACACTTGGCACTAGCTTGCCTGTGACCTATTAGTCCGCATTTTCTACAAGTCATAGGTCCTCTGGTCATCTTCTTTCCCTTTGCATTTGTTGGAGCAGTATCTTCTTGCTGATCATCACCCTCGTTGATACTTATACCCTCTTTGGAACCTTTCTTCTTGTGGCCACCTTCCATCCATCCCTTGTATCTTAGTTTTCTTCGTCTTCCAACAGGTAACTTAGCAAGAGGTGCACCAACTAAAAATGGTAGATCAACTTTTGGCCATTGTGTTTTGTCTGTCATCGGCTCAATCTCTCTATCATAAGCAGCCCTGAATCTATTCACTGAGTAATACTCATCCACAAACTGTTCAAGGTCAACTCCCCGTTGGCGGGTTACATAGGCCAATACATGTTGACAGGGCTTACCAGTGTGTTGCCATTCAAGACAAGTACATGTCCTTTGCTGTAATTTCACAATATGCCTCTCAACTCTGCTGCTATGGTCCCACACCTCTGCACTCCAATTTGAACATGGTACAATTTTCAAGTGTCCCAAACCTATAGTATTGGCCTTAAGCTGATGCATAATAGCTGGAAGTATCTTCCCTTCAGGTAGCCTGTATGCAATATTTCTTCTCTTGTTCCAAAGTACCATAATCATTTCTCTAATCTTATCAGCAAGGTCAACAACAGGTAAGTCTTTATGGTCTCTAATCCAGTTATTAAATGACTTGGCAATATTACTAGTTATGTAGTCACACTTAATTTCTGGATTGAAAGCACACCTATACCATAGTAGCTTGTGATTGGTTTGTAACCATTGCACTGCTTTTGGTGATGCACTTACCATTTTTGCGATATTATCATAGAATATATCCTCTCTGTAAGCCCTTGCCGCAGGATATATCTGGCCAAAACCTCTATAATTTTTCTGAAAATTTTTGACAAGATGATAAAAGCATTCTCTTTGCTCTGCATTTGGGAATACAGTCTTCACTGCAGTCTCCAAACCCTTGCAAGTATCAGAACAAATAGCAAGAAGTGGAGGATCACCTATAGCCTTCTTTAGTTGTTCCATGAACCAAATCCAATTGTTTTTTTTCACCAGCTATGAAGCCATAAGCGACTGGATACATCCAATTGTGACCATCAACTGCTACAGCTGCGGCCAAGTGACCATTCCACCTTCCATTAAGTCTTGTAGCATCTATGCTCAAATGAGGCCTACACCCTTCCAAGAAAACATCGATGCATGGTTTAAGAGCACAGAAAAAACGGTGAAAATATACTTGACCATCCACCTCAATTACATCAATCTCAATGACACTCCCGGGGCACCGCTTCATTACCTCAGCCTTCCACCTAAACAACAACTCAAAACTCTCTTCCCATTTGCCATAAACCTCCTCAAGAGCTCTTTGTTTACCCCGCCATACAGTATCATACGCAATTTGACACTTGTGATCCGTCTGCAACTTCTTCTGCAGATCCTTAGCACCAAAATCTGGATCATCTCCAAGGATACCCACAGCTTTGCTAGCTACCCACTTCAGATTTGGAGTTTTGGTTATCTGTCTCATGGTAGACACACATGTATGGTCCTCAACTAAGACAGTTACCAGCAAAACACAAAACGAATGAGATTCATGTTAATTTACATAAAAAGTAGAATTAATGGAAGAGAAAATATTCACCTCCACAGTGCTTTGTAATTTGTGTTTGGTGCCATTTATCCTCCAAGGGCAAGGGTGATCTTCATCACCAGACTTGCAAAACGCCCTATATCTCGTCTTACATGACTTCTCTGTTCCTAAATCAAACTCATTATTGATGGCAAATTGCCGCACTGCCATCTTGAACTCCTCCATTATTGTTGGGTACACTGTTCCTAAATCCATTGATGGGTTGTTCTTATCATATGAAATGACCATCTCACCTGGTATGTCATCACTGGTAGGAATGGCAGCACCATCATTATTTTGCCCAAGCTCATTATCATGCCCCTGTTCATCCATTCGGCAATCAAAACCCTGTGCAGGTATATTTGTTGTGTCCTCCACTCCTAAAAGCAAACACATCTGATCCTCACTCATAACAGCAACACGACCTTCGTCATCATGGGTCTCCACTATTTGTATGCTATCCCAATCAACTCTTTCCATATTTTCCACATGACCGACTTGGGACCTAAACAACTGAAATTAAGTTTTACTACTGTCTACTACTATAGTTAAAAAAAGATATCTAATGCAGCCAATACCTTTGCACTTCAAGAACAGGAAGGTTGTACTCTCTTGCTGGAGGAGGAACAATGGGCAGCAAACATCTTGCTAGTGCTACATCAGCAGTGGCGTGGTCGAGGCCAGCAGGCGCCACGGCCAAGGCACTAGCGGCCGTGCCCAGGCCAGCAGGCAGGAGCGGCCGCGTCCAGATCAGCAGGCGTCGCGGCCAGGGAAGGAGCGGCGGCACCCAGGCCAGCAGGCGAGGCGGCCAGGGAAGGAGCGGCGGTGCCCATGCCAGCAGGCGTCGTGGTCACACCATGACCCCGAGCGGCTAGGGTACAGGCTTCGCCATCCATGGAGACGCGTCCAGAAGAAAATGATACTGATTCGGGAGATGAAAATGCCAGAAGGGCAATACGGTCACTTAGGGACAAAATGCATGTATTAAGGATTAAAAAGGATGTTAAAAAGACCAAATGTCATGTATAACAAAGTGCCAACGTTTGAAGGGTCGTTTTAACGAAGCCGACGATTGGAGTGCTATGTTTGCGAAGCACATTGTTTGGAGTCCTATAATTGCAATTTTCTCGGGTCGCGTCGGCAGGCACGTGCACCACCCACCATGTACCACTTGGCCTCCTGCCAACGATTTCTTCTCCCTGTTCTTCTTGCAAACCTGACAGCAGCAACATCTCTCAGCCGCCTCGGCCCCCGTCCCCATCACAAATCACCTTCCTCACCTCTCTTGATTCTTCTGCTAGACTTCCGGCACAGCTTCCAGATTCACACCACGCCCCGCCACCTGCCAGCTTTCCTTTTCACCTTCCTCGCCCAGCTCGCACCCCGCCGGACCGGAGGACTCGAGGAATGGACGCCGCAGAGCTGCCTCTCATCTACCACATGGGCCTCGTGCTGGCCGCGCTCTGGGCCGCCGCCGCCCTCGGCATCCGCCACTCCTTCCTCTTCCTCCTCGCCTTCCTCTACCTCTACATGGTGGGTACTACTGCCGACGAGACCCACCCTCAAAAGATCTGTCCTTTTTTGTTTGCCCCTTTCTGCTCTGTTTCGTCTGTGTTTCCCTTTCATCTTTTGCGATTCAGTTCCAGCAAAGGCCTAGAGAGTACACATGCTATGCTAGTATCTGATTGCGACTTGCTTTTTTCCTCACTCCGCTTCCAGCTTGACTCTGGATGATTTTAGCAATTTTCCTAGACAGCTCAAAACCAGAGACATGAGGTTCTTGCTTTACTATGCCACCGTTGTCTGATTAATTAGCAACCTTCTCCTCCCTTTTTCTTAAATTATAATTAGCCACCTTGCCACTGTATCTTTAATTCTTTATGTTATAACCTGAAATTTTCCATCTCTTCATCAACACCACTGCAAGCTGCTTCGATTTTTTTTCCCCCGGGACACACTGTTTCTTTTCCCCTGTATGTTACTCCCTCATCTTGTTGTTGCACGCTTGCATTTACTGCACCTCTAGCGTATTTCTCATTCCAAGTTCTACTTTTCTTGATATATTATTTCCTAAGCCCATGATCTAATTGTTTGCTTGGACATGTGTGGTACCAGATAACCCGCACGAATTGAGTTATAAAAATGCTCCTTCTTGTAGGTAAATGCTCGCTGTGCAATGAGACTGCGAAAGAGGATTCAACATGAGGAGATGAAATCTGCCTACCAACGAAGAGTATACACCTTTTCTGTGATCCAAGATAGATTCACTTGTTAAATGATGCAAGGATAAACCTGGCTGACTAGGCTGGCAATTTCATTTCATTTTTCTTTATTTCCAATTTGATGGATGCTCCTACTTGTGCACATTCAGCTCACATTGTTTTTATGTATCAGCTCCTTTCTGATGCAGAATCAGTACGGTGGTTAAACCATGCAATCAACAAGATGTGGCCTATCTGTATGGAAAAGATCGTTTCGCAACTTCTACGGCCCATCATACCGTGGTTCTTGGATAAGTTCAAGCCTTGGACAGTTGTACAGTTTCCTTCTTGTACCTTGATTTTTCAATTCATGTGCTCTGTTTTGTGATCTTTTATGTTGTACTGACACCTCAACAGTTTCTTTTAAGTCAGTTCACATTTAATTTCTTCAATTAGAAATTACCAACCGTCAATACCAGATAGCTCACTTGATCTGGTTATTCTGCAGAGCAAAGCAAGTGTTCAGGAGCTTTACATGGGTAGAAACCCACCAATGTTTACCTCCATGAGAGTTCTACCTGAGACATCAGATGATGACCATTTGGTAGGTATCGCTGTCGTTTGATCTGAATATTTATAGGCAATTAACAATAATCCGTGTCATTTTATTGCACTTATCCAGGTTCTTGAGCTGGGAATGAATTTCCTTTCCGCTGAAGATATGAGTGCCGTACTTGCTATGCAACTGCATAAGAGCGTGGGACTTGGAATGACTGCAAACATGCATTTAACTAGCATGCATGTCGAGGGAAAGGCAAGTTAGCTAGTATCCTCACCTCCTCAGCCATACTGCCAGGAGGAGTAATAAACTTGTGATATTCTCATAGACAGTGCAGTTTGAAGCACTGAACCCACACTTAGGAAGGGTGGTGCTTTGGAAAACATGTGATTCATGCGATGACATAAGAAAGAAATTGACTTATGGGGCATAACTTTTTTTAATTCCATATTATTTTTTCTGTGCTGAAATTAGCTAGGATAACAAAAGGTTTAACTGTACCTATTTTATTATAGTCTTGCTTTTGTTGGTTAAAGTTCTCCATTATCATTGTGGACCTTGCTCAAAATTCAAAATAGATCCACACAGTTTCCCTTACCTCGATGAAGGCAACTGCTAATACTTATGCACCAAAAAGTGTCACATAAAAAAACTTGCATGGTTTCTTGTACAGACTGATGGCAAGTACCTGTTGTAACTTTAATGTAGCCGTAAGGAAATCAATAAAAGCTTTCTGGTCAACAAATGGTCTATACATATTCTTTTCTTTATTTTATGACAAATTGGAGATCTCATAGTTGTATAAATGTGTTAAACAATATTGTAAAAATATACTGATTTCTTCTATGGGAAAACAGACGAGAGAAGAGTTTGGTTTAAAATTTATAAAACCCGCATTAGATATAGCATTTTCTCCTTGCATGTATTTGTAGAGAGATAGAATTGGGGGAAACACCACACACCCAATTGGGGGGGGGGGGGGGGGGGTGATCTCTCATATATATAGCCCAGAAGGCTTGGTGTACAAGATACAATATCCTAGGTTAGGAAGGTTATCACCTATACAAGGCAATGTACAGGGGGTCGGATGAGGGGGGGCGCGAACGACGCGGAGGAGGGCGCCGAAGTCGCGGAGCCCGTTCCAGACTCCGTTCCGGACATGCTGGAGAAGGGCGAGCCGTGGCCGTGCAGGAAAAACGGTGCGGCGGCGGATTGTAGATGCAATCAGGGAGAGGAGACGGCGCGGCTGATGAAGCGGCGCAGGGGAAGGAGAGGAAGCGGCGCGGCCAGAGGAGGCGGCGGCGCGGCTGGAGAGGAAGCGGCGCGGCCAGGGGAGGCGGCGGCGTGGCTGGAGGGGAGGTGCGCGCGGCCAGGGGCGGCGGCGCGGCTAGGGTTGCCGCGCCCTGATCAGGAGGCGGCGTGAGGTGGGTGGAGGGGCAACGGAAGGGAAGGAACCAAATCAGTGGGGGTCCCCGGACTCGTGATACCATGTAGAGAGATAGAATTGGGGGAAACACCACACACCCAATGGGGGGGGGGGGGTGATCTCTCATATATATAGCCCAGAAGGCTTGGTGTACAAGATACAATATCCTAGGTTAGGAAGGTTATCACCTATACAAGGCAATGTACAGCCGGCTATACATATATATCTAACAGTATAATTATCCTGTACTCAGCTAAATAATATGCTTTTGCAGATTTTAGTTGGTGTGAAGTTTGTTCGGAGCTGGCCATTTCTTGGCCGTGTAAGACTTTGCTTTGTGGAGCCACCTTATTTTCAGATGACTGTGAAACCACTCATTAATCATGGGCTTGATGTCACTGAGTTTCCAGGAATTTCTGGATGGCTGGTAAGATTGCCCTGTGTTGTAATTTTTCTTACAATGTTAGTGATTCTGTTTCTTACGGAACACTCAGCCTCCTGGATCTTTCTTTTCCAGGATAAGTTGATGGATACTGCATTTGGGCAGACATTAGTTGAGGTCAGGTTTTGTAACCTTTTTCTTTTTAGAACCTTTTTCAGGGCCACCTTTTGAAGGTTGTCTGTTGAGTCTTTTTTTTTTTCCTTACTGAGGTATATTTTCTTCTGCCAGCCCAATATGATTGTTATCAATGTGGAAAAAATTGTATCTACTCCTTCAGGTAGGAAGCAGCACTAATTCTGCTTGTTTTTCAGAAATTATCCTATCATTCCTGCCATTTTTGTAAAAATCTTTATAGTTTCTGAATTCCCCTGCAGAGGTGAGGTTAACTTAGCCATAGATAGCTAATGTTAGAATTTGGTATGCTCCTTAAATTTGGTATGCTAATGTTAGAATTCTGCTGCAAAATTCTATTATGACCAACAACATTGAGAGGAATAATAAATTAATAACTCCCTTACCTATGATGGTTAATTTTCAGATCCTTTTTTCTATCTTCTATACTGTACCATTGTCTTTGCATTCTGCAGAAAATAACTGGTTCAGCATTGAGGAGAGGCCTCCTATTGCATTTGTGAAGCTTGAGATTTTGGAAGGAACTGACATGAAGCCATCTGATATAAATGGTGAGAATAATCTATGGTAAATTTTGTGTTACTCTTCATTGATTTAATGCATTTCATGTTCTAATGCACAGGACTAGCGGACCCTTATGTGAAAGGTCGTGTTGGTCCTTTCAAATTCCAAACACAGATACAGAGGAAAACACTATCCCCTAAATGGTTTGAAGAATTCAAAATACCAATCACATCGTGGGAGGCATCAAATGAACTTGTCATGGAAGTTCGTGATAAGGACCCCATGTTTGATGACTCGCTTGGGTACGTTTTGTTTCACAAGCTCATGTTGCTAATGCCGCCTTGATCAGGAAATCTATAGGATACGCTTCTACTGTCTTATTAACCCAGTGTTGTGAATTTGGCTTGTGTTGAAGATGACAATCTGGCACTTACTGTTGTTTTATAGTGATATGATCTATTTGGTATTTTTTCAGAAATGAGATAAAGTATGTTGCATTCTGTTTTGTTTGCAGAGGATGTACCATTGATGTGCATGAGCTTAGAGGTGGACAAAGACATGACAAGTGGATATCACTGAATAATGTCAAGAAAGGAAGGATTCACTTGGCGATAACAGTTGAAGATGTATCTGAGGTCAGTTGCAACATTTCTCTCTCCTTTCCTTTTGCCATAATTTTTAAACACCAATTTAGTGTCCATTGATGAGTTAGTGGGGTTAAACCAAAGTAATTGGTGATTCTAGTTGCTACTCTTCTTCGGGAAATTATCTTGTAAAATAACTCGATGAACTAGACGATAAATGGAATGCTCAAACCTGAGCTGTAAAAGGTCACTTCCGGACTCAATTTTAGTTGTATTTGTATCTCCAGGACAAAAATGATTCATGCTTGGACGAACCATTGAAGAAAACTGATGTAGAACTACCTGTATCAACCTCTGTTGATAGCACATTGGATGCTGGTGTTCTGCCTGAAGAGAAGAATGTCTTAATGGATGAAGTGGAGGACATAAACATTGATGGACAAGAACAACCTGGAGGGCTATATGTTCATCGCCCTGGCACTGGGGTTCCAAAGACATGGGAATCCCGGAAAGGACGAGCACGTGCCCCGGACACACAGATTTACCAAGAGGTTGACAAGTCAAAGGAAATCCCCACACCAAAAAGCAGTGGACAAGGGGGTCTGTTTAACCTAGGCTCCTTTTTCCGGAAGAACTCAAGGAAGGGGAGTTTCAAAGGTGTTGATCCCAGCCTTCCTACTACTCCGGGTTCTCAGAGTGTGACAGAGGTCGATCCAAAGCTCATTGAAGCACCACGTCCCAACCTGAAGGAGCTTGGTGAGAAGCGGACATCAATAAAGATTGTAGTGAATGAAGAAGCAAGCGAGGCGGGAGACACAGATAAATCAACAAAAGATGTAGCGAAGGTGATCGAAAAAAATGCAGGTGAACCAGGCAGATCACTTACGGGCACATTGAGCAGGAATGTTTCCAGGAAGAGAGCAGAGGACAGGTTATCAGATATCCCGGAGCAGATCGAAGCTCATGGATCTGAGTCAGTGAGCGAAGAGCCTATTCCCGTTGAAGGCAAACCAATAGAAATAGAAGGCCCTCAGGCAACGGGACATGGCAATGGTGATGGTGCTGAAGAAGATGCGGTGGGAGCAAAGGTTGCTACTTAGGCCTCATAAGGGTTGCAACTTCGCAAGATCATGTCTTTTGTTCATGTAACTAATCTTGCTGGTAGATTTGGTCCGCACATGCGGCATTCTTTGTTGGTGGTGAGGAATGTCAATCTTAGAAAGCCTTGTTTTGTTGCTCATAGTTGTGAAGAATAACAGTATAGAAATGGTTGTAAAATATAGTACTCCGCACGAACAAAGAGCAGCGTGCTGTGCAGTCATAGACGCTCCTTGTTTGATGGAACTTTTGTAAAGAAACATAAGTAGCATATATTCCTTGACAATACTTTTGTGCTTTTTCACTTATTGTATTGTAATATTTTCACCAATACTTTCATGAAACACTCCAAGATTTATTCGTTGCAAGTGCATCGCATCAGACGTTCAGTTCAGGCAACAGGAGAAATAATACAATATCGAATAAATATAAAAAGAAAATATAGCAGAATAAAGGAACGCAAAGCCCGGCCCAGTAAACTGTTGGACTCTCACGGCCCATCTAATGAGGTATCAGCTTTGCACAGCACGGCACCACCACAGAGCCGTCGTTCTCTCTTGGCAGTGTCTCACCGGCGGCGAGCGGCGACTCGTCCCTTACCGCGCAAGAAGCTTGGCACTTGGCGTGCCGGGCACAAGAGAAGACGGAGGATGAGGGCCGTGGTGCAGCGCGTCCTTTCGGCCAGCGTCGAGGTAAGCGCCCTCCTCAACTCACGGCACGACCGCAATTTTCTCGGAATCTTGGTAGAGAAGAGCTCTGAATGCTTCTTCTGGGGCCTCGCAGGTGGAGGGGCGAGTAGTATCGGCGATCGGCCCTGGACTCCTCGTACTCGTCGGCGTCCACGAGGCAGACACTGACTCCGACGCCGACTACATGTATAGACTCCTCTCCTTCCATCCCCTTCTCACTTCCTCCAATTACTGGCTTATTACTGCCATCCATTGTCTCAATGGTTGTCCGTCTAGTCTTTACCCGTTACTAGTATCTTTGGAAGACCACCAGAATCTGTAGTGTGGATGATCCAGAGACAGTTAGCTCTGTTGGTTTACTGGATCTGTTATTTGGGCTGGTGGAGTGATTGCGATGCAGGATTGAATGATGGTTATTGATAAATGAATGGCAATACTACTCACTTGTACAGTACAGCTAACATCATCAGTTGTGTGCATTCTTATTACATTAAGCACCAAATGCATCATGTGGCAAGCTCATTTATCAAAGGTTGAAAACTAGTATACTTCTGCAAACGTCTATACAAAGGTTGAAAACTTCGGTTGGTTGTTTCTTGTTAATTCATTTATCAAAAGTTGTCAGCTCTGTGTTTCATGAACATCAGGTGTTACGCAGGGTTTTTTTTCCCGACCGGAACCGGTCCGGACCGGTTCCTAAATAGGGCCGGTTACCGCCCTTAACCGACCCTAACTAACCGCTCTTACTGGTTAACCGCTCGGTTTAACCGGTAAACCGGACCGGTTTTTTTAACTCTGGAAACCGCCCAAACCACGGTAAAAAAAACCCTACGGTACCGACTGACCATCTTTTGGTGAAATTTTTTTATGCCGAAATGTTCAGTTAACATAGCTTGCTGTTATAGCTTTGGATGTATTCTGATACTGTATCTTGTTTAGTTCTCGGAAGATCCTGAACATGAGGCTATTTCCTAACGAGAAGACTGGGAAAGCATGGGATCAAAGTGTAAGCCCCAGATCCATCTTGGCATCAATAGAATAAAGTTGTCCTACTTGACAATGTTGATCATCTCCTGTGCTTCATATGAGCTTTAAACTTTTTCCTTCCTGTAGGTTATGCAGCGTAACTTTGAAGTCCTATTAGGTAATGTAATGTGACCTTGCCCTCAAGTGTATAAATAAATAGCCTCCACTAGGCCTGCTATTAACTAGTTTGTTTATAAGCTGACATCTTATTCAGTCAGTCAGTTTACATTATATGGCATCCTGAAGGGTAACAAGCCAGATTTTCATGTGGCTATGCCACCTACAAAAGCAAAACCATTCTATGCTTCTCTAGTTGAGAAATTTCAGAGGTCATACTCGGCTGATTCAGTGAAGGGTAAGACATTCATTCGCCATCCTGAACTCTTGATTATCAAATAAACATTTTTTCCGTTCACATGGATATGCCTATATTGGGATTTGCCTATCAGAGCTGATGAATTTGTAACTTACCCATGCTTTTTATGGTCCTGAACATTCCTTTATGATGGATGCACATTTCAATCATGTTATGTTATGCTAATGAATTAGTAATTTCTTTAGTGAAGTTTTCTAGTTCTGCTAAGTTTTTTTATGATGTATTGCCATAGATATGTCTATGTATCAGGCATTGCGCCTGTAATACACAATCTTCTTGCACTTGGTTTTGGTCTTTCTTTTATTTCTTTTGCAACCTGTTCCATGTACATTTGAAAGATTTCTCCCATAAGCTACTTTAACATGAACATTAAATCTAATGATTTTCCTACTTCGACTATTTTTTGGCAGATGGCGTTTTTGGAGCAATGATGAAGGTGCTTGAGTGAAAGAAAAATGTTGTTATTGGCTTTGCATGTCATATAGCCTTTTCAGCATAAGAGTTAATTGGAAGGCCTTGCAGGTTTCTTTGGTGAATGATGGCCCAGTGACAATGCAAGTCGACTCACCCTCACTGCAAGGCACTACTCAGTCAAGGCGAGTTTCCACAAACTATCAGACCTATTTCGCTCTTTGTTGTGTTGTAGACATGCTGACTACAAAAGCACACTGGGCTGATTTATTTGTATTTATGCATTTGAATAGCAATGGTGATGATGGTTTGCTTAGAGACATTGAAGCCTAAAGAGACATGCTAAATCTCTCTGACTGGGTCTCCTGAGCCCGGAGAGCCCTGGCCAATGCTCTACGCTCATGCAGAAATATTTGAGTTTGGGGTTGGAGCTGAAAGAAGCCATCATATGTTCTTAATCTGACTTGTTGATCATTGGAGTCGTGATTTTTGTTAGTTGACATGGATCCTATCGTTTGCTCTCAAATTTTTGTACACCGTCTTAGACTTTTGTCATCACAGTCACTTCCAACATTGTTTTTTGTGCAAATGAGAGAAACAGACAGTCCAGACTATACTACTTGTTATCTTGTTTGTCTTGATTGTGCAAATGAGAGCATTACAGGAATGGGCAGACTGAAAATGCTTGTATATAGCCACATGAGCATGTAATTTCTGGGGGTCATATAACTGGAAGAAGTTCGTCTCTCATCATCAACAGTAAGTATTATCGGAAATGTTGTTTTAGAGTTACATACAAGTCGTAGTTAACTACTTGGAACTGCCTTGGTGTCCTGCTCGAGCAGGTAACCCCAAGGCAAAACTAAAATGAAGCCCACAGCACATGTGTTATTTCTTGAATTCAACAAAATCAAGTCCTCCGTGCCCAGTTAGTTGTCAGCAGCAGCGTCACCTGCAGTCGCGAAAAGGACTTGGCACTTGAACTGTTGAACGCAAGGAGGAATGGTTATACAATACAGCAAGAGCATCCTCACCTGGCGGCGCTCTTGTCGTTGTCGCTCCTGCTACTGGCGACGGCGGCTGCCGGAGGTGCGTGGGCGGCCACCATTCCATGGCCACCGGCCATGTTGTTGTTGGCGTTGCCGTTGTAGCAGCCGCCACCGCCCGCAGCCATGTTTCCACAGCCGCCACCGCCACCGCCCGCAGCCATGTTTCCACAGCCGCCACCGCCGGCGCTGGAGGAGGACGACGACGACCATAGGAGCAAGAGCTGCTGGTGGTGGTCGGCCAGCTGCCTCCGGAGTGCGGCGTTGTCGGCACGCAGCACGGCGTTGTCGCGGCGGAGGCAGGCCACCTCCCGGTAGCATCCTTCGGAGGGGTCTCGCTCCCGCCAGCGCGCCTCCCAGGTGAGCGTCTCGGCGGCTCTCCGGCGGGCGGCCTCGCCGGCGTTTGCCTTGATGAGCTTGGTGAGGTTGGCCACCCCGAACACCAGGTGCAGCGCCCGGAAGTCGTTCATCCTGTGCGCCGGGAAGTAGGCGGCCAGCTCGCAGTTGGGCTCGCACTTGCGCCGCTGGTGCTTGCACACCGCGCAAGCGCCGCCGACTCCGTTGCCGCCGCCGGTCATGCCCGTCCCTGGCCGCTACCTGCAGATGGAGATGCACACACAGGCATATATGTACACACATGGAGTACAGATCGATCAAGGCAAGAAAGTAAGGTGAGAGGAGGGTTGCTGGCTGCTTTATTTCTAGGTTGCTCACAGCAAGACTACGTACATTCATTCATCTTAAGCAATGTCTGTTTAATTCTGTGGTTACATGCCACATACAGGTAACTTCTTTCAGTACACACTACACTATATATTGTTTCAGGGTGTCCAAGGATCAGCCACTACAAATTCTGACCCAATATAAGCACCAAAAAATGGGAAGCCAATCGCCAATTTTAAAAGCGCACCACTAAGA
The DNA here is from genome assembly GCA_015476505.1 of Urochloa ruziziensis. NCBI lineage: Eukaryota > Viridiplantae > Streptophyta > Magnoliopsida > Poales > Poaceae > Urochloa > Urochloa ruziziensis. The sequence continues at coordinate 5,997,194 of CM027122.1, forward strand.
AACAAGTGCCTAATCATGCAGGTGTCGCCGCTGCCTTGCCACTTTCTGCCCCATGGACTCCTTTCAAGTTCAGGATTCCTGTTAGGCCCCGTCCTTTAGCAAGCCGCTCGATTTCGCTGAGCTTCAATTTAAGATCCTCCAATTCTTTTGCTAAACTATCTTCCCTTTGTTTCAGTTCCTTGGCATCAACAAAAAACAATTGTTAAGCTAATAAGTTGCCACTCGTACAATTCAAAGCAAAATTAGCATGTCTCTCAATCTGTGCAAAGCCACAAAAGCAGTGCTGACATGCTTTGACTTCTCTCATAAGGGCAGCACCTAATATGCTGTTGCATAAACCCCATAACTTATGACCAGCGTTTCTGAACATGCATTTTTCATTCATGAATCATTCCTCTGGAAAAAGGCATTAACCCATCATAACTATTCATAGTAACAGAGCATGTGCAGACCGTCATATGATATATTAGAGTACATCTTGATCAATGATTCATAAAATCCTGGCAGGTAAACTAAACTCAGGATGTCAATTATTTCCGTATGTAATATGCTCATTATGGCGCTACAGACCTCCCAATATCTCTGTGTGTTTCACCATATAAATTTTCTGAAAGCAGAATAGAATTAACAAAGATTTATCTGAAGGATCAAACTTTCTATTTCTGTAGCTACGCGATAGGGTCACAGATTACATTTCATGCTTTCCCTGTGATATGAAGGGGAAAAAATAATCTTCATAGGATTAAGTAGTGAATGGGGCAGAGCAGAGCACATTTCTTTGAGTTGCAACTCTATAACAATGCAGGGAAATGGCATTGAGTGAAAGACCTGTTTTTTTGGACCTCAAATATTAAAGCAGCTTGCACTTCTTTGGACCTCAAATATTAAAGCAGCAACAGCAACCTATTATCATTAAAAACAAGAAAAAAATAGTATAATGTTAGCTGAGCGTTAAATATATCCCTGTGGGTGTGGGGTAACTACAGATGTGATAGCACATATAGTTCATCATTGGTTTTGAGAAGTACCGAAAAGATAAAAGCTTCTCCAATGAGATCTGTAGCAGCTTGTACTGCTTTCTGCTCATCTAAAGGCCTGATCTCCACATCTGTCGCATGCCCATAAATGCGCCTTTGTATCTTGGTGGTGATGCGATGGTTTATCTGTAACAGTCCTTATGCTGATTACCATCAACATGCATGAATCTTCACAAGAGAAGTGAGGATATGTCAACGAATACATGATACATTGAAATAGCCTAAAATGCTCCCTCTTTGCTCATATTTTTTTTTCTCTAAAGCAGGCAGTATCAAGTTGGACAGGTGACCAAATACAAAGGATCCAAAAGCATGGATCATCTCGTCGACCTCATCTTTCCAATGCAAAATTGCAAACAACATGCAAGGTGCATCCTGTGACTTGGTAGGCTTGAAACCTATCATAGATCAAAGCTCCGCTAATTTGGGAGACAGAATGCTGATGAGTTACTAAACAGGGGATGCTCTTGACGTGCAAAGTTACTAAAATTTCTTTCCTGATCCCTTGGCTCTTGTAAGTTATAATGGCATCTAGTCTCATAAAAAGCTATCATATAGGAGCCTCCAGTTTTTCAGGATATGCAGCACTGATTGAATTCCAAACAACAGGAGAACCTTAGCAAACTGGTCAACTAGCTGAAATGAAGCTACAATGGAACTGGCCCATGACTATCAAACTGTTCCTTGGCGATAAAATGGTTAGCAAAAAAACATACACCTGTTAGGATCATTAACATTCTATAAATCCACCAAATGTAGCAATGTGTCAGCAGGCAGGAGCCAGTTGGTAGAGACCCCCCACAAACAATCAGATGCCTTTCCTGGGCGCAGCAATAGATTTCCCCATTTCAAATCAACTTGTAAGATCCGACATGCAAGTGCTGCTCTAGACCTATGGATCCCCTTGGTAATGAAGAGGGATTTGACCTAGAATACAATTACCCAAAAAAAAAAACGGAGGTGATACCTGGGCGATGGCGATGATGAAGTTACGGAATTTGGGGTGGACGGCCGCCTGGCTCTTGAGGCGGCTGGCGATGGGCTTGGACAGGGTCCGCAGCGCCAGGGTGCCCAGCTTCGCCACCGGCAGCGCCATTCTCCTCCGCCGCCGCCGCCGCCTCGACCCCGAGCGGGGGATTGGATTGGTTCGGATGGATTTCTGCCTATGGTGGGCTTGCGCTGAAACGGAACGGGGCGGGCCGGACCGGGCCGGACCGGGAATTGCTTGGTTGGTTGGTTGCCAGCTCAACTACTCTACTCGTCTCGTCGGGTTCCTCCATTTCTAGCTTCTCTTCTTCTTTTTCCGAGTCAACTGCATGCAATTCTTCTTCTTGCTAAGCAAGGCTACCTTCTCCTTGGAGCCAAAGGATTTGACTAGTCATTCATACCAGGCAAACAGCTCTATGCATGTACTACTCAACAAATAAAGAGAACTCTAAGCAAATTGGAGTTGAATTTTTCCATGGTTTGTGATCTCCTACTACCCTTTCGATTTAGTATGATATAATATAAACGATGTGTGCTACTTTTACATAATTAAAAGTCTCATCACTCTAGCACATATGCGCAATAATTAATCTTTTAAGAAAAGGAGCTCAAACATGAAAGTTGTGAGCTTACAAAGACTTTAAGAGCTTAAACATAAATAAAACCCAATTTAGGTGCTAACAAGCAGAATTTCTATAAATAAGAGGAGTATAGGTTGATTCATAAAAGCAACTGTGGCTTTTCAATAAAATTGAACGCGAAGTATTCATTGGCACGATTAACAGTTTGTTAATTATAGTAGCAACTATAACGTTCTAATCCTAGTGCTTTGTATCATGCACACTAATAATTGAGTGACACATTGGATTTTTAGTTGATGTGTGGCATAGAGTTAATGTACATAGAAGAAGGGGCGGAGTTCAATCTATGTTATAAAGAATTGAGATTAGCCTTGGAGAGCACCCACGTCCACACAAGCACGTGGTATTGAACGGCTCACCAAGGCCTTACACACGGCTAGAAAATCGACCTTTAGTACTGGTAAAAAGAATAATGATATACTTCAACTTAGCTCAAGTTATTTTTTAATTAACATTTGACAATATGTCATGTAAAAGTAAAACAAAAATGTTTTTCCTCAACTTTATACCACTTAATAAGTAATAATGCTTTTCTAAGTGAATTTTGGTAGCACTTTAAATTGAGGGGAAAAGGGGGGGAGAAAGGTCAATTTTGACCCCAACTCTAAAACCATCTAAATTTGGCACCTCACCCCCAGCCTGGTTTTGGAGGTTTTGATTGATTAGTGCCAGTCGCATGCAAAGCTTTGTTCAAGAAAAAAGTGCAGTCGATGCTTATATACTATATATGCAGACTTTAAATTAAAGTTGATGCTGACCAACTCTAAGGAGATCCTTTGTTAATGTTTACCCGGCCGAGAAGCAACAAGTTAACTGCAACAACACCCTTAACATTCATATGTGAATCAGAATTACTATAAGTACTACTGTTAGTTTCCAATTATCTTGATGTCCAATCATGGTAGTACTACAATGCAACAAGGATCAGTAATCAGTTAGCAGCTAGCTAGAAGGATCAAATTAAGGCGAAAGTAAGGCCAGTCTCAGTGGGGTTTCATATATATTAAATAGACTGTCATGTTAGCAATTTTGATGATGTGGCATTGTATTAATGAAGAGAGAGGTGAAATGGGTTTCATGATGATGAAACCCTCTTTACACAGTTACCTAGATAGTTTGTGTCTTGCATGCATATGTAACCTTGGGAACACCAATAGATGAAATTATGCATTGAGGGAGGGTGTTTCATCATAGTTTCAAACATGTTTTAGATGATGTGTCACTCTAGGTAACTGTGTCCATGAAACTCCCACCGAAAATGGCTAATAAGGCGATTCTGCTTTCCGACACGGCACTCCTAAGAAAATTAATCGAAATATCTCTAGACGTACAGGATCTTGATTCAGCGCACACCTTTCATTATATATAACCAAAATATGCACTGAGAAGGAGGCAATTAAGTTAACTAGCACTAGCAGTGCTGTGGATATATATGTTATGCATCAAAAAATATGTGGAGGCGGCCAATCAAAACAAGTGCCGGCTTCCCATATGTTGATGTTGGCAGGTTATTGGGCACCCCATTGTCTCGTTGCGTTTCTTTTTTAAAAAAAAGGGTTACGTGAACCTTAGACCATTTGACATTTGTCCAAGCACAGCAAGACAGCTACATATATATTTTTTCTTAATTATTGGGAGCAGAGTGTTCCTCAGCTCCTTTATCCAAATGCACATATATATGGTGGATCGATCAAGAGGCAGATGAACCTGCACTGAAAAAGGTAAATATATTGCATCGGACAATAATAGAGTAGTACTATTATAAAGCGCCCGGGCGGCCTCTCTTCCCATGCCATGCATGCATGCTTTATTATTGTTGTTGTTGATTAAGAAGAACAAGAGAGTACTCCCTCTGTTCCAAAATATAAGTCATTTCAACTTTTTTTAAAGAGTCTTTGATCAAAATTATAGAGATAACTTCAAAGATTTATGATACCGAATAGCTATACTATGAAAACATATCTAATAAAAAAAATCTAATGATACTTATTTGATATCATACATGTTAATACTTTGTTGTATAAATTTGGTCAAAGAACTCTCTAAAAAAGTTAGAATGACTTATATTTTGGAACGGATGGAGTATATTATATTGTTTTTTGCCATTGCATATTTTGCCTGCTCAGTGAAAATGTCAAAAAAGAAAGGAAGGAAAAACATGACATAGCAAGACAAGAACTGGCAAATAATTAAGAGACGACTAAATTGGTGGTTCAACTCGATCTAGAGATTTTGCAGCTTACATATAGAGCGTCATCGATGAGTTGAAATAACTGAATACTCACTCACTCACTCATTTCTCATCGATCATCAGTTAAGTTGGTACTAGATAGTAAGTAGTAATAAGTAGTCCGTGATTGCATATATTAATCGATCGTCTGCTGAAATAAAATTATATTGAATCGTCGATCAAGAAGGGGAGGGACTAATATAATAACTAATTAAATCCATCCATGCAGCAGCGGCAGCGATGTGGAGCAGAGCGGATGCACGCCGCCAACGCCCAAGAAATCCCTGGTGGTGTCGTCCCTCCCCACCACGGCGGCGTGGTGGTGGTGTCCAGCAAACATACAAGCGTCGGCGGCGGACGTGACGGCCCCCATCTGCGCCGCCCTGTGCAGCAGAGCCGTGGCGGACATCGCCGCAGCCATGTCGCTGGCCTGCTGCTGCCCGCTGAACACGGAGGGCACGCTGGTCGACAGCTCGCCGGCGTTTGACGACAAGAGCTTATTATTGGCTGCGTTGCCTCCGCCGCAGAGCCAGCTGCCCAGCTGCGGTGCGCGTGCGTCGGCATACAGCTGGGAGATGCCCATGGACGCCGGCAGCAGCAGCTGGGAGATGCCCATGGATGCAGGCGGCGGCGGCGGGGGCTTATTCATGAGGAGGCTTGCCGGCGGCGGGAGCATCATCATGCTGCCTGGGGAGGCAGCGGCGGCGGCGTTGAGCCTTGCCGTCTCCTCGGCCAGGGCGTCGCAGAAGGCGCGGTGAGTGATGAAGCTGTCGCGCCTGCAACGCAATGCAATGCAATTTAATTAGGAAAGAATCGAAATTGACGAAGAAGAAAGGAAGAATATCAACGGCCAGCAGGACCTTGAGAAGATTGTGCCGCAGTCGCATCTGTACTCTTTGGTGCCGCACGTCTTGGCGTGCGCCTTCCAGTCCGACTGCACGGCGTACTTCTTGCCGCACTTTTCGCACTTCCACTTCTTCTCCCCGTGCTTCCGGCAGAAGTGCTTCTTGATCCCCGTCAGGTCGCCCAGCGCCCTCGCCGGGTTGTGGTGCACGCAGCTCTTCTCCGGGCACACGTACACGCGCTTCCGGGCCTCCTTGCCGGCGGCGCGCTGCCGGAGCTTCCACGGCAGGTTGTGCCCGCGCCGGTGGAGCTGCAGGTTCTGGTCGCGCTGGAACCCCTTGCCGCAGATCTCGCAAACGAAACGGTTCGTAGCAAGCAGCGTGCGAGGAGACAGCGAGATCACATCAGCGTCAGGGTCTGCATACATAGGATTATGCAGCAGGTTGTAAATTATTAATCATTAAATTAGGTAGTCCATCCATCATGTCCATTATTAATTGCATCAAATTATTAAGCATGCAGACCAACAATTATTAACAAGCAGATCGATCGAGCAGTGACTTGCCTGGTGTGCCCGGGAGGTTGCGCTTCTTCTTGGCCGGAGGAGGAGCGGCTGCTGCAGCTTCTTCTGCTGCTTGTTGTCCTTGCTGATGATGAGGCATCGTCAGCGCCTGCTGCTGCTGCTGCTTCAGGTTGGTGGACATGATGGATGCCGCTTCACTTGCTCTTTGATTTCCTCTACTACCTGCTGCTGACTGCTGCTTGTTTACTACTCGACCTCCCTCCTGGTCGATCTCTGCTCCAAGAACGAGCGAGAGGCAGGCCAATTTATTTAGCTACCGCCGGCACCAACAAGCTAGGCAGCTGCAAGAAGGACAAATAAATAGAGACGATGGACGGAGAGGGAAAACGTAGGCAACTCTGCCTAGACCTAGTAGTGTTTAGTGTAGTGATCGACAGGGGAAGAGAGCGAGAGTGTGTGAGTGAGGAGAGAGAGAGAGAAGGGATTATTTTATTTCTTTTCTAAATAAAAAACTGGCCAGAGAGAAAGAGAGAGGTAAAAAGGTGAAAGTTGAAAGGTGTAGCGTTTAGATGTTTGTGCAGGCAGCAGAGAGGGAAAAAGGCAGAGAGATTGTGTGCAGTGCAGTGGGTCTGTGGGTGTGCAATGCAATGGAATCCATGATGACACATATGATGAGGAGAAAGATGGGGAAAGGGGAAAAGCTGTGCCTTGATGCCTTTGCAATTGGCATCATTAGCCCATAATGTTATGCCTGCTTCTGCTTGCTTGCTGCATCTCTCTCTCGATCTCATCCCACACGTACACTCAACTCTCCTTTAATTGCAGCCTGCCCCTAGTAGTCCTCCTGATGACCTATCTATCTGTAGCTACAGGGTTTTTAATTATGTTCTTTTTTGCTGTGCTAGCTTGTCTTTTTTCGTTGCATCGCCGAGTACGTGGACATTTAATTATATATTCCGCACAATTTATGTTCTAATTTAAGATGCAACCAACAAATTTATACGGCGCATTTCGACTTATTACTTTTAACAATGGTAATATTGGTGTAACAAAGAAGCAAGTAGATACTAGATAGATATATACGTACGTGGTAATGGGATATGCATATATAGAGACACACTTTGCTTTATTTTATAATATAACAATGGTTATTTAATTTGTAGGTCGATCTTGAGATCGAGCCCTCTCGCTACGTACAAATGTAGATCATTGCGGTATTGGTCAAATACTGCTAGCCAGTAATAAGATAATATATATATTCATCTACGTACGACGAGCACAAGTCAACAGTAGTGTAGTGTAGCCAAGCAATATAACGCAATATTGTGCATACGGCCGGCGCACAATGGAACTAGCGATCGATCGCCTTGGATACCCATACCCTGGTAGACCGCCATGCATGCACGGACGTACTAGCAGCTTATTAGTAGCTTAGCTACCTACATACGTACTGTACGTACATAAGTTTCTCAAATACTGCACGTATAGGCCGGCCAGTATATGTAGGCCAGTGCAAGCAAATAAAGGTGGCACGTGCACGCATGCGTTGAGATCGATGCATGCGGTGTATGCAAATCTCGATATGGTACGTGTTTGAGGTCGACGAAAATCACACCATCACAATTTGGTAAAAAAAAGTCGTTTAGGACAGCGACACGGTCTCCAAAATAGATCTCACCATCACAATTTCTCATACACAACACAAAAATCACAAAAATCGATCTGTGCCGGCGTCGGCCTGGGCACCCGCGCGCTGGCGCGCGCCGGCCTGGCGTCGCTCCTCCCCGCGCTGACATCGGCATGGGCACCTGGGCCCAGCACCCGCCGCGGAGGCCGCCCGCGCGCCGCTGTTGAGGCCGTCGCCGTGGGGCCGTCACCGCGCCCCGCAAGTCGACGCAGGCAGCCGCCAGCCGGCCGGCGCCGCGCCTCTCCGCAGGCCAGCGCGGTCGCGCCCCGTCGGCCGGCGCCGCTCCTCTCCGCAGGCCAACGCGGCCGCACCCCGCAGGCCAGCGCCGTCCGCCCCGTAGGCCGGCGCCGCTCCTCCCCACAGGCCGGCACAGGCAGCCCGCTCGCCCGGCGGGATCTCAGAGGAGATAAGGTGGAGAGTAAAGGAGAGAAGAGAAAGAAAGAGAGGTGAAGGGAAAGGATGGGCCGAGCAGGGAAATAAAGACTTACGCGTGTGGTGGATTTTTTTGGAGGACACGTTAGTACCCGTCGAGGGCACCAGCCGGTACTAACGTGCGTCGTTTAGTACCGGCTGGTGTTTTTGACCGGTACTAAAGTGGGCCACTTTAGTACCGGTCAATAACACCAGCCGGTACTAAACGACGCACGTTAGTACCGGCTGGTGCCCTCGACCGGTACTAACCTGGCTTTGCGGGTACTGTTGCCTGAAGCCGGCAAAGGCCCCCTTTAATACCGGCTCCGCCCAGCCGGCACTAAAGGAGAGAGATGGAAGGTCCTTTCTCCCGTAGTGCGAGGGGTAAAGTAACAATTTTACCCTTCCGATCGATCCTCGACGTAGGACGAAAACGACTTTCTTCATTCTGTACGTACGTATTCTGCCGTGTCGTCATTACACAAGATTGAATTTGTACATATGCGCGCGACGACGACTAAGCTAGATAGATATATTATTATTATATTCAAGCCGCATGCCAAATTTTGCACACTAGCTACTACTGCGACATGCATCGATCCAGCACTTGCTAGATACAGAGCACTAGGGGGCACGCTAACGCCGCGTCAGATGAGTTTTTTATGTAAAGGATCATGGATAGTGATAGTATTATGCCGGCATGACTCGTAAGCAAACTCGATGGCAGTAAGGCAGATGTTCTCGACCATGAAGAGCATGGACGTGTGTGACATAGAGTGTGCACCTGAGAGGGTCTTCTGCCACTACGGCGCCAGAGGTAGTGGGAGCTGAGGACTGGAGCGGCGCGAAGTGATGTTGTTGGCCAGCTAGCCGACAAATTATAAAGAGAGGAGAGAGTAAAATTTGGAGTTAGAAACGGTTCGACGAGCTCGTCTGAGAAGAAACGGTGGCCGCGGGTTTCACATGTGAGGCCGGTGAGCCCGGGGTGGACGGTATCTCCCTCCGAGGTAGCGGCACCACTTCTGATCCAAACTGAGACTCGAGAGAAGGGATAGAGTAGGCGAGTTGACACGTGATGCGAGAGATTGGGCGAGCGGTCGAGGAGCACAATATTTGTGACACATGATGGAGAAATTGAGTGAGTAGCTGAGGAGCACAATGTTTGTGTCACCTTTTCAACTTCGTGGGGGAGGCAATGACGGCTCTCTAATGTGCAAGGGGCACCACGATTTCATTTGCCAAGAATACAAAATATTAATACGTGGCGACTAAACAATTGCGTAATAACGCAATGCTAGAAGCTTGGAACAACGTGGCAAGCGAGAACGCACTGACTCTCAGTGGGCTCGCTTTCTTTCGGCGACATGGATGCACATATTTCTTCTGAAGACAATGCCAAGAAGCAACACGTAAAGCGCAACGTTGAAAGTTTGAAACCACGTGGCAGGCGAGGATGTACCAACTATAGATGGCGACGCTTTTTTATGACATAGGTGTACTTTTTTGCTAGAAACAAAATTAAAGTAGTACGCACATATGAAAAGAAAAAAATAAAAGAAAAACAAAAAAGGAAAAAATAAAAAAAACAAAAAAATACAAAATATTCATACGTGGCGACTGAGCAATTGCGTAATAACGCAATGCTAGAAGCCTGGAACAACGTGGCAAGCGAGAACGCACCAACTCTCAGTGGACTCATTTTTTTTCGGCGACATGGATGTACCTATTTCTTCTGAAGACAATGCCAAGAAGCAACACGTAAAGCGCAACGTTGAAAGTTTGAAACCACGTGGCAGACAAGGATGTACCAACTATAGATGACAATACTTTTTTTGACATAGATGTACTTATTTTGCTAGAGACAAAATTAAAATAGTACTCATATATGAAAAGGAAAAAACAAAAAATAAACAAGGTACCTAGCTAGCTAGTGCATACGTCGGGGATTGAGTAAGATATGTGTGTGAGAGAGAGTACTCAGTACTCATGCATATGCATGCATCTACTCAGTGACTCTATATGGCGAGGAGGTTTCCTCACCTCCGAAGGCACCTGGTTTCTATAGCATGATATATTACCGGGAAAACGCTGGCCTCTCACTCTATAGTACTGTTTCATTTTTTTAAATGCACATGAGTCCTTTGCCTCTAGCCTGTCCACGCGCAGCAACTATCAGCGGGGCAGTGCTTTGCTTTTCGCATGTTCTGTCCTTCCTTGCCAACAAATCGAGCACAGGAGAGGAGATGGCCTACTTGTGCGAGGTCTGTCATACCATCAGCCCCGTACGGCCGTAACCTCGGCTGTTGGGTCAAATTTACATGGTGGAAGCATTTAAACTGACCGGGGCTCATCTTGCCTCTGTTCGTCGTTCCTCCTTACGTGTCAAGCCTTGCTCGCCATTCCTCTCACTTCACAATTATTAATGGCCAATTATAATTCAGTTTGCACAGATTCTATGTTTATAGCAAGCTAAGCATGGTGCAGTACTACACATTTCTTATATTATCCGTGTAACATGCCCCTCTTATATTACACGAGTATCTCTGTACGTGCCAGTAAATTTCATAGTACTACGTACATACTTTTTTTACTTACAGTTACCATTTTTTCACTCAAGAATTATATTGTGATCGCGGATATGGCATTGACTGATCTTTACTTTCCATGCATTACTATTGTATTTAGGATCTGCTTTAGTTTTAGCTATTTACCGTGCATGTGATTTTCTCCTTTCCGTATACTTATTACGCAGATCTACGTTAATGACAGCAAAGACTGACGCCCCCGCGTCGTCTCTCCAGAGGCGACACGGGCGGACCCCCGCCGCCGCCGAAACCGAGCCCCCTCCCACCACCGTCCTGGCCACGCCGCTGCCAGAGCCGGCCGTCGGAAGCCCACGCGGCGGCGAGGACGGCAGCGGTGTGGCTTCACCTCTCTCCTTGCTTCCCCGCTCCGCGTCACCCTAACCCTAACCTAGGTCGCAGGTCGCTGTCGTCGCCGGTCGTCGGGGCGTCCTGCTCGCCAGAATATCACCGGATCCGGCCTTCGCCGGCGCGGATCTGCTCTTTGCCGGCACGGATTCCCTTCCCCATCCCCTCTGTCGCGCCGGATCTCCCATGTCGTCACCACCTTCGCTGCCATCCCAGGCTCAGTCCGCGGCGTCAGCTCACCTCCCTCCGGCGTGCCGCCGCCGCCAGATTTGGGGACCCGGGCTGTCGTCCGCGCGCCGAGGCCTCCCTCCAGATCGAGGCCTGCGCCACCACTTCCCAGTGGGCGTCTGCCCCGCCGCCAAAGGTCGCCCACTGTTCTAGGCCTAGCCCGTCCAGATCTGGATCCAGCCCCGCCTCCACCAGATCTGGGCCTAGATCCGGGCCAGGGGGAGGCAGCAGCCTTCCTCGTGGTGTTGGTGCCGGCACTGCTCATGGTCGGACCTGATGGAGGATTTTCGAGGTTGTTTTGGTCGTAGTCCGGATTTACTAGTAGCTTGGGTCGTCAATGTCGTCACTCTGTGTGCCTGTGGATGTCCCTCATCATTGTTATCACCATGGATTGCTCACTGCCATCCCATCGTTTGGCTCTCATCCTAGGCTCGGCGGTTGCAGTATGGAGTTGGCTTTGAAAGCCTTTGGCGAAAGCTAGGGCCGGTGTTCGCCGGTGCCGACAACGGCTGCGTTCTTGACGTAGTTACCTCGCTGGAGGCGTTGTTGTGGCTTCCAAACCCATTTGGTTTTGCCAGGTGAAGACTTGGACTGCTCTGCCACGGGCAGTCGGACGATGGCGGCGTCGACGTCGCTCCCTCTGTGGAGGCATCGTCCTGCATGACCCTCTCGCTCTACCACCTCAGCTCGGTTTGTTAGTCGTTCGGTGATGTGCGTGTGTTCATGGTGCTTATCCCTCCCATAGGTTTTCGGTCGGGTTAGCTGCATATCCTGTCGTGGTCGTCAATTCTTCTTCTACGCCTATCCTCGTGCCTTATCAACATCACCTCGATTGTCTAGGTCGTCGTCTCTTGGCGGATGTGTTGTCGCCCCTGCTATACTCTTGGATGCTTTCACGTCGTTTGGTGGACGTTTTGCCACCTTTGTCATTTCGGGCGGATGCTTGGCCGCCATGCCCTTGTTGTCCGGTGGATGCCTTGTCACCTTTGGTCGTCGTCTGTTGGTGGGCTGTCGCTCATATCTTCGCTGGCAGTTTCTTTGCCGCCGTTTGGTGGATGCTTGGCCACCTCTGCTGCTTCCCGGGCGGATGCTTGGCCGCCATGTCTCTGTGTTTGGTGGATGCTTTGCCACCGATGTTGTTGCTTGAGGCTCTAGGCGATCTTAGCGGTGTTGTTTCTTTTAGGTAGGCTTAGAAGCTTTGTCTTCGTTACGTTGGCAGGTTGTGGAGGTTAGGGTAGCCGCTTTGCTTTCTAGTTGTGGGTTGCCCAGGTCGTTTGGTTTCTTCTTCTGTTTAGCTTTCATTTCGTGTTGTGTTTTTGCGCTTTGAGAGTCTCTCAAAGTTGATTCGTTGTAAAAGTCTCTTCCGCTTAACGAAAAACGTGCTATGCACGTTCTAAAAAATGACAGCAAAGACTGGGCTAAAATTATACGGATAGCTTATGACATGAATAGTTGCAATGTCAGTAGCAGACTTTTATGTAGGTTCGTCTTGAGTAAGGACAAAGGGAAAAAAATGTGAGCTCTTCCATATGTATTTATAAATAATTTCTATATGTCGTACTTCACGATTAATAGCCATTTAAGATGTTGCTGGGTTTTTCTTTTTGCCGCTTCCGGTAATAAGAATCATCCACACATAGAGGCGTGTATCAAAAATTGTTTTATTACTTCCCATTCGAAGAATGCAGAAGTATTTGTACTCAAGAAATTGTAACCGTGACAACTTTTTATATTATTTTTCTTCTCTTCTGTCTTCCCTTCTTTTTTTTTTTGTTATTGTTGTATGCACACAGCACACGTGCGTAACAGATAGAAGCAGTACATCATTATTTTGGGTCTTTTTTTTACGTGTTAGCACAATACATTAGACATTAGTACATCATTACTATAACACGTATATATAATATCCTTTGGTTTGTATTGCTACTCTCAAACTAAAAAAAAATCAGGAACGACTTTGGTGCCATATAACCACTGGATGGTTGAAACACACACTAAAAGATTTAAATAAATTGCATATGTATAGCTTCAGACGCTTTATTCTACTGGCGCGGCGTAGCGCGCCTGCCTTCCTAGTGATATATATATATATATATATATATATATATATATATATATATATATATATATATATATATATATATATATATATATGTATATATATGACAATGCATGCATGTTTATTAGTTCGTCGTCAGAGGTAACAAAACAAATAGGAGCGTCAACTGTCGTGTCTTGATTGTCCGACATTGACGGAAGCTAGCTAATACTCAATTTGTCCTCGTAATTTTAATTATTATGTTCAATCTAAGCTAGCTAGCTGTGTCAAATAATCATGCATGGTGCAGTTTAATTTTGTTGCAGTTAGGCCAGTCTCATGGTGCAGTTTCATGGGGATGAAACCCATGAAACTCCCTCGTTCTCTTTCCTCGTCACATCATCAAAACTGGTCTAGGTTCTATATATATATGGAATTAATTGCTAGCTAGTAGTATTAAGAAATTAAACATGCATGCAATCGTGTTCTTTAATTTGAACCAAGCTAGGATGCTGTGTGCACGCATGGCAAGTGAGTGACAGCTGGAACATGTCAATGTCAGTGGCAACGTGTTTGTTGGTACACTGACTGCACTGACGTACACTAGCAGCTCTACTGCAGATGCGAAATCCAAAGCGGGATCGGAGCAAGTGAAATCTCGCGCGCATCATGGATCGACGACCAGCGACGCAGCGCAGCTAGCAATTAGCATGCAGGATCATCAGATCATCAGCTGATCAAAATCGTAAGCAAGAGGCGCGCGTGTGTCAGGTGAATATTTGGAAGTCTGGGAAGGCGTCTGCTTGCGAGCTGACTTTAGTCAGCCCTACTAACCCCCAACACACAGATTTCCTTTATCTAAAAAAACCAAGCACATCACAGTAGAGATTGCCTTCCCCATGATCGAGCTGCTGAGGGTGCATGATAATGAGCCTTTTTGCCTTTGGGCTTTGTTTAGCGCTAATCCCTTGGACTCTAGCGTATGAACTCTAGCAACCCTAGGATATTCTCCCTCATGCATGCATTTGCATGCCCCCCTAGGCTACACAATAGCCTTTATTTTTAAAGGGACGGACGGACACAAGATTCCTTTCCAAAGTCCACAGAAAAATATTTCGCTTTCTCTCTCTTTGGTTCCCTTTGCCTGCCCTGCTATGCTGCTACCAGCATGCATGGCCTGGGAGAAGCAAGTGAGATACTTTGGGAAAAGAAAACTAACATGGAGGCTGGTTTGGGAAAAAGAGAAGCCTTGTCACCATGGGTATGTTTGCATTTGCTTCCTTGGATTATTGACCTTGGACACTGCATGGACCAGGCGGCCTCATGTATAATAAATTTAAATCCCATTTGCTCGACGGTATCAAATTTCGAGTCCCTACTAGCTATACCTATATCTATATATATATTATGCCATCTGCGACATAGTTAGGGCACGTATAGTGTCGGTGATATTATCTCCGGCAGTCTTCCACGGGGTAGCCCACGGAAGTGATTTGTAATGTAGGGAAGATCGCAAAGATCGGAAGCAAGATGGTTAGGATGGACAAACACAAGGGTTTATACAGGTTCGGGCCGTCGACTCGACGTAATACCCTACGTCCTGTTTGGGGTGTTGTATTGCTTGTTTTGGTGATTCGAGTTGGCTCGAGTCGTGGTTCGTATGTGTTTCTAGATGCTTTGGAGGGGGTCCCTGCCCGCCTTATATATCGGGGGGCAGGGTTACAAGTCGGTTTGTATCCGATCCTATCTCTAAGAATCCTTTCCTTCTTTACAATAACTCCTATTCCAACTAGGACTTCTCCTTCCAGATCCTTCTCCCGTGCGCCGACTTGTCCCGCACGTCTTCTGGTCCGGAACGATGAGATGGGCCGCCCCCTTTTGGTGGACTGCCAGGCTTGCTCATGAGGTACCCTGGTACTATATCCCCCACAGTAGCCCCCGAGCACTTCTTGGCCGATCGTTGGCTGTAATTGTTCCATCTTTTCTTGCATGATTCGAGTGCTCCAAGTCATCTAAGATCTCATTCGAGTGGTTTCGAAGAAGATCCGAGTGGTTTCAAGGAAGATCCGAGTGGTTTCAAGGAAGATCCGAGTGGTTTCTCAGACGTTCCTGAAAACAATTCTTCAATTTCAGTCAAAGTGAGGGGAAGGAGTGCTCTTTTTCACGACGCGACAGCGAAGTGAATACACTTAGCCCCCGGGCTTTGGGCAATTTTAGAATGAAATTGGCCAAAGGTCTTCAACTTTTATCCATCTGTATCTTGATTTTCAATGGTGTGCACCTCCAGGTGCACCCATTGGGTGTAGCCCCCGAGCCTTGAGTAGAATAGAATATTCTGATCGAGGGTCAAAAATAAATATTATGAATCTCTTTTTGAACTTGATCCATCAATGGTGTGCACCTCCAGGTGCACCCATTGGGTGTAGCCCCCGAGTCTTGTTACGACTCAGCATGATCGTGTCAAGACTCTGAAAGCCATGAATTCCGACTGATTTTTTCAGCCCCCATGCCTCTGGACATGGATTTTAGATAATCTTTTCCTTCAGGGGCTTTTTTGTTTCCCCTTTATAAGGATTTTGTCCTCAAGTTCTTTGAACTCGGCATGACTCCCGAGTCGTGTCCCACGACTCAGCTTGACCATATGGTAAGCCATCTTCTCACAAGATTTATACTTGTCAGCATTTGACCCAGATATCGCGATTCCCTGCCGCATCTTTGAATTCAAAGCGACGGGACGTGCCTGCGTCGGTTGAGTTCCCGAGACAAGCGCCGCGCCGCGCGCGGGAGGAACGGTTTATTCCTTTATAAGCCATCCCCGCCGCATTCTTCTTCCTTTACTTGCCATTTGCCTTCCCCGACGCTCCAGTTCCCTTTGCGCCAGAGCAAAACCCTAGATCTGCTCCCGCAACCTTCTTCCTCGCTCTCCAGCACCGCTCGCTGCCATGGCGCCCAAGAGGAAGGAAGCCTCGAAGCGGAAGGAGAAGTCGCCGGCAAGGGCCCGGTCGTCCAAGGGCAAGGCCACCGACGAGGTCGCCGTAGATCGCGCCGCCGAGTGGAGGGAGTCCATCACCACCACCAAGCGCCTCGAGCAGCACGTCGTCGACGGCGTCCTCCCTGACCAGCAAACCGCCGAGTGGCGCGCCGCCGCTGGTGAGTCTTTCCCCACCCCAAACTCTTCTGATTTGGTGGTGTTCGAATCTTTCTTTCTCCGTGGTTTCGGCGTGCCCGCGCATTCTTTCCTCCGCGGGCTGCTGCATTACTATGGGATCTGCCTCTGCGCATTGAATCCCAACTCCATCCTTCACATCGCCATCTTTATCAACCTCTGTGAGGCCTATCTTGGGATAGAGCCTCACTTCAATCTTTTCATTCATCTTTTTCTCCTTAAGCCTTATCCCCGAACCGACTGCCCACAAGTAGTCGGGGGCGCCGGACTCCAACTCCGCGAGGGTCGAACTCGGGAGTATTTTGATATCCCTTTCCTTACCTCCAATAAGGGGTGGCAGTCCGAGTGGTTTTACGTAGGAAACCACTCGCCTGCCATCTCTCCAGAAATTGATTCTCGTCCTGTTCCCTCCCAATCCTGGACCGCTCTTCCCAAGGAGAGTGAAATGGATCAGGTTCGGGAGCTCCTGGGTCTTATTTCCCAGTTGAAGGACAATGGGCTGTCTGCCGTCGGTGTGGCAGCCAACTTCGTTCTGCGCCGGGTCCAGCCACTCAAGCAGCGGGCTCACCCGGCGTATGAGTATTACGCCGAGGGGGACAACACGCGCGAAGCCCCCGAGCGCGTCGACAAAGTCCAAGCCGCCGCTCGGCTTGGCAAATTCTTCGCACCTGGAACGTCCCTGAGGACCACTGACTGTCCTCCGGCGTTCAACTTGGGAAATCCACGCCCTGAGGTATTTAGTCAGTCTGTTGTTGTTTTTATTTTCAATTCCACCCATTGGGTGTAATCTCGAAGCTGAACCCAATTTTTGCAGGGTCGAGTTGCCTTTGTATCCCTCCCTCCTTTGCCTGAGATGCCAAAGGGAGTGGATCAACCTCGTCGACGCAGGGCCGTTGAATCTGGAGAAGCATTCGGGGAAAGTGAGAGTGATCTGCGCGACTCGGATATCACTCTATCATCCTCTCCTTCCCCCGATGTGCAATCTCCGAGTGGTGGGAAGGCTGCTCCTGCTCTGAAGAAGCGGAAGATCCCACCGGGATCGTGTTCAGGGATGCGCCCAGCCGCCGGCAACTCCTTATCTCTGAGTCGTCTGACTCGGAGAAAGATGAAGCTGGCATCGCCGAGTCGTCACTCCATCCGCCAATCACGAGCTCGGAGCAGTCTCCCCTTGTAGTAATGCCGCTGAGTGCTGCAAGTCCGAGGGACCTCCCTTCCCCTACTCGGAGAGGAAAGCGCCTGAGAATGCGCATTTCTACTCTGTAAGTATTCTTATCATCTCTTGATTTCCTTTATGCTCTTTGGTTAGTGATCCATATATGCTATATCCTGTAGCACGCCGTCTGAGGTCCCCTTCTCGGGTCCTCCGCCTCAGTCGGCGGTTGAGACCGAAGCCCCAACAATCCAAACTACAGAGGTGCCGATCCACTCGGCTGATCTTCTCAGCGATCAGCCTGTGGGTCCGCTACCCGAGTCGCAGCGGGAGCCAACCCCGCCACCGCCGAGTCCTACACCTGCATCGCCGACCCCGCCGCCAGTTCCTCAAGGCAGCCCCCAGCATGCTCCTGCGGTTGAACCGACTGCAGCAGTGGAGGAGCCCCAGACTGCGGCGGTCGAGGTTTCTTCTGCGGCGGTCGGCGTTATGAGCGGCGGTGCTCCCCTGACTCCTCTGGAGGAGTTCCTGTCACTCCATCGTCGTATGGGCCACATAGCCAAGGTACTTCCCGAGCTACTTATCTTGTTGATATCAAATACCGAGTGGTATATTGATTCATATTGTTATCTGACTTGTTTTTGCAGAACTTAGCTGCTGATGCCGAGGCCAAAGCCTCGGTTATTCAAGAATTATCTTCCGCAGTCGCTAATGCCGACTCCTTGGTGGCCCGAGTGGCTGAGCTCGAGGCTGCTGCGGTCGAGCGCCAGGCTGAGTTGGAGGAAGCCCAACGTACCACCCGCGATTTATGCGGGGAGGTAGAGCAGGCTAAGCTCAACGAGGCCCAGGCCGTGCACGAGCTCAGAGGTATGTTCTTCCTTATTTGTTTTTCTGTCAGACGTGAAAATATTATTCAGATCTAACCTTCTTTAGATTATCGATATCGGACTATGTCCCAATTCGCAGAGCTCACTGCCAAGGTGGCCCGGCTGCAAGGTGAGGCTGAGGCGCTGCGCACTGAGAAGACAGCGCTGGAGGATGCTATCCGAGTGGTGGCGGAGGAGATCGAGCCGGAGGCGTCATCGTCTTCAGCTTCCATCCTCGACCGCGTTCGGGCACTCCCACGCTAGTTCCGGCGGCAGCTCTGCTCCATCAGCCAGGCCAGCTGTGGCCATGTCCTGGCGGTGCTGAAGTCTCTGTTCCCGGCGTCAGACCTGGAGCCACTCGGCCGCGGGTATGCTGCCGGTACCTCTGAAGATGATGTGGGCAGACTGCTCCATGAAGTCGAGCCCATCGCCAATGTCCTGTCCAAGGACGTTGTTGATGACTTGGACGAAGCAGCCCCGTCTGGTGCTGGTGACCCTGCAATGTAAACAAAGTATTTGTAGTATTTGGTCGAACCAGTACTGTTTTTAAACAATGTTTGAATTATCACTTTTGTATATAAGTTTTTATTGGTCTACAACTCCCTTTCTTTCTGCGCTAGCCTTAATTTCTGAGTGGTTGACCTGTTACGGAGTAGATTAGCCTCGTTGGTCTCAGTCTCATGCCGCAGAGTCTTTGTCATACGTTTAGAGCTTTGACTTGGCGAGTACTTTCCCTCTCGATTTAAGGTTTGTTCCCCTCATACTTTATGTGCGTGACGCGAAAGAGAAAATGCGAGTAGTAGAAATAGATGAAAGATGAAATCAACTTTATTGATAACTCATTGTAAACATGCCGAGTCGTAACTGGGGGTGACTACCCTCCAAAATCACTCGGAAAAAATAAATCTAAAAAATAAAAAAGATAAATACATAACTGGATTAGGCGTAGAAACGCTGTAAGTGCTCGATGTTCCCCGGATTTATCGATGTAGGCGCCCTATTGCGTCCAGAGTCAATTGATCCATACGCGCTTGAATCGTCCTCTGGTAGATCGCGCCGGCGTTTTTCAGACCGAAGGCCAAAGGAGCACCGAACGATGTGACGAACGGAGTTTTTATCTGATCGTTAGGCTCTAGGTCTGTCTGGTTATAGCTTGGATAGCTGTCGAGAAAGCAGAACAGGGCAGAGCCTGCCGTGGAGTCTGACTCTGCCCCGATGATGGCCGTCTTCTTTGGGTCGTCCAGGTCCAAAGAGATCCTCTTCAGCTCCGTCTCCTTGCTTGGCGCGATGGCTTCTCTTGCTGGCCTCTTGGTGGGGATCTCTAGAGTGTCCTTGTCCACCTCCTATGATGCTGCCAGTACTTGTTCCATGCGCTTGGACATGTCCAGGGCGGCTGCCGCGTTGAGAGTTTCCTGCTCGCACGTGTATGCAACTCGGACGTCTCCCAAGACGGTGATTACGCCTTTCGGTCCTGGCATCTTGACCTGCAAGTAGACGTAGTGAGGAATCGCCATGAACTTGGCGAGTGCCGGCCTCCCAAGGATGGCGTGGTATGCAGTTTCAAAGTTCGCCACCGTGAACTGCATGTGCTCGGTCCGGTAATTATTCCGGTCTCCGAAGGTGACGGGCAGCGTGATGTGCCCGAGTGGTTCTGCCCCCTCTCCCGGTATCAAACCGTAGAATGCGGATTGGGGGGGACTCAGGTCGAGAGTGGTCAGGCCGAGCTCCTTCAGTGTGTTAGCAAAGAGGATGTTCAGGCCACTGCCACCGTCGACTAGTACCTTGGTGAGCCGAACGTTGCGGATCGTCGGGGCTACCACCAAGGCATGGGACCCGAGCTTCGGTATGAAGTTTGGATGATCTTCCCGGGTGAATGTGATCGGAACTTCCGACCACTTGAGGTACTCAGGTACCGGTGGCTCCCTCGCGTGCATGACCTGACGATGGGTGAGCTTCTACTGGCGCTTCGACTCGAACTCTGGTCCGCCATAGATCATGCGGACCACTCGGTCGGCTTCCTGAAAGTCATCACCAGGCTCGTCGTTTCGCCTGTCGTCTCGCGGGGAACCATCGTTCCTCTTTCTGTATGGGGGGCCTCTGTTGCCCCCGGTGAAGGCTCGCTTGAGCCCGTAGCACTCTCGCGCCGAGTGCTTGTGTTTGTGGTACGGGCATTGCTCATCGAGCATGCGCTGGAAGTCCTCTGGAGTTACCCGGCCTCTGGACCGGTCCAGGGCGGCGACCATGTCCCCCTCGCTCTTCTTCTTGCGAGGTTGGCTGTCAGTTGCGTCGATGGTCGTCGTGTCGGTCTTCGTCCTCGCGGCGGTCGCGTTTGCGAGTCGTCTTGTTCTCTTCTTCCCAGCGACTTCTGATCTCGCTGAGTTGTTCTCTTTCCGCGATCTCGGCGTCCGCCCACGTGCTAGCGACCCGGAACATGTCATTGACAGTCGCGGGTGGCTTCCGAGTCCACTTATGGATCAGTCTCCCATCGGAGATGCCGCGCTGGAAAGCTGACATCACCTCCTGATCCGTGACGTCCGTGATGGAGTTGCGCTTTTCTGAGAACCTGCGCACGAAGTCGTGCAGGGTCTCGTTCTTGCGCTGCCTGATCTGACCGAGGAGCCGCTTGCTCCCGGGCCTTTCCCAGGTACCGAGATAGTTACCGATGAAGAGTTCGGTAAGCTGCTCCCAGTTGTCAATGGCGTCCTGCGGAGTCCTGCCAGCCAGTTGCGGCAGTCTTGGTGAGCATGATGGGAAGATAGTTTGCCATCACGTCCTCGTCGCCAGCCGGCTGCTTGTACGGCGGTATAGTAGATCTGAAGCCATTGAGATGGGTCAGATTTCCCGTCGTACTTGTCGATAGTCCGACAGCTTGAAGCCTCTGGGCCACGTCACGCTTCTCAAGCGCTCGGTGAACGACTGGAATCCACCGATCCGACCTCTAGGGCGGGAATCGCTCGGACCCGATCCGTCAACCTGCTCTTGGGGGTGTGCTGTCCCTCCTGCGATCCCGGTCCCTGGGTGGGGAACGGGTCCTCTGATAGTTCCGAGTCCTGGGTGGAGTTCGGTCCTGTCGGTAGGTTCTGCTGCGCGGTGGAGTCGATCTCTTGGTGGAGTCGGCCGCCTGGGTGGCGGAAGCACTCGTCGTCGACCACCATTGTTGCCGCGCCTTGGGCTACCGGAGAGGTCAGAGTAGTCTGACTCTGTCGAGTAGCCGCTTCCTGTTGGGGTTATGACGGGGATTTCCATGATCCCGATCATACTCTTGGCGCCGTCGGAGTTCTTCGCGATGGCGCTCTTCAGTGCTATTGGTGATGATGTCCCTTGCATCTCGATCTCTGTTGATCGTGGTGCGGAGGTCTTCATCACGACCCGATCCGCCGCCGGCCCGGTGTCGAATGAACCGGGTTCAGGAGCGTCGGTGGTCGTTCTGCCTTGCATCTGGTGAACCTGGACGGAGGCGGCCTGCACGAGAGCCCTTACCTTTTCCAAGGCCCGGAGTGTTAGGCGGTAGCCGATTGATTTCCTCGTTGATAGTAACGAGGTTCTGGACCGGTGTCTCGTAGACTTCGTGTCCGTTGAACTCGAACGTGCCGTCGCGCATCAAGTTCCGGGCGCTCCTCCGCTCGTGTTGATCCCGTTGGCGACGATGATCTTCAGAGCGAGGCTCCTGGAGTCGAGCAGTACCAGATCCTGACGCGGCGGCTCCGTGTGGTCGTGCGGCTCTGCGAGTCGCCCGACTGGCATTGCGTCCTCGACGCTGGCTTCCTGGCTTCGGTCGTCTCCTCAGCAGGAGTGACCTCATCTTCTGAGACAGGATTGGTTGGCGTTGCTGGCGCCACCATGTAACAATATGATCCGACTCCTTCTTGCGCGAGGTAGTCTTCCTCGGACTCGGAGAAGTCGGATGTGGGCGTGTAACGCTCCAAACTACTCGGAGTCAATTCTCCGAGTGATCCTAGTAGTTCTGGCTCTGTAGAGGCATCGGACACCGTGTATCCTTCCGGCAGATCGTCTAGGATTGAGGGTCCCAGTAGATCTAGGCCGTAGGAGTCGCTCCCAGAGAAGTAATCATCCGACTGGACGATGTCCTTCATCTTTTGCTTCCGAGCAAGCGCGCAAAAGCCAGGGGTCTGAACAGCAATGACCTCAGGGCTCTGGACGCGTGTGGGTTGAGCGTTTACGCTCTGCGATGATTCGGCGACGCGACTCTCAGGAGTCGGATCGGAACCGAGTGATTGTAGATCTGTTCCCGACTGGTCTGACCTCGCGTTCTGCGAAGGACTCAGCGGGGTAGATCCGGTATGATCAGAGGCGATCGGACCGGATTGGGCCGTGATGGCCGAAGTCGGCGCCAGAGAGGAGACCTCCGTGGCGACCGTAGCTCCTGCCGCCTGGGTATCCAAGGCGGTGGTGGTGACGACGTCCCCGAACTGGATCTCGACTTCGTCGACGTCCGGGAGGTTGCAGCTGTCCAAGATCTTGACGCGATCCATCGAGCTTACCAGATTGATCTCGGCGATATCCCCTACCTGGCGCGCCACTGTCGGTGATATTATCTCCGGCAGTCTTCCACGGGGTAGCCCACGGAAGTGATTTGTAATGTAGGGAAGATCGCAAAGATCGGAAGCAAGATGGTTAGGATGGACAGACACAAGGGTTTATACAGGTTCGGGCCGTCGACTCGACGTAATACCCTACGTCCTGTTTGGGGTGTTGTATTGCTTGTTTTGGTGATTCGAGTTGGCTCGAGTCGTGGTTCGTATGTGTTTCTAGATGCTTTGGAGGGGGTCCCTGCCCGCCTTATATATCGGGGGGCAGGGTTACAAGTCGGTTTGTATCCGATCCTATCTCTAAGAATCCTTTCCTTCTTTACAATAACTCCTATTCCAACTAGGACTTCTCCTTCCAGATCCTTCTCCCGTGCGCCGACTTGTCCCGCACGTCTTCTGGTCCGGAACGATGAGATGGGCCGCCCCCTTTTGGTGGACTGCCAGGCTTGCTCATGAGGTACCCTGGTACTATATCCCCCACATATAGATAACCCACTTTCTATAATTTTAGCCATGTCATCCTCGCCTATGGCCTTGACAGTGACTTAAGAAACGGGTCCATGATGAGGAGACAAAGGCGGGCATGACAAGGCCCCTGTGTGATGAGGTGTACCACAGGCGACGAGAGGAGATGTCCAACGGCGGGTGGCGAGACCCCGTGCGTTGTGTGCTCGCGGAGGCGGCTGCGAGGCAGCCTGTGAGAGTTTCCGGATTCAGTGTTTTTTCACCCTGTCAGGTAGTGGATGATTTGCAGCGGTACTTCCGTGATGGGTCTTGCATGGCGATGGCCCTTCGGTGCGGTGCGGTATGCTTCTGCTGGTTCTCTATCGACGCGGGTTCTCGTTGTTCTTGTCAACAAATAATGGGAGGTTTGTGGGTGGTTGTCGCGTCTAAAGGGGTGTGGGTTTGCGGTCTGTGTCGATGTCCCAATCCGACCGACCAGAGTGTCGCGGTGTCGACGTACCAATCCGACCCGTGAGCTTTCTTTAGTTTTTTTAGCTTTCTCTTTTTTTCCCTTTTATGGCCTCCCGGGGGTCATAACCTTCTATTTTTCTACTCTATCAATGAAACGCACATATCTTGTACCGTTCATTAAAAAAAATAGACTAGTTTCTCAATAGGCTTACTGTAATACATACTCCAAAATAAGTGGGTTCCATCTGCCAGATTGTTTTTAATCCCATATACCTCTCCTCATCGGAGAGAACGGGAGGTGAGCACGCGATGAGGCCGCACAAGCACGGGGACGCGTGCTAGCGGCTCTTGCCAGCACAAGCGACAACCTATTCTCATTTCTGGCTTTTTCTCGTTTCTCTTTCCTACGTGGCAGTCTTATATGGCCCAATTGCGGGCGCCCTTTAGGGGCGCAACATAGTTAGGAGCATATAGTTGTACATTTGAATTGATATTCCCTATTATTGCTCCTGATGTAATACTCACATACGACATGAAAATTTGGAAATCTATATTATAAAGAACGAAAGAATTTTGACGGTCCTTCGTCAAAACACATTGATATGACAGGTGGACCCACGGGTAAGTATGTGACCAGTCAGGACTCTTTCTCATGCTACCTAGGACTCTTTCTCACGCTATATTGATCATGTACGTGAGCAGTAAGACTCTTTCTCATGCTACACATTAGTCACTATGACTTTTTTTACACTATATTTTTTTATATACTATAAAGGACGAAAGAATTTCAACGGTCCTTCGTCAAAAGACACATTGATCTGACAGGTGGACCCATGGGTCAATTACGTGACCAGTCAGGACTCTTTCTCATGCTACGCGTCAGCCCATATGACTCTTTCTCACGCTATATTGATCATGTACGTGAGCAGTCAAGACTCTTTCTCATGCTACAGATTAGCCACTATGACTCTTTCTCACACTATATTTTTTTTTAAACGCGTGCCTGCGGCACGTGCCTTTGTGCTAGTAGTTAGTAACAGCAGACAAATAACTTCAATTTTTTTTTGCGGGTAAATAACTTCAATTTGGTAGACACAAAATTGTTGCCCGGCCTTATCTATACTATAAAAGACGATGAAATTTTCGTTTCGTCCGTCGTCATCTAGCTATATCCTACACCGTCAGATTTTATGATGATCGAACGCTCTAGATTAATCTAAAGAGTCAATGTTGACTATATCTCAGCTTTGAGCCTACGCCGTCGGATTTTATGATAATCGAACGCTCTAAATTAATCTAAATAGTCTATACAGACCACATCTCTAAATTAGTGATTTTTTTAAAAATGGACTTAGAATAACATGGTTGGAAGGAAAGTTAATGGAGAGCCAATTAAATGGTCTAAACCGAAAAAAGGAAAATAAAATGAACACCGTTTGCGGTCCTGATCATGCAACAAATGAGTCTCCGAATTAATGGATGGTTACATCAGGGAGTCCAAAACTAAAATCAACCAAATATACAAGTTTTGAACTTTTACCTTGCAGGCATGAACGAACAAGGAAAAAGAACATGTGGAACTTCAAATGACAACGAATAGATTACTGGCAAACAAAACAACCAAGAATGCTCACCGTAAACCCAAATATGCATGCCCAATAGGCAAAAGAATAGCTGGTTACTATTAACAAGTACGAATTGAAAACAAATTAATTGTTTCTGGTCCCGTAGCTCAGTTGGTTAGAGCGTTGGTCTTATGAGCCGAAGGTCGCGGGTTCGAGCCCCGCCGGGACCAATTTTATTTTTTTGTTTCTTTGTACACGTGTCATTCCTCTCCCCTTTTTTGCCGCATGTTTTTGCAGGCCTTTATGTTCTAAGTATCTTCTTAGTTCTTACACCTCGTATCTTTTTTGTTTTTTGTACACGTGTCATTCCTTTTTTTCTTTTTGCATGCCACAGTTCTGTTTTTCCTTCTTACACCTCATATCAAACAGATGGTTTTTTTTTACATGCCTTCATGCTAGCCTGGGTTGACACCAGTTTTTGACAGGGTAAATCCAATAGAAAAAGATCTGAGTCCGGATTTTGCGTACAGCATGTAACATAAACGAATATACAAGTTGAAAATATAATATGGTAGCCAAACAGCCCCTATACCGTAGAACTACAAATTTCTTCATAATTTAACTAATTTATTTAAGTTCCATTTTTCTAACTGATATTGTGTGAATTTTTCTACCTTTTAATACAACTCCCAGTAATCCAACGGTGACGTGTTGAGCTATTGTATATTTTATAGCATCAACACCGCCGATCAATTTCTGGCGTTTTTTCCCTCGTGTCGCTCCGGCCGGCCTTCTAACCCTAGCCGCCGCCGCCCCGCCCGCGCCCCCTCCCGCCGCCCCGCCGCCCAAGCGGGCCACATGGAAGCTCACGCGGCCCGCAGTGAAAGCGGCGGCGAGGCCGTCCCCATCCTCTCCTTGGGCTCGGGTGCGCGCGGTCGCCAGGGGCCTATGGACGAAGCACGCCGGCGCGGCGGCCCTCCACGGCGGCGGAGCTAGGATGCCACGGATCCGGCGTTGCCCCGGCTGGATCCGGTGGCCGCGCGTCTGGGCCGCGCATCGGTGGATGAAGGGGCGGCGGCCGGCGCAGGGCGGTGGCGGCAACGGCTGTGGCGAGGCGCCAGCGGCTGGGGCCAAAGCGGACGACGCCGACGCCGGCTGTCGGTGCGGGGCGTAGGGGAGGTGGCAGCAGTCGGCGTGTTCGACGGTGGCTGTGGCCGGCCCTGCCTGTTCTAGGCCATGGCGGTCTGGAGAGGGTGGGGCCAAGGACGTTTTGTGCACGGGTAACAGGTGCTGAGGTAAGGTGGCTGCTGCTCCCCTCATCGATGGTGGCACTGGTCCGGTGCCGCCTTGGTGGTGGGGCTGGAGGGCTTGCAAATGCATGCTGGCGGTGCTGAGGTGGCACTTCGAGCTGTGCCGGGTTTCTTCCGGTAGAGGTGACGCGGATATGACGGGGAGCGGGACACTGGCATGGCCAAGGGCGTGTGGCAGGCATGTTGTTAAGCCGGACGAAAGTCTTCACTGACACTTTGCTGGTGGTGATGGTGGCGGTGCCCTGGGAGCGTCGCTCTCCCCGCTGGTGGCACCATTGCGAAACGCCATGCTTATGCAACACGAGGTTTCTCGGGGTGAAAATCCGGTCCATCTATGGACGTGCGACGGCGGTGTCTGACGTTGTGCCCTCCTTGGAGGCACCGCATCTGATGACCCAACTTGGCTTGTGGTAGTGGTGGTGTTTGTTGCCGCTGTTAAATGACACACTTTTAGTGTCATCTAGGTTATGTTTGGAATAATCCTTATACTAACCCTGCCACTTGGCACTGAAATAACCATGTTTCCGCTTGTGCATATATTTTTGGAGCATTTTGGTTTACGCAAGTTAATTGGCTATTTTGGAGCGAATATGGGTTGAATCTGAGAACTAGCAGCAACACGACAATATGAAGGACAAAAGCCCAAATGAAGCCCAAAGAGACCGAAGCCCGTTTATGCTTTACTTCGACGAGCCAAGTTCCAACAAGGCTCAATTGAAGATAAGGCCAAAGTACTTCGAGATCAAGACAAATCCAGTGCAGACTCAGAAGATCCATCAAGATCGATCCATATCCCGGAGCAACCGACGTCCAAAGCCCACAAGGAGCGAAACACGAACTCATGAACATCAAAGAAGCTTGCACGCAAAAGATGGGCCCGAGCCGAGCCAAAAAGGGCCTAGGCTGCCCGGCCTAGGACCCCTTGGCCGCGCCGCCCGAGGCGTTCTCGCACTGCCTCGGCCTCCCCTTTGAGCTAGGGTTTCCTCGGTGCATAAATAGCTCGTCTTCCAGAGGAGGGAGGCATCCATTCACCAGAAGATGGCGAAACCTAGAAGTGAGCACTGGAGGGAGACGACGGCCGCCGCAAGTCCTCGAAGTTGTCTATGGAATGGCCTAGGCCGTCCTTAGCCGGCATGGCCGTCCTGCGTGTTTGTGCTATGGTGGAGTTCAGGAGCCAATCATTCATCGTCCACGGTGTGGCCTCGGAGGTGATGATGTAATGAATACTTCATTTGAGTAATTGTCATGTTGTCATCCGATTCTTCAGCGATCAAAGTGGCTCTCTTTATGATCTTGTGCTTGCTTGGGCTTGCTTAGCTTTCAATCTATTAATCGATATAGATTCTTCGGGGTGTTCTTGTAGCCATGGGGGTTAGGGGTTCATACCGGTGTCGGTGTTCTACCGTCGATCCTACCGAGGGATAACCCAGTAGAGTTCATGTGGGGTTTCGTCGAAATCAGGAACGCGATGTCTAAGAGACTTAGGATTTTAGACAGGTTCGGGCCACCGAGATACCATAATACCTACGTCCTGTATTGTTGTTTGTATTCAATAAGACCTAATCTTTTGAGGCGATCCTTGCCCAGCCTTATATACACGGAGGGCAGGGTTACAAGGTCGGTTCCGAGTAGAATCCTAACCTAATACAACTCATAGAGTGCTTTACAAGTCAATCCGAGTAGTTTACATGTCATACGACTGGTTTCCATAACGAGGAGAGTCCTTGCAATACTTTACTCATAGTCTTCACGCTTGGTACGACTTCCTTCAGAGATTATCTATGCGTCCTTGTGGGCCCATGGTCGTACCTCCGACAAGCCCCCAAGTGCTTCGTCGTCGAGTCCCTTCATCAACCGAGTACTCACCAAGTCGACCGAGTGCATTTTTGAGTACCTCGAGTACTTGCTTAATCTTGGAAAGTCCTTAGTTGTTGCGAGGCTGTGAGGTGCTTATCCCCCTTGATCTTGATCAATCTTGTAGTCTTCAATGTTATATATGGGGTGCGGCGAAAGTCGCACTCCATATGGAGTAGCCCCCCGAGCCTTAAGTTGAATCGAAGAATCAAGTTGAGGGTCTACAGAATCTTGAACCTTCATCTTGTCTTGAAAGGTGCAATTTGAAAAATTGCACTTGATATCAAGTAGCCCCCGAGCCTTGGTTTGAATCACAGAATCGAGCCGAGGGTCTTGATTAAATCTTCATTATTCAGAAAAACTAAAATCCCAATTCCTTTACTACACTGCAGCCCCCGAGCCTTGAACTATATTTATATATAGAAAAGGATCAAGTCTCGCGACTCATAGAGTAGTTTGAGTTTGGAAAGGAATGATCCATGATTTTTACAGTAAAGGAAAATAAAATAACTGCATCCTCAGGGTATTCCCGAAAATAGCAATTAAAATTAAATCCTTACCCTAATAAAAATGGAAAAATCCTTTTACCTTGGTCTCGAAAAACCAAACGGTGCGTCAAACCACGGTTTATAAAATAACCGCTGCGCTCCACTTATCCCCTCATCTTGGGTGAGAAAATAACCCTATCCGCCGCCATTCCTCATCTGAGCGAAACAATCCGCGAGCCCCTGAGCAAAATCCCCTCATTTTCAGATTGGTCCGCCGGTCTTTTCCCAACAAAAATCACAATTGCAAGAGAACCTCACTTATGTTTGATGTGCATGTTTTTGAAAACTCTTCACGACGGAACAAGGTAAAGGTTTGAAGTTCGCTTAAATTCGAGAGCATTATATTTATTTCAATTGTGGCTTGTTCTTTATTGCTAGTCTATCTTCGATAATGAATAGCAGCCGGTCACAACTTGAACATTAAAATACTAAATACATGAGACATCAAAGTGTCTTGTTATGTATAGTGCAGGGATGACAATGAAGGGCAATGCTTATTTCATATTAAGCGAAGATCCTGAACTTACTCGAGGACGAGCAAGGTTTAAGCATGGAGGATTGTTGGCGCTGTTAAATGACACACTTTTAGTGCCGTCTAGGTTAGGTTTTTGGAATAATCCTTATACTAACCCCGTCACTTGGCACTGAAATAACCTCGTTTCCGCTTGTGCATATATTTTTGAAGCATTTTGGTTTACACAGGTTAATTGGCTACTTTGGAGCGAATATGGGCTGAATCTGAGAACTAGTAAAAACACAGCAAGATGAAGGCCAAAAGCTCTAACGAAGCCGGCCAAAAGCCCTAACGAAGCCCAAAGAGACCGAAGCCAGTTTATGCTTTACTTCGACGGGCCAACTTCCAACAAGGCTCAATTGAAGATAACGCCAAAGTACTTCGAGATCAAGACAAATCCAATGCAGACTCGGAAGACCCATCAAAACTGATCCATATCCCGGAGCAATCGACGTCCAAAGCCCACAAGGACGGAACACGAACTCATGAACATCAGAGAAGCTTGCACGCAAAAGATGGGCCCGGGGCGAGCCAAAAAGGGCCAAGGCCGGCCGGCCTAGGGCCCCTTGGCCGCGCCGCCCGAGGCATTTTCCAACCGCCTTGGCCTCCCCTTTGAGCTAGGGTTTCCTCGATGCATAAATAACTCGTCTTCCAGAGGAGGGCGGCATCCATTCACCAGAAGACGGCGAAACCTAAAAGTGAGCACCAGAGGGAGACGACGGCCGCCGCAAGTCCTCGAAGCTGTCTAGGGAATGGCCTAGGCCGTCCTTAGCCGCCATGGTCGTCCTGCTTGGTTGTGCTATGGTGGAGTTCATCAGGAGCCTATCATTCATCGTCCATGGTATGGCCTCGGAGGTGATGATGTAATGAATACTTCATTTGAGTAATTATCATGTTGTCATCCGATTCTTTAGCGATCAAAGTGCCTCTCTTTATGATCTTGTGCTTGCTTGGATTTGCTTAGATTTCAATCTATTAATCGATATAGATTCTTCGGGGTGTTCTTGTAGCCATGGGGGCTAGGGGTTCATACCGGATCTACCAAGGAGTACAACACGTTTTTCGAACGTGCCCTTGTAATTTCTACGCTGATAATGAGCATCGTGACAGGGCGTGACCTGTGTAAGGTGCTAGTTCTTGGGGGTTTGACCAGAGGTGGTGATTTAAAGAGGCTTCGAATGAGATGCTTGATGTGTTTACCGTTCTTGGCTAGAACTACAAATAGAAGGCGATAGGCTTAGTCAATCTTTGGTTTACCTTTAGCTTTGCCTATGTTTGTGGATGTGATCAACCTTTATACCTTAATTCTTATCTAATAGGTTTACCCTCTATGCAATCAACGCTTCATGTTAGGATTAGATCCATTAGATTAGATGGAAAACTCTAGGTAGTTCGCTGTCGATCCATGAATTTATAAACCTTGGAGAATACTGTAAGGGAAGAGCTACAATGATCCGTGCGCTTACGGTGGATCTTAGTGCGCGTTCGGCGCGCCAACAGTGGTGTTTCCTGTGCGCAGCAGGTGCGCATGTTCCGTGTTGGCGGGGAGGTGCAGATGGCCTATGGTGCTGGAGGCCTTGACCTGGCGCGTAAGGTGCAGTGGTGATCTCTGTGACGGGTGGGCAGAGGCGATGCTCTCATAGCGACTTTAGATATCTGATGCCTTGGCAGAGAAGTGAGGCGGTGGGAGAGGCAAGGCCCCCACGTAGAATGGCCAGGATCAGTGGTTTTCATTGGTGTTGTGACGGGAGCATTCTACTAAAGCATCACTGGAGCAGAGGGATCGATGATCGTAGGTGTGCGGCTTGAGGGTGATGGTCCCATGGTGCAGGAGTTCAGGTAGCCGTTCGGGCTTGCAACAGGCTACGACTTCTGACGTGGCACAGCGTTAGCGACGACAGCACAATTTTCGATGGATTGCTTTGAGCCCCTTTCCCAGGTAGTGGTGGTGTAGCGTGGCGTTGTGTGCGTTTGTCTGTGTGCGTTTGTTTGTGTGGTGGTGTACGCTTCGGCGCGTTACGTACAACTGCTTCTTCTTCTTATATGATGTGGCAGTGCTCCTGCCTTTTATTAAAAAAAAGTATATTTTATAATTATGAGTAAATGGCATCTTGAATACAAGAACTTATTCATGTGGGTGTAAATTTTTTTACCAAAGAATGCGGGTGTAAATTTGTCTAACAACTTGTAATTTGCTTATTCCGAAGGTAAGAACTTGACTATTTGATATGAGTGCACTCCAAATATATCCATAGTGTGTATTTATTCAAGGTAGATGCCACCATTAAGTCTAGATACATTGTTGGGTATTAAAGTTGCATGTTTTCTCACGGCTCGGCTCACTCGGAACGGCATCATAGATTCATAAGTGTCTGAAGCGACCGTGACACAGGGTTCTCTTAAACACTATGGCTAGAAACACATATAAAAACCTATTTCAATTTCTATCTAAATGTGCACTAGGTTTTTCTATGTGTTGCTAACACTACCACTAAAAGTTTGCACCCTAGGTTCCAATCCTAACAACTACACATGTCAATTCTAAGAAAGGTAAAAGCAGAATGTAGTGCAATATGTAATGTGGAATGTAAAGAGATAGAGCAAGCAAACTCCCGAGGTATCAGAAAGCCACGGCTTTCCACTAGTTCTCATTGTTGGAGCCCCTCTCAAAGGGAATGCTTGCGCAAGGGCATGTACTCCCCGGTCGAGTCACTCCGTAGGATAGCCTACGGGACTTCCCCACTCGCAAGTGGGTTTCCGCTTGGCCTCTCCTGGATGCTCCTCGCCGCCTCCACTTGGTTGAACTTTGGCAAATGCCTAGAGCCTCACCTCCCTAGTACAAAGTAACGGCGACCACTCCACAAACGCGGTTGGAGGGTCTCGCAAGACTTACAAACCCTGAAACTTACAACTCTTGGTGCGCGTAAGCACCGATACAAAGAGGTATGCAAACCTCGCCTAAGCTCTAGGCTAACACCTAAAGCAATGTGCTAAGCGGCCTAAACTAGCTCTAATCAGAGGCTAAGTTTGAAACTAGTTGCCTAAATCTTCTATTAAGCACTTTGGTGGCAAGAGCACTTGTGTATATGCGAGAACTAAGCTAATAGATTCTCCAAACTCTAGCACACTCCAAATGGCCGGCCAAGGGGGTATATATAGCCCCAAGCCACTCAACTAGCCGTTGCTCCAATGAGCTAAAATTTGTCATGAGCACCGACTTATATGATGAGCACCGTCGCATTGCACCGGACTATTTTGGTCATATAGCCGTTGCACTACCCGTTGCTTTGAATGGAGCACCGACCCATTCGGTGGTATTTCAGGTGGACCACCGAACCATCCTATGGTAATTGATCAAACCATGCAGAGCCGAATTTGAGCCGATTGCGAGCCGAGCCGATGAGCACCGCCTTATCCGATGAGCACCGTCGTATTACCACCGTATCATCCTATGCTCACCCAATTAGCACTAGAGCATTACCACCGTATCATCCTATGCTCACCCAATGAGCACCGAAGCATTACCACCGATTCATCCTCTGCTCACTATCAATTTGTCCTATGCGTTTTTTCTTCGTTTCTTCGTGTATCTTTGTTCCGGCTTCTCTTCTATGATGTCTTTGGCTTCTTTAAGGTCTTCTAGTGTCTTGTGCAAGTACTCATGACCTTGTTTGATGTGTCTAATCACCCAATGGGCACTGGACTGTTACCACTGATTCATCCTCTGCTCACTATCAGATTGTCCTGTGCTCTTTTTCAGCATGATTTGCTTCAGACTTCACGTGTCTTCTTTCCGGCTTCTCTTCTACGATGACTTGGTCTTCTCAAAGGTCTTCTAAAGTCTTGTGCATGTCTTCATGACCTTGTTTGATATTTAATATTCATCCAAGTCCATCACTAATGCATCCATGCGACTAAATCTTGTATACTAGCAAACACTGGTAGTCCATGGGTTGATGTTGACATACAATCACCAAAATCACTAATGACCTATTACTAGGGCCATTTTTCCAACAGTGTCCTCAGCTCACATCTTTTATTAGTGGTCGAACCATTCGGTTTGTACCCTCATGTCATGGTTCTAAAACTAATCTGATTTTTTTAGGGAAGAACTCACACTTTATTAATAGAAAGCGTATGAGTTACAAACACCCTGCGACGGATTCAACATCCAAACATGTCTTCCTGTTACATTGTATATGGAACTTATAGCCAAACGGTGTGCAACACTGTTGGAACCTCTCCCTTCATGTAGGAGGTCCACACGAATAAAGTCGTCTGCTCGCGCCTTGATGTCTTGGACAACGTGTAAATATCGACCAAATTCTATGCCACTGACACTTCAAAATATGTTGTTACTATCATAGGCCAGCCTGAACTTCTATATGGGTCACAACATCCGAAATGTAAAATGATAGAAACAATGCTGAAGGTTTGGCAGGTGTAGATGAATTGAAGGCTGAACTCCCCCACAACATCTAATGGCAGGCCTCTTCTAGACATGCTATATTTATTAGGAAAAAGTCTTGCTAAGGTCCCTCAAATATCAACGAGGTCTGAATTTAGTCCCTCATGCACCCTGGCATGTGGAGAGGGAGAAGGAAGATATGGGAGGGATGAAGAAGAGAGAGATGACATGTGGGCCCCACACCCTGGCATGTGGGTCCCACTAACACGTGTGCGAAACCACCGTGCAAAACCAACTAGGGATGAAAACCAGACGAATTTTCAAGATGGGGGACTAGAAATACCCAGTTTTAGACATTTTAGACACGAGGGACTATATTCAGACCTCATCGATAGTTGAAGTACCTCAACAGGTTTTTCCTATTTATCAGGAAAAAGTCCTTTTTACCTCCCTGGACATCATGCCGAGTTCGAGTTTCCTCCCTAGACTTAAAAACCGTCCATCTGGATCTTTAAACTCACGAAACTGGTCATGTTATCTCCTCAACCCGAAACCACCCTGGTTTTTTTCGAGTTGGCGCCACATCAACTGCACCTCACGTTTAACACGTGGCACATGCACACATGTCAGTGTAGTCGGAGCCCAACCACCACTCGAACTCTGGCCGCACACCTTTCGTCCTAGGCTCCCTTGCTTCTCCATCGCCGCCATCCAGTTGCACACCACCGGCCAAGAAAGGTCGAGCGTCACTCCCGGCCTTCCCTCTTCCACCATCGCCCGCATCCTCCCACTGAGTCGTCGTTTGGGCTTGCGCCGTCGACCATGGCCACACGGCCGAACAGTCTCATCACCCCCTCACGCCCTCACCTGTGCCTAAATCGAGCCCAGGCCATCGATCAACCCTGTCCCAATCCAGCTTCCCATCGGGTATTGGTTATAGTCGACGGGGATTGGCCGATTGGATAAGCACTAGCAAATCGAGGCCTGGCGGCGCGCCCATCAAACCACGGTGCTCATCTTTCGAAACAAAGCAACGGTGCCGGAGCCTAACGCCCCTTGTCGTCTCATCCCAGCTCAGCGGCTCCAGGTGTTATCCTCACGATTCAGATGAGGCTGGCGGCTCGGATTGGGAGGCACGCCCGTGAATCGACGTGAGGCGACGGGCAACTCGGGTCACGTGAGCGAGCAGGCGTCTTCTTCCTCAATGCGGATCGAGTGGCAGCAGCGCCGGAGCTTCCTCCCCAGCTTTGAATCGACAGCGCGCAGCAGGAAAAGGAACATGCCCACCACACGCATGTCAATATCCTCGACTGATGAATGATAAAATGAAGAAACTAGAATGAATTGATGGCGTTCTCTTTGTTAGGAATCGTCCTCGCATGTCAAGCTTCCTCCCCAGCTTTGGATTTTCTCTGTGTCAGGAATCGACAGCGGCAACTTCACCTTCTTTCGTGTGGATAGCTGAGCAATGGATAAAAACTGGACAAATGGATAATCCCTGTTGAGGTCGGCACACACTCTTGGGGCCGACAGCTGAGCGGTGCTGCCATCGGCGTCGTGCCGCTAGTCTGCCGGGGCGTGACCAGGCAGACGCTGCGCAACGATTGATGCAGATGAAGAACAAGGTGAGCGCTGAGTGGTGAGGACGGCCAAGGCGGGGATGACGTGGAGTTGACGTGCCGCCATCTAGGACGAAACCAGAGTGGTTTTGGGACTTAGGTCGAGGAGGTAAGGTGACCAGTTTCGTGAGTCGAAGGATCCAAATGGACGGTTTTTTAGTTTAGGGAGGAAACGCAGACTCGGCATGAATCTATGGAGGTAAAAAAGGACATTTTCCTATTTATCATCATCTTGCCATAAATTCCCTTGATGGGCCCGGATCGGGCCGCTCTCGACTGGATGTATGAAGGCATCGCGTCGGCCCACGATTCATGCATGCTAAACCCTAGCCAGCATAATCTTCTCGCTCCTCTGTCACCTCCGCCGTCGCCGTCGCCTCTTGCTGCTGGTGCTGGCTCCAACTCTGCTCGCCGACGCCAGGCTGCGGCTCCCCTGCTTGCACGCGTTCCTCAGGTATGCTAATTCCATCCCATACTGCCCTTCTTTCAGTTCCATCTCGGCCTGCGCCGCCTGGCCTCCCTATCCCCCACTGAGTCGTCGTTTGGGCTCGCGCCGTCGACCATGGCCACACGGCCGAACAGTCTCACCACCCCCTCACGCCCTCACCTGTGTGCCTAAATCGAGCCCAGGCCATCGGTCAACCCTGTCCCAATCCAGCTTCCCATCAGGTATTGGTTATAGTTGACGCGGATTGGCCGATTGGATAAGCACTAGCAAATCGAGGCCTGGCGGCGCGCTCATCGAAGCTCGGCGCTCATCTTCCGAAACAAAGCAACGGTGCCGGAGCCTAACGCCCCCTGTCGTCTCATCCCAGCTCAGCGGCTCCAGGCGTTATCCTTGCGAATCAGATGAGGCGGGCGGCTCGGATTGGGAGGCACACGCGTGAATCGACGTGAGGCGACGGGCAACTCGGGTCGCGCGGGCGAGCAGGCGTCTTCTTCCTCAATGCGGATCGAGTGGCAACAGTGTCGGAGCTTCCTCCCCAGCTTTGAATCGACAGCGTGCAGCAGGAAAAGGAACATGCCCACCACATGCATGTCAATATCCTCGACTGATGAATGAGAAAATGAAGAAATTAGAATGAATCGATGGCATTCTCTTTGTCAGGAATCGTCCTCGCATGTCAAGCTTCCTCCCCAGCTTTGGATTTTCTCCGTGTCAGGAATCGACAGCGGCAACTTCACCTTCTTTCGTGTGGATAGCTGAGCAATGGATAAAAACTGGACAAATGGATAATACCTGTTGAGGCCGGCACACACTCTTGGGGCCGACAGCTGAGCGGTGCTGCTAGCGGCGTCGTGCCGCTGGTCTGCCGGGGCGTGACCAGGCAGACGCTACGCAACGATTGATGCAGATGAAGAACAAGGTGAGCGCTGAGCGGTGAGGACGGCCAAGGCAGGGATGACGTGGAGTTGACGTGCCGCCATTGAGGATGAAACCAGAGTGGTTTTGGGACTTAGGTCGAGGAGGTAAGGTGACCAGTTTCGTGAGTCGAAGGATCCAAATGGACGGTTTTTGAGTTTAGTGAGGAAACGCAGACTCGGCATGATCTCTATGGAGGTAAAAAGGACCTTTTCCTATTGGGAAATTTTGTTAGAGGACACTACTCGATTTCGATATTGCTGTGGGACACTGTAAAAAGATAAATTAGTCAAAACACACTAGGCGGTGTGTTTCAGCAAAGAAATTAGAAATTAGTGTGTTACAACCATGGTACAAAATAGCGGGCTAAGGCATTTAGCGGGAGGTCTTCAAAAACAGCAATAGCGGGCTAAATGGAGCTATAGCGTCAAATAGCGGCTAAATTGCACGTAGAACCAAATAGCGGCACCTCTCTAAAATCAGCTATAGCGGGAGATAGCGGAGCTATAGCCGGCTATTTTGTACTATGGTTACAACAAAGAAAAATATTTTAGTGTGCCACAGCTAATTTCACAAAAGTGAAGGGTCTAGCAGCAAAATTTCCTTTCTTATGGGAAATTCCCTTGATGTATGAAGCCATAAATTCCCTTGATGGGCCCAGATCGGGCCGCCCTCGACTGGATGTATGAAGGCATCGCGTCGGCCCACGATTCATGCATGCTAAACCCTAGCCGGCATAATCTTCTCGCTCCTCCGTCACCTCCGCCGTCGCCGTCGCCGTCACCTCTTGCTGCTGGTGCTGGCTCCAACTCTGCTCGCCGGCGCCAGGCTGCGGCTCCCCTGCTTGCACGCGTTCCTCAGGTATGCTGATTCCATCCCATACTGCCCTTCTTTCAGTTCCATCTCCGCCTGCGCCGCCCGGCCTCCCTATCCCCCACTCCTGTTGGTGCCTGCACTTGCCTAGAACGGCGGTGGACAGGACGTGCAGCCACGGCGGCATCCCGTTTCCGTGGCTGCTGATCCGGCCATGTGTTGGTGATTTTATTTCGCTAGGATGGATTTTATGCACTTGTTCAATCTGAATTCCGCACACAAATAACTTGACATGCTGGATGCAGGTGCAGCTGCGATAAGTGGCTCTTGCTAGTTTCTCTGTCTCTGAGATAGTTAAACCATTGCTTTTTTATTTCAAGCAAATTGTACTGATTTCCATCTACATACTCATGTGGTTGGTGTAGGTATGTCAGTTATACTTGTTTTGCTGAAAATTTTCTGGTGGGTTCATGAACCTCATGATCAGCATATAGTTAGACCTGTAAATTCTTGGGGCAGGGGTAACTGGATTACATCTACGCATGTTTCTTTTAACAGTGATGTTGTTAACCCTCGTTCAATCAGTTCAGAATAAATTTGATCGAAGATGAGTTAGCCAAGTTCCACTTACATTTCTGCAAAGTTAAATTTCTGCTATTAACCCTTGATTTTTTTTGCTTTGTTCAAACAAAAGTTCTTTGTTTTTCTGGTATAAAGTTATGTCATTTGAATATTTTATAATCTTATTACTGCCTTTTGTTGCTTGATTGTCCCGCTACAGTTTGGAAATAAATATTTTCTGCATGTGTTAGCTCTTCTGTAACGTAACCCAATTATCCAATAGTTTTTGTAAACTTTGTTTAAAACATCCCAAGCCAAACGACCTATACCCTGACACTTCTCCTTTTTGTCAGGAAAATGTCGTCTAATCCTGATGGAGGCAAGAGCTTTGCTCGAAGAGATCTCTTGATCGCAATTCAATCAGAGGCTCAAAAGCTCTGGGATGAGAACCGGATTTTTGAGGCTGAACCAGGCAATGGTCGTCCGGGCCCTGGTGAAAAATTCTTTGGCAACTTTCCATATCCTTACATGAACGGCTTGTTACATTTGGGCCATGCCTTCTCATTATCAAAGCTCGAGTTTGGTGCTGCATACCACAGACTGCGGGGCTCCAACGTCCTTTTGCCGTTTGGTTTCCATTGTACTGGAATGCCTATCAAAGCCTCAGCAGATAAGCTTGCAAGGGAGATTCAGCAATATGGTAATCCTCCAGTGTTTCCTGCAGTAGAGGATGAAGTCAGCTCCGAAGTAGCAGATAGCCAGGCTGAGCAGGCTGTTGCTATTGCCCCAGATAAATTTAAGAGCAAGAAAGCTAAGGCTGCTGCAAAGACCGGTGTACAGAAGTTCCAATGGGAGATCATGAGGGGCTTTGGCCTGTCAGATGAGGAAATTGCTAAATTCCAGGATCCATATCACTGGTTGACATACTTCCCTCCATTGGCGAAGGAGGACCTTAAGGCTTTTGGCCTAGGATGTGATTGGAGACGGTCATTCATAACGACCGACATGAACCCGTTCTATGATGCTTTTGTCCGGTGGCAGATGAGAAAGTTGAAAAAAATGGGCAAGGTTGTTAAAGATATGAGGTATACAATCTACTCTCCATTGGATGGCCAACCTTGTGCTGATCATGATCGAGCAACAGGTGAAGGTGTGCTGCCACAGGAATATGTGTTGATTAAAATGGAGGTGATCCCACCTTTCCCTCCTCAGTTGAAGGCCTTGGAGGGGAAGAAAGTTTACTTGGCTGCAGCTACATTGAGACCTGAGACGATGTATGGGCAGACAAATTGTTGGGTACTACCTGATGGAAAGTATGGGGCCTTTGAGATCAATGATACTGATGTCTTCATTTTGACTGCAAGGTCTGCTCTTAATCTTGCTTATCAAAATCTATCAAAGGTCCCAGAGAAGCCAACATGCTTGGCTGATATATCTGGAAATGATCTGATTGGTTTGCCGCTGAAGTCGCCTCTCGCCTTCAATGAAATCATATATGCACTTCCTATGATGACCATTCTAACAGATAAAGGAACTGGTATTGTGACTAGTGTTCCAAGTGATTCACCAGATGATTTCATGGCACTGCAAGATTTGGTCACAAAACCAGCTCTGAGGGCGAAGTTTGGTGTGAAAGATGAGTGGGTGCTTCCATTCAAGGTTGTTCCAATAATCAATATACCTGAATTTGGAGACAAGTCAGCTGAGAAGGTGTGCTTAGATCTTAAGATTAAGAGCCAGAATGACAAGGAGAAGCTTGCTGAAGCAAAGCGGATGACATATTTGAAAGGATTCACTGATGGAACTATGATTGTAGGAGAGTTCAAGGGTAGAAAAGTTCAAGAAGTGAAGCCATTGATAAAGAACAAACTTCTAGAAGAAGGCACTGCAGTGTTGTACAGTGAGCCTGAGAAGAAGGTAATGTCGAGATCTGGTGACGAGTGTGTAGTTGCTCTCACGGACCAGTGGTATATAACATATGGTGAGGCTGAATGGAAGCGGATTGCAGAGAAATGCTTGGAAAATATGAATACATTCTCCACTGAGACCCGCA
The DNA here is from genome assembly GCA_015476505.1 of Urochloa ruziziensis. NCBI lineage: Eukaryota > Viridiplantae > Streptophyta > Magnoliopsida > Poales > Poaceae > Urochloa > Urochloa ruziziensis. The sequence goes on from CM027122.1 coordinate 6,038,004, forward strand.
ATGGATTTGAGCACACTCTGGGCTGGCTGAACCAGTGGGCCTGTTCACGTTCCTTTGGTCTAGGAACTCGCATTCCATGGGATGAGCAGTTCCTTGTGGAATCTCTTTCAGATTCGACTCTATATATGGCTTATTACACTATTGCACATCTTTTGCAAAATGGCAATATGTATGGCAAAGAGATATCTGCTATCAGGCCAGAACAAATGACAGATGATATCTGGGAGTATGTGTTCTGCAATGGGCCAGCACCAAAAACTGACATCCCTCCTACCCTTTTGAGCAAAATGAAGCAGGAATTTGAGTACTGGTATCCCTTTGATATTCGAGTATCTGGTAAGGACCTTATCCAGAACCACCTGACGTTCTGCATTTACAACCATACAGCAATTCTACCGGAACACCATTGGCCCCGTGGCTTCCGTTGCAATGGGCATCTTATGCTCAATTCTGAGAAGATGTCCAAGTCAACAGGGAATTTCCGTACTCTCAAGCAGGCCATTGAAGAATTCTCATCAGACGCCACTAGGTTTGCGCTTGCTGATGCTGGTGATGGTATGGATGATGCGAACTTTGTCTTTGAAACCGCAAATGCTGCTATCTTGAGGCTTACAAAGGAAATTGCATGGATGGAAGAGGTTGTAGCTGCTGATTCTTCTCTGCATGCTGGGCCTCCATCTAGTTATGCTGACCATGTTTTTGCCAATGAGATAAACATTGCCGTCAAGGAAACTGAGAAGAGCTACAATGCCTTCATGTTCAGAGATGCACTGAAGTCTGGGTTCTATGACCTGCAGCTTGCTAGAGATGAGTACAGACTCTCTTGTGGAGCAACAGGCATGAACCGTGATTTGCTGTGGTGGTTTATGGATGTCCAGACGAGGCTTATCACCCCTATCTGTCCGCATTACGCGGAGCATGTGTGGCAAAAGATCCTGAGGAAAGAAGGCTTTGCAATTAAAGCTGGGTGGCCAGTGTCAGACACCCCAGACCCTACTCTAAGAATCGCAAACAAGTACCTGCAAGATTCTATAGTTTTAATGAGGAAGTTGCTTCAGAAGCAAGAATCTGGTTCAAAGAAACCCAAGAAGGGAGCTGCACCTGCTCCTGCTCCATCAGAGAATAAGATGAGCATTGGTCTTATATATGTTACTGAACACTACTATGGCTGGAAAGAGCAGTGCTTGAGGGTGCTCCAGTCTAAATTCGACAGTCAAGCACGTTCCTTTGCACCAGACCAGGAAATTATAGAAGCGCTGAAGAACTGTTCCATTGGACAGGAAGCAAACTTCAAACAAGTTCAGAAGCTGTGCATGCCCTTCATCAGGTTCAAGAAAGACGAGGCAAGGGAGGTTGGCCCTCAGGCCTTGGACTTGAAGCTTCCCTTTGGCGAAATGGATGTTCTGCAGGAGAACCTGGAGCTGATCAGAAGGCAGTTGGGCCTTGAGCATGTAGAGGTGTTGTCGGCATCTGATGAAGCAGCCCGTGCTAAAGCTGGCAAGTATGCGTCTCTACTGAACCAGAACCCTCCGTCTCCTGGTGAGCCAGTTGCAATCTTCATGAGCAAGCAGGAGTTTGAAGCCCAAAACTGATGTTGCGCCGAGCCTTTTGAGTTGTCGTCATTGATGACAGGAGTGTTATCTTTTCTCTTTCTTTTCCCCTGGACATGTTACAGTTTGATTAGCTTGGAGCTTTTGCGGTGCAACTGTGCAATCAATTTTCTCTTCTATAAGACCAGTTCGTAAACGTAGACAATGTCAAACTGATGCTGCCTTTCGCGTGTCTCTTCTTTTTTTTCTTTGGTTCTCCACTACATGGCTTTCCTTTCATGTTTTGATGCTGCAGTTAAGTAGAGCACACTGGGAAGCAATATGTCCCAATGTTTGACGGTTCGTACTGTATATCTGAAGCTAGCCTCTGCCGTCTGCCCTTGCTTGTACTACCCCGGTTCGTTCCAAAATATAGGTCGTTTTAGTTTTTTAGCTTAATCATCTTTGTTATGTACCTAGATAAACGCTATGTCTAGATTCATAGCAAAATCTATGAACCTAAAAACAACAAAACGACCTATAATTTCAAAACGGATGCAGTACCAGTCAACTTTGTAGCACAATTGAAAATGAGTGGACTGTGTAACTTGCCTGTTTTTTTTTTCTGCTTAAAAAAAGCTGTCGTCCTAATAATAATAGTAGTATAGTAAATTTGGATGGGGTTATGCATTTTTGGGCTGAGTTAATGGCCCGAAGAAGATGCTGGGCCGTTGTTGGGTTTCGTTCGCACGCGTAGAGAAAGGGAAGGAATTTCGGGATTGGCAGATAGGCAGGCAGGCGCAAACAAATCCCCCTCCCTCCGCGCCGCCGCCGCCGCCGCCGCCGCCCGAGCTCGTCGTCGGGAGAGATGGTGATGGATGGGTATGAGCCCCTCGACTTCGAGAAGGAGGAGGACCCCATCCTCCCCGCCCCGCGCCCCGCCAAGAGGTACAGACCCGACGCCTCCACTCCCGATTAGTTTAGTTTGCTGCGATTTGGGGTTTTAATTAATGGATTGGCAATCGCTGGTTTCAGGAAGAAGGTTATCGGCTTGGACGATCTCCTAATCGATTACTTCGAAACTGGCAAGGACGAGCTCAAACTGAAGACTGCCAAGTCTAAGCATGGCATTGGCTCGAAAGGATATGATTCAGATGACGAAGACAAGAAGGTTAGGGAGAAAGAGATTACGTTCTGCAAAATATTTGACAACTGTGAGGAAGAGGTAACTGTCTGACCACATCCTTGCAAGTCCCCGCCTCCATTTTTCTTTTCCTATCCTTATTTGATGTTTGAGTTTGCAGGCCAAAGGGTTGGATGCTAGAGATGATGTACCCCCATGGGGTCAACAAATTTTTGGCTGCCAGGTTGAATGGCCCTACCTTTATTCTGCTTGTTTGTTCTCAGATCTCCAGATAGTTTCCCTTTTCATTTTCTGACCACTTTATTATCCTTGCAGAAGCCCCCCTTAAATCTTAGCGATACGGGAGTTGAAAATTGCCAACTTTTGCAATCATTCCGTGCGAGTGAGAATACTTTAGGTTTTGATCTAAACATCCAAGGTTTGTTCTGTTCCCAGCACGTGCTGTTCTGATTTTTAACTAAAGTCTATCATACATTTATAGTGTTTGAATTAGCTTAACTTTTTATCTCTGGCTGCGCCGCCGTGGTTATATATGGTTTAGTATTCTTTCACGTATCCGTTAGTTCAGCTTTTGCGGCTGTCTTTTGTCTCTATCTGTCACCTGTTCCAGGTTATGGCTTTGTTACCTGCAGTTGATTTCAGCATCTTCCTCATATTATTTTCTTTTTTTGCAGGAGAGGGGTTTCTTGAAGGCATGCTGATGGATGGATGGCTTCTGAAGTTGGTTCGCACAGATGGTTCTGTTGAAGACTCTATAGCATCGTGGGCGCTGACCAAATGTAAGAATTTGTTTCTCATTAATTTCAAAAAGAATTTGTTTCTCACCTCATTTTAGATCGGTGATTTGTTCTCTTTCTATACTGCATCCTTATGACACTACCTGTCAGTGTTGTATTCATCCGATAAGAAGTTACAAGTTTCGGCAACCGACTTTTGGGATAGTATCCTTTCCCTAGATGAGGTAACATAATCATAAAATGTGTTCTCCTTTTGCTCTACCATTGAACCTTCACCAAACAGTCCTTTTATAACTGATTGCAGGATGATAAACTGCTGGTCAAACTTGGGTATTTTCCAAGTTACTCTGTTCTAAAGTGTGCTATACGTAGCTATGGGTATCTATTTGATAGTACTGGCACCAAAGGTTCAACAGTTGAAAGTGCCGCTGCAGGTTGGTTCCATTTTTGAATTGCCACCCTTGGATGATGAAAAAATTCTGAAAATATTCAGGTCTTTTGTTAAATATTATCCAGTAGGGTTTCGAATTTCAAATTAAACTTGTGGTTATTTGTTACCAGATAGCTCTGGTGTTGGTCCACCTCATAACATCATTGCATGGTTAAGAGTTGTATCTGCTTGCTGCAAAATCAGGTACAATCTTCAACACGATGGATATTGATATTAAACATTTCTGCTTGCTGTTCACTTATAAAACCTAAGCAAAAAATAAAAATAAAAATGGTGGACATCAATGTAAAATCAGCATAAGACGATTGCCATTAATTATTTGCTTATGAAATTCACATACTATCTTTGGTGCTTTGTGCTGCAAGTTTCATCTGCAATATAGTGTCCACTGCAATACTTGTATTGGTAAATGTCGGTTTTTATCTGGTGTAAAGATGCTATATGGTTATTTGCCTGACCGGACTCTGCCCCTATTGTTTCATTATAACGTGCTAGGATTGTCCCTGATGTACCAATCTAGTGGACATTTCAAGTTTCATTCTTCTTTATTCCAAATTTTGGCAGCTATTGTTCCATAATCTTTGATAATGATTTCCCCCCCTCTGCAACAACAGTATCCGTTTCTGTCTTAATATGGTCCTTTGGAAATATGATGAATATTGTGTTGATAAAGATTTGAATTTTCTTACCTAGTTAACTTTATTGTTCCATTTGTTTAACGTACAGAAAAGTGTGTTCCATCTTCTCGCCTTCTGAGGCAGAAGAACTCCTTGTTATTGTCATTTCCCTCGTTTTGGACCGTGGGCTTGAAGGGCTGCTTCTGATATTGGGGGATTGCCTGAATTCACTTGTGCTATACTTCAATTCAAGTGAATGGGAAAGAAGCTGTGTTATGGTGGCCGAATCAATCGCCCAGAGGTAACACTTGGTGTGTGATTTTCTGTTGTAAAGTATATCCATTTGCAACTCAGGAAGTTGCGGAGCAATTGAAGTAGACATGAAAAACTGGCTATGAGTTATCTGCAAACACCAATGAATTTTATTTGCTCAATATGCCTGCAATTAGGATTTAAACTTCGGTCTTACACTGAGGGCATGATAAAGTTTCATATGCAGTATTAAAATATTAATTAGTGGTCTTTTGGCAGTAGTACATATGTTTCTCGAAATTTTTCCCATGACTTTCTGTTACGATTTATATTATGCTTATTTGAAGTGAATCTCATGACATGGCAGGGTCACTATGGACCTGAATTGTTTAAGGATAGTCGACTGCATTACTGGGACCAATAAACGCAGCAAATTCCTAAGGAGTCAGGTGGCACTTCAGCTGCTGAAGATTGACTTTGGCCTTAAGGTAAGCATGAGAATGCGAAAAGGTATGTGCTGCCTTGTGCCTTTAGGTTCTGTGGAGTTGACTGTTTGCCCTCTGGCTTGTAGGTGGGAAATGTTGAAAAGATGTTGAAGCTAGTTACATCCATCAACGTGAAGGAAAAAGGATGCGACTTTTTCAGGCTTTATGTGTATCTAGTATTGATGGACAACTTACTTTTCTCCAGTGATGCATTCAGAGATAAGACTATGATCATTGATACTTGGCGTAATTATCTGCGCAACTGTTCCACTCAGATTGCATGCACAAACTGGGGATTCTATGCTCCAAAGGTACAGAAAATTGACTGCCGAGAGTTTTGAGTTTTTTTTTACATGCCCTTCTCCTTTGCTTAGGGTCAAACATGCTTGATGCAGGTCCGGAACAAGGCTTCGTATCTTCTGCAAGGTGCGGTATTTAAGAAAGCTGGTGGCGATGGTAATGTTTCTGCTCGGTGATTTGAGAGAGGCACTGTATCTATAGCAGAAGTAGCAGCACGTTTTTTCCGGTGGGCAGCTGCCAAATGCTCATAGACGTTTTATGTAGCAGATGTTAGATATTTGACTAGTGAAGCGGGGGTTTTTTGTATAGCGGAGCCCTTGCCAAATGCTGGATCGTTTTAGGGCGTGCATCAGACAGGAGTGGGGATAGTATGTTATGTATCGTCAGCTTGCAGTAGGTTTTGACTGACTGGTTGTGATTGTGGGGGTGTCGGCCGCAATCAGCGCGGAGTTGAAGTTGATCGTCATCTGACACCTCACCTGATGATGATGCATTGGTGGCCAGATTCCATGCATGTTTTGGGAGTTGGCTGCTCTGCTGGTGTGCACATGGCCTGGCCTGGACAGCCGAGCCCGAGCCAGGTCTATGTGTTTGTATGCCATCTCGGTCAAAAATGCCACCTGCATTTGTTTGGAACAGAAATTCAGAGCACACAACACATGCCATCCATTGTGGCCAGGATCCGGAGCAGTTGATGGTTGTAGTAAAAGCATGCAAATGGCTAAGTAGTTGGATCCATGGATGAGTGAATGGAATCAATGAATCCATAAAGTACATAATAAACCAGTGTGCACAGCTAGCTAAGTATCGACTGTGCGATCGAAATCGAGAGAAAATACTACATGCATGTGTATAATGTAACAAAACAAATATATGGATTTGTGTGTGTGTTCCTTCCCTAACAGCTACTGTAGTAGATAGCCAAGTGAACAAGCTAGCAGTCTTGGCGCACGTTGCAGGCGACGGCTTGCGCCCACATCCGGAGCTGGTCCTTGACCTCCGCCTCCGACTGCAGCCTCAGCAGCGCCGGCGGCCTGCTCTTGTTGCCGGCGGCGGGCTGCTCTTGTTGCCGGCGGGCTGCTCTTGTTGCCGGCGGCGGCCTGCTCTTGCTGTCCCTGAGGTCCTCCCTGTGGAAGACGAAGCCCAGGTCCCGGAAGCCCTGCACCTCGATGGGCTCGAGATCGCCGGAGCTCCGACACTTGTTGTCATGGAACATGCTGCTCCTGGAGCGCGCCAGCTGCTGCTTCTGGCTCGGCGTGGGCTTGCTGCTGCTCGGTGTCGATGCAGGGCCTCCAGGGACGGGCATGGACGGCGCCCGGCGCAGCGCAGCCGGCCTCGGCCTTCTGCTGCTTCCGGCGGCGGCGGCGCCTCCCTCGGCCATCCTGGTGCGAAGGACACCCTCGTAGATGGAGCTCCAGTTGAGGTCGTCGTCCTCATCTTGCTGCTGCTGATTGCCAGCCAGGCCATCGTCATCCTGCTTGGAGACGCGGCCGGGCGGCGGGAGCGACGGAGTCCGGCGGGCCCCCGCCGAGCTGGAGCTAGGCCTGCTGCTGCTGTTGCCGAGGGTGTTGCTGAAGAACCAGTAGTCGTCCAGCAGCTCCAGCGCCGGCCTGCTCATCGTGCCTGCTCTGCCTCTGCCTCTGCCTCTGCCTGCGCCTGCGCCTGCGCCTGCGTGGATGGGGAATTGGGGACGGGATTGGTGTCGTCTGGCTTTGTCTCCCTCCTTGTTGTCTTGTGTTGCTCATCCATCCATCCTTTTCTTGGATCGCCAGCTGATGGCTAGATGGCGGTTGATGACGAGTATGCAAGCGCGCGCCGGCCACATGGGATCCATTCGTTGCACATGATTGATCGCAACTATCTATCATTGCTATTATTGTATGCTATATTCCCATTAGACTATGTGCTGATCTGTTTGTTTTTTCTTATATATAATAACCAAACAAACCTTCTCACTACTAGTGCGGTACTCAAGTGTTTAAGGGCCTGCAGGTTAATGGGCTGGCCTGTAGATTATGATCCATTCCAGTTAGTGGGCTGGGCTCACTTGTCAGTCCTACTTACTGCTCATCTTTTTTTTTTTAATTAGGTGTCGTCCCGGTTTCTGCATCCATGGGCCGGAGTGCAAGAGTACATGTACATATATGGTCAGTTGACTGATCCAACCCATAGCCTAGATCTCTCTTTTCCTCACAGTTTATATCTAGACTTTTGACCCACAGCAAGGGAGTTCCAGCCTATTTTTATATAATTATTTAATTTTATACCTATTCAATTCGCTCTCATGAAAAGTCAAACTTACACATACTGAATGCTACTCAGATGCTCTAACCAGTAGACTGGCCCTTTCACTAATTGGTATAACATTTTTCTCTATTTATACTATTTTTATAAACATTTTAAATTAAACCTTTATTTTATATTCTATTTCAAATCGTCAATGATCTATTTTAGCTATTATTAGCCTATTTTAAATATACTCTTCATGTAGAAATTTCCATGAGAAAATTACTAAGTATTCATAATTAATAGTTTCCAATTTAGTATTAGTTAATCATACTTGGCTCAATATAGATCATTAGATGACCACAACAATCAATGTGTGGGGGATATAGTACCCGGGTACCTCACGAGCAAGCCTGGCAGCCCACCGATAGGGGACGGCCCGGCCCACCGTTCTGGACCTGATGACGTGCGGGACAAGTCGGCACATGTAGGAAGGATCTGGAAGGAGAAGTTCTGATTAGAATAGGAGTTTTTGTAAAAAAGGAAAGGATCCTTAGAGATAGGATCGGCTACAAACCGACTTGTAACCCTGCCCCCCGATATATAAGGCGGGCAGGGACCCCCTCCAAAGAGATCGAACTCACATCAACACACAATCCACGCAATACAACACCCCAAAACAGGACGTAGGGTATTACGTCGAGTCGACGGCCCGAACCTGTCTAAATCCTTGTGTCTATCCAACCTAACCATCTCGCTTCCGATCTTTGCGATCTTCCCTACATACAAATCACTTCCGTGGGTTACCCCGTGGAAGACTGCCGGAGATCATATCACCGACAGTGGCGCGCCAGGTAGGGGATATCGCCGAGATCAATCTGGTGAGCCCGATGGACCGCGTCAAGATCTTGGACAGCTGCAACCTCCCGGACGTCGACGGATTCGAGATCCAGTTCGGGAACGTCACCGCCGCCGCTTTGGATAACCAAACGGCAGGAGCTACAACCGCCACGGAGGTTTCCTCTCTGGCGTCGACTTCGGCCATCACGGCCCAATCCGGTCCGATCGCATTTGATCGCGCCGCTTCTACCCCACTGAGTCCATCGCAAAACGCGAGGTCCAACCAGTCGGGAGCAGATCAGCAACCACTCGGATCCGATCCGGCTCTTGAGAGTCGCGTCGCCGAGTCCTCTCAGAGCGTAAACGCTCAGCAGACGCGCGTTCCGACCCACCCCCGGCTTCCGCGCGCTTACCCAGCAGCAGAAGATGAAGGACATCGTCCAGGCGGATGATTCCCCCTCTGAGAGCGACTCCTACCAGTCAAACCCACGGGGACCCTCAATCCTAGACGACCTGCAAGAGGGTTACACCGCGTCCGACTCCTCTACGGAGCCGGAACTGATAGGATCACCCGGAGGATCGATTCCGAGTAGCTTGGAGCGTGGCACGCCCACAACCGATCTTTCCGAGTCCGAGGAAGATTACCTCGCGCAAGAAGGAGCCGGGACGAGACAGAGGACGAACTCACCCCGGCCGACGAGACAACTGAAGCCAGGGATCAGCGCCGAGGACGCAACGCCAATCGGGTGACTCGCAGAGCCGCCCGACCACACGTGGCCAACGCATCAGGATCTGGCACCGCTCAACTTCGAGAACCACCCTCGGAGGACCATCGTCGTCATCGGGATCGACGTGACAGGAGAAGCAGTCGGAACCTGATGCGCGACGACATGTTCGAGTACAACGGGTTCAACGTCTACGAGACGCCGGTCCAGAACCTCGTCACCATCGACGAGGAAATCAGTCGGCTACCACCCAGTACTCCAGGCCTGGAAAAGGTAAGGGCTTTCGTGCAGGCCGCCTCTGTCCAGGTCCACCAGATGCAGAGCAGAGCACGAACGGCCGCTTCTGAGCCCGGGCCGTCTCGACGCCGGACCAGCGGTGGGTCGGACCGTGATGAAGATCTTCGCGACACGATCAACAGAGACCGAGACGCGAGGGACATCATCCGCAGCAGCGCTGAGGAGCGTCACCGCAAAGAGATCCGACGTCGCGAAGAATACGATCGGGAGCATGGGAATCCCCATCGCAACTCCAACAGGAGCGGCTACTCGACGGAGTCAGAATATACTGACTATTCTGATCCCTCCGGTAGCCCAAGGCGCCGCAACGACGGCGGTCGTACTCCACCTCGACGACCGACTCCGTCGCGAGGACGAGCGGCTCCCCCACGAAGGCGGCCGACCCTGCCAAGGGAGCAGACTCCACCGCGCAGCAGAACCTACCGACGGGACCGAACTCCTCCCAGGACTCGGACCTATCGGAGGACCCGTTCCCCACCCAGGGATCAGGATCGCAGGAGGGAGCGCACTCCCCCAAGGACGATAGACGGCTCGGATCCGAGTGGTTCCCGCCCCAGAGGTCGGATCGGCGGATTCCAGTCGTTCACTGAGCGCTTGAGGCGCGTAACATGGCCCAGAGGCTTCAAGCTATCGGACATCGACAAGTACGACGGGAAGTCTGATCCATCCCAATGGCTTCAGATCTACTACACCGTCGTACAAGCTGCTGGCGGCGACGAGGACGTGATGGCGAACTACCTTCCCATCATGCTAACCAAAGACTGTCGCAACTGGCTAGCAGGACTACCGCAGGACGCCATCGGCAACTGGGATCAGCTTACCGTACTCTTCATCGGTAACTATCTCGGAACATGGGAGAGGCCCGGGAGCAAGCGGCTCCTCGGCCAAATACGACAGCGCAAGAACGAGACCCTGCACGACTTCGTACGCAGGTTCTCGGAGAAGCGCAACTCCATCACGGACGTGACGGATCAGGAGGTGATGACCGCCTTCCAAAACGGCATCTCCGACGGAAGATTGATCCACAAGTGGACTCGGAAGCCGCCCGCGACTGTCAATGACATGTTCCGGGTCGCTAGTACATGGGCGGACGCGGAGATCGCGGAGAAGGAACAACTCAGCGAGATCAAGAATCGCTGGGAAGAAGAGAACAAGACGACCCGCAAGCGCGGCCGCCGTGAGGACGAAGATCGACACGATGACCATCGTCGCAGCGACAGTCACCCCCGCAAGAAGAAGAGCGAGGGCGATATGGTCGCCACTCTGGACCGGCCCAGAGGCCGGGTAACTCCAGAAGATTTCCAGCGCATGCTCGATGAGCAATGTCCATACCACAAGCACAAGCACTCGGCACGAGAGTGCTACGGGTTGAAGCGAGCCTTCACTGGGGGCAACAGAGGCCCTCCCTACAGAAAGAGCAACGATAGTTCCCCAAGAGACGACAGGCGGAACGACGAGCCTGGCGACGAGTTTCAGGAGGCCGACCGAGTGGTCCGTATGATCTACGGCGGACCGGAAGGATTCGAGACGAAGCGCCAGCAAAAGATCACCCATCGCCAGGTCATGCATGCGAGGGAGCCATCGGTACCTGAGTACCTCAAGTGGTCGGAAGTGCCGATCACCTTCACCCGGGAAGATCACCCGAGCTTCATACCGAAGCCCGGATCCCATGCCTTGGTAGTAGCTCCGACGATCCGCAACGTTCAGCTCACCAAGGTGCTAGTTGACGGTGGCAGTGGCCTGAACATCCTCTTTGCTAACACATTGAAGGAGCTCGGCCTAACCACTCTCGACCTGCGTCCCCCCAATCCTCGTTCTACGGTCTGATACCGGGAGAGGGGACAGAACCACTCGGGCACATCACATTGCCCGTTACTTTCGGAGACCGGAACAACTACCGGACCGAGCATATGCAATTCACGGTGGCCAACTTTGAGACTGCATATCACGCCATCCTCGGAAGGCTGGCGCTCGTCAAGTTCATGGCGATTCCTCATTACGTCTACTTGCAGGTGAAGATGTCTTCGGCCAGGCTTATTTTTGCAATTAATATTGCAACCTTGCAATTGATTTTTACGTAAGGCATGCGATACTATCGCTAAATTGGCTTGGAAATCTGGGTCAAGTGCTGACAAGTATAAATCTTGTGAGAAGGTGATTTACCATATGGTCAAGCTGGGTCGTGGGACACGATTCGGGAGTCACGCCGAGTTCAAAGAACTTGAGAAAAGATTCCTTAAGAAGGGGAAATAAAAATGCCCTAAAAGGAGAAAATTATCCAAAATCCATGCCCACAGGCATGGGGGCTGAAAAATTCAGTCAGGATCCACAGCTTTTAGAGTCTTGACACGATCGTGCCGAGTCGAATCAAGACTCGGGGGCTACACCCAATGGGTGCACCTGGAGGTGCACGCCATTGATGGATTAAGTTCGAAAAGAGCTTTACAATATTTTATTTTTGACCCTCGACCAGAATATTCTATTCTGCTCAAGGCTCGGGGGCTACACCCAATGGGTGCACCAGGAGGTGCACGCCATTGAAGATCAAGATTTTGATGGAGAAAAGTTGAAGACCCTTGACCAATTTCATACTGAAATTGCCCAAGGCTCGGGGGCTAAGTGTATACACTTCGCTTTCGCGTCGTGAAAAAGAGCACTTCTTCCCCTCACTACGGCTACAATTGAAGAATCGTTTTCAGGAACGTTTGAGCAAGCACTCGGATCTTTCTCGAAACCACTCGGATCTTTTTCGAAACCACTCGGATGAGGTTCTAGACAACTTGGGAGCACAGGGATCATGCAAGAAAAAGACAGATCAATTACAGCCAACGATCGGCCAAGAAGTGCTCGGGGGCTACTGTGGGGGATATAGTACCCAGGTACCTCACGAGCAAGCCTGGCAGCCCACCGATAGGGGGCGGCCCGGCCCACCGTTCTGGACCTGATGACGTGCGGGACAAGTCGGCGCATGTAGGAAGAATCTGGAAGGAGAAGTTCTGATTAGAATAGGAGTTTTTGTAAAGAAGGAAAGGATCCTTAGAGATAGGATCAGCTACAAACCGACTTGTAACCCTGCCCCTCGATATATAAGGCGGGCAGGGACCCCTCCAAAGAGATCGAAACTCACATCAACACACAATCCACGAAATACAACATACCAAAACAGGACGTAGGGTATTACGTCGAGTCGACGGCCCGAACCTGTCTAAATCCTTGTGTCTGTCCAACCTAACCATCTCGCTTCCGATCTTTGCGATCTTCCCTACATACAAATCACTTCCGTGGGTTACCCCGTGAAAGACTGCCGGAGATCATATCACCGACACAATGGTAAAGATTTTTTTTACTCTTGCATGAATCAACATGGCAATCAATGGTGGCTTGTTTCTAACACTCCTTTATTAGGATAAATAAATAGATGGATACATGTTTCAGTTTAGCTAGGGCCCCTAGACCACAGCAATAGCGGTAGAAACTACACTGTAGCATTGGATACTATAGAGCACCGTGTAATATAGCAGTGGTATTTGCTATTATCATCGTAGTAACATTATCAATTTATAGGATTATTTAATTAAGTAAAAAAAGAGCCTAGTACAACCCTCATCCCCGTGTTCATAAGCGCCATTAATGTTGGTTTTTGAACAAACACTAACTAATTCCTCTATAGACGATGAATCTTGACCAAAAACAAATAAATTTTCACAGCAATTGATAATGTAATAATGGAAAATATTAGTTTAGGATTTAGGGTTTTAGAATTTTTAGGGCTTTAGGGTTTAGGGCAAACAACAATTAATGTACAACAATCACAAAAAAAACTATGCCAACAAAGAATTAAATCACGATGTGTACTAATAATACCCCATTTAACAATAAATTAATGGTACACAAGACTTATTTTATAGTAATTGTTTGAAATTTGAATTGTAACGTGCTAAAAAAACTCATACATTTTTAGTGCATATTATAAAAGATGTAGGTTGACTCATCTAGATATATAGCTAGCATTTAACATAGCTGTGTGCAGGAAAAATCCCCGTATGCGGTTCATCGATCACCTGTCATTGCCTAACTACGCGAGTGTATGTGAGTGTGTCCAGCTTCTTCATATCAGTCCTGGATAGATCATCCTATTATTGTTCATATCAGGTTATTTCATTTGGTTGAATAATCTGACATGGCGTTCTTACCTTGTTAACTACACAGGGGACAGGTCACCGGCAGGGATTACGTTTTCTTTGGTAGATATATATACACATCTGGTGCTCAAACGTGTACGTCCTGCATGATAATGACCCTGCTGTTGGATCATGTTAATCCCTAGACATATAGTAGTACCAATCAAGTCTCAATCTCTACAAACTATTGTGATTTAATTCTAGTCACTGATACCTATATAATCAAGATAATGCATGCATGCTTCAAAAGTGGAAGAATTGTGATTTAATTATACGAGAATTCCCCAATCCAAACAGGGTTGACGAACAATAATAGAATTAGATATACTAGTCTCAAGAAGAAGAAATGGTAGTTTGTTAAGTCGGCCGGCAGGCTAGTACCAAACGTGTGAGGATCTACCTCACACGAAAAGGGAAGATATTCCGTATATATTCCCCTCGCAGGTCGCAGGCATCACATCGTTCTCACCCCTCAGGATCTGAGTAAACATTTCATCTCATCTCACTCGGGAGTGTGGCCTTGCAGCCACCGCGACGTTTCTTTAACATGTACTAGTATTACTTATTATTAGTCCAGCTGCTCTGACCTCTAGTTTTTTTTTTCAAACTTTTCACTGCATTTTTCTCTACTAGATAGAGTATAGTATATTCGTCAGAGAGATATGATGGACATGCATGTTCCTGAAATCAGAAGCAATGTTGTGGCTAAGATCAGAAGAGCACACCGGCCTGACGGCTAATATCAGAAGCAATGTTGTGGCTCAAAACAGCACAAAATATATATAGCAGTCGTTGTCCGTCAGGTGTGCTGTTTTGTGCAGATTTTATATTTGATTTGATGAACACACGGTCCTATCATTGAGAGAAGGGTGTTTCATGGAAGGATCGTACCATCACAGGGTTAGTTACCCTATCATCATGTACTGTAATGCTATGGAAGTTGGAAGGGTGAGGAGAGGTTTGTGATGACCAAACAACTGTGAGAAATCAGAAAAGGTCTGCTGGTAGAGATCATGCAGACTTTCATACCCTGACAGGGACATGGGGACTTGGTGGTAGCGCGCGGTAGGGCATTATATTTGTTTAGGGAGGGAATTTTAACAGCTGAGTGCAACTGAGTGCAAAAAATGGATATTCAACTAGTCCAAGTTGGAGATTAAGTACGAGACAACTAGGTTCATCTTTGATAAAATTTACTTGTAATAAGGGAATTCTATAGATGCACAGTTTTATTAGAATGTCATCTCTGGTAATCTTTTTTGTTCAAATATAAGAAGATTGATACTCAAGCAGTCCAGCATATTGATGTTTGTTGAAGACAAGAGATTTAGGTGCCTAATTGATCTACCAGATAATGAATGAACCGATGCAAAACAAGCCCAATGCAGGTGCTATATATGGTTCCACGTGTCAGATAGGCAAGGTCCCAGAATTGTCCAGAGACCAAGACGAAAGAACTAGTATATGGAGTTATTATGGACAATGGGAAAAGAATACTTGGGGTAGCATCTCGCTTTCATCCCATGCAAGATGAGACGAAGTCATCCCGTGTGTAACTCTGCAACAACGACCCACGTAGCTATCTGTCTCCTTTTCAATCCTACTCTACTTAATTAGTACTCATGCCTCATGCACTCGCATTCAAATGAGTCAATGCAAACTTCCAATCAGTGGATGCAATCCTCAAAAAATAAAAAAACAGTGGATGCATGCTATCTCCTAGCGCTGTTTATCAGGATAGGCTAATTTGTTCTTGCTGCACATTATTGCTGTTTATCAGGAGAGATTCGATCAGATGCATTGTTGCTTTAGCTTAAACCTCTTGTGCGGGAAAAATACAAGCACGTGATTGCCTCGGCGTGCTAGTTCAGTAGTTTTGATTAAGAAGGCTTCAAATTAGCCGTCAACTGAAGCAAGCGTGACATATTGCTAGCTGCATCTTGTTAATATCGAATGAAAATAGCCAGCCTCTGCATCCTGGCATTTAGGTTTGCTCTAAGGTCCGTACATGCTCCTTCTATTCAGCTTTTCAGGCTTCAGCTCTTCTTTGAAGATTATTCAGGTGCAGATCTGCTGGTTGCTATATTGTTTTTCTAGATAGAATTGCTTGCTATATTGTTTGTTGTCAGAAGATTTAGTCCATCTTAATTCAGATCCACAAGCAGGAAAATTCGTGGACTGCCTGTCCTTGACCACCTGTATAGCTGAGGATGGGATATCCTTTCAGTGTTAACATCACAACAGGTGCACCATGCATAGCCATTGCAGGCACAACATGTCGTTCTGTTTTATTTTCCTCTGGAAATATATATCTGAGGGTGAGGGGATATTCCTAAACTGTGTAGACGTACGTTGTTACGACTGCGTCAGCTTGTATACATATACCTTGAGTTTTCACAGGATAAATTAGTCGATAACTCCTGAAGCTATCCATGCCACCTCACTGCCTAACCCCTCCCTGAATCTGTCCTGGTGCCAAAAATGACCAAATGAGAGTATAATATTCTTTTTTGGGAACCAACGGGGGCCAAGAAGCCACCTGAACTTTCCATTGGAAACAAAGTTACAGGAGCAGTTATATATACTCGAGCAGGAACGGCCCTCAGCTCGGAGAGAAAGAACAGGGGGGAGGGGTCACTACTAGCTTGAACATTATTTTTAAGCAATAGCTTGAACATTTTCCAAACCAGTTAAGCCGCCGGCCCATCACATACTGGTTTTCCAAAAATGAAGCCCGTCGTTTGCTTTTCTAAATAATGGTTGAATTCATCAGCATCCGTTATATGATATTAAGACCTGAGAGCCTTTGTTTGCATCGTCGACGTACGTACGCGTTGATGCCGGATCTCTCTCTGTTAGCTGCCCAAGATTGCACACTCTATACAGTGACAGTTCAATGCCGACAAATTCTGGGCATTGTTTTCGTCGCCCATGCTCATCGCTTGTCATCGTATCCTTATATACTCCCTTCATATAGGAAATAGAAGACGTTTTGGACAACGACACGGTCTCCACTTTTACTTCTTATTTTTACAAAAATATTTATTATAGAATAATATATGTACACCTTTATAAAAATATTTTCCAAGACAAGTCTATTCATATGGTTTTCACATTTTCAAACTCAACTACTTAAAAGTTATCCGTGATTTACTCTCAAAGTTTGACTAAAATCTTGTCCAAAACGTTTTCTATTTCTTATATGGAGAAAATATGTAACAAATAACTCTGACTATACATACATACATACATATATATATATATATATATATATGTATGTATGACGCGTTTTATCTACACGCGCGTGTAGCTACTCTCACCATCAGAATACCACCATACGTATGTGTACATACTATTTTATCACTTTGAGTATGTCCACATACTAATCCTGTGATGATCCAAAGGGATATTCATGAAAATTTTCAAAAGCATCCCTAGTTTTTAATTTATTTTGATTGTACCTTATTAGTAATATATAAAAATTAGTATGTACACATACTTTATGTATGCTCACATACTTAACGTATATACCACCACAGATGGTCTAGTATCATCACATACTACATGTTACATACTCTTGGTTGGGTCAGATACATCATGTAACATGTAGTATGTGATGATACTAGACCATCTGTGGTGGTATATACGTTAAGTATGTGAGCATACATAAAGTATGTGTACATACTAATTTTTATATATTACTAATAAGGTACAATCAAAATAAATTAAAAACTAGGGATGCTTTTGAAATTTTTCATGAATATCCCTTTGGATTATCTTAGAATTAGTATGTGGACATACTCAAAGTGATAAAATAGTATGTACACATACGTATGGTGGTATTTTGATGATGAGAGTAGCTACACGCGCGTGTAGATAAAACGCGTCCTATATATATATATATATATATATATATATATATATATATATATATATATATATATATATATATATATATATATATATATATGTATATATATATATGTATATATATATATATATATATATATATACACACATATATATATATACATATATATATACATATATATATATATATATATATATATCCTCATAATTCATCCATTAAGGAAAGGTAGTGTATAGTTGTCTATGCAACGATGTGTGCCTAGCTACACACGGTTTTGTTACGGTACTTGGACGTAACTATGGGCCGACAATATAGATAAATTCAGATGAAATATATATTATGTATTTATTACATTTTTTATATGAGAAAAATAGGCAAAAGGAGAGCGTGTACCCTGCTCGCGGCTAACGACGACGCCGCGGTCCTCGTCGTGGTCGTGCTCGATCGCTAGCTGAGAGGTTTGCAGTCAGTTGAGATGATTTTTTCACGAACGTGCCTTATCACATATTACATTAAAAAATCAGACATAACTTGTCACGGGTCAAACAGGGATTGACCTACACAAATGTGCAAAGGACTAAAGCAAAGAAAAAACTGAAAAAAGACCAACAAAACAACGGTCAACAAACTAGCAAAGTAGCGAGGGATCACGGATGAGAAAGAGGGGGCCCTACTCAGCCCGCCAAGCCCAACCAGACGACTATGAACATCTGCACCTACACGAAAAACACCACCACCGAGGCCGTAGGATGTGACTAACAAGCAACATGAACGTGTTCAAGCATCCACCAGGAGCAGCAATACTACAACGGCAAAGTGACTAACAAGCAACATGAGGGTGGTCAAGCATCCACCAGGAGCAGCAATATAATATTACAACACCCACAACGACAAAGCATCCGTCGGAGACGACTAATAAGTACCACGATGGCAAAGCATCAGTCAGAGACAACAGGGCGGCAAAACATCCATCAGGACGGACGAAGTAAGGGTGCGTTTGGCATAGCTCCCAGATCTAATTCTTTGCTAAATTTAGTAGGAGCTCTGCCAAACAGTTTTTCAGAGAGAAGTGATTCTCTGCTGATTCTCTGAAGTGATTCTCTGAAATGAACTATGAGGCTGAGAGTTGAAAAAAGTAGCTTCTTTTGATTCTGTGAAGTGATTCTCTGTCCTAATTGTAAGAGTTTATGCTAGAGAATCACTTCCAGCCACATAATCACTTTTCTCGAAGAATCAACTCTCATAGATAATCAGAATCAGATAGAGCTCTACCAAACAGGCCCTAAGAGTGGCAAAGCATCCCTCCAAGTAGTCGCAGCTCCAGCAACCACGGTGATGTTGTGTCGAGGGAGCACAAGTAGGCAACAAAGGTGAAGATGACCACTCTCGGCACACAAGAACGTCAAAGCCACCCGCAAAGGAGGCATAGATGTATCCCAAGACGACACCCTCGACAGGGGACATGACACACCTAGCGCCATTGTCGTCGGTCCGAAGTATTGAACATGGTTTTCAATAGGGATCCAACCGCCATGCCAAGAGCTTGCAAGGAAGGGCGGGCGGCGATGACAACCAACATTCACCCAAGGGTGGCGACAGCATGAGACAAAAAGGAGGTGTCCTACAGCGACACCCTCAAGAGGGACATGATGCACCATGCGCCATCATCGCCAGCTCAAAACATCGAACATGCATGGTTTTCAACAGGACTAACCTCCATGTCAAGGGCCACCCGTGGGGGTAGAGACGCGGGGCCTATGAGGCGCCCTAGACGCCGGCGCGGTAGGCCAGCGAGAGAGGCCGGGGAGAACTCTGGCCAACGGCCAACACCCCCAACGGGCACCTGGCTAGGGGAGCGCAGAACTGCGCCAGGGGGAGGTAGATCTGTCTCGCGATGGTCGGTCACCAGCCCCGGGCAGCCGGCAGTGGAGGACTAGTGGGAGAGGCCGGGAGACCTTGAGCCGGTGCCACCACCCCCGACGAGGCACCCAACCTGGGGAAGTGTAGATCCGCACCGGGGAGAGACAGATCCGGCGGCTAGCGACGGAGCAGGGCCTCCTCGACAAGGAGAGCGCGGGTCTGTAGTGTCCAGGGGTGACGAATCGAGCGGGGCGTGTGAAGGGGTGAGGGGAGAGGGGCACGGACCACAGCGGGCGCCGGGCGGCAACCTAAGGGTTTAGAGAGAAGTGGAGCAACGACAGGGTTGTAAAAAGGAGGAGTCACGAGGTGGATCCGGCTTCGGCACCACCTCGGGCCGCCACCGCTAGAGCTACGCGGGGCGCCCCAAGGAGCGATGCGGGGGAGGGGCAGGTCCATCCGTATTTTTCAGTCCGTACGTCGAGATGATATATATGTATGGGATCGTGGTTGAGGTGGCCATGCATTAATTCAACGAACTGTGCATATGTACGTTGAGGTCTATATATATTTACCTAATTAGATAGGACCGTGCATGCATGCGTGAATGTTACTGTATATTTAATTACTTTTGAGCTAATTATTATATACTAAAATATTAAATTTGGCGCTTCACCTCAACATAGGAATCGGAGTAGCTATAGCTGGAGCGATGGGCTGTATATGGTGATGATGATGCATGGCTGGGAGTCAGCAAAACTGGCCCGTGACTGCTGCCGTCTTCTCCTCTCCTACAGCTAGCAAATCAACACATAATTAATAGCTCAGTCTCTGCCGATCTATATAGTGGTGTATTATGATAAATTTTGCATTGGCCACGCATTGCTCTCGGTCGGTATCTGGACGACACACGCCACACATATATATGTATATATATACAACAATATGCAAGGCCAGCGACCACACAGCTCGTAGCTAGTAATTAGCTAGCAGCTTTTTTGCGCGCGACTGGCGTATAGTATTGCTAGCTGATAGAGGATCGAGCGATCGGAAAGCTATTAGCTAGCCGTAGTAGTACCTAGTATCTGATACATATATAGGAGTAGATGGAAGCAGCCGGCGGTTCGTCGTCGTTGGTGTTCCGCGGTTGCGAGCTGCCTCCGGGGTTCCGGTTCCAGCCCACGGACCAGGAGATCCTCCTCTGCTACCTCAAGAAGAAGATGGCCGCCGCCGCCGCCGCCGTGACCTCCATCATCGCCGACGTCGACATCTACAAGTTCGACCCGTGGGAACTCCCGGGTGAGTGCTCTGCTTGCATGCGCTCGATCTTCTCCATTCGTGTTCCTGGCAACCATGCATTCTAGTAGCGATTAAGCTAATTTCCCTTTGATATATATATTGATGCAAAAATAAGTATAGTTATATATATTGTGGACGTTGAAAACAAGGGAAAGGGATAGAGCGAGCCAGCCAGCCTCTTGTATTTGTCTTGTCCGCTAGATACAAACTATGAAGCTGATCGATCATATTCATATCAGGCCGCCGTGTCATATCTCTCTCTCTATTAATTAGTTGTTTTGATTGAAGAACAACTCTGAATAGCTTGTATTGGTGTAGTTGAGAATACATACATACATACAATGCATGCATGCAGGCAAGGCGGTGTTTGGGGAAGGCGAGTGGTTCTTCTTCAGCCCCCGGGACCGCAAGTACCCCAACGGCGCGAGGCCCAACCGCACGGCCGGCTCCGGCTACTGGAAGGCCACCGGCACCGACAAGCCCATCCTCGGCCAGGGGGCGCGCTGCCTGGGCGTCAAGAAGGCGCTCGTCTTCTACCAGGGGCGGTCGCCAAAGGGCACCAAGACGCAGTGGGTGATGCACGAGTACCGACTGCTCCTCCATGAGGCTGCTGCTGCTGCTGCTAGCTGTTCCAACAACTCCATGAGGCTGGACGACTGGGTCCTCTGCCGCGTCCGCAACAAGGACTACTACTCCTCCTCCGACCAACCCAATAATAATAACATCGTCAGAGTCGTCCATAGCGCCGTCCCCGACGACGCCTCCGCCTCCGCCTCCGCCGACGACCGTAGCGCCGCCCTGGTGTCCGTGCTCGAGTCCATCAAGAGGAACCTCTCCTTCCAGGCCATCGACGAGCTCTACCTCCTCCACCAGAGGCCCGCCAAGCGCCCCAGCTACAACTACGGCATGGCCGACGACGACGACCTCTTCTTCTAGCTCCCTCTAGCTACGCACGTACTCGATCCGGGGCTTCATTATTAATTGTTATAAATTACCCTGCCTATTACTATTACGGCCGGGTAATATATCTCTCTATATATATACTAGCTATTATACATAAGGTTCAGGCGTCAATAATAGGCACCGCAACACTGTTATATATGTGTGTATGTGTTTTCCATGCTCTAGGCTCTAGCCATTCCGTTCGTTATATATTGTCACACTAGCTAGTAGTACTTACACAGCATGCTTGCCTCAAATGGAGACAAGACTGCATGCTTCTTCGATCAGCAGCAAGTACTTAACTGTGGTGTGCACATGCTGTATATGTCTTTAATTTGTTTTTTATGCTTTCTACCAATCCTAGTATATCCAAAATGTTCAACATATGTTTTCCTATGGGGATTCGCCAAGATGTTTCATCAGATGGCATGATGTGTCCAACCATAGTGCAAATGCATTGCAATCAATGCAAGGTATCCAGAAGATATGACAAATTTTACCTATATAAATACATTGATTGCATTGTGTTTTTAGATAATGGAAATTTATTGCCTCAATGGTTTAGCGTACACAACATTCAATTATTACAGTCTCCCAGTTTTAGTCACCGGATTAAAAGAAGAACCAAAAGCAAAAATTAAGCCTCACAAATAATTCTATTATTATTTTCCACCCATGACTCACAAAAAACAGCTCTAAGGCTACCGTATCCAAAAAAAGTGCTTGCCTTCATGAATAGCTCCTTTGTCTTCTCCTCATGTTGCAGTAGCGACCAAAATCGCAGCCAATAGGTTTCACGCAGAGTGCTCGTGGCATCGATGTCCCGTCCATCGAAAATCAAGGCGTTTCGGGAAAGCCACACTTGCCGGATGAGTAGCAGTATGACGTCAGGCCAAACGTCCGTTGGTAGGTCGTCAGGGGGGGCGTTCAACCACGAAGTATGAAGTTCATGCTCATGAATGCAGAGTCGTAATTTGTTCCAGAAGGCCACAGCTGCGGGGCATGCAAGGAAAAGGTGGGTATCTGTCTCCAAAACTGTAGGACAACGTTGGCAGTTTGAGTCTTGTCTGTTTCGAATATTCTTGTCGTAAAGAAGGTTAGCTCTGGTTTGAAGACGCGAGTTGTAAAGAATGTGGTCTGTGGTTGCGTGTGCAGCAGTCTTGGATCGGCAGTTTCAGAGAGTTGGACGGTGGCCTGAAGAGAGGATAACTCCCGTCGAGCAGCTGTAGTGAGGCGGTTTTGCAAACGGATCCCAGTCGAGAGAACGGAACCAAGACTGCAGTGTGGTTCTGTACTGTGTGAGAACAGGTATGAGGACAGAAGTTATGGATCGGTACCGGTTGAGTTCATCATGGATCAGGCGAGCAAGGCAACTGTCCGGACGGCGATCACCCAGACAGTGAGTAAGGTTGTGCTGTACCCAGCGTTTCCAAGGCAGATCATCAGGTCCAAGGAAGCGATGCACGGATTTCATCAACAGGCAGTGGTTCTGAGTGAGCTCGGCAGAGGTTACAAGAATTTTGGTGTCTTTCTCTCTTTGTTGTATTGGGCCTCGACGTTTGGCCCAGGTCCTGCAAGAGTGGCGGCAAATTTTCAAATGTCGCATGAAGCTGGGTTGGGCTTGGTGAGGTGGTGGCCCACGGATTGTATCCGCCATAACCTGGCGAAATAGCTGTGATTTAGGAATGGTGGTGGATACAGTCAGTTTTAGAGGGACATGATCAGAAGTGAACCGGGTTAAAGATGAGAGAGTGGAGTTTGGGTAGTGTTCATCCCAAGACAGGTTGATGAAAGCTCTATCAAGGCGCAATAGAGTACCAAGTGTATGCTCTGTCGAGGAGGGGAAGCTCAATCAAACCTAGGCCATGCAGGGTTTCATTGAAAAGATTGGCTTCAGCGGCATGGAAATTAGCACTGTTTTTATCCTCGGGAGTTGGTGTCAGGTTAAAATCTCCTAAAAGGAGCCACGGTGTCGAGTCCCCAGGTGAAGAATTAGAGAGCTCGTGGAGGAAAGCTTCCTTGTCTCATTGTCTGCATGATTCGTAGATATTCGTGAAGACAAAGGAAGAGCCATCGGCTAGAAAAGAGAGAGTACAGGTTAAGGAGGCAGTAGAGCCAGCCAGGGGGTTAATTACTGCCTTGCCCTTGGTTTGTCGCGAGGTGGAGACCAGGCTCAGGCCCGCCCGCCTTTCTCGCAGTTGCAGTCGTAGCAAAAAGCTCGCTCCCTGAGCATAGCAAACAGAAAGCAGAGAAGGAGGCAGCGCTGCGAGCGGCATGGCCACGGCCCACGGCCCACGGATTGGGGATGGGTATGCAGAGCCAGCCACCCAGCAGAGGAGAGGATCATTTTGCAACCGATTCGATTGAAAAACTGGCTTGCTCACATAAGCATGCATGGATCAGTAAATTTAACAGGGAAGCATTTCATTTAAGAGACAAATCATTCTGCTGCCTTCAGTTCAGGCCTTGTTTTCTTGGCAAGTTCAGGCAAGTGCCATACTACGGCCACCAAATTTAGCCAAAGCAAAGCTGGGACATTGCAGTTAATTTTGGTTTCAACAAGAGCTACAACCAAATCATGCCCAGCCAGCATCGCAAAATGACAAAAGTCTAGACTCCTACTGCCTACGCGCGCCTCATCAAATGCGCCAAACCACTGTAGTTACTTGATGGAGCATGTATATATATCATCGCCTTCCTCAGCCTGCACGAATAAACCAAAATGATGCTGTGTGAGAGACAAAGTTTGCGTCCTTCCATGTCAACACATGCATGCACTGTGTAAGCAAACGGGATATGTCTGGGCAATTGGCCTCACCTGACAAAAAGATAACCACTATTCCCCAACTTCAGCTGTCCTCAGTAGATATCCACCGATGCTGTTGCACCCACGTCATTTGGTCCACTGTTAGTACCCTCCTTAGCCATACCTTCAAACGCATAATATGCTAATTAAAACAAAACATCATTCCAGACATCTTTTTTTTAAAAAAAAATATGCTTAACAGTATATATGAACGGGGAGCAGCTAACGTGATCGACAAAATTGCCTACAACCCATCATTCTTGGAAAAGAAGAGCAAGAACTCAATCCTACTGGAAACTTGTATTCAACAAAACAAAAGGCAATCACTTATACAGGACATATGTATTTTGGAGACACTGGACCAGAGTTTTATGCCACATTATTACTGAAAAGAATTATACACTCATGTTTCAGCTAGATATGGGAAGGTCTTTGCTTATGACCAAACTAAGTGTACATATGGATCGATAAGGCGACAGTTTCCAACTGGAAACAACTAATACCATTTGTGGGATCAACTACCCCAAGACCTGACTGGCTGGAATACGTTCAGCATATCGAAAAAATATGAATTCAGCTACAAATATAATGAATAGGCTGCTAAATTTATGCTTTGGAAAGACTCAGTTACCAAAAATCAGCATATGAACTCATGGATATGGTGCAATACATTGCAGTAATAATTAGGAAGTGGAGAAGCATCCTAAATTAGAGTGAGTGAAGCCGTAATTTTACATGCCATATTCCCAAGAAGAAAACAAATGCCACAAACAGAAGGGAAGAAAACTTAGTGGCCAATAAAGTGTATCTAAAAACATTCAATTGTATACTAAGCAGAGCGAGCAAATGACTCATCAGATGGCATGATAATGTAGAGCAAATGTGTCCAACTAACCTCTCAGTGAATATGCAGTGAAATAAAGCAAAGCAACAGGTGAAGTAGCTAGTGAACATATAACGCAAAACTTACAGTAATAAATACATTATATTGTTGCATACTGATACCACTATACTTACGTCCAGAAGGGTCGGGGTGGCGGTTCCTGTACATGTCGACGAAGCGCAGCTTGGCGGCGCTGATCCCGACATCGCGGTACCTGTGGAGCACCCCGGCTGCGTGGGCGTAGGGGAGCGCCTTTGCCGGCGGGAGCGGGACGACGGCGAGGTCGGGGTCGCGGGCGACGGTGCGACCCACCAGAGCAGCCGCCGAGCGCCAGGACCTTGTCGGAGGGAGCAGAGAGAGCTGCGGCTCGCTGCTGCCGGGTTGTCCTCATCCATCCTCGCCCATCATCTCAGCAGCAGCAGTTTCTGTTGCTGCCGCCGCTGGTCAAAAGCTAGCTGCTTTGCCACCCGAACCCCGAGCAGTGGGCTCATATTGGGCCCATTATCCTTTCCACCACTCCGTCCCTCCTTTCTTTCAGGCCGACACCATGGGCCGGCCCATTGCACGAAAGCCTCTCTCTGCAGGCCTGCAGCGATGAGGAAAGACTCCAAGAGCCTTCCAAAAAAGAAAAGAAAAGAAAAAAAAAGGAAAAATCTAAGAGACGACCCGTCGCTCGTGAGCTTCATTGCGCAGGTCTCGTGGACCACGGCCTGTCCAGCTACGGCCTGTTACCATGGGCTGGCCCAAGTTTCGTATGGATGTGGTAATTAGGACACTAAATTACAAACAACCTGGCCCTTGCTTATCTGGTTAGCGGTTCATTGACCTTTTAAACTGGAACACATTTTTAGACTAGCAAGAGGAAAGTAATTTTATCATAACTCGTGCATATGGTGTTATTTTTTAATTTCGTTTGCACCACTACATCTCTAAGGACGAGATCTACAAAATAAGACTCATGATTGACATGTTTTGAAACTTTTTTTATGTACTAGCAACTTATATTGAGTGAGTTGTAGCTATTTATGCACTATGTGTGTAGCAATTTATGTGAATATATTGCCACGGCCATAGTATTTCCTCATGGTCTTACGTACTTACATAATTTGCCACGTTTTTTCAATATAAGTTGTTGATAGGTACTTTGCCTAAGTGCGTACATAATCTTCTATATAAGTTGATACATTTGCCTTCTCTACATAAATTTGCTAAAAAAAGCAACGCATGATACAAGTTGCCACACTAAAAGTAAACATATTTTCACTCCATAGGTTATTACACTGCTTATATAAAAGTTGTCTCTTAATTTGTACGTTTGATTTATAAATTGCTATGCATTTGTACGTAACTTACCACTATACATACAACATAAGTTGCTACTTGTATAAAATAGCCTCAAAACCTACGCAAGATGGTCTTATTTTGTAGGTCTTATCAAACGGATTACAGTGGTGCCATCGGATTTGAAAAATGATGAATGATGAGTGAGCAATAATCAATTAAAGAAAATAGTATGGTTTTCTTGATGATATTAGAACCACATCATCAATGACTGCATAGGTCATAGGTTGCACTCCACGTACGTGTTTCCGCGAGCCCTACAACTATTATACGCCAGAAAAGTTAAATAATGCGGTCGTGCAATCTGCATCCGCGCGCACAATAACGCGGTCAAAAAAAAAGACGCACGATACGAGAGAAATTGCGCAAGCAAACGGCTCTACTGCAGTAACCGTCTCTGCCACTGTGCCACATGACACATCTCCCGCCAACGACTAGTGTAGAATTTTCTCTTGTCTCGGAATAACAAATCATGCATTTGCTTCCTTGGACATGCAGAGACCCAAGGCTGTCCTGTGGAACAACGCAATGCATGGTGCTAAGCACAAGAGTGACAAGTCACTTGAGGGCTACTCCAGTACAGCAACCTCTCATCTGATCGCTCGTTCCACACGACTAACACAGCACCCAATCAAACTGACCCACACAAATGTCGGCAATTCACTACCAGCCGACAGCACGCTAATTACGCCTAGTACTAGTGTTCAATCATCAACAAATTAAGCTCCGCTTTCCCTTCCCTAGAAGCCTTGGATATGACTCTGCAAAGCCTTAAGCCTCCAGCTAGCATCTTGCCAAAACTCAAATCTATACCACCACAGCAAGCAGTTTAACCTCTTCTCCAGGAGGAGCTGCAGATTCATTTCTTCAGATAAGCAACCTGCAGTGGATTTGAATTGGATTGCAAAATTGCAGTCCACTAGGGCCATGCTGTGCTGGTGGACTAGAGACTATACTGTAGTTAAGTTGTTCAGGAGACAACCGCCCACTAATATAATTGCACACACCTACATTTGATGCCCTTGGCGATGCAATGCAATGCAGCTATCTTTTCTTTCTCAAGAAAGAGGAAGGAAGGAAGAGGACCCATGTCATCGACATCCACCGGAAGGAATCAATGCAATGCTTGACAAACCCCGCAGGCACAGCAACTGGTACCAACCAACCAATTCCTTGGTTCAAATTTGCAGCAGCTCTTCTTTTCTTTCAACTTCAATGGCAGGCCATGAAAGGAACCTTCTTCTTTGCTACCTACAATAGCTAATTAAGCAAGTAGTGTCTGCTCTCCCAGCTAGTGTGCTCGCGAGTGGTGAATTACACGCTACTCCCTTGGTCCGAGGCGTCCTCG
The DNA here is from genome assembly GCA_015476505.1 of Urochloa ruziziensis. Classification (NCBI taxonomy): domain Eukaryota; kingdom Viridiplantae; phylum Streptophyta; class Magnoliopsida; order Poales; family Poaceae; genus Urochloa; species Urochloa ruziziensis. The sequence continues at coordinate 6,066,135 of CM027122.1, forward strand.
TAGTAGTAGTTGTAGTAGGGCGAGAGCTTGTCCACTCGCGGCGGCCTGCCCTCGGCGGCGCGCACCTCCTGCAGCATCTTGACCACCCTCCGCATGGCCGGGCGGTTGATGGGCAGCGAGCTCGCGCAGAGGAGCCCGATGTTGAGCACCCTCACCATCTCCTCCTTGAAGCCGGCCATGTCCAGCCGGCTGTCCACCACGTGCTCCACCCCCTTCTGCTCCACCGTGCTGCACACCCACTTCACCAGGTCCTTCTCCCCGAACTCAGGATCAACAGGCGGCTTCCCGGTCACCAGCTCAAGGAGCACCACGCCGAAGCTGTACGTGTCGCTCTTCTCGTTCACGCGCAGAGTGTACGCATACTCTGTTGTTTAAGCATTGCAACAATGATCCATCAGACATACGTACAATGCCTTCTACTAAACATGATCCAACTGAATTTACTACAATGATCTGACTGAGAAGGGCATGCACATACCGGGCGCAATGTAGCCGCAGGAGCCGGCGATGACCGACATGGACTTGGCTGCCCTTCCAGGCCCAGTGCCCTCCACCACCTTGGCCACCCCAAAGTCGGCCACGCGGGCACCCAACTCTGCGTCCAGGAGGATGTTGTTGGACTTGACGTCTCGGTGGACGATGGCCGGGACGCAGTCATGGTGAAGGTAGGAGAGCCCCTCCGCCGCGTCTAGGGCGATCTTGTACCGCGTCGGCCAATCCAGCAGCCCCGCCTTGCTGCTGTGCAGCACATCCCCAAGGCTGCCATTGGGCATGTACTCGTACACCAGCAGCTTGCAGTCCTTGTGTATGCAGCAGCACCAGAGCTTGACGATGTTCTTGTGCCGGATCTTGCCAAGCGTCCTCACCTCAGCCTCAAAGCTGTCGTCGGCAGCGGAGCCGGAGCCCTCAGAGCCCTCAGAGCCATTGCCGCCCTTCTTCCCCGCTGCCACAGCGCTCCAGAGCTTCTTGACGGCGACTGCCTCGCCGTTGCTCAGCACCGCCTTGTACACCTTCCCAGACGCCCCGCTGCCGATGACATTGTCCTCATCAAGGCAGTCCAGGATCTCATACTCGCTGAACGACAGCTTGTGGAAGGATGTCAGTGTCCATTTGGAGCGGTCGGCTCTCTTCCTCAGCTTGGATGATCTGAAGCTCCGGTAGCGCCAGTAGAACCAGGCGACTCCGACCACCAGGACGACGGCCGCAAATATGAATATCGACCGCATCATCCAGGCGACCGTGGCGGAGTGGTAATTGGACCTTGTCGCCGCCGACATGGAACCTGAAGAACATAGGCTGGCGATTTCTCCGCACAGCTCGGGGTTGCCCAGGAAGCTGTTTCGGTACCCCTCCGTGGCGTACTGCGGCGGCAGCGGGCCGCGGAGCTGGTTGTCGGAGACATTGAACTGGTTGAGCTTGAGGTTCTCCAGCTGCGCCGGGACCTCGCCGGTGAGCTGGTTGCCCGAGAGGTCGAGGTAGTTGAGCACCGGCAGGTCGCCCAGCTCGGGAGGAATGGAGCCCGTGAAGGCGTTGTCGGCGAGGTTGAGCTCGCTGAGCTTCTTCCAGGACTGGATCCCCCGGAGCAGCTGGCCGGAGAGGGAGTTGTTGCGGAGCACGAGGCGGCCGAGCTCCGGCAGGCCGGCGAGCGAGGCCGGCAGCGGGCCGGACAGCATGTTGCCGTCGGCCGACAGCTCGTACAGCCTGGAGGCGGACCCGATCTCCGACGGGATGGTGCCCGCCAGGCGGTTGTTGGAGAGCAGGAGCTTGGTCAGGTTGGCGGCGCCGGCGATGGCCGGGGAGATCCCTCCGGTGAGTCGGTTGTTGGTGAGCTCGAGGAGGTCGATGTGCGGCAGGCCCCAGACGGCGTCGGGCACGTCCCCGGCGAGCCTGTTGTTGGCGAGGCGCAGGCGGCGCAGGGTCCGGCATCGGCCGAGCGCCTCCGGGATGCGTCCCGACAGCGCGTTGTCGAGCACGAGCAGCTCCTGGAGCTCGCCGCGGTCGCAGATCCCCGGCGGGATGTCGCCGGAGATGGCGTTGTCGGAGACGTCGAGGCAGACGAGCGGCGCGGCCCTGCCGAGCCCCGCGGGGAGCGTGCCGTTGAGCCTGTTGGCGAAGAGGCGGAGCTCGGCGAGCGACGGCGCCGTCGCGGCGGAGTCCGGAATGCGGCCCTCGAGCGCGTTGGCGTAGAGGTGGAGCGTCTCGAGGCTGGGCGCGCGGAAGAGGTCCTCCGGGATGGCGCCGGAGAGGCGATTCATGGCGAGGTCGAGCGCCCTCAGGCTACGGAGGCCGGCGAAGCCGCCGGGGATGGGGCCCGTGAGGGAGTTGTTGTAGAGCAGGATCTGGACGGCGCTGGTGAGGCCGGTGGCGATCTCCGGAGGGATGGGGCCGGAGAGGGAGTTGGTGGAGAGGTCGAGGTCGGTGAGGCTGGCGAGGCGGCCGAGGGAGGGCGGGATGGCGCCGACGAGGTTGCATCCGGCGAGCCAGAGCACCCGCAGCGCCGAGAGGTTGCCGAGCTCGGGGGGCAGCGGGGAAGGGGCGAAGGGGTTGTACGAGAGGTTGAGCTCCCGGAGCGTGGCGACGTCGCCGAGGAAGGCCGGGACGGGCTCGCCGCCGAGCAGGTTGTAGACGAGGGAGAGCGACTGGAGCTTTCGGAAGCGGCGGAAGGAGTCCGGGATGGGGCCGGAGAAGTTGTTGGCCTGGAGGTTGAGGTAGAGGAGGTCCGGGAGGCCGGCGAGCGCGGCGCCGGGGAGCGGGCCGACGAGGGAGTTGGTGGAGAGGTCGAGGCGCTGGAGGGCGGCGCAGCGGCCCACGGCGTGGAGGCCGGCCGGGCCGATGTAGTTGTCGGAGAGGTCGATGGAGCGGAGGCGCGGGATGCGGCAGAGCTGCTCGGCGGGGAAGGAGCCGGCGAGGTTGAGGCCCGGGAGGGAGATCCCGGTGACGAAGGCGCCGATATCGTCGCAGGAGACGCCGGTCCAGTTGCAGGGCGTGGCGTCGCGCGGGTCCCAGTCGGCGAGCGCGCCGGCGGGGACGGTGAGCGCGCGCTTGGCGTCCAGCAGGGAGAGGCCGTCCTGGTTCAAGGCCTGCGCCTGCTGCGGCGGCGGGACCAGCAGTACCAGCAGCAGGAGGACGGCGGCGGCAGCATTGGGCTTGGCCATGCTTGCTGCGGCGGCGGGACCAGCAGTACCAGCAGCAGGAGGCAGGCAGGCTCAGAGGAGGAGGAGCGGGGAGGGAGGAGGCGTCGGCATCGGAGAGAATTCCGAGTCGATCAGTGAGTCGTCGATGGATGGATGGATGGATGGATGGATGGGCTGTCTCTCTCTTATGGGGGCGGGGCGGCGGGAGGTGTGGTGGGGGCAGAGATGGATGGAGACGGAGACTGTTGGGGAGGGGAGCGACGGACGAGGGAAGAAGGAAGACGGCAGCGAGTGGGGCGCCTCGCCGTCTGCCGCCGCTCAACGCTGCTTTGGCTTCGTTTGGTAGGACCCACTGGTCAACCCGCTTCCTGTTCAACGCTTGGCCTGTCAGTGGTGACTCGTGTCCTTCTGCCGGTGTACCTGTGTGTTTCCACTACTGGTATTACAGATTTACAGCTAAAATTACTAGTACTCCCACGGCAAGTGTGCGTCTTGTTTAAGGGCCCGACACCGACAGGCCAGGGCCATGTTTATTCCTAATGAAATGGAATGGAATCTTCAGTGCAGTGGAGTGCAGTGCAGTTATCTTAATCACAATCATTTCGACTAGAGTCAATTCACCGTTGAAAAATATAACTCATCCCTTACGTGCCATTGAAAAATAGTTCATTCATTGGTTATAATTTTTTATCCCTTATATGCCATTGCCGTTAAAAGAGACTAACGGAGCCGTTAAGTAGAAGGGCAAAATGACCATAATACCCTTAGCTATAATGGAACATATTTGTGACCTTTTATCCTTAACATGCCATTACAATCAACAACAATAATGAGCTAATACTGGAAGTATGTAAAATTAGTCATACAAAGATATATAAACTTGGAAACTCTAGGCTCGACAAAAATTGTGCCATTAAGTAAACTGATAGTCTCCTCCTTCCTCACAAGCTTGCATCCTGACGCGTATTTCCTCTCTGATCATAGCCAAAATCCTTGTTGGTGTTGCAGTCATCCCCTCAAACACGCGCCTATTTCGCTCTTTCCATAGATTCCAAGCGGTGTACATTAGTATCGCAGCGGCTTTCCTTTGTTCCTCCTTTGATCTTCCGGCCACCGATGCGTTCCACCAGTCTTCAACTATAAGCTCTCTACTTGGCGTTTTGATGAGTCCATCAGTCCATTGTTCCACTAGAAACAACACTTCCTAGGCATACACGCATTGGACACAAAGATGCCTAGCAGTCTCTTGTTCCTCATCGCACAGACGGCAAATTGGATCACATGGCCAGTTTATAACTTGAAGCTTATCAGCTATCAGCAACCTTTCCTGCACTAGTAACCAGGCAAATAGACGGTGTTTCCCTTCTGCCCTTGCTCGCCAAATTGCTTTATTGTTGAAAGTGCAGTACTTTCCTCTGAACTATATCTCGTAGGCCGATTTTGAGGTGATGAGCCATCTGTTGTCCAACGCTACCTTATTTCATCTGGTTCTTCTGTTACCTAAACCTGCAGGAGCATTCCCCAAAGGGCGATAAGCTCAGCCATCTTAGTGGCCATGGACATCCGCCAAATGCCTTTGTCCGGTTGTTATTACAGAGATCGTCCCGAACTGAATTATTTTTCCTCCATGCAAGTTTGTATGTGTTAGGTGCAATATCTCTCGGGGCTCAACCATCAATCCAAGCTGATTCCCATAACCGAGCAGTCCTCCCATCTCCAATTTTCACAATGGTGCTCATCCTAAAGGTTTCTTGTCTATTTCATTGCAGGGAACCTCTGTACCGACCCAGGGCCATTGAGGATCAACCCACTGGTACCACAACCACCTCAGCCTTAGTGCTCTGCTAAACAGTTCTAAATCAAGGACCCCAATCCTCCTAGCTTCTTTGTTGTTTTGACTCGTGCCCAGCAAACAAGGCTATGACCCCATGCGCATCTTCAGCCCCCTTCCAGAGAAAACTCCTAAAGTTGCGATCCATTCTTTTGATAGCCCGTTTTCTTGGAATGAACACAGTGAGAAAGTATACCGGCATCGAGGAGAGGACAGCGTTTAGCAGCTTTATTCGGTCCGCTATGTTCAAGAATCTTCCCTTCCATGCCGGCAGTCTCATGGACATTTTGTCAATCAGAGATTGAATGTCTGAGCGTCGGAATTGCCGATAATGCAGTGGCAACCCAAGATAGCTGCATGGAAAGGTCTCGATCGGGCACTGGAAGTCCTGCATGATCTCCTGTAAGTTTTGGCTATCACACCTAATTGGATACACTGCACACTTTGTCCTATTTGTGATCAGTCCCGAGGCGCCCCCGAAGACGGCGAGAGTCTGTGCAACAATAGTGACCTCATCTTTGTCAAGCTTGAGAAAAACAGCTGCGTCATCCGCATACAGACTCATTCTTACCGACGCTGCTTTATTATCCTGGGGTGCAAGCAGTCCTTCCTCCGATGCTAGCTGCATCATACGCTGCAGAGGATCCATAGCCAAGATAAAAAGCATAGGGGATAAAGGATTACCCTGTCGCAAACCGGTGAAGTGCCTGAACCATTTTCCCCGTGCACCATTCAGTAAAATTGCCGTGTAGCTTGATGCAAGCAAAGTAGTTATCCATGCTCTCCATTTTGTCCCAAATCCAAACTGCTTCGGGACTTCAAGAAGGAAATCCTATCTAATAGTGTCAAAGGCTTTTGCTATATCCAGCTTCAAGAACAGTCCCGATTGTTTTTTTCTGATGCATGGCTTGAACTAGATTTTGGGTATACAGAAAGTTATCATGGATGCTCCGCAGCTTGATGAAAGCGCTCTGTGCCCGGGAGACCAAGGAACTCAACTCAGACGCCAATCGGTTTGCTAGAAGTTTGGAGAACAGCTTGGCGATAGAATGGGTGAGGCTTATGAGGCGATAATCTGCAACTGTTTTTGCATCAGGCGTTTTGGGAATCAGTACCATGTGTGTTGTATTGAGCTGGCGAAAATGATGTCCATGCTGTTGGTAGAAGTAATCCATGGCGTTCATGACTTCAGTTTTGATGGTCTGCCAACTGCACTTTAGGAAGAGGCCTATGAAACCATCAGGGCCCGGCGCCTTGTCCCCTGCCAGATCGTTGACAACCTTGAATACCTCCTCCTCATTGAAGACAGTTTCCAAGTGTGCTAAATCTCGTGTGGGGAGACCCAGTTCCTGCCAATTGAGGGTATGCTCTCTCACACTGGGCTGTCCGAAATGCTGACTATAATGTTGGAAAAGCTCAGCCACCTTCTCTTCATGAGTGGACCTAATGCCATTCACTGTCTCCAGACGATGGATAGTGTTCTTCCTTCAACGCCCATTGCTTGCATTGAGAACAGTTTTTCATTTGCCTCTGCTGCCCGGATATTGACTAGTCTTGATGCTTGTTTTGCTCTCAATTTCTCTACAGCTGTCAAACCAAGAAATCTTGCTCTTAGATCTCGCTTGAAGGACACTTCCAAAGGACTTAACGCTCTAAATTCCTGGATAACATCAAAGATCCCAATATTGGCATGGATCACGAAACCAGACGACGAGACACGACAGCCGCCGCATGGCATGGCATGGCATACCATCCATCGTCTACCACCATCTAGTTCTGTTTTTACCATCTTCAAACACACTTGTCACTTGTACCACCGCTGCTAGTGCTACCAGCTAGCTAGGTACGTGGTCCTAGTACTATTAAATTAATTGTTACTTCTAAGGGCATCCGCAGCAATCCTAGCTACCACTAGCTATTTGGTCATTCACTCTGATCAGACTGGATTCGTCAAGGGCAGGTGTATTGCAGAGAACTTCCTATATGCAGCGGAAATTGTGTAGTGCCGTCATAAGAGAAGGGCACCTGCTGGTTGTTCTCAAATTGGACTTCACTAAAGCTTTTGACTCTGTCAACTGGCACGCATTGGACAATATATTGGATGCCAAAGGGTTCCCTGTGGCGATCATGGATTCACTTGTTGAATATGTCCAGCCAGACAGCTGTACTGCTCAATGGAGTCCCTGGCAAATGGATACAGTGCCGCAAGGGACTTCGACAAGGTGACCCGCTATCTCCATACTTGTTTATCCTCATGGCCGACTTGGTGCAACAAATGATCATCAAGGCCTCCAATGACGGTCGCCTGCAACATCCATTGGTAGACGATCTTCCATGCCCTGTGCTACAATATGCAGATGACACCCTCATCGTGCTCAAGGCTAACCTTGCTCAAATGATGAATCTCAAGCTAATCCTCGATCAGTTTTCGGCCGTCACTGGCCTGCATATCAACTTTGAGAAGAGCACATCCATCCCAATCAATCTTGACGATGATCGAGCAATGCAGCTTGCAGCGTGCCTGGGGTCAGTGCCTACACACCTGCCTCAGACATATCTTGGTTTGCCCCTTTCCTTGCATAAGTTGCACCTCTCCAACCTGCATCCCCTGGTGACGGCTGTAGGGAATTACATCCCAGGGTGGTGCGGTAAGATCCTCATGCCAAGTGGCCGCACAATCCTGGAAAACGCAGTCCTGGGTGCCAGGGCAGTCTATGCAATGTGCTCCATGCTCCTGCTCAAGGGCACCATCCAAGCCGTCGCTGGACTCCGTCGGGCTTTTCTTTGGACGGGAGAGGATCACTGCAATGGAGGCCAGTGCATGGCAGCTTGGGACTTGGTCTGCTAGGACAAAGAGCATGGCGGTCTCGGGGTCAAAAACTTAACCATCCAAAACCAAGGACTGCTCACTAAGTTTGTCTCCAAACTTCACCAAGCGCCAACCACAAATTGGCAACGATGGTTCCACCGCACTTACGGGACAGCGGCTGGACGAGATCTCAGAGATCCACATCACCTGGACACACCTGTGTGGGAATCCCTGCTACAGCTGCTACCAAAATTTCGTGCCATCACCAAGGTTCATCTGGGTAATGGACAATCAACCTCACTGTGGCAAGATCACTGGATTGGTAACCGGCCGCTTGCCCAAGTATTCCCGTCCTTGTTCTCGCACTGCACTCGGCCAAACATTTCGGTCGCTCAGGCTCTTCACGGGGAATCTCCTGAACTGGGGTTGTGCCACAGACTCTCCTCGGTAGCCCACGATGAGCTCAATGTCCTCCTGACTGCACTCCAAGTCGTCCAACTACTGCCGCAATCAGATCATAAAGGAATTGGGGACAACATGCTACCCTTCTCCTTAGCGGTGTTCTATCACCATCAAATGCAATGCAGGTCTGTTGATCATTTCGCGCCGAACATCTGGAATAACACGGCGCCCCCTGATGTAAGTACTTCCTGTGGCTGCACCATTGCCGACTGCCATCTGCGGCACTGCTCCACCATCGTAACATCATTGAATCTGATGCTTGTGCTGCCTGCGGGGCTCAAGAGGATCAAGATCACCTACTTCTCTGCTGCCCGCGTGCCGCAGCCGTATGGCGTGCAATGGGATGGGGCTGTGCACCATACATAGAGTCCTTCCGTGACCTCTGGTCCATGTCGCAGCTTGAACACCTGCCGCCCAAGCTTGTTTCAGCCATAATCTCGGCTGTCACCTGAAACATCTGGAAGTCCCGTAATCCAGCTGTGTTTCACAGTGAATGGGCTTCCACGGCTACTACGCTTCGTGCTGCGGCCGCCGACCTACAGCTGTGGACGCACCGAACTAGGAATTCATCTCACCGTCAAATTTTACTCTTGTGGAGTCAACAACTTTGTAACATAAACTAGCTTGCAACACCTTTTTGCCGCTCTCTTTTCGCAAATCATGTACTATGCCCAACTTTACGTATTAATACAATGTTCAGGCCGGCTACTTGCCTGCCGTAGTTTTCCTAAAAAAAATTGGTCAGCAACGTGGAGGAGATAGGCATACCGCAAAGCCCAACAGTCACTCGGGACCGCACGACACCAGGGTGAGCAGGCGCTCGGAGACTGCGCCTTTGAGCAGCGATTTCATTTTTTCCGTCACTCTCTCCTCCACGTCGGTTATCTGATCCTACTCATCACCAAATAGCCAGTGCAAATCGACTTGATGGAGAAGCCCTAATTATATGTCCAGCTGACTGATTCACGCCTTCAAATCCAACCATCGGTTTCAGATCATCCATAGACGGATGGATCATTGATTTTTTTAAAAAAATAAAGGATCATTGATTTTAGAAATTGCCGGAAGCCGTCTCGCTCCGTCCATCGACATGGACGTCCTTATCTACTTGCATACTGAAACTACTCAAACTAGAGGTTGCGCAGGATCACAGGACAAGCCCTGGTAAGTGGTATGTACGCTAGACAGGGGGCACGGCCTGCCTGCCTGCCTCCATTTTTGCGATTCTGTCCATCTGGATGATTTTGTCCCTGGTAGACAGACTGCATCTGCTTACCTTACCAACCAGGAATAACCACTTATTATTAGCTTGGACATCACATCAGTTGCAAGGTGACACGGCTGCCTCTCGTTCCGTAACACTAATGCTACCATTTGGATCAGTACGTATACTATATATATAATCAAGCAAGCTAAGATGATTGGAAATGGAATATTTGGCTCAACCACGACTTGATTTTGATTCTTCTGCACATGTCCGTCGTATCGGTTACTGCAAGATATCTATCGCGCATCATCAGTACGCACTAGTAATACCGTACCTGCCATGTTTGTTATATGCTGTACACTTGTACAGTACGTATGTTACAACAATGAAGCATGCATGAGACACACACATATACTCTTTCTAAAAACATCATCAGCAGTTTTTCGAAAATTAAAAAAACATCATCAGCTAGCTTTCCCCATCCTCGTCTTGCACTCTCCGGCCATCACTACATATTTAATTACTCCCTTCGTTATTTTCTATCTGACGCTCTTTAGCTCAAATTGGAGCGGGCCAGCGTCGTATAAACGAGAACAGATGGTAGTATATACTATATTAATTTGCACAGGAAATTAATTAGCCGTCCTTGGCTAGTAGATATTATATTTGTTAAATATATATATGGTGGCATGTACACTACTACCTCCGTCCCAAAAAGAACGCTCGTTTGGAATGCGTGCCAGTTAAAGTAGTGCACGTTTGACTAAGTTTCTAACGAATTGTACTTATATTTATGGCTTTAAATAAATTTGTAAAAAAACTAAATTTAGAAACGAATCTAATGATATATATTTCATATCATAAATATTTATATTTTTTATTTATAATTGGTTAAACTTAAGATTTTGAAATTTTTTTAAAAACGAGAAATGCATTCTTTCTGCACGGACGACTCCCTCCGTGTGACGATACGATGTTGGAGCCAAAGGATCCGATGTCGGATCGGATTTTGGTGGGTGGGTGCAGTGGACCCTCCTGCTCTACGCTGCCTGCTTGGCATCACATTCTTCGATTCTTGCTTGGTACCTCCACCAATGCAGCAAGCAAACTGCTAGTAGCATATTGGCATTTCCCCTATTTTAACTAATCTGCATCAGTTAACTGATGGTACCAAAACGAAACGTCCGTGTCCGTACCGCGCGTACTCATACACTGCACTTCATGATTGGCCGTATCCCTCCGTTGCAAGTACATTTCATTAATCTCAGGATCTTCTGCCACACTCTCTTGTAGTAGCCTCCTTGTATGCCGTTTCATAAATAGTGCTAGCGTGTCTGCGCCTTTGCTTTGTTATTTTCTTCTTGGGTCTGTCTAATAATTTAATTCATTTGCCATCTACAACAAAATAAAGCAAATTAAACGGTCATATATGCGGCATTAACAAATATAGTCCGCTCGGCGGCCATGTGAAAGGATCGATGAATTATGCATATATCCTCTGGTTGTGCCTTTCTCTTTCTCTTTGTGAAGATGGCATGTGGTAATAAAGTCAGTCGATTATTCAGTTGGGCTATATGGAAAGATCAACAGGCATATACTCCCCGTCCTCTTTTAAGTGTCGTTGTTGGTGTGCATGATACAACTTTGACTCGATTTGTAAAAAATACGTACAAATTTGTATCTCTAAATAAATTTGTTAATTCAAACAATTTGAGCTAGGCTGGTACGTAATGATGTCTCTGGCGTGCACTGCTGCTGCTTTGCTTTCAAGGTTGGGGGATCAACCTGATGATATACTATTACAACTCGCCGATCAGGTAGGCATCTACTTTTAATACTAATAAAACCTCGGCTTTAATTTGGAGCACGCTTAGCTTGATGAAAAGCAACCAACACGTACAGTACATGCTAGCGAGAATTATTGCATATACAATTGCCTCAAGTTCGAAAACCACTGCATACGACAATTTGCCTGATCTAACTAGCTAGTGTACAGAGTACTATTGTGGTAGTAGCAGTTGGCTGATAGATATGCTTATGAAAGATGTATGAATGGGATAATTTTAGTTTGCATTGCGAAACAATTAAGGATGGAAATTAGTGGAGGTGCCCATCACGCATGCTCCGAAAATTACATTCGTTCTGATGGCAAATAAAGCACGCATGCAGCTACTCCTAGCAGAGTTAAGAGTAGGTGGTCTGGTCTGGTCTGGTCTGGTCAGCAAGAAGTGGACGGCAGAATAATTAGGGCAAGGCATTTCATTGACTTACTTGACTGCCAATGGATGCAAAGTAGTATATCATGTATTATGCTTTCTTTTCTTTGTGGTTACTCTCACATCCGATCCAATAATCATTATTCCTCCATTGAAAACTACTGAAGAATTCAGTTCAGTCCGGTTGCAGTGCATATGTATATGGTGGCCATCGCCATCTATCAATTTAGTGGCACTACACCAACTAGCTTTTTTCTTTGGAGAATGGAGATAATGAACTGCGCCACCAGTTACCCATATGGTCCATTGTGTTACTCGCAAAAAAAATATATATATGGTCCATTGTGTTTCATTTCATCGGCAATCTATAATATCCAAAAATAAAGAATTAATAAGTGTTCATCTGCCCTTCCATCCCTCACCTGGCCGTTATCTGTCCTGTGAATCATATTACTGAAACAAAGCCGGCCGATTGCAGGTTGGAACGAATGTAGAGGTCAAGCACGGCGGCTGAGCTGAGCAGAGTACCCTTTTTTTTTGCCCTGATGGATGATGAGCGACCAGCACGTACTGGCCTGCATGCTCCACCACAGAATAGAATTAGATGCCACTTTCTATAGTCTATACTCTTTTGAATTCTTATGCCGGCGCTAAGGCCTGTCTAATTCCAGAAGAGAGAGCGAAGAATAGAGAACGTTTATGCATTGAAAGATATACATTATAAGAGAGGACACGAGAATCGATAGATAAACTTTATACATTTTAGAGGAACTAAACAAGGCCTAAAATCGATCCATCCATCCATGTGAAAGAAATTAAAAGACCAAGACCAAGCTCTAGTTAGCTTTCGATCGGCAGTCTTTGGATCATCCATCTCATTCTCATATGGAGGATCGATGAGCAACCAAGCACTAGCTGTACTATTACCCTTTCATCATTCTTCTTGAATAAATTAAGCTCGATCGGGATGAATTTCCACTACTACCTTAATTAATCCATCAGTTTCTTTATGTTGTGATCGTATCCATCAGGCTAGGGTGATGATTGACACAATCAGACCTACTACCGTACTTCATCCTACCTCAGCAGCTGGCTAGGCACGCTGACGATCAAATCAATTATTACCCAGATGAAAGAAAAGAATCTCACTTTGTACTTTCAGCTAGCTAGTCGCTCTTTCTTCAGAGCTTTAATTGCATTTTGTGCTTTTGAACAAAGAAAATGTTGATTACAAAGCATGCAATTATGACTGGATGCTAACCTTTTTTCCTTTTGTTGATGGAAAAGCTAGGCCACCCGGGAATCAATCAAATTTGATTTTGAGCACTCTAGGCACATCTACTACATTCCAATGACGGGCTCTCTGGAACATACATACAGTAATAAATAAATAATAAAAAGGAGGAAACTTTGGGATGTTGGTATCTACAGAGTATACTCTGTAGCTAGCTAGGATGAGAATCATTCATCTCTACTGATACTACTATGTAGTACGTATTTACCAGGATTGATTCATCACTTCCAGATGGGTTGGGATTAATGTTTTTGTACCCGTCCGTAAAATCCATGGCCCATACATACATGTAGGAGTACATGCAAGCTTGGGCTTGGGCCGTCATAGTAGCCTGGCCTGCTGGAGAACTGCCTAAAATTTGTGGGCCTGTCATCGTCGCCTGTCCTAGAGCCCAGCCCTGCAAGTACGGCAAGGAGCAGGGGCGAGGACATACATATGGTTTCATCTCACGAGTGAGTTGAGCTCTTACGCACATTTTCAGTGGACATATGATTCTTCTCTCTCATGAAATTACTTGAACAAAATGGCAGGAAGGGACATCATCATAATACCAAATTTGCAAAGCTGTATACGCTATAATTACTTGAACAAAATGGCAGGAAGGAACATCAAAGTACCGAATTTGTGCGAATAAGGGCAGGGTTGCGTGCGTGTGTTCGTAGGGCGAGTGTTTGTAAGTGTCTACATCTGTACTGTGTGATTCTCAGAAAAAGAAAACGGAATTTGCAAAGTGGTAACAGTTATGCAAAGATGAACGGGAGAGACGTATCATCAGCCAGCATGTTGGAAGGATTCTGAAACAATACTACAGCGCAACTGGTGGTGCTGTTCTCTACTCTGAAACAACAAACAAGGTTGAGAGCAGCGAGTGCCCGTGGTAAGGTATGGAAGGTTGCCCTTGGCTGCTGTGCTGTGGACCACTGCTTTCTGTTTCTTTGTTTGCTGCCGAGATGGACGATGGATGGATGGCATGACTCTGCTCTGCAGAGGTTGTCTGCTCTGCAGAAATATCCCGTGGTCTTGAGGTTGAGGGAAGAGTGAAGCCAACTGCCAAGGCAGTTAGCTGGTGCTGCAGCCTATGCCTATCCGGTGGTATCCGCCTCGCGCGCGTCTCCGCCACCCAACCAAATCTTCTCTTCTCCCGGCCTTTGAATCCTTTGCCTCCCTCTCCACCACCCACCAGCGCAGCTCCTCTTATGTCTTATCCCACAAACCCCACAAATCCAAGCCTCCAGCACTTGTTGAGTTCCCAGCAACCAGAGCAGAGAGCACAACTCAGTTAGGGAGGCAGCAGCAATAATATTATGTCGGCGCCCGGCACCCTCACCGGCGCCGCCCCCGGCGTCGCTGGCCTCCTCAGCCTCCGCCGCCGCGCCGCGCCAGCCCCTGCGCTCCCCTCCTCGCCGCAGCTCCCGCCGCTCAAGTGCGCCGTCCTTCCCGATGCCGGCCAGCTCGTCTGGGGACGCCAGCTCCGCCCGGCGCTCCTCCCCGCCGCGCTCCTCCCGGTGCAGCCCGCCAGGAGGCACACGCTGCGCCCGCCAGCCGCAGCCGCAGAGTTAGCTTCTTTTCTTTTTCATGATGATGAATTGTTTACTTAGTACTTGTGCTTCTAGAACCCCATTTCTGCCTTTGATCATTTGCTGCTAGCTGCTTGCGGCAGGGAGGCCAAGCCCGCCAGTTTTGCAGACAAGTACCCGGCCCTCATCACCGGCTTCTTCTTCTTCATGTGGTACGTCTCACGCTCCCCATCCCCATCCCTCCATACAATGATCAATGATGCGCGCTTTCGTTCGTTCAGACCTCGTCCACTCATCTCCTCTCCTTGTGCAGGTACTTCCTCAACGTCATCTTCAACATCCTCAACAAAAAGATCTACAACTACTTCCCCTACCCATAGTAAGTCGTCAATTCCATTCCATTCCCTTGATTTCAAAAGCCAAGCCAAACCCACCTGTCTCATTTTGCAACTTACATCCTATCGTCACTCAAAAATACTGCTTCTTGCATTGCAGCTTTGTGTCCACGGTCCATCTATTAGTCGGCTCCGTATACTGTCTCGTCGGCTGGTCTGTCGGCCTCCCCAAGCGTGCGGTAATACAACCTTACCCACACCCTACTTTATTATTATTATCGGGTTACAGTTCTATTTTTAACCTCCAACTATGGCAAAAGTCTTATTTTCGACCTACAACTACAAAACCGGATATGAAAGGCCATCCAACTATCAAAACTAGGCAAATTTGGCCCTTCAAGTGGTTTTCGATAGTGGTTTTGCATTACCTAAAAATTCAAAGAGATTTGATTTAATAAAAAAAATTATAATTAATTCATTTAAAATCAGAAAAATACGAAATTGGTACCCAAAAAAATCTTGAAAATGCAATGTATCAGTTGATACTCTATTTGTCATTATTTGAACTTTATTTGGCTATACTCCTTATATTTTATTACTCAACATGAAAACTATAAATAATAAACAAATAATATGTAAATAACTTCAAATAGAGTAGCAATAAATAACCTACATTTTTAGAAAGTTTTTGGTACCAATTTCATATTTTTATGATTTGAAATGAATTAGTTATGATTTTTTTATTAAATCAAAAATTTAAGGTTTCTAAGAAAAATGCAAAACCACCCTTGAAACCACTGAAAGGGCCAAATTTGCCCGGTTTTGATAGTTGGATGGTCCTTCCTATCTGGTTTTGTAATTGTAGGTTGGAAATCAGACTTTTGCTACTACTTACTGCAGTACAGTTAGTTTCTGCTCTTTGACTTGTTAAGACTTCTTTATGTCAAAATCTCGTGCTATCCAGTTATCTCCTAATGTAATGGGAATACATGAATGTATTTGTTACTATCTAGTAGTTCCATTGCTAGCTCCCTTTACCTGAGGCCGCCTATGTATCATATATATTTTGTTAAATCGATGGTGAACCCAACACAAGAAATTAAACGACCATCTTGTTTTGTAGCCTATCAATTCGACGCTCCTAAAGCTGCTCATTCCAGTGGCGCTGTGCCATGGTATTGGTCATATCACCAGCAACGTCTCCTTCGCTGCTGTTGCAGTCTCATTTGCCCACACTATTAAAGGTGCTTCTTTTCTTCCTATTTATATTTCATTGTGGATATCCTTCTTGCCCCTTTCCTGTTCTATATCCTCATGTTCTTTTGTTTCATTATCGCAATGCAGCTCTGGAGCCCTTCTTCAACGCAGCTGCTACTCAGTTTGTCCTTGGACAGCAGGTTCCCTTTTCCCTGTGGTTGTCGCTTGCTCCTGTTGTCCTTGGTAATTCTCGACTCAATCTTCTGGTCCTATATGCATGCTAGTTGAGTTGCTAATAATAGGAATACCTTGATCTCATGGTGCATTATTCTTTCCCTCATTTCTTTTTTTTACTCCACTAGGATGAACAACAGCAACTGCTACACAGTTTCTTTGCGTTTCCACACTTGGTTAAAATTTAATTTCATGCACCTTTATTATTCAACCTTTCATCACCAGGTGTTTCTATGGCATCCCTCACTGAGCTCTCATTCAACTGGACTGGCTTCATCAATGCCATGATATCTAACATCTCATTCACTTACAGGAGCATTTATTCCAAGAAAGCTATGGTTTGTGCTTCTTTTTTCTTTAATCTCTTAGCTTGCTATGATTTGCTTTATTTTGGACATTTGCCCTAACTATTGTACTAATCATTTTCGTCATTGCAGACTGACATGGATAGCACCAACGTGTATGCTTACATCACGATAATTTCTCTCTTTGTTTGCATTCCGCCTGCGCTGTTTGTAAGTGTGATAAAATTCCCTCAAACTAGTAAGAAGAATATTCATATGTATTGGACTTGACGCTGTTGTTCGTATATTTCCGCAATTGTTCAGTTTGAAGGACCTCAACTAATGCAGCACGGATTTGCTGACGCTATTGCAAAAGTTGGTCTGCAAAAGATGGTTACTGACCTTTTCTTAGTTGGACTGTTCTACCATCTGTATAACCAGGTAACCAGTTCCTCCATATCATGCAAATCACAAAAACTCTTTTTATGTGAATGATCTGTCATTAGTTTTTGTGCTGGCTCATCACACAAAGTCATAAGGATGTTGCACTAGAATGTTTCTGTACAATTATTTTATTTCCTGGGCGATACAATCAGCACTTAGTGATATTCCATTACTTGATTATGATGTTGCCGAATAGACATGTGCAATTTTATGACGACCTGTCTTTCACTCGTTACAACACAACTAATTTGATCATGGGTTCATGGCATGACAGATTGCTACAAACACTTTGGAGCGAGTGGCTCCTCTGACACACGCTGTTGGCAATGTGTTGAAACGTGTGTTTGTCATTGGGTTTTCAATCATCGTTTTTGGTAAGTGCACAGTTCCATTCCATGAAATGAACAGTGCGCATATGTTTTCCTTGTCGCCACGTTCACATTCTGTATGACGTGCTTAGACCTATCTAACAATTGATAAACGCTGCACTGAGCAGGCAACAGAATTTCGACACAAACTGGTATTGGCACCAGCATTGCCATAGCCGGTGTGGCCATCTACTCTTACATCAAGGCTAAGATTGAAGAGGAGAAAAGGGTAAGTTTTTATAGCAGTTACCAGTTATCACTAGGTCTCCTAAACCTGAATATCATCAGTGGGAACATGCATGCACACATCATTGCTGATTACTGATGTCATCTTACTGTTTTCTTAAATCCAGAAGAAAAAGAGCGCGTGATGAGGTGACTACTGTGAACATGGTTGGGTGGCTGAGATGTACTTCCTGAGACAACATCGTCGACTTCCTTGTTTCGTTTTCACCTTGAGTCATTTGGTCAAATTAGTTTGTTCCCAACCTGGTGTTGAACAGCAGCGCATTGCAGATGGTGAGAAGTAGATTGCTATACTTACCATCAGAACAGATGATCGTGGCGCGAGGTTATGTGTAGAACATAAACGCTCATACTTCAAAGGCTTTTCGTTTTGTATGTGATAACTGTGTATATTCTGTTTGTGGAATTACCAGGGATACATATTTGGGTTCATATAAAATTGGTCCTGGGTAGACACTGGGTTTCACTTTCACCTCTGATCCGATGGATAATGCTTGGTTATGCCAGATACATATAATACATATATATATTTTTTAGCATCATGGTTATGGGCTTATGGCAGATATAGGAC
Source organism: Urochloa ruziziensis (assembly GCA_015476505.1). Lineage (NCBI taxonomy): Eukaryota > Viridiplantae > Streptophyta > Magnoliopsida > Poales > Poaceae > Urochloa > Urochloa ruziziensis. The sequence continues at coordinate 6,084,284 of CM027122.1, forward strand.
TGCACTTGTCGAACGCATATCCAGCAGTCCTGCACTCCTGCTACAAGTTTCGTTTCAGCTGCTTTGTTGGATGCACATCAATGAACGTATACCACGCCATCTGTGCAATTCTACATATGGTTTGGTCATCTTCAAGAACCTAAAATAGTTGCACGAATGGTTTATGCAACAAAAGCAAGAGGCAGTGCGAAATCCGTATGTTACTGCGTCTGTTCCGTGGGTAGAAAAGTTGGTCGGCTATGGCTAATTTTGACTGTTTTAATAGTACAGTATTATGTGAGAGAAGATAGAATAAGGCAGAAAATATAGATAAGCATAACAGACCCGTTCCTTCCGATACTCTACCCAAGTGGCCATTCATACGAAAAAAAAAAAGGTGCTCACTCATCATTCACTAATTCAAACAACTACCCATTGGAAAACCTTAAATATTGGGTTAAAAACCAACACATAATGACCATCCCGTTACAGATATATGTTATAGAATGACTCTCCACTTCCTTTTTGCTTGCTATATTCTGCTTCCCCGACTAGTAAAAATCTACCTAGCCAGATACTGGCCATATTCACAATAATTCTCAAACACAAAATAACATTTGAGCAGACCTAAGAACCCAACAGCCTCTTGATCCCGGCCTTCTGATCTGAAGTCAGCCTGGAAGGGAACTTGATGTTAAACTTAATCCGCAGATTTCCCTTCTTAGTAGGGTCCTTAGGTAGCGGCATGCCCTCTCCAGGGATTACCTCTTCGTAGCTGGGATGGATTATTGAATTAATGGGCAATGACAGGCTCCGTCCATCAAGCATAGTGACATGTGCAGTATAACCCGTCAGTGCTTCAACCAGAGAGATTTTCTCAGTCATGACAAGATCATTCCCATCCCGAGTGAAAACGTCATGGGGCTTCTCATCAATGATGAAAACAATATCAGCAGGTCTCATATTTGGAGCTTCATTTCCCTTCTCAGGAAATGTTATCTTTGTCCCTTTCTTCCAACCAGGCTTTACATCTATTGTCAGAATTTCCTCCACATGTGAGACTCTCCTGTTTACGTTGACAATAGTAAGGTTAGAAAAAAAGGGCAATATTTGACATTTATATCTTCAACTAGAGCAAATGGATGATGCATGAACGATGCTTAACAATTGCCAGACTTCTTGCAGAAAAACAGACAAGAGGCCATGCAAACCATTTAGTAGGGACAGCTATGTGCTTTTTTTTAACAACTGGCTGTCAGTTGTTCTACTCATGATACTTTTACCAGCTCATGCAGCAGCAGGTGATCAGATTAGGAGGTATTAAAAATGGAACATGAAAAGCTGTACAAAACATGAAGATGGAATGGCAATTCATATGGTAATAAAATGTCAGCAATGCTAGAAAAGTAAATTAGTCGAAGGTATACAATGGCAAACTATTGAGTAGAATAGCACATGCAATGCAGCATGATTGCTTTCACAGTGCAACATTAACTATCACAGTAACAGAAAAACTACATCCTTCGCCTATCAGTATTATGCACAGAAATCATTTGTGCAACACCACAAACCCAGTACAGAGTACTATACGAATCTCCGAAAGGAGTCTTGAATTTGTCTCTGATGGCTTCATTTACAAGATATAAAAACTTTATTCTACCTTATCCATTGCCGCTTGCATGTTATAGAGTGTCAAGTTTGTCAATATATCAACTAAATCCAGAGAAAATAATGAAGCATAGTCAGCTCTATTTACACACCCTAAGGATTGATCTGAGAGAGTAAGTGATACACCGAGTAATCGATTATGCTTGGCAAGGATGTTGTGGCAATGCTGCAATACCTTAATTCTACTTCCCTCCGGTTCAAAACATGACAATTGGGACAAAGACAAGATGTACACAGTGACTAGCAATTTCTATGAAAAAGTGACATCTCAAATAAAGATGATAAAATGTTAAGCTTCATGGTGAATCTGGTAGCATCTATCTATTGAAGCTAACATGTTAACGATTCTATCTACAGTTAACATGTTATTCGAAGAAGTTCAATAGCAAACCTCATCTCACTACAGCAGCTTCATGTGGCATATGGCATAAACAAGTAAATAGTCCAGTCCACTATGAGAGAATTCCTTAAAAGGAGCTTACACAATACACATAATGCAATTCTTGTTGACAAAGTGTGCAGTTGATTAAACTTTTTAAATTATGGATGAAGCTTACCCATGGGCATCTATGGTCTCTCTTGAGATTTTCATCTTTTTTGTCACACCCTTGTAGAGATCCGCAAGACTGACTGGAAGCCGATTCTCAATGGGAGCCGCCTTGTGTAACGGCTGCTGCATACTGGTGGAACCCTCACCGCCAAAGCGTGAAGGAAAGAAGTCATTGCCAAACACAGACCTCTGGAATGATGGTTCCCCTCTCATGCCGCCCATGCCGCCCATGCCAGAGAATCCAAAGAACTCTTTAAATATATCATCCGCGCTCCTCGGATTAAAATGGAAGGAGGTGGAATGGGCCCCGCCAGGGAAGAAGGGAGATGCTCCATGACCTCCTGCTCCTGGAGGTGGCTGCCCCTTGAGCCCTTCTTCCCCTAGCTGATCATAGATTGTGCGCTTCTGGGGATCGCTAAGTACCTGAGAGGTGACACATAGCATTGTTCAGATCGATAAGCTAGAATATGGATCGGGACAAAGTCCCTGTAGAACATGCATCAATTGTTCTTACTTCCTAGTTCCTATCTGATATAGTTTCCTCATCAGCACCTTATTTGAGAAAGGCTAGCGCTCACAATGTCACGATAACGCTACTGTAAACCGGAAAGGCGGAACCTCCTCCTAGGGCATGGCGGCTATGCAGGTTCTTTTGTATTCCTGATGACTGGTGAAAGGCTAAACATACCCCAGACTGAGAAGAAAGCAATTGCAGTGATGAGTGTGCAATGACACTCAAGACAGGCGCGTTGACATCACAAAGATGGAGCAAATACACAGACATGGTAGCTTGCACAAATACATGACGACGAAGGACAGAGGTGGCTTGGGTTCAAAGGGCAGCATCGAATTACTTATTATATATACATATAAATACAACATGAGTTGAGGATTTTGTTGGTGGGCGTATTAATCGCAGGGGCAACGGATCGAAACTCCAGAGCCGGCGAATCAGACAGTAATCTTTGCTCTTTGAATATTGAAGAGAGAAAGAGAGACGTGGGTGGGGGCAAGCAACCTCGTATGCCTCAGAGATCTGCTTGAACTTTGCCTCGGCCTCCTTCTTGTTGGTGGAGTTCTTGTCGGGGTGCCATCGCATGGCGAGCTTCCGGTACGCCTTCTTGAGGTCGTCGTCGCCGGCGCCGCGGTCGACGCCGAGGACCTTGTAGTAGTCGACGCCCATCTCCCTGCGGGGCGGCGGCGGTGGCGGCTCCTTGCGCCGGCGGGCGGCGCGCGCGGAGGAGGAGGAGTCGGAGGCCCTGCGCTTGGATGCACCGGCCTCTCGAATCTTGACCGGCCTTTGGTGCCCCGGCGGCGCCAAGGCCTCAGCGCGTCGGGACTCGGGAAGCAGGGAGGCAGGGGGAGCGAGCGAGGAGGAGAGGAAGGCGGCGGCTGGCGAGGAGAGGAGAGAATATGGAGTCGGGAGTGGAAGCTTCCAGAAGCAGCAGGTCGTCGTCGTCTTGGATTGGATTCCGACGTGCCTCTCCTCCTTTTCTTTTTTTCTGAGGGCTGGCTGGCAAAACGGCCCACTTATTATTATTTTTCTTTCCTGCTTGCAATGAATGTAGGCCCGGCTCGGCCCATGTTGGTATGTGATGATGTTTTTAGATAGTCCTTTGTTATTTCGAGAAGAAAAAAAAAGACATGACACCTCCTGATACTTTCTGAGTATATGACATTTAGAACATGTAAATTAGTTAATTTTAAACTAATTATTTTGCATTAATTACATGCAATATGACGGGAAGAAGACCAGCAAGTGATAGAACATGCTCCGAGCCCTTCCTAGAAACCCCCGTCATCCGGAAATTATTCCTCAGAAATCTATATAACTCCCCGACCATTCAATCATTCCCGGGGAGATTATTCATCGACTTCCCGGAAGTTCCGTTCCTTTGAGTCCATTAATTATTTACCGTAATTAATGGACTATCTCCCAATAATCATAATATCCCCTTTTATCCTTTATTTCTATTCTATAGGAATTGATTGATGTATTGTTATACTAAATGCTATTCTCCATGTTTTATTGATCGTTAGGTCAATGATGTGACCAGGCTCTGATCAAGATGTCGAACCTCTAGAAAACCAGAATTCCAAGCCTGGTCAACATCGAATATACGTACGCCATAGCGGACGTCCAAGTGTTGTTCGTGAAGGCAAGTCCTGACAACGAATTCCTTGGTCATGCCAGTCCCAGTTCCTGCATAATAAAATCAACCAAGTTAATAATATGGACTGCATATTTTATTAAATTCTAAGGAAAACCCTCCACATTTCACCTCTACCTTGATTTAGAGCCACTTCTAGCCAAACAACCCATCAATAACCCCGGTCATGACCTGTCGCTGACCGAGCGTTATTTAGAAGTAGATTTCTTAGAACTTTCTGAACCTTTTGTTATTCTGAAGAGTTTTCGAGAGGTGAGAGAGAGAATGTTGGACTTAATATAAAATGAACCAACTAAGAATAGAACTCCTAAGGATGGACTTGCGAGTAAGGGAGGCAGCCTCGACAGAGGATCCTGTCTCAAAGGCTTGCTCTGGTCACATAAGGACCGGTTCACGAGAGAGTCTTTCTAATGCCAGTACCGACATAGCCTTTGGGAATGACCTGTAATGTGAGGCCTTGATCCATACCCCGCTAGCAGATCCTAGCCAATCCATCCCAAGGAGCCGCATGATTGGTACGGTGGCCGACCGAGGCAGAGACCGAGTAGCAAACGGTGCCTGGTCGTGTCCGGTTGCCAAGTCAGGAAACGGATGTACTGGAGACAGCCCCAGAGTCCAGACAGAGGGCTGGGACTGGGCGGCACGGGTTGACTAGAGTACAGGGTCGGAGACCCTGAGGGCCGAGGGCCCTAATTTATGAGCTCATACCCGGGTCAATATCCGCGAGGCGGATGATTAGTAGCCCCTGTTTAACCCCCAGTACTATCTGTGGCTGGACCTAGGGAATGCTGTCTGGAGACAGACACCGGCGGGTAAGGATCTCGTAGGTCAGCACTGCCTTTCGTGGAGGTATGCGTTGACCGACCGTATGGCATAGGTACAAGCTATGCAGAGTTAATCAACTTATCCGGATAGCCGTGGCTCACGGTCATGAGCCCATATAGTCAAAGCCCCCGTTGATTAGAATTCACCTGTAGTAATAAAATATGAGATGGTGAGATGGACGGAGGCCCAAAGGAGCGAGGCATAAGCCGGCCCAGGAGGACCCGGACGGTCCCTGGGATGGAACTAAAATATGGGGACTGGTAGGGATAAGAATTCCCCTTCAGGACCAAAACAACTTATTAATCTCCCTTTCCCACCCCCTGTTTATAAACATAACCCTACTTCGAATTTCCACTAAATATAACCCTTACACCTCACTCCCTTGCATGCATTATAATTCTTGCTCCAGGCTTGCTGAGTACCAATCATAGGTGTACTCAGTCTTACTTTCAACTGTTACAGGTACATGGACATGTAGGGCACCTCGGTCCATTCTCTCCCTGGAATGGGTCATAATGCCACTCTCCGCTAAGGCGAAGGTAGTTTTTCTTTATTTGCTGCGCTTTTATTGCTTCCGATTCTAACCCTGTGTAAAACCTGTATCAGCGTACTGATCTAGGGACTGATACAGGTGATTAAAAGACATCCGAAGGATGGTCACCACACTGATGGCCTTGCTCTGCATCTTGCAGTACGTACTGTTATATTATTGTAGGCCAAAAGCTAGCCTTCTGTTATATTAGGATCATCGTCATCGCCATCATCAGCGGCGAGAAGGAGAAGCCAACATGTCGTCGGCGAGAGACAGACACCACAGGACATGGACACTCACTCGTCCCCTCTTATCTCCAGCTGATGTCCATGTCGTCCTTGTCTCTATCTGTCCCTCCCCGTCTTTGCATTGGCTGCCTCCATCGGAGCATCTCCCATAATTACCTTAATTTAAATGCCAACAGAGCTCTTGAACCTCAACCACATCGCCTACCACTGAACCGGGCCGGGATGGATAGGTTCCAATATAAAGATTTTAAAGTTCGTAAAAAATAATTGTATATAGCTGGTTAGGTGTGTATGTTTTAGATTTTCTCGCCATGGAAGGTTTTAAAAGGATGTTTATAGTGACTAGCACAAAGGTACGTGTTTTAAGAAAAAAAATATAGCGTAAGAAACAATCCTAGTGGCTAATGTGTAGCGTGAGAAAGTATCTTGACTGCTCACGTACATGACCAATATAGCGTGATCGAGAAAGAGTCATAGGGGTTGACGTGTAGCATGAGTAAGAGTACTGACAGCTCACGTACATGACACGTGGGTCCACCTGTCATATCAATGTGTCTTTTGGCGATTGACCATCAAAATTCTTTCGCTCTTTATAGTATAGACTAGCACATGTTTTCAAAAAATCTATTAAATCTTATTACTAGCCAAATCGATCTCAATGCAAATTATGAAATGAATCAGATTGGTTCGCTCCTCATCGCCGATGCGGCTGCAGAGCAGGAAGTTTTGTTCTGACTGGCCATCGCTGACAATCACCACGGTGAAGTTCGCCGGCGAGCCGAGCACCCCGGTGATTGCTCCCTTGTAGTATGTTGTTGGGGGCAGCGTTGGCAGCGAAATCTTGGGCTGCTGCCGGGTGGCCTCGTCTACCAACAGCAGCCAAGTGTCGTTGTACACATAGCCCGGGTAGATGTTGCCTTGCATCTTGATCTCGGAGAAGATTAACAGCTAGGTGTCGTCGTACACGCAGACCTGACAGATGTTGCCTTGCATCTCGAGGCAGATCACCTCATGCAGCCCGAGAGTTTGCGCGTCCTTGCAGCTTCTGTGTGCTTCGATCAGCCATGGCCTCATCTCCAAGCCGGAGGGTTGCGGCGAGCTGTTGTTGATCTCAATGAGGCCAGCTTAATGGATCGATTTATTCAATAGATTGTCTGATTGTCTATATATACGTGAGTGAGAAAAAAAAAAGAGTTGTTCGGTTGGAAAAAAAAAAGAAAGCAAGGAGATGTGGAGCGGCCAGGGGGGAAAGTATTTTGTGAACTAGAGGGCCCACTTGTCGAACCAACGAATCCAAAAAAAATTTGACGATTGATCATCAATTCTTTCGCTCTTTATAGTATAGAATATAGGTAGACAGATAAAGCGACAAAATATGGCATAAGTGGTATGTACCTCTCTAAGTGTCTCTAATTCAGCGATACAAAATTTATCCTAAAAACAATTTTACTAGGCGCCTCTCGAGTCTTTTCATAAGCAATTCAAATTATGGGTGCTAATGTATATAATTATTGCTGCCTGAGGGTTCAGAAAAATACCGCATCTGAAAATGAAATGTGGTTGGCATAAGAAACTTAATGTGTAAAAGAATGGTTCATTGTGTGAACCGCCTCTCAAAACGGCTCTAAAATTTTGTCTTTTGTATATTTTTTAACTAAATTGAGTTTAGAAACGAATTTTTATGGAGGATTATATGATATCCACCCTATTTTCAGTTAAACTTCTAAAACATTTGCAAATACTTTTAGGACTAACGAAAATGGAATGTACGCCATTATGGAAACATCTTCACGGTGAAAAACAATAATGGTGTATATTCCATTTTCGGTATATTAAAAGATTTGGAGATATTTTATAAATTTTGTAGATTGGGAAACGACCAATAGGTCTTCAGCTAGTTGGTTTGTTCATGTTGGCTCGAAATGATTTTATCTTAAAAAATAAGAGTGCATATAAAAGTTATATTACAACATCTCCAACAGCCTCCAAAAAAATCTTTACAATGACTAGCTAATGAGGATTTTCCAATATTTCTTTTATTATTATTGAGGGAGTTGCTTTTGCAAATATCAATAATATCATCTCAATCGAACTACCATAATGTGAGTCACAACTCCCCCTCTATTTGGAGAGAGTTTGGATGGATTATTGGTTTATCTCAATACTTACTGAGAAAAGGAAGGGGGAGGGGTAATAGTGATTAGCATGCATTGCACCCTCTCATCCTTTAGGCCCTGTTTGGTAGGGCTTCGGCCCCGGATCCTACGGTGGAGTGACTTTTTTGGTTGGAGCTGAAGTTGTTTTAAAAAATATTTAGCAAGACGACTTTTCCAATTCGGGCTTTGCCTCCATTGCGATGGAAGCTGTCCATGAAGCCGATGGAGCCACGATTTGTGTCTCCCCCTCCGCAGTGAAAGTTGTTTGCGGTTGTGGTTTCACCCACGGCATTAGGGGTGAAGACGGATGAAAAACAACCCTTTGGCAGGCCTTCACATGGAGCCACGTTTGGACCGGTTTTAAAGCTCTCGCAAAGAAACTCTTAATTTGTCGTACTACGTCCGCCTCGCTTGGCCATGCACTGCTGCTGCAGGTATTTCCCGCTCGCGTCGTGCAATCCAAGCTAGCAGCAGCTCGATTGGTGGAACAAGATTGATGCATGGGCCCTGTTTGGCAGAGCTCCGGCTCCGGATCCTATGGTGGAGTGGCTTCTTTGGTGGAGCTGAAGCTGCTTTAAAAAATATTTAGCAAAATGACTTTTTCAATTCGGGCTTTACCTCCATTGCGATGGAAGCTGTCCATGAAGCCGGTGGAGGCACGATTTGTGTCTCCTCCTCCGCAGTGAAAGTTGTTTGCGGTTGCGGTTTCACCCACGGCTTTAGGGGTGAAGACGGATGAAAAACAACCCTTTGGCAGACCTTCACATGGAGCCGCGTTTGGACCGGTTTTGAAACTCTGTCAAAGGAGCTAGCTCTTAATTTGTCGTACTACGTTAGCCTCGCTCGGCCATGCACTGCTGCTGCAGGTATTTCCCACTCGCGCCGTGCAATCCAAGCTAGCAGCAACTCGATTGGTGGAACAGGATTGATGCATGGGCCCTGTTTGGCAGAGCTCCAGATCCTATGGTGGAGTGGCTTCTTCGGTGAAGCTGAAGCTGTTTAAAAAAAATATTTAGCAAGACGACTTTTCCAATTCGGGCTTTACCTGCATCGCGATGGAAGCTGTCCATGAAGCCGGTGGAGCCACGATTTGTGTCTCCTCCTCCGCGGTGAAAGTCGTTTGCGGTTGCGGTTTCACCCACGGCTTCAAGGGTGAAGACGGATGAAAAACAACCCTTTGGCAGGCCTTCTCATGGAGCCGCGTTTGGACCGGTTTTGAAGCTCCGTCAAAGAAGCTCTACGTCAGCCTCGCTCGGCAATGCACTGCTGCTGCAGGTATTTCCCGCTCGCGCGCGTCGTGCAATCCAAGCTAGCAGCAGCTCGATTGGTGGAACATGATTGATGCATGGGCCTTGAGACTAAGTGCTGCCGTGTGCATCGATGCACCACGTGCTATGTTTCTTACTAGCCTAGATACCACTGTCACTGTGTGGGCTCGATCGGATAGAGATAGAGCTTAATTAAGATCCCCTTAATTCTTCTTTGACGCACTGTTTGCCAGGACGACAACTAACACGATTTTTCTCATTACCAAGCTATTTAAGAATGGAGGGAGTATACTCAACTTATAATTTTAAAACGTGCGCCAAATAATTGGACAATATGCTGGGTCGCGTCTCGGTGTCAAGTCAACTGTCAAATAACATTATTAATTATCTAGGAATAAGTAACACACAGACATGGAAAATATATATATTGCGTAAAATCGATCAGGACGGAACTACTCGCATGCACCTTGTTGTGAGTAGACAAGTTGAGTTTGTTCACGTGGTAGCTGGTTTGCAGCTAAATGATAACAAACGCGTGCATAGTGGTGTCTATCTGTTACGTAATAGCAGTACGTTACACGACGCACGTACAGTACAACCGACACAGATCACCAACTCCTAGCTACACGTACGTTCATCTCGGATCATTGTTTGCTAATAAAAAGGTTGGCTCTTTTTGTGTGCTTTATATATGTGGCAGATATACCAACTTTGTTTCGTTTTTTTATAGAAAAATGGTATATGTGAGATAGATATATTTTGATCAACCAAAGGCTTAAGCACTCTACATATATTTTCAATAAAATTCAATATCAATCTAAAATTAATACTAAAAAAAAGGACTCAGGACCGTACTCAACAATGACGATCGGGAGACACACACAGCTAGGACAGGACAGGATGCAGATTTGTGAGTGGAGTATATATGGTCAAATTTAGACACTGAGATACGGTATACAGAGATAAACGCTGCGGAGGCGTGATGCCAATAGTGCCTATGCATGCGGTACCAGTCGGCGTACAATTATTATAATAATGCATACACACGAGAGGGGGAGAGAGAGAGACGGGCGTTGGCGTTTGCCACAAAAGAAGAGAGAGAAACACAAACACCAGCTTGCTGCCTAAAAGCAAGTGGGGGGAGAGAGAGAGAGATCTGAGTTGGAGGAGGTTTTTATTTGTGGTGGACATGCGTCCTCCTGTCCTGGCCCTGCCCTAATACTCCAAAACCACCACCAAACTGGTCTTGTGGCTAGTCCATTGCTCTCATCTTCTTTCTTTCCCCTATCTAGCTTGCTCCTCTCTTCCATCTGCTCGCTCGTTCTATCCATTAGGTAGCCAGCAGAGATCTCGCTAGCTAGCTCCATATCTCACTATACTAGTAGTGAGCTCATCGACTTAATTATTTCTGGATCTGCTTGTGTCAATATAGCTTGCTAGAGATTGCCATCAAAACTACTAAGCAGCCATATATCCATAGCTGATTGAATCTCTGCCGCCAAGAGAGCAAGCTAGAGGCCGGGAGTCATATATAATTTAGGCATTTAGTAGCTAGCTAGCTAGTAGAGGTACTACGATCGATCTTGTGTGCAGCAGCTCTTGATCGATGCTTGAGGTGTCGATCCTGCGGAGCCCTAGCAAGGCGGATCCTCAGCGCGGGTTCGATGTCGGGTTGTTCCCGACGTCCGGCGGCGGCGGCGGCGGCAGCGACTGCGACGACTTCATGGGCGTGGACGACAACCTGAACCTGCTGGAGTACATCGACTTCAGCTGCTGCGATGTCCCCTTCTTCGACGCCGACGGGGACATCCTCCCCGACCTCGAGGTCGACCCCACCGACGAGCTCCTCGCCGAATTCTCCTCCTCGCCGGAGACGACGAGCCCGGCGGCAGAACACGGCGAGCCGCCGCCGGACGTGAAGCAGCTGCAAGGTCAACAAGTCGTCGGAGAAGAAGAAGAGAAAGCTGCAGAGCATATCAACAATAAGCAGCGAGGGGTGGTGTTGGACGACCAAGATGAGAAGAAAGCAGCAGGAGAAACGAGGAGTAATAAAAATAGCAAGAAGGGGGGAGATGAGGGCTCGAGCGCGGTGACGACGGAGGAGGAGGATTCTGCCGGCGCCGCTGGGTCTGACAACACCAAGTCGTCGGCGTCGGCGAAGAAGAAGTCGTCCAAGGATTCCAACGGCAAGCGCAAGGTCAAGGTATTGCCCTAGCTACCTAGACACATGATGTATACATATGTATATATATATGCTAGCTACTTCACATATATATATCTCAAGAGAATAGTAATATATAGTTTGTTCCTTGAGAAAGAAAATCCAAATCTGCTGGATGACTTGCAGATCATTCAGATCTGACGTACGTGCACTAGAGGCAAGTCGAGCAGCCATTGGCTCTCCATGCATCGCTCAGCAGCTCTTAGCTGCTAATAGCTTGTTGCATGCAGCAGCTAGTAGGCATGGAACCACCCGATCGGGCAATGAATAGGGCCGTGGCAATCCCCGTGTATGCGTTAGCTCTAGCTAGATAGATAGATCTCGGCAACAGCAGCAGCAGGGATCGCATCGCACCCATCTGTGCATGACGAAATGAAAGAGCGAGCGAGCTTGGACATGATGGCCGCCCCACAGCTAGCTAGCAGGCCGGGTACACGGTGTGTCACGGGATCTCCCAGGCCAACCATTGCTGCTGGTTGCATATGCACATACCAACAAACAGTAGCCTTAGCTTGCTCTATAGCAGAGCAGCTGCCATCTGCATCTTTTTGCCCTTTTCCTGGCACATGTTGTACAGTCTATCTTGTCTTGGCTTCCATAACCAGTAAGGATAAAATCTATGACTTTTACAGATAGATATGCATATGCTAGCTCGACGATTGCCTGGTTTTTGTTTTCCTTTAATTAGTTCCCTTTAATTATATATGAATTGCATGCATATATGCATGGGTTCATCTATCAGAAAATTCAGACGCGTGATATGTGTGTTGTACGTGTTAATTATTAATAACAAAAACGTCGTTACACACAGGTGGACTGGACGCCGGAGTTGCACCGGAGGTTCGTGCAGGCGGTGGAGCAGCTGGGCATCGACAAGGCCGTGCCGTCCCGGATCCTGGAGATCATGGGGATAGAGTGCCTCACAAGACACAACATTGCCAGCCACCTCCAGGTATCTTATTACAATATATGCAAAAATTATGCAAGCTAAATGGTCGTCGTTGATATGATGCATGTGGTTTGCTGATGTATATCTCATGTACGTGCTCAATTAATTAATTACTTCTTCTTTTGTTCCGGCCGGATCTGGGGAACACACTGTGGAGCATATGCATTGTCCATGCCAGTGATGGTACCACCAGTGCAGTACGCTGCTAGCTCTACATGGCAGCTATCTATCCAGCTAGCATCGTCATGTGATTCGATCATCTTCTGTTTTTCTTTTGAGAAAAAGGGCCCAGTCCTTGTTGTTGTGGAGGAGGACGTACTGCTAGGGAGGCATGCATGCATGTGAATCCATCCTGGTAAAAGTGAAATAAAGCATATAGATTTGAAGCGCAGGTGGCATGCATGCATTATATATGTTGCAGCAGCATCAGCCAGCACATATAAATGAAATCAAAGCAAATGATAGAAGCAAGTTCGATTGCCGCATGCAGCAGCATGGGCATGTGAAATTGTGAATGGGTTGGATTGGAGTGGAGTGCATATATTCGTTTGCTCAAACCGTGCAAGGAGGAGACGCCAAGCGGCTCGGCCAGACTAGCTAGTTGGTTGCCTGCTGTCCCGGCCCCTACCACCGCATGCATGCAGCATGCTCTGTCACCTCCTAGATTAATTAGACCATCACCAAAGAAGGTTTTTGTTCAATTAATTTGTGTGTTCATGTTTGCAGAAGTACCGGTCGCATAGAAAGCACCTGATGGCGCGGGAGGCGGAGGCGGCGAGCTGGGCGCAGAAGCGGCACAGCATGTACGCGGCGGCCGGAGCTCCGGGGAGGAAGCAGGTGGTGGTGGACGCGGCGGCAGCTGCAGGGCGCCCGTGGGTGGTGCCGACCATCGGGTTCCCGCCGCCGCCGCCGCCCTTCTGCCGGCCGCTGCACGTGTGGGGCCACCCGCCGGCCGCCGCCGTAGCTGAGGCTCCGGCGATGATGTGGCCGCGGCACCTGGCGCCGACGATGGACCCGGCAGCAGCAGCAGCAGCCTACTGGAACCAGCAGTACAACGTGCGTGTGCTTCATCATATCTAATTATCTATCGTCCGGCCTGCTGCTTTAAAAATACTGTATATATTTACCTTTCCATCTCCTTGACCTCGATCGATGGGATCTATCGGATCGGATGTACTACACGTACAGGCGGCCAGCATCAGGAAGTGGGGTCCACATCATCAGGCAGCACTAGCAGTGACGACGTGCCCAATGCCGCCGCCCGCCATGGTGCAGCAGCTGCCCTGCAGGTTTCCGGCGCACCCCACCAGCATGTTCAGACCCACCAGCATGGTCGTCGTCCCTCCGCCGGCGACGACGACGACGACCAGCAATTGCAAGCAGCAGCTCCACGAATTGCAGCTTCAGCTCCACGCGCACCCGGTATATATGCTTCGTTCTCATTATATACGTATGTATACGTAGTAAGTACGACTGACGACTGATATATGGTTACCTCTTCTGGATTGTATATGTAATAATAAATGTGCAGTCCAAGGAGAGCATCGACGCAGCCATTGGAGATGTTTTAGTGAAGCCATGGCTGCCGCTCCCGCTGGGTCTCAAGCCGCCATCCCTCCACAGCGTCATGTCCGAGCTGCACAAGCAAGGCATACCAAAGGTCCCACCGGCCGCCTCCACTGACTAGCTGCAGGCTGCAGCTGGCCCTGCCCGGCCGCCACAACTACTCGTCGACATGCAGCATGTACAATAACAAACTAGCAAGTCTATTTGGCTTAGTCGTTTTTGCTCTCAAGTCAATATAATTGTGCACTAGCTAGTACCTAGCTATATCGTCTAGTGATGATCGATGCACCTGTTTGAGAGTTTCTTGCGTGTGTAATGAAGAATGTATATGCTACCCGAGACGGGACGTGATGTGTATACTTATGTAATAAACGAACGGCCGGGCGCATATATATATTATATTTATTAACTGGAAGATGAACGTGATGACATCTATCGGTCACATTGTGCTCAATATATAATGGCCTGGAAAGAAAGACGATACTCATCATGCTTGGACAGATTGCTGGACATGCATGCGTTGCTATCATGGTCCCAATGCAACAACGACTTCACTTTGACTATTGCCATCTAGCAGTACGCTCCTCAAACAGTCACCATCCAGCAGTACAGGGTACGTCTGGGCTTCTTACAAGTGCCATCGCTGCTAAATCGATCTTACGCTGGTAAAAAAAAGCTGCCTCAGTAGAAACATTCTTTGATGATCCTTCAACATCGTCACACACATTCTCAACATCTCCTCAACAAACTCCACGACAAATTGACGTTTGGAGCCCAACAGAAACCCCTATGCCTACTCAACTTCTTTGATGATCCTGCGCTTCCTGAAGGGCTGCATAGGCATGCTCCCTGGAGCGCTGTGCTTCCGCCGCCTCTCCTGTTTCCGGTTCTCAGCTTCAATCATCGCGCGCCGCAAATTGGCTGCCTTGTAGATTGGCTTCGGCAGGTGCCGATGCCTGCAAATACCAAATCAACCACGCAACCCTTTAGCAAACTTATGGTAACGAGACACAAGACCTGCTCATCAACTACACTGGTTGCTCAAAAATAATCACAAAATTGTATATGTTCCATCAAGTACAATATAAGCTTACCGCACAATCCGCTTGACTTCTGGGAGGTGCTTGTACCGCTCCTTCACAGCATCCAGATATTCTTGCTTTTTGCGCTCCCGTGGAAGAAGCTGCACAACAAATTTGTTCACTGTCACATACAAAGACTCGACAGCCAAACACTAATAGACTCCTCCCTAGAGACCCTGCGCAGCTGGCGATTTTGTGCTCCCTCAAGGGGACTGAAGAAAAGAACATTGCTTTGCTTCAGCATACATGTTCTCACTAGAAGTTCCTGAAAAAAAGCTACCACCTACCTAATGCACACGAGACCAAAACCATTCTGGGCCAAAATGGGCAGGCGCCAAATAACTAATGCAACAGTTTTCAGGCAAGCAGGTAATTTCCAATATTGAAATCGACTGATTTCCTTGAAAAAAAAAAAGAAATCAACTGACCCCACAAAAAAAAAAGTTAGACCAACATGGCAACATGGTCAGGTGATGCCCCTGGACCGACTCACCATCGAATCCCACTTAGCTGCTGGTTCACTTCTCTATGCATGGACCTTGTCATTAATGGTAAAGGAAAATTACTACATGATAATGGGTCAAATGGTCTGTACCCCATCCACTCGCATCCTTGTTGAAAATACTTATTAAAGAACATCTACAGTCATAATCCTGGTGCCCTGTGAACTAAATTGAACATGCAAAGTTGGCTATTGCAATACTGCTACCTCATATAGCGTCTACACTTCTACAGTGAGAAACCAGGTGCCTTGTGAACTTGCCAAAAAAGCTACCACCTTTACTCGGCAAGGACTCTGAACAACAGCAGGCAAGAAACAAGCCCAAACACGGCAGCAACTTGCAAACACTGAGTGGCATTAAAAAAACTTACAACTCCAAGTTGTTCCGAAGCTTTGGACTTCCACAGCCGAAGATTTGTATCATCGCTGCCAGAGACTAGATAGGTCCCATCGTAGGTGTACTTCACACAAAACACCCTTCAAAGTTGTATGGTAAATTGATTAGAAACTTACAATAACATTTATGGTAAATAGTAAGAGATATCTTTCACAAAAAAAGATACATAGAATGTAACAAACAAGAACTCATTAGTACTGAACTACTTTCTGAAAGTACAAAGATAACAAATGAGAGCACCAACAGTAACTCAAAAGGGGAAAAAAATGAAGACTGCAAAAGTAATGTAGTATAGAACCTTTGCATCCTCTTCGTGTGGTAAATCTCTCTGCTATGATCACCAAGATAATTAAAAATCCTTACCTGCAAAATATTACATATATTTCAACAAATAGAAATCACAAATACATAGAATATGAACACATTGTAAGATCTTTATGAGTTCACATACTGTTCTATCATAGGAACCAGTAACGAATTCACGTCCAGTTGGTGAGTAGTCAATATCCATCCTGAAAACCCAAATTCATGTAACATTACCGCACATATTAAAAGAAGAAACTAAGCAGGCATGTTACCAACTGATAAGTTGTAAGTACAGATCACACAAAATGATATTTTCTGTGCTTATGAGGAGCACAAGTGCACCTTCAAAAGTCAAGACATGATCGATCAATTGCAAGACAAAGTAGCAAGCCCACCACAGAATTAAGTACCCACCCATTGATTGATTTATTCCAATGTTCTTCAAATTGATTGTTGGAGTATAAGTGAATTGCCCCACCTTTCCCTATCAACTTAAACTTTTGGGTTGAATTGGTTGGTGCAAGCAACTCAATATGGTATCAGGGCCAGAGGTCTCGTGTTCGAATCCTGGCAGGCGCGATTAAATAAAATAATTGCAGCCCACTCCAATTTCCACGTATGTGGCCTAAGGGAGCCTGCACGTGAGGGGGAGTGTTGGAACCTTCCCCTATCAGCTTAAGTTTTTGGGTTGAATTGGTTGGTGCATGCAACTCAATATTGACAACAGATATATGCCAGCCAGGGAAATATTCGTAGGTACTTTGATCTTTCCTTAATATCCGTATGCTCTTCATATTAATAGTTGATGTATGCTAGCCAGGATTATAAATCTTCACAGCCACATCTACTTAAAAAAATAGCACAGAAGATAATGTTGCTGAAAAATACACTTACACTGCTGAAACATGGCCTTTGTGAACAATTTTAGCTTCATCCAGCCTTCTAGCATCAAAGGAGTAACAGTTTGTGTCTTCATTTGCCTAGCAAAAAACAAAAACAAAAAAAAAATCATGACATCAGTTCTGAAATGCTGGAGTGCCAGACTTAAATATTTCTGATTATGATAGTCAGAATTTGTGGCAGTTCAAGCAAATATAAAAATAAAATTTTAGCCTTACAGCAGTAAAGTTCATGGGCTCTCTAGGGTTCCAGCATACTGAATTGCACCTTGTCTGCATAAGCAAAGCATACATCAAGTTGTACACAACTCAGTAGAAACATAAAATAAAAGGTAGAAGAAATGTATATTTATCAGGATTCAAAAAATGAGAAGTCAACTAACCTTCATTATTAACTTCCTAGCTGGAGATGACATCCGCAGGTCATAAAGTGTTAGACTCCGATCACTGAAAAATTGAGACAAAAAATCAGCATTCTCTTCAATGACATGTTACATATGTCCATATCTTCAGGACTACATTGGCATCAAAACATTCTTAAGCAATTTACACTGACCACAGCTAACCCAACAATTTGCTCCTCAACAGCGAGGTAACTACCCGAGTGAAGACAGTCTAGAACTATATACCCAAACTAGCCCAACCATAAATAGGGCATTGTGGAAAGGTCCTCCCAACAAAGACATATAACCCTCTTGTTGATACCTTTAAATATCTGTGAGATGTGACCATGTTAACCAGAGTGATTAACCCCTGGAAATCAAGATTAATAAGAAAGGAACTGATATTTTCTCACAAGACCCTTTACAACTAAAATAACATTGACAACAAGAAATGGTATTAAGGTGACAAAGCACAAAAAGAAAATTGCATTGCACATTCAGTCGATTCAAGCTATTGCATGCTGCCCTGGGCTTAATAAATCCACAGCAAAATAATTCGAAACATATCAAAATTTGCCAATAAAATAGAAAATTTACCTGGCTGATGTAATCAAAATATTACAATCTCCAGGATCAAACCGCACAGAAAGAACTGTATCTTTACCCCATTCAAAGCTATTTACTGGCTCCGACCTGTACAAATAGAGTCAGTATTGATGAAGGTAACACATAGAAACAAAACCAAAATTTCTAGCAATGAATCATTTAAATTATACCTGTTAGGATCCCAGATATCAACTTGAGCACCAACAGTTGCAAAAAGATTACCGTCCCACTGGTGGTCAGCACCCCTAAAAGTAATGAGCACATAGATTATTATTACAGCTTTTGCAGATAAAAACGAGAGGAAGCTAAGGTAGGAAAAAAAACGATGCCCTTACCAGAATGCATGCTTCCAGGTATAGACTGCTGATGGCTGCAGACCAAATTGGTGAATTGAACAAGTGAGAAAAAGAATTAGAGTAAAATGAAAAGAATGTGTCTATCTGTGCATGCCTGGGAACTATCTCCAGTGTTTTCACTTGTGTCCATCATTTTAAGCATTGGAACTTTCCAGAGTCGAACACTGCAACCAATGAGAGGATAAGCGTAAAGTAATAGCACGGATCGCAGAATCAAAAAATTGCTTTACTGTGCTCCTGGAAACGCTACAATCTCATAATTGATTAGGGTTTAGACAGCACATGAATAATCAGTATAAACCAACATGTCATGGGAAGGCAGCCCAAGCTTTTAGTACAAATGGTTCTTCGGCAAATCTACAAAAACACTCAAGAAATATGCCAGAAGGTGATTCTCTAAACTATTGGCATATTTCAGCTTTATTATCCCAAGCCCTGCCGGTATCATGCCTATAGTAAGTTCTTCTCAGCTGTATGTACATGCGTAAGCATGTCACTGCCACCTGAACCCAGTGGACACTAGTGTTAGCAAATAATGCGTAAACAAGATCGAACACGAGACACAGATTTAACGTGGAAAACCCTTGCGGGAAAAAACCACGGGCGCCAACCGGCGATCTTCACTATAATGAGAGAGTTACAACGCAGGGAATACAATGAGTCGTCTACCTCATCCCTTGCGGCTTACAAGATGTAGATATGGGTGGACTAAACTGACTGCAGTCAAATACGGAAACAAATCCGCTAAACATACAACCCGAACCGTGGGCCCTCCAGGCGTCCCCACAAGACACACGTTATAATTCGGATCATATCCAACAAACTCCACCTTGAGACGAATTCCATCTTGTAGCAAATGAAGTATCAACAATGAACTCACTTCAATAATAATTAATCACCGACGCCGAAAGTCACTAGGACTTCAAACTTTAATACCAACTAAGCGTGAGCATAGCTCAAACTTAGCTGTAGGAACAGGCTTAGTCATCATATCAGCGGGATTGTCATGAGTACTTATCTTGCATACCTTAACTTCACCTTGAGCAATAACGTCTCGAATAAAATGATATCTCACAGCAATGTGCTTTGTTCTTTCATGAAACATCTGATCTTTAGTGAGACAAATAGCACTTTGGCTATCACAATGTATAGTAGTGCAAGAAGAAACCCCGCAAAGTTCAGAGTATAAACCTCTCAACCAAATAGCTTCCTTACAAGAATCAGAAACAGCCATATACTCAGCTTCAGTAGTGGACAAAGCAACAGTAGCCTGCAAACTTGCTTTCCAACTAACAGCACAACCACCAATGGTGAAAACATAACCTGTGAGAGACCTCCTCTTATCCAAATCACCAGCAAAATCAGAATCAACATAACCAACGAGTCCATCTCTAGATTTCCCAAACTGCAAACAAGCACTAGAAGTACCTCGAAGATATCTGAAAATCCACTGAACAGCTCTCCAATGCTCTTTTCCAGGATTAGCCATGTATCTACTGACAACACTCAATGCATGAGATAAATCAGGACGAGAACAAACCATGGCATACATAAGTGAACCAACTCCACTCGAATATGGGACTTTAGACATGTATTCGATTTCTTCATCTGACACTGGACATAAATCAGAGGATAATTTGAAATGTGCAGCTAATGGAGTACTCACTGGTTTTGCATCATGCATATTAAAACGACGAAGAACCTTTTCAATATAACCTCGCTGAGAGAGGTATAACATACCAGATTTTCTATCTCTGATAATTTCCATACCAAGAATTTTCTTAGCTGCACCCAAGTCCTTCATCTCAAATGCTTTACTCAATTGTGCCTTCAATTTCACTATTTCTGATTTATCTTTAGCAGCAATCAACATATCATCAACGTAAAGAAGCAAATAAATAGCTGAACCATTAACTGTCTTTAAATAGACACAGCTATCATAATCAGACCGCTTAAAACCATGAGAGAGCATAAACGAGTCAAATCTCTTATACCATTGCCTAGGAGATTGTTTCAAGCCATAAAGAGATTTCTTTAATCTACACACAAGGTTTTCTTTTCCAGGAATAATAAAACCTTCAGGTTGGTCCATATAAATGTCCTCTTCTAACTCCCCATGTAAGAACGCAGTTTTAACATCTAACTGCTCAAGCTCATAATCATGCATAGCAACAATACTCAAAAGAGTGCGAATAGAACTATGCTTCACAACTGGGGAAAAGACATCATTAAAATCAATACCTGGAATCTGGCTGTAGCCTTTAGCAACCAACCTTGCCTTATACCTTGCTGGCTCAACCGGAGAATACCCTCCTTCATTTTGAAAATCCATTTGCAACGAACAGGCTTTTTATTCTTGGGCAATTTTACTAAATCCCAAGTACCATTCTTTTCAAGCGACTCCATCTCATCTTGCATAGCGGTCATCCAATTGTTAGAATCAGCAGAAGTAATAGCCTCAAAATAATTAGAAGGTTCTGCACCTTCAATCTCTTCTGCAACGCTTAAAGCATAAGCAATATTGCATTCTTCAATTAATCTTTTTCTTGGCTTAGAAACCCTTTTGGGCTTATCAGCTGCAATAGAATGTTGTGGAGGCTGCACAACTGGAGAAGAATGCTCAACAACAGAAGAATCATCAACAATTGGTAAATCTTCATCAATAGGTGCTTCTTGTACAGCAACACTATCATTTTCTGATGTATGATCAGAATCAATAAAATGCTCCACCTGCACACTTGTTTTCTGCTGAACAGGAGCACTAGTAGATAGGTTGTCAGGCAACATAACAGATTCATTAAAGATAACATTCCTGCTAATCACAACCTTCTGAGTTTGTGGATTCCACAATTTATAACCTTTAACACCAGGTTGATAACCAAGAAAGATGCACTTAATAGCTCTAGGCTCTAATTTACCATTATCAACATGAGCATAAGCAGTACAGCCAAAAACTCTCAATTGCGAATAATCAGCAGGAGAACCAGACCATACCTCAATTGGAGTTTTCTTATCAATAGAAATGCTGGGTGAACGATTAACAAGATAGCAAGCAGTGGAAGCAGCTTCAGCCCAAAAACGTCTATTCAAGCCAGAATTAGACAACATGCAACGAGCCTTAGAGATGATAGTCCTGTTCATACGCTCGGCTACACCATTCTGTTGAGGTGTATAAGGAACGGTGTAATGCCTAACAATGCCTTCAGCTTTGCAATATGCTTTAAACTCGTGTGAACAGAATTCCATACCATTATCAGTACGAAGCTTTTTAACCTTCTTTTCAGTTTGGTTTTCAACCATAGTCTTCCACTCTTTAAATGCTGAAAATGCTTCTGATTTATCTTTCAAGAAATAAGGCCATACCTTTCTAGAATAATCATCAATAATGGTCAACATATAACGAGCACCACCAAGAGAAGGCTTGCGAGATGGTCCCCATAAATCAGAATGCACATAATCAAGCATACCTTTACTTGAATGAGTAGAGGTATTAAATTTCACCCTTTTGTGTTTGCCAAACACACAATGCTCACAGAAATTCAACTTGCTGATGCTATGCCCATCGAGAAGACCTCTCTTACTTAACACTGCCAAGCCAAGCTCACTCATATGCCCAAGACGCATATGCCAAAGATTAGTAGCATCAGAAGTAGATAATGAATTAGAAATTACAGCGGCATCACCTGTAATTGTAGTACCACGAAGACGGTACAAATTGGCAGATTTCAAATCACCTTTCATCACAATAAGAGAACCTTTTGACACTTTCAAAACTCCATCTCCACCGGAGTACTTGTACCCTTTGCCATCAAGAGTACTCAAAGAGATTAAATTCTTGCTCATAGTTGGAATGTGTCTCACATTTGTCAAAGTTCTGATAATACCATCATGCATCTTAATCTGAACAGATCCAATGCCTATAATGTGATGTGATCTATCATCACCCATACGAACAGAACCACCTTGGACAGAATCATAAGTGATGAACCAATCTCTATTAATGCACATATGAAAGGAAGCAGCGGAATCAAGAATCCATTCATCACCACTATTTGCACATCCAGCAAAAGCAACAAGAACATCTCCACCATCTGAATTAACATTGGTGGCAGCAACAGAAGCATTACCTTCATCATCAGATTTACCTTTCGGTCTGTATGTGCCAGTTCTCTTTTCCTTGTTCTTCAATTTATAACACTCAGAAATAAAATGAGTGTCTTTCTTGCAATACTTGCAGAATTTGTCATCCTTGCCTCTAGACTTTGAACGGCCCCTGTAGCCATTCGAGCTCTTGCCTCTATAACCATTATTAGAATTCTTTTGTGTCCTGCCACGAACAGACAAAGCTTCTCCAGTGGAAGCGGAACCTTCAGAAGACACCATCAGTTTCATCTTCTCTTTGGCTTGCAATGCCTCATAAACATCATGGATGGTTAGAGAATCACGACTATATAGAATAGTATCTCTGAAGTTTGCAAAAGAACTAGGCAGTGAGCACAAAAGAATAAGACCCAAATCTTCATCATCATAAACTACCTCCATAGACTGTAGGTCAGCAACGATCTCCTTAAAGACCGAAAGATGGTTAAGGACAGAGCCACCTTCTTGCAACTTGTGCGTATATAACTTCATCTTCATATGCATCTTGCTTGTCAAATCTTTTGACATGCAAATTGACTCCAACTTGAGCCATAGAGCAGCTGCAGTTTTCTCCTGCAAAACCTCTTGCAAAATATTATTTGAGAGATGAAGATGAATATGAGACAAGGCCTTACGATCTTTTCTCCTCTCATCATCGGTCCAAGACTTTGAATCCTTGTTCCCGAATTTCTCAAGCGCATCATCCAAATCAGCCTGCGCTAAAACAGCTCGCATCTTGACTTGCCAAAGAGCGAACCTTGTATCTCGATCCAGCAGCGGAATATCATACTTCATAGAAGCCATTGAGAAGAAATAACCAGAGGAAAATAGTCTGTAGTAATAAACTAGGTATAATACTGAGTAACCCTAGCAAAGAACCTGCAGTCTGGTACACTTTTGTGTACGAATAGCAAAAGAGCTAAGAAACTCCTCTGGTAGACTTCCCGTGTGCCCGTAGCAGATCTGCACCAAATTGAGTTGGAGTAGCAGGAAACGGCGATGCTTTTTCTCGATCTTGATGCGCAGGGCAGCAACAAGCGGACAGTAGCAGCTTTGATTAGCGGCAGGAATTTCTCCTCCGCCTGAAACTCGACGGCAACTGCTGGGCCGCAGAACGCTTTTGTAGATGGGAACTGAGACTTCGACTCGGAGAAGAACTCGGCGAAGTTGCCGACAAACGGAAAAACGATTCCGTTCCGAAACACGTAACACACGCGATGGACCAGCAACCCTCGTCAAGATGTGGTGAGCGACGAAGAAACTCGCCGGACAGATCGTCAGGCGATGGCTTCACCAGAGAGACGGCGGCGGCGCGACGGACAGGGACTGAAACCCTAATTTTTTTCTCAATCTCGTGCCAAGCTCTTGATACCACTTGTTAGCAAATAATGCGTAAACAAGATCGAACACGAGACACAGATTTAACGTGGAAAACCCTTGCGGGAAAAAACCACGGGCGCCAACCGGCGATCTTCACTATAATGAGAGAGTTACAACGCAGGGAATACAATGAGTCGTCTCCTCATCCCTTGCGGCTTACAAGATGTAGATATGGGTGGACTAAACTGACTGCAGTCAAATACGGAAACAAATCCGCTAAACATACAACCCGAACCGTGGGCCCTCCAGGCGTCCCCACAAGACACACGTTATAATTCGGATCATATCCAACAACTAGAACACCTCTGTTTAAAAGACAAATAAAGTGATATCCACAATTAACTTACGTGCAGTCAACGCCACATGATACAAGAAGATCACCATCCGTGGATGTTGTTAGACCTCTTACAGCACCTTGGTGTCCAGGGAACTGGCAAACTGTCTTCCTGTTGTCATTGGTGCAATAGTCAAAATAAATTACTTTCATATACGAGATAATGGTATAAATCCAAGAACCAATTGACAAAACAGATCGAATGGTAAACTAAAAGCGGTACCTCGCAGCAATGTCCCAAAGGCGAATATCTGTCAAGAAAACAGGAAGATTAGATGTTAGCATGTACTATCCAAGTTTCAAGTGAATCGATAGACACAGTTTAAGCATGATTCTGTTTTTCTATGTAAAATATGAAAAGTAATGAAGAGGGGAACCATGTTCGACATGTAAATGTAAAATATTAAAGATAATGAAGAGGATGAACCATGTTGCAATCTCTCATTAGTGTCACCAATAAGGCCCATAAGCATTCAGTGTTACTTGTATGATATAAGTTCAATTCAATTAATTCATTTACTCAAGAAGAAGCAAACACTATTGTGCAAACAGAGTCAATAATTACCTCCATCCATTGAACCAGAAAATATTGCTTTCAAATGATTGGGATTTTTGGCCATGCATGATACCGCATCAATATGCCCATCCATAGCTCCAATAAATGGCCTAGCAAATATCTGCAGAACGAGAGCAGAAAATTTCTCATTGCAACCAAAAAAAAAGCAAAGAAACAAAACATGAGTTCAAGGGAAGGAAGAAGAGGCATACCTTCTCTAGCTTTGCAGCATTAAGTGCTCGAGTGTACTCAACAGCTTTCTCTTGACTGCGTAGCCCTGGATCATAGTTGCGGAATACTTTCTGTTGAGACCAACAAGTGCACTTGGGAATGTCAGTGGTGGAGCAAAGTAAAATTGCAATGACTAAATGTTTGGGATGAAATAGAGCTATATTTGAAAGACGGCAACACTGGGAGCGGCATTCAATAAATCAAAACATTTCAAATTATATTGCTATTATGCTGAAACAGGAACATGCCACTTATCTAGTACGCAAACTTCATCCAGAAACTCAGATGTTTACTGGATGCAAGCTTTGGCCCCTCAATGGAAGATGCAACAGGGTACCCTAAATGTCAAATTGGTTCAGAAGCTACGGGCATCTTATTGGGGGGACATAATTTTGACAGAAAGGGGATGAAACTGCTCGCTATAATAATACTTACACTGGACAAGAACAACAATGCCAGAGGAAGATTTCGTTCATAAAACCTAGCCGTCGACGTCACTTTGTCACAGGGTGGAATGGCAACGAACGAATTCGACGCTGCTACAATTTTATTACTAGATATAAAGCGCGACGGCATGCCTACCTGCAGGTCCTGGCTGCGTTCACGTGTGAACTCGTCGGTGGAGCGCGATATCACCTTCACCCTCATCGCGCCCGCGGGATCGGCGAGGCAGGAGAGCACTTGGCGTGAAGAAGCGGGCGAGGAGCTAGGGGCGAGACAGAGAGCAATTGGCGAGACGAAGCGGGCGGGCGAGCTAGGGTTTTGAGCCGCGCGCCGCAACCTTCCCGTCCTCCTCTGAACCCTCGACCGCCGCCGCCGCCGCCGCCGCCGAGGGGAAAACACAAAACGGACGGGAGAGAAAGAAGAGTCTTTTACCTGTGTACCATTAAAAAAGATGGAGGTTACGCACATGCCACTAAAAAGTTGGGAGACACCTGTGTACCATGACGCGAACTTTTTTTTACCTCCATACCACTTCCGTCCACCTTCTGTTAAAAATTTGCACTGACAGGTGGGACACACCTAAGGAAAGGTCAATCTTGCCCCTGGTTTCTTTTGCATCTGGATTGGATCGGTTTCTTCCCGACACTTGACCGCTCGGCCTCCCAAGCGCTCTCCTCCGGCCTCCCGAGCGCTCCTCCCGCCCCGACCCAAACCCTACTCCCACCGCCGCCGGCCAAGACCGTCGCCGCCGTTCCAGACCGCCGCCCCCGACACCCGGCCCTTCTTCTTCGCGCGCAGGGGAGGACCGCGCGTGGCCCAGGCCGCACGCCCGCGATGAGCCCCCGACGAAGGAGGTCCAGGCGAGGCTGGGCCGCGACATCCTGTCAAGGTACCTCCATGTCCCCCCTTTCGTTTGTTTCCGTTCCTTTATACAGTACTGTATTGGGCATGTATGTGATAAGCATGCTCTGTTGTTCATCTGTAGGATGGACTCTGAAAATAGTTTCAACATAGAATTTTGGATTCTTTCTTCCAATTGCCCTGATCGATGGTTTAGCTTTTTCGAAATTGTGGATGCTGAGTTGACCAAGTTCAGAGATCTGATTGATGTGGTTAATGAAAAGCATCCTCCTATGGGTGGTGACATACTCATGCTTTTTTATTTCTGCATGGATAAAAATGCCAACATCAATGTCTGTTGTGAAAAGCATCCTCCTATGGGTGGTGACATTTTTTTATTGTAAGATCAATCACTCAATTTGTCCAGGGAAATGATACACTTTTTTATTTCCATATTAACGTTTTTTCTAGGCCAACGATACCTTTTTTAAATTTTTTCCACTTTTCAACCTAAAAATCATTAATAAATTTATTTACATTTTTCAATTTCATCTTTTCATTCTCAGTCACGGTAGCACTGGTATTTTTTTCCCTTCACACGATCAGCAAACGAACAGAAACAAACTTCTTTTAGCCTCTCCAAAAGGAACAAGGGTATAATGGTCTTTTTCCCCATCTGTTAGGCTCCGTTAGTGCTGTTTCCGTCCAAAATGGTACAGAGGTAAAAAAAAAGTTCGTGTCATGGTACACAGGTGTCTCCCAACTTTTTAGTGGCATGTGCGTAACCTCCATCTTTTTTAATGGTACACAGGTAAAAGACTCGAGAAAGAAAGAGAGGCTAGGCTGCTGCTGCTTGGAACCAACGGCTCAAAGGTACTCCATAACGCTGGGCTGGGCCGAGCCGAACCAGCACTTACGACGGCCCACTATCTTAAGCCTGCCACAGCCCAACAACCCAGACTGACTGACTCCTTGCAGTACTGCCACAAGCAAAGCTAACCGGAAAGGGTACCCCCATCCACCACCATGGCCGCCGCCGCCGCCGCCAGGTCGCTGCTCCGCTCGTCGGCCTCCCTTCTCCGCGCGGCCCCGGCGAGGTCCTCTGCATCGTCGGCTGCGACTCGTCCGCCTCTTCGGCGCGCGCTGGCTGCTCCTCCCCGCCTCCTCAGGTACGGCTCCGCCCGCAGCGCTTCTCAAGCAGGACACGGAGCTGTGATCGACTGCTGGTGATGGCATTGGTCTTCGCGCAGGTCGCCCGTCGAGTCGAGCTTCTGCGTGGAGTCGCTCCTGCCGCTGCACAGCGCCACTGCCGGCGCGCGGATGACGTCGATGCTCGCCATCCCTGGACGAGGCCTCGGCTGGCTCACCCAAGGTAAAAACTGAAAACTACTATAATCTTCAAATGCACTAGAATTTAGAAGCTATAGGCTACACTAGCATTTGGCCCAAGCTAGCAATGTAACTACCTGACTGGCATTGATTTGATTGTGCAAATGAGAACATGCACCGTCCATAATGTGTGCATAACAATCTTACTGGTTCCTTCAACATCCAGTAGCCGTGTTTTAGCAATTCAAAACTTAGACCGCGATGCTCATCTTTTAGGTTGATGTGTGTTATCTCATGCTGGAGTCATTCAACAGTTCTGTTTCTAATCTGTCTGTTGAAAGAGACACATTTTCTATATTTCTTTTCATTTCTTACTGTAGGGCTTGATGAAACTAGATGAAGAGCAACCGGGGGAAAGGTGACCATAGAATGCCTCGACCCTTTTTTTTCTAAATGCTGATGAATGTTACGCGACGCACAACCTTAGATGGCTACCATATTCTGTCTTGTGAGTTTGTTAAAGTTTGCTTTGCTTAGGAATGAAACAGACTATTTAGTATAAACACAAAACCATAATTTAATTTCACCAACTCGTTACCACCATGGCTACCTGATTTTTTTTATATAAAAGAACATAGGTGGAGGATAATGGTTGCTCTACAAACACTTTTTATTAAGCTATCTTCAAGGCGCATTAAGGGTGTTGTATCCAGAAAAAAGGACAGTCACAGTTTATTGTACCAGAGGATGTGTAATACAGTGCATAACATTCTCAATCTGCTCTAAAGAATGTGGTTAAAACTTTGCTCTGGGGAAAATACTAAGCGGTTGGTTTGGAAACATTACAAGTTCACCAGGGAAGATGAAGCAAAATTGATTTGAGAATTACCGCAAGTTATACTATGTGCTAAAGCATGCTTCGGTAGATGTTTTTGTAGTTTGTAGCAGTTAGTAGGCTATAGTACACTTTCTGTTGAAGTAAGAGGCCATGAATTGTTTTGTATCACTTATCAGTCATAACTCAAGTGTATTTAGCTTTGCATCATAGTACTGAATAAGAAAAACCTTATGGGGAAATTTATATTGCTTAAAGACCCTGCAGACATGTAGTGTGGTAACATTGGTCATATGAAATATCTTTTTCCTGAATTTTTAGAACAGCTTTGACGAATTGATATGGTTATTGTACAACAGCTGAAACTGATGGAGTATGATGCCCGCGCTTTAGGAAGGAGAAGATCAATGGTGCTTCGAGTTCTTTAGTGACCCTGCGCTGCAGACTGAGTTGAAAAAACAAAAGGAAGTATGCTTTAGTTACTTTAGCTGTATGTGTACTGTGATGGCACCTAAATAAAGAATTCTGTATGCTGCTGACCTTTTCATTGACCAAAATCGCAATGAAAATTATTTGGCTTGGTTCCTTTAATGTGATCTGGTGATTGATATAAGTGATTGCAAGGTGCTATTTATCATCATAGGCATAGGGTGGTTTTATTCTTGAGTTAGTTTCATTTACTAATCCCGTTTATTTAGAGTTCATTGGGAAACAACTTGTGTCGATACTCAATATGAGCTAAATTAATGATCCATTCATTCTCAGACTATATATATATATATGATCTGAAGTGCTAGGAGTAATAATTTACAAACAAACAGACAGTAATAATACTAGTATATATGCAAGAGGTTTTAATTTATTGCGGAGCTGTCAGGTAGGGGGTGAAATGCTGCTGCATTTGGTCAAGCTGGAAGGTGGAGAGGAACTTCATGCAGATGGGCGGCTGGACTTGGAACATGGCGAGAAGCGAGGACGGCAGCGCCCAGAGCCCATCTCCGCAGATGAGACCGGACGCCACCACAATGTAGAGCAGGTTTGCCGTCTGCTTGTCCGCTCTCTTCCAGATGACCACCATGAGGCTCCCCAGGAACATGTCTATGGTGAAGGTTGGTCCGATGAAGATGGGGATGGCCATGGCCATGACGTTGGGGATGCAGTCCTTGATCCTCCACTTTTTTGCGGCTGCGACGGCCGCGAGGCCGTCGAGGAGGAGCGCGGCGCAGAAGCTGGGCACGCAGAGCGTGATGGAGTGCCTGGGGAGCGTCTTGATCCCTTGGACGCTGATCTCGGCGATGCCGCGGTAGGCCATGGCCATGGGCGCCGGGTAGGGCGAGCCGGGCTCCCCCAGGTGGCCCTTGCCGAGCATCCTCTGGAAGGCGAGGTAGAGGAGCGGGTTGATGACGCAGCCGAGCGCGGTGCCGATGACCTGGCTGGCGAACATGGAGAGCGGCGAGGTGAGCGTGAGGTAGGCCGACTTGAAGTCGTGCATGAGCTCGGAGGAGTTGCCGATGACGACGACGACGATGGCGCCAGCGACGAGGCCGGCGATGGCGCCGCCGGAGGCCTCGCCGACCCAGGCCCCGAAGACGAAGATGGCGAGCTTGCCGTAGATGGTGCCGAGGGACCAGTCGGTGAGGCCGGTGGCGTAGGAGCTGCAGAAGGCGAGGAGGGGGGCCATGGCGTAGCAGAGGGCCACGTGGTAGAACCTCATCTGCGGGAAGATGTGGGGAATGGAGACGGTGGCGATGCCGGCCAGCACGGCGTAGCCGGCGAGCGCCAAGCTGGTGGGGATCTGGTTGCTCTGGAAGCTCTGTATCCTGCGCCGCTCGTCGTAGCTCAGTGCTGCTGCTGCATCGTCTTCGTCCTGGCGGCCATGGAAGAAGCAGCTGCGCGCCGCCCTGATGGTGATGGCGGTGAGCTGGAAGAGGCAGTCCCCGAGCACCAGGGCGATGCCCATGGGCACCTTGTACCCGTTGAGCCCTCTCAGGCTGGACGGCGACGGGTCGGTGTACCAGGTGCCCTGCCTGGCCTGCAGGATGGGCCAGAGGATGCCCGACGAGACGACGGCGCCCAAGAGCAGCGAGAAGTTGACCATGAAGGGGCAGATCATGCCGACGCCGACGAGGCTCGGCGAGAAGTCGAAGTAGAAGCGCTTCTTGTAGGCGTCCAGGCCGAAGAGAGGGAAGGCTTGGAAGCCGCAGCCGTCCCCTCCCGTGTACAACCACTGGAACATGGCCCAGCTGAAGCTTCCGCCCAGGGATCTCACCAGAGCGGCCACCTGCGACTTTGCTGTCGCCGCCCCCTTGGGGGTGTGGAAGCTGTTGACGAGCCCGGCGATGGCTGAACCTGACGGGTACAGCAGTTTGTAGTCCAGGATCATCACCTTGGTGAGGGGGAGCGTCACCAACAGGCTGCTGAACCCTGTGAGGAAGCTGTAGGCGATGAGCTTGGCGGTGGAGAGCGTGTAGACGTCGCTGCCCTTGCCGGAGCCGCCGCCGGACTTGGCGACGGCCTCCGTCATGGCCGGGAAGGAGGTCATGAAGCCGCCGTAGAAGGAGAGCGTGGCGCAGGCGATGACGCACGTCTGGACGACGACGTTCTCCTGCCGGGTGAAGGCCGGGGTGGGGACGCCGAGGCGCCGCAGCAGCCGCGTCCAGGAGCTGATGACGAAGAAGCTCACCAGGCTCGCCGACATGTTGAAGGACGGCACCAGCCCCGTCGTGTACCCCAGCCGCATCATCATGAAGCTCAGCACCGTGCCCAGCACCACGCTCGCCGCCACCGACCGCGCCGTCACCTGGCGCCACCACGGCGCCGGCGGCTGCCCGGCGAACACAGCCTCCACCGACGACGACTCATCCTCAGGATGCTCCTTCGTCTTATCGGACGAACACGAATCCGCCTGCTCATGCCCGGCGACCTCTCCTGCCATGTCGCCCGTCATCAACGCAGACGATGCATGCAATGCAAGTGCTTCCGTCCGTAGCCCCCTCAATCAAACAAACATAAGGGCCTTTTTTAGCATGCCCAGTAACTGACTGGGTCGGTCCACTGTCCACCACAGAGGCACATCTTCCCTTCTTGGCCACTAATAATTTTGCAACAAAAACAACCAAGGCACTTGTAGAGAAGAACACGGAACACTTCTTCCATTACAGACAGGCACAGACAAGATGAATGGCAATCTTGTGGAGATGGCAACTCAGATTAACGATCAATCCAAAGTTCTAACAGGAGCGATACAGCCTTCACCTTATCTACTACCACTGTGACAAATAAACTAGCGTAGAGAGGCTTTATGATGTTCATCCATGCTACTCCCTTCTTATGGCGCGGAGAAGGGGCTGAGGCGCTTCGACCGACAATTACTCGGCCACATTGACCAGCTCATACTCTACTAGCGACAAGTTGTTGTCCTCCTTCACTGTGAAGCTGGCAGGTTCTGTAGCCTCGATCCGCCCCCATTTGTCAACCGCGAGCCTCATCGATCCCTTGAACATGTCGATTTTAGCGTTGCGCAAGATGACCGTGGCGTCGGGCTTCAGCAGATCAACTGCATACAAGGAGAATCAGTCATCATACAAATCAATCACGGAGCATATGGTGTTCCAATGAAATGAAGCTGCCGGTGGTATTACAAAAATAACTGGATGTCTAGCAGATAACAGGACTGGTGAAATATGGCTCCTATAATTTCTTATTTGACAAGCTCTGGTGCCCCAAAAAAACACCCGAATAAATGCTATCTGATACATCCATCCAGATTTAGACATGCAGCGCCCTAAAAAAAGCACAGCCTGATTCAGAGTCAAAGTGGAAGTAACTGATACAGACGAGTGTTGTTCAGAATGGTACAGCAGCTGAAATCAATTAAAGCACACGAAAGGGGGGCTGAACGAAAGACAATCAGATCGGGGCTGGAGAAATCGCGCAGCAGCAGAAACAAACAGCAGAAGAAAGGCAAATAACCTTGGTCGTTGCGGGCGGTGAAGACGATGGCGCCGGTCTCGTCCCCGACGAGGCACTCCGCGATGCGGGAGGAGGCGGGCGCGGGGGCGCCTGGGCGCGCGCGGCCGGGGACGGGGGTGGCGCTGACGACCTTGACGGTGAGGGTGTGGCCGTTGGTGCCGGGCCTGAGCTGGTCGACCTTGGTGAAGACGGGCTTGCGGAGCGGCGGCTTGTCGCCGCCCTGGGCCGCCGGGGTGGACATGGGCGGCGGGTGGTGGGGAAAGCCTCAAACCCTAGGGTGTGGAGTGTTGGTGTTGCGAGGGGACTGACGGGAGTCGGGAGTGGATGGAATCGAATCGACGACCAGCAGCTGCCCTGCTTGCTATTGGGCCAGCAGCTGCCTGCTTGCTATTGGGCCGTTGCTGGGTACCGCACTTGGGCCTTGGTTCTTTTTTTTGAAAATTTAGGCCTTGGTTTCTTTTTTTTTTGAAAATTTGGGCCTTGTTTTTGAATGTAGCAGCAACCATGTCGAAAAGACGATTGATTATTCATTCATTGAAAGGTTCATCACATGACAGAAGCACACCAATTAATGACTACTTGTAGGGTACTTGGATCCTGTCTGGTCCTGACTTCATGTCCTCCCAGAGCAGGTCTGACAGCGCTGGCATGATCTCCCCGACCTTGCCGTCCCCGATGGCGGTGTCGTCCCACTGCACAACCGGCAGCACGGGCAGTCCGCTGCCGACGAACGCCATCTCGACGCTGCCGCGCTTGGCCTCGTCGACGGCGATGTCCCTGGTGGCGACGGCCGTGAGCATCCCGGCGTCGACGAGCCTGGGCGCGAGCGCGAGGAGGCGCTTGGCCGTGCATCCGCCGAGGATCCGGTCGAAGGTCGGGAGCACGAGCTCGCGGGCGGCGGTGACGAAGGCGACGTTGACGTGGGGCCCCTCGGCGACGAAGCCCCTGTCGTCGACCCACACGGAGGCGAAGGCGCCCCTGTCCTCGGCGTCCATGATGGACAGCACGTTGGGCAGGTAGTTGACGTTCTTCATGGTCGCGAACAGCGGCGGCTTCATGGGCACCGACGCCGTCACCGCGCGCACGCCGTGGCGGCACTGCTCGTACTCCGCCGCGATCACCACGCCGTACAGGGCCGGCGCCGCGCAGCCGCTGGAGGACAGCAGGAAGTCCCCGGGGCCGGCGCTGAGCCAGTAGCGGATGGAGCCCTTGCGGCAGCCCGAGGCGGCGGTCATCTGCACCAGGATGCTCCGCAGCGCCTCGCGCGGGAAGGCCCGCGTGTCGATGCGAGCCGTGGCAGCCGACCGGAGGAAGCGCTCCAGGTGGGCGTCCAGCTCGTAGAGGCAGCCGTCCAGGAGCATGGCCGTGTCGAACACGCCGTGCCCGCGGTGCACCATGTGGTCGTCCACGGGGACCGCCATCATCGCAGGGTCAAGGATGATGCCGCCCAACACGCTCGAGTACATGGCCGGGTACTGCTTGTTCCACGACTTGCGTTTCTCCTGCAGCTTCTCCAGGACCTGCTGCGTGCGAGGACAAGAATGATGAACAAGGTGCATGGAGGAGATGGGTGACGATCGAGACCACTAACCTCAGCGCCAGATTCATAGACTGGGACGGCCTCATCAACCCCTGCATATATAATATATAATTCATCATAAATATGCGATCCATTATCAGAAACAAGCAATTATATTGATCGTCGCAGCACTAGCACAACAGATAGATACTTAGGCTCACTGCACGCACCTTGCACGTAGGAAGCCATATGTGTGGATGACGGATTGATGCCCTCTCGATCCCTCTCCGGCTGTGTTGGTGTGTGCTATTACTTATGAGCAGAGCATAATTTATAAGGAGTCAAGCGGAGTGAGTGGAGCGAGTGAGAGTGACGCGGGAGCTAGCGCACCCAAGGAGTGCCCTCCCATTACCTAATCCCAACCCCAACGGCCACCCGAAACGACAACGTAGCCGGCCTGGCACCACCGCTCTTCCTCCCTCATATCTCATCTCATCATGCCCGTCTCTTTGTTTCTTTGCAACGCATGCTACCCTCTCCGGCCGGCCGGCGACAAAGACCGCTCCTCTGCCGAACAATGCATTATTGCGCAATCTACCATACCTTTTGGTTACCATTTCTTTCTTCTTCCTTTTTAGCCTAACCATTCATCATTACAGTTCCAGGCTCCGGCTCATTATTAAAGTAAGCTCTCAAAAAGATTATGATCACATATAATTAATATAAACCCAATTCAACCTATGAGACGATGATCACATAATTAATAATCCATTCCACGTATGTCTGATTAACAAAATGTATCTTAACTAGTCAAATTAGAGACTAGAGTCCAAGCATAAAAAAAGCAACCAGCAGGTAGGGATTCACAAAGCTTACCGTACCACTGATTCACCGTGACCGTCAAACAAGTGGCAGATCAAAGCGAGCGTGGAAGGAGTTGAATCCCGTGACGATGGTGAAGATCCCCATGGGCCTGGTACGAGCAGGCTGCGGCCCAGAGCTGACATGGACATGGCCGTCAATCTCGCGGATGAGAGCATGAGCGTCAGTCAGGAGGAAAGTAGGCCCGGCCTTATTCAACGAAGGGTGGGCTGGGCCCAGGCCACATCAGCCCAACTACAAACCAGGCCCACTCTCTTTTTTTTTCCCCTGCAGTTGCAATAATCCCCTTTCGCGGAATGATGGCGGGGCCCACACGTCCTCCCTTGCGCGAGAACGAGAGAGGAGAGAGTCAACCCAGCATCGCCGCCGCCGACCGGCAGATCTGCGCCGGAGCGCCGCCGGTTTGCTCCGGCGATGGACCGCGACGGCCGCCCGGGATGGCTGCCGTCGCTGGGCTTCGCCTTCCTCAGCTTCAACTGCGGCATGGCGGTCTACCGCTCCTGGGAGGACCCCTCCTCGGTCGCCTTCGTCGTCGTCGCCTACGTCGCCCTAATCGCCCTCTTCCGCTGCCTGCACATGCTCGAGCGCGCCGGCCCCGGCGGCCATGGCCAGGGGGTCAAGCTCGCCGTCTGGGGCCTCTCCACGCTCCTCACGCTCATGTTCTCATTCAAGGTCGCCGCCATCATGCCGCTCTGGGCGCAGCTGCTCGTCTGGGCCATGGGGATCTTCACCATCGTCGCGGGATTCTACGCCTTCTTCCTCGCACGCCCGGAGGCACCTTGAGCAATCGCATGGTAAGCCACCGATATTTATAATACCAATTCCATGCCTAGATGTAGATCTGTCTGCTCAGCAACGACTTGACTCTGCATTGACTTGACCCAATAATTGTGTTCGTTTGCTACTCTCTCAGTCTTCGGCATGATTCACTCCGACTAGATCTGCAAACAACCACCACTAGTATTGACCGGTCCAAACAATTAGTAGGCCCTTGTTGGGATTTCGGAATTGTTGACTGACCTGATTAGGTCGGGTCCCAACAGGTGAGTCTTTTGGATGAACAACAACACCTAACTCAACCATTGCGTGTCCATTTTGGATGTAAGGAGACTCATCATAAAACCACTTGGTGGGCAAAATGGATAGAAAATGAACACTTCTTATTAGTTCCTTTGCTGTGTTGTATCAGCTTTCTCAAACTCTTGCTAGCTATGGTTTGAGAGACTGGAAGAAACCTGTGTTGATGTGCAGTAGACTAAGATGGAGAATCACGGAGTACTCAAAGATGGTTGGAACTTGGAAGTGCGCCTCTCTCCTTTGTCTTTTGGTAGTAGGATGCGAAGGATTTCTTGTTCCTAGGTTTCATATTCGCTAATATATGTGGCAGTATTTTAATGAATATGTGCACTCCATGTCCTCTGAAAAATGTTTTTAACAAGGTCAAAACTGGGTACTCAGTTTCGCCTTAATATATACGCTTCTAGATCAACTATCTAATTGTTTGGATCATAGGACGAAGCAGTGCGGGCATCTTGATTTGCTTGCACTTACCAGTGATTTTCTTGTACTAATGACACAGCATAGCATCTCTAGTTAAATAAGTGTCGCTCTAAAAGCAAACATTATTTGCTCACAAAAAATTGGGATGCAAAAAGACTTCAAATTTATGCACTGTCTGCTATCTATTGGCATGATTAACTATAGCTTTCTTGACTGACCTGATTGGGTCCCATGAGGGGCATGAACTACTAAATGGAAGTATCGTAATCAACCCTTGCATGTGAAATTTCCAGGTCATTTCTTGTAGGCTAGTTTTAGTTTGGGATTTCCAGATCTGTCCTTTGCATATGAAATTTCCGGGTCACTTCTTGTAGGCTAGTTTTAGTTTGGGACTCCCAGATCTGTCCTTCGCATATGAAATTTCCGGGTCATTTCTTGTAGGCTAGTTTTAGTTTGGGACTCCCAGATCTGTCCTTTGCATATGAAATTTCCGGGTCATTTCTCGTAGGCTAGTTTTAGTTTGTGACTCCCAGATCTGTCCTTTGCATATGAAATTTCCGGGTCATTTCTTGTAGGCTTGTTTTAGTTTGGGATTCCCAGATCTGTCCTTTGCATATGAAGTTTCCAGGTCATTTCTTGTAGGCTAGTTTTAGTTTGGATTTCCAGATCTGTCCTTTCCATATGAAATTTCCAGGTCATTTCTTGTAGGCTAGTTTTAGTTTGGGATTCCCAGATCTGTCCTTTGCATATGAAATTTGCAGGTCATTTCTTGTATGGTAGATTTAGTTTGGGATTACCAGATTTGTCCTTTGCATATGAAATTTCCAGGTCATTTCTTGTAGGATAAGTTTGGGATTCTCAGATCTGTTCAAACTTCATAATGATGATTGTATCTGCTGGCTTGACTTAGACCGAAGACTTCAGTTTGTGCTCGTGTATGCTATCTCTTGGCATAACTGCATGAGCGACTAGACTAGATCTGCGATAGTCATGCCAGGCTTACTAGTTACAACCAATATTGACTGGTCCAAACAATTTTTGATCAAGCAGGAGCCTGCACTGTACAAGTATGAGATAGTCATGAGGCACAAGAAATCAAACCGAGAGGAATTGAATGGTTCTTAGTTTCTTTGCTGTGTTATATCTGCTCTCTGGAACAAAGCAAAATAATGAAAGATGGAACTTATGTTAACATGCAAAATACTGTTGCTAGCTAGCCCATCTGATGTAACGGACTTGATTGAACTCATGATAACATGCTGTAGAGTAAGATAAACAATGGGGTGTGTGAAAATACTGAAAGATGGATGATGTAGAGAAAATAAAGGATACACCAGGCTTATCATTGTACTCCGCATACATTTCCACATGCGGGGCGGGGGGGGGGTGGTGGGGGTGAGTGGGAAAACTTTAAACAAAAGGAACTGCCTTCCCTATTTTCAGAACCTTTTGGTTTGAGGTGTTTCTCTAATAGGATGAGAAGGTTTTAATTCTGAATGTTTTCTTTACTGTTAATACTTAATAGTCTGGCAAGGTGGCTAAAGGATAACTGTATAACAAGTTCTGTTTGTAGATCTATGTAAATGTTTGGATGAAACAGTGAGGTCATCTTATTTTGCTTGCTTTTATGGATAGATTTCTTGTGCCTAATGACACGCCAACTCCTGGCAACTGTTGCTCCAAAGTAAATGTGGTTGCTTATGAAAGTTCGGAATATTTTTTTCAGCAAAGTATGCTAAAGTTTAAGCAACCCCCATTTTCCCCAGTTTTTGCGGAGATACATTTATTTTTGTGTTGATGTTCTGAAGACATCATCAGGACATGTTGTTGCCCTTGTCAACACAAGGTTGAGCATCTGTACTGCACAACTCTTGAGAAATTTCAATATGACGGACATGTAGTGCCTGGACAAAGTTTTTGTGCCAAGAAAAGTGGGAAAATACCAGACTATTAACATAATGCATTTTTTGCTGTATGTTGTTGCCCTGTTGCAGGATACTTTATGAGCCTGAGTTCCCAGTTAAGTTGCCAACATGCTTGCAGCATCTGCGAGGAGCCTAAGATGAACGTGCTGGCAGTAGCTTTAAATTAAATAAACAAAACTGTGATGTTGGAGAACATGAGTTTGTTATAAAACCCTGGAAATTTGTGGTATTGAGGGGATGTTTTTGTGTTGAAAGGTTTGCTTGTTTGAGCAGCAGAGACTTGGGTTTACTGAGGTAGCAGAGCCGATGAACCCAAGAGATGTGCTTGTCAACGAATTTGTACATGTAACATGTTTGCAAGAGCCGCCTCGCACCAAGCACAAATGAATAGATGTATGAAATTGTGATTGAATGGATTGAACAGCACATATCAACGCATCTCAGCTGCATAAATCCAGGAAAATGAATAGATGAGGTGACTTGAGGGTGATGCAGGCTGGGGCATCGTCAGTCCAATTAGAAAGGAATATAAAAGTGTTCTGGATGCTTATTTAATCCACAATCACAATGTAAAATGTAGGAAAGAAATACCACCTCACAAATACCAAGCAAATGAAAAGACAGATGGCAAACTCACCAAGACAAAATGCTCGTGCCTTCACAAGACATTCTCATCACCACAACCAGCAAGAACATCACAACCATGCTCAATCTACCATTGTTGGGTACTAAACAGAATAGGCAGAAAAATCGGATTCCAACAAAGGAAAAGAGAGTTCTTCTTGTCAGCACCTGAATTACAGAACAAGAATAAAAAGTAAAGGAGCATAACTGGGAAGGAGGAAAAAACTGCATGTACAATTAGAAACCACATAATTTAAAAATAGGCACTAAATACCATATGACAGATGTGACAAGAAAATGCAGATGTTTAATTACTAAAGAGTTCAGTGTATGAGCATCAGCGATGTTTATACTACTCTTTAAATTAATGCTGCACATAATGCTTGAAATTGTCATGCCGTGCCCTTGCATATATGAAACTGACTCATGTATAGTATGTAGCAATATTTCCAAGCTTATTTGTCAGCTATTGTGCAAAACAAAAATTAAGACAACCATATTAGTGGATTAATCACACCACTGCTTCTAGCGAGACAAGCAGACATGAGTGGTATAACTTAAGCATAGATAACCACATTGCACCACTGCAATTATGCAATGAGTGATATCCTACCGAAATCTCTTTCTGAACAAATACCGTTGGCAGTTGGTGCGGTATTAGTTGATAACAGAAGTACAGATCATCAGACATGAAAGAAATTGTATGAAACATCAGGTATTAGTTGAAACATTTATGGAAAAGTGTAATTGCAAAGATGATTCTATTATAAATACAACAAATTTGCTCGCTCAATTAAATAATAGAATTACGACTGGGTACAGCAAAAAAAACCTAAGGGAAAATTGGTAGGCTGATTTCTGCACACATGGTTAGATGTTTTACTGTAAAACAGCAATTAGATGATGCAGAAACCAATGGAAGATGATTTCAGCTATCTTCGGGCCCATGAAAGCATCCCAATTCATAAGCTGCAAAGCAAAGAGGAGATGAGGAACTCACTGTGAAAGCAGCACGAAGACACCCTTTGATTTCACAATGAAACCGATGTGTACACCAGTAAAGGCAGCAACATGTCACCGCCTGTACTCCCATATGCAAACCAGAGAAAACCTACGCAGTGAGCATACATCAGTTACATAGATGCAATGCAGCACAAAACCAAACAAAATTCTGAAAATAGATAGTATCGTACTGTAAAGAAGCATAAATGGAAGAAAACAATGACTTATTCTATGGGATCACTAAATTTGCGTAACCAGCTGGTAGGTTAGTTTACTGATCTTTGCTTCCTATTCGCACTGGAGAGTGGTCTGAGAGGCTGAGACACTGGAATGCTTTGCGTATCAGATCCCAAGTTCCAGACTGCATACCATGGGAATCAATAAATTGTTTGAAAAATAATAAGATTGCTACAGGGTGGCTGAACGTGAGCAGTAGAAAGACACAACACATAGAAATACACAGCCTGTGTAATTTGAGGTACTATATTATTTGCTTATGCAAAGAAGAAGAATCATAACAGGGGGTAAAGAGCAGAGTAGAAAGATACTTATTTGCTCTGACCTAGTGCCCAAACTGCAATTGATCTCAAATGATACTCATTTCTTGTCTATCCAGTTTCCTCTGCAACAACCTATATAGCTAATGAGTAGAGAGAATAAGGTTCTAACATGAATTTAGTTGAGATTTTTTTGGTGTCCAGTATATTAAGGAAGCAAAGAACTCTAAGAAACTACTAACTTCACAAGCAAAAGGTACGTGCTGCACACGGTGCTAAGAAGAAATTTCATGAACTCACCAGGGAGGTCAAACAGGCCACCGTGCAAGATAAGCCTACACTGAAAGGTAATTTTTTATGGCAACCTACAAATCATAAGCTGAAATTAGATGGAAGCAGCTACATAACAAAATATGAAATATTGGGTGTTCCATGAGGAAGCTAATTAATTCACAAACAAGCAACCTAAACATGGAAAAATCGCATAGATGCGCAGGAGCAAGCTGTTGCAGTAGAAAGAAAAGCAATTGAACAACACCGTCGATCTGAACCACTAAAATGTGGTTCACGCCGTAACACTCAGGAGCGAATCCCGCCGTCCAGCGAGGCCTTGCAAAGAAGGAAATGCATCTCTGATTAGGAATCAGGTAGACGTTCCACATACAGCTCAAGAATCAAAAGAACCAAAAACGATTTGGTCAGCAAATTAAGTTGGAAGTGGAAAGACATTGAATGGAAAGGGGAAAGAAGAAATAAAA
Source organism: Urochloa ruziziensis (assembly GCA_015476505.1). NCBI lineage: Eukaryota > Viridiplantae > Streptophyta > Magnoliopsida > Poales > Poaceae > Urochloa > Urochloa ruziziensis. The sequence goes on from CM027122.1 coordinate 6,125,716, forward strand.
ACCAGCAGAAAATCACCCATCCAAGAATGCCGCCAACAAAAGAGAGCAAAGTGGATAAAATAAATATAAAAAATTTACTGAATCCACCAAGATCCAAACGAAAAATGCAGAGGCAGAAAAACAGGTGCCGTAAAACAATAAGGAAAGAAGATTTGGAAACTTTTAGGGAACGGGTACTCTGTACGAATCTAATGAGGAAAGAGAAGGGAGATGCATCCATGAATAAATAGAAAGGGAAGAGGCAAGAAATCCAAAAGCGTCTGGAATAAGCACATTGACCAAAACGAGAAAGTAACTGAAGCGTCTGGGGAACGAACTATATCTTAGATGGGATGAAAATGAAAAAAAAGGAAGCAACCAACCTGAGAGATGTGGGAGGAATTAAGCAATTGAAAAGGAGAGATTGGGGAGAAGGCCCTCAAGAGAGACGACCGCAAGCAGAGCAAGCGTGGAGGAGAAACAAGGCATGTACAGAGAGACACCGTCGGCGCTGCGGGCCGAAGCCGCGCCGCGTTGGGAGCATGCGGCCGTGTGGCGTGTGCTGCGGTCAGCGTTGGCGGTCGCCCGGCCTGCCCTTCGCAGCCTCTTAGCTGGTCGACGACCGTAGTTCCCCATGCGCTGCACTGACCCTGCCCCGCACTAGCCGCCGGCCGTTCCTGCCTCTTCCTTGCGCTAGCCACCGCCCTCCCTAGCTCCAGCCTCCACCTGTCCGTGCCTCTCCCCTTTGTCATGCCACCGGCTCGCACCGCGCCGCACTGCCTCGCCCACCATGCGCCGCTCGCCATGGCCGGAGCCACCACGTGCAGCCTTCAAGGTAGCTGCGAGGAGCGCGGCATGAGCTGGGAATGGGGCCTGGACTTGAGGACGGCAGCGAGAGCAAAGGGGCATGGGCGGTGGGAGGAAGAAGGCGCCAGCGGTAATAGGGAGGAGAAGCCGTGGGTGCGACCGAGCATGGACGAGGTGGACCAAAGGTACGACACCGCGGCGGCCGGCGCCGACGGCCGTGCCCCCGCTGCACACTCACCTGACGGCCGTGTGATGCCACCGCCGCCACTAGCCTTGGGGCGCGCCCTTGCCCTCGGCAAGGCTGTGGAGGGCTCCGTGGACGCGCTGTTTGGGGAGGCCGTAGCCATGGCCGGGCGCCATTGCCTATGCGCGCCGCGGAGACGGTGAGAGGGAATCGGAGGCGGAGAGAGGAGCTCGGCGACGGGGAGATAAATTGGAAGCTTGCCATCGAGAGAAGATGAGAAAGGTCTGGAGTCTCAGATATTTTCTATCACAGTACATTATTGGTGAGGTGAACGCAGCCGTTGATTTACCATCAGACGCAGTAAAAATTTTTTACTTACGTGTCCACCCTGACTACTGCGCCGCACCCGCCTCCTTTCATAAGGAGGAATTGCATTCTGTTTGTGCACGTGTTGGGCCAGGGCCAGATCGCAGTCACATGTACTAAGTAGCTATAATAACCCGCGGCAGTGCTTGTGTCCACGCAGCGGCGTCATATCGTCGGCATAGGCACAGCAGCTAGTAGCTAGCAAGCGTAGCAGCACACGATAAGATAAGGCTTTGGTAGCGTAGCGTGTAGCAGCAGATCGATCTGTCGATAATACGATGACGGCGCTGAGCAGCAGCAGTTGTCGGATCCTGGTGATCGGCGGCACGGGGATGATCGGCCAGCACCTCGTCAAGGCGAGCCTCGCCGCCGGCCACCCGACGGCCGTGCTCGTCCGGCCGGCCTCCGTCGCTGCCAAGGCCACCCTCGTGGAGGCGTTCAAGGCCAGAGGGGCCAACATTGTCTACGTCCGTGCAGCATATATATATATATACTACCTAATTATATGCTCTGCTCTGCTCCTCCCAAATTAATTAGTTTTTGATATGTATAGCAACTTAACATATGCTCCATGCATGCAGGGAGACATCGACGACGAGCAGGGGCTGTTGGCGGCGGTGAAGGAGGCGGACGTGGTCATCTCCGCCGTCGGCCACACCTCGCCGGAGGAGGTTCTCAGCCAGCTCAAAATCGTGGCCGCCATACACAAGGCCGGCAACATCAAGGTCGGTCTGTCGTCAACAAATTATGTAATTTGATTTGAGATATATATGCTACTAGCTAGTAGATCGAATGAATTAAGGAGATTAATTTATGATGAGTATATAAATCCATTACGTAGCGGTTCGTGCCGTCTGAATACGGGTGCGACGTTGAGGTGGCGGCGGAGCAGATGCTGGAGCCGGCACGGAGCATTCTGGGGGCCAAAGTCCGAGTCCGCGAGGCTCTGCAAGCAGCAGGGGTTCCTCACACCATCGTCTGCAGCTACTGGTCTCAGGGCTTCCTGCTGCCCAGGGCTGGAAACCCTGAAGCCGACGGCCCCCCGCGCACAACCGCCACCATCTTTGGCGACGGACAAGTGCAAGGTACGTAGTACAGTACATAATTAAGCTGCTAATAATATAACGAAATGCTTGCCTTTGATTTCATTCATGCATGATGACACATATATATGCATTGATTTCATGAGAATGCATTGCCTTCAATATATATGCTGCCAGGGTTCTTCGTACATGAGACTGATATGAGCAGAGTGGCCATCAAGGCCGTGCAAGACCCGCGCACCCTCAACAAGATACTGCACGTGCGCCCGCCAAGCAACCTATGCTCGCTCAACCACCTCGTCTCTCTTTGGGAGAACAAAATCGGCAAAATCCTCCAAAAACAATATGTAGCCGAGCAAGAGCTCAGGAACAAAGTACGAGGTATATCTACATGCATGCATGCACCTAATTAATAGCTACCGTACTATATATCATGTACGTATATATATATATATATCTCGCGCAGAGTCCCCGTTCCCGCTCAACTTGCAGCTGGCGATCGTGCACGCGACGCTCGTCGTCGGCCAAGCAGGCCACACCAAGCACCAGAAGAAGAAGAAGCTGGCGGATGTGGAGGCGACACAGCTGTACCCGGACATGAGCTACATCACAGTCCAAGACTGCCTCGACGCTCTGCACATCTGATGCATGCCCAGCAGCTGATCGACCGACCCACCCATGCATGCGTGTACTCTTCACAAAATATATGCACTGTACGTCCGAATTAATGAAATAATTGTGAACACATGTGAGCATTTAATTAATAATTAATATCAGAATCGATATACATGTGATCGACATTGCATGCAAAATGTCTCTGGGAGGCCATAATCAGAAAAAAAAAGGAAAAACCAAGAAAACCAATTAAGAACCGGCGGCGGGTCGGATTGGGACATCAACACCGCAAACACTCTGTTCGGTCGGATTATGACATCGACATGGACCACAAACAACAACCCTATCGGATGCGGCAACGACCAACAACCCACCCATGTAGTCGTCGAAGCCTACGAAACGTGACCCATGCATCGATAGGGAACCAGAAAAAGAAGCACACCGCACCGCAGTGAGAAAGCTACCGCTATATATGCGGGACTCGGCCTCCGCCGTAGTGCCGCTGCAACAACACACATCATCCTGACATGATGATACCATTGAATCTGGTCCGCCGTATCTTCGCGCAGATGCAAGTTATACACAACATAAAAGCAAAATAAAAAAAAACAAGCAGAGATTGATATAGCTTTCGCTATTTCCTGTATTCTATGTCGTCGCACCAGCGACACCGACTGTTTGTCGAGGTGTGCCTAGCTCTAGTATCGTGTCCTGCACCGACGATTCTCCATCCAACGCATACTATGCCACATATATGCAACTTGCAGCTAGAAGCAGTACAGCAAATTAAAAAGAATATTATATTGGTAGCTCCCATCCAGATGCCACATATTATATTGCCGCGGCGAACACGTGCTCCTTCCAGCTGGCCATGGTGCACGCCACCGTGGGCGCCGCCGCCTGCTGCGACCAGGCCCTCGACAAGGAAGTACAATTTTGTGTTTTTCTTTTTAGTAGCATTCCTTCATCCCTACATGGACACTGAAAAATTAAACATCGGCCTGCAGGACGTCAGAAGACATGCAGCCGAACAGACACTTGAATTCGGCCTGCTCCGGATCGAAGGCATGGGTTTGGCCTGCCGTGAGCAGCGCTCGGCCCACTCGGCTCCATCACCAACGAAATCCCCACTTGTCACTCACTAAATCTCAAATTCTGAGATAAGATAGAATCAATCCAATACGATAACCTCGGGAGCTGACGCCGACGTTTGCTGCACGGAAGCGGCAGCAGGAGGCGGCGGAGCAAAAAATTATCTCCATGAATTTGTGGTGAGCAACAACATGGGATGCAACAGGGGATGCAACGCAGAAGCGGCGGCGAAGGCCTCAGCCTCCACGGGGTGTTTGGATTGAGGGGTAAATAGTTGCCCTAATTTGACACTCTTAAGGGTAAATGAAATTTAGGGGGCAAAACATTTGCTCCACTCCATTTATCCCTACATGTTTGACACCTTTGGAGTAAATTGGGACAAATTTGTCTTATTTACCTCATTTACCGTTTCATCCAAACATGCCCACTGTCTTGTTTGCAGTGCTGCTTTTTGCCAGCCTTTTTTTTCTCTTCTTCTTTAAAATTGTCAACGTGGCTAAACACGTTCGTGTACAGGCTAGTTAGTTAGACAGGTAGATCGCGTCCTCCGCGTCGTCCTCTAGGCCACGATCCGCTTCTTCTGGCCACGACGCCCTGCATACGCGTTGAGTCTGTTGCTCGGTTGGCTGATACAGCCGTGTATAAATCCCCCTGTAAAGGTGTGCGTTGCATTCCAACCTCGTTCATGGTATCAGTTACCTAAGATCCTACATATCTTCCGCTGTCTTCCTTCCTTCCTTCCTTCCTTCCTCCTCTTCTGCCCCCATGGCGTCGAGCTCTTCCTCCGACGACACCAACCCATTTGTCGTCGGCTCCGTTGCCATCTCCGCGGCGACGGCGCAACTAATCAACATCAAGTCTCATGTTCCTGTGATTCTTGATCTAGGTGACTCCACCTTCGGCACTTGGCGCACCTTCTTCAATATCGCCTTCCGCAAGTTCGGTCTCGTCGATCATGTCGACGGCAGCACCGATGCCCGCCTCATGATCCACGACGCCGAGTGGACGCAGATCGACACCTGCATTGTCTCCTGGCTCTATGCCACTCTCTCCAACGACCTCCTCAACGCCGTGCTCCAGCCGGAGGACGACGCCTACACCGCCTCGAACGCCATCTACAGTCAGTTTCTCGACAACGCCATACAGCGCACTGCTCTGGCGCGGCAGGCGTTCCATGCTCTTCACCAGGCCGACATGAGCATCACCGAGTACTGCGGCCAGATCAAGACCATGGCGAATAAACTCCGCGACGTCGGTTCCCCCCTCCTCGATCAGGAACTTGTCATCGCCCTGCTGAGCGGCCTCAACGACAAGTTCGCCCACTGCATCTCCACCATCTCGGCGGCGCGCCCACCGATGAAGTTCCTGCAGGCGCAGTCCTTCCTTCTCCAGGAGGAGGCCTGGATCGCCAACATGGCACAGAAGGTTGCGTCCACGGCTCTCCTTGCTGCCACGCGATCTGCCGGCGTCTCCTCCAACGTGCCCGCCGGTCGATCAATGGTGCCTGCATCCTCTCCGTCAGGCTCCTCCGCCAGCGGCCCCTCCGGCGGCAATGGTCGCCCCAACAAACGCAAGAAGCAGAACGGCCGCTCCGGCCCCTCCGGCGCTCCGTCCTCTGGTGCGCCCGTGGCGTCCTGGGTGCACCCGTGGACGGGCGTTGTCCAGGCATGGCCCATTGCCCAGCTTCCCAACAACCAGGCCACTGCTGGCGTCCTTGGCTCCCGCCCTGGCGTCGCCCCGCAGCAGTCGCTGACGGCGTAGCACGCTTCATCTGGTGCGCTACCTCCTGCTCTCTATCAGGCTCTCACGGGTCTCAGTCTTCAGAACACCCCGCCGAGTGTGTCTGATTGGATCTTCGACACCGGGGCCTCCACGCACATGGCTGGAAACTCCGGTATGCTCTCCTCCACTGCTCCTTCGTCTTCTCGTATCATTGTTGGCAACGGTGCTTCCTTGCCCGTGCACTGCACCGGCAACGCCACCGTTCCCACTTCCTCTTCACCACTTCTCTTTCGTGACGTTCTTGTGTCTCCTTCCTTGATCAAGAATTTGATTTCAGTTCGCCGCCTTACTAACGATAACTCTGTTTCCGTTGAATTTGACCCTTTCGGTTTTTCCATCAAGGATCTGCGGAGCAGGGAGCTTCTTCTCCGCAGTGACAGCACCGGCGATCTGTACCCGCTGCGCTCTCCGGCCACCCCGTCCGCCCATGGTCTACACGTCTCCGTCGACCTCTGGCATGCCCGCCTGGGGCACCCAGGACGTCCTGCTCTTTCCCGCATTCTAAATTCTTTTGATTTTGATTGCAAACCCACAAAATAATCATTCATGTACTTCCTGCCGTCTAGGCAAACATGTTCGACAACCGTTTAGTGACTCAATCAATGTCTCTATTTCTCCTTTCTCCCTTTTACACTGTGACGTGTGGACCTCGCCCGTGATGAGTAATTCTGGCTTTCAATACTATCTTGTTATACTTGACGACCACTCTCACTACGTGTGGACGTTCCCCTTGCGGCGCAAGTCCGACGTTCTTCCCACTCTGATCTCCTTTCACGCGTTTGTACAGACGTAGTTTGGACGACCCATTCTAGCTTTCCAAACGGACAATGGCGGTGAATTTGACAATGCAGCGTTTCGGTCCTTCCTAGCCGCTCGTGGCATCGTCTTGCGCCTCACGTGCCCATACACTTCACAACAGAATGGCCGCGCTGAGCGCATTCTTAGAACTCTCAATGACAGTGTCCGCACCATGCTCCTACACGCCGCCATGCCGCCATCGTTCTGGCCTGACGCGCTACACACTGCCACATACTTGCTCAATCGCCGGCCGTGCACACCCCGCAGCCATGCCACGCCCTACCTGTTGCTTTTTGGTCACGCACCAGACTACACACACCTTCGGGTTTTCGGCTGCTAATGCTTCCCCAACATCACAGCTACGACGCCACACAAACTCGCGCCACGCTCCGTCCCTTGCATCTTCCTTGGCTACCCAGACAACACCAAAGGCTACAAATGCTACGATCCGTCCACGCGCCGCGTACTGACTTCCAGACATGTTGTGTTCGACGAGCTCGTATTCCCCTTTCGACAGGTGCCGTCACAGCCACCCACGACGCAGAACACGCCATCAGTCCACGTCGAGCAGGTTCCAGTCCACGCCGCACCACGACGTCGCATCAACGTTCCGCCTCACGCGCCTGCGGGCTCCTCAACGACGACGTCCGGATCATCCTCGGGTGCTACGCCACCCGCGACCACGTCTCCGCCTGCTCCGTCTGCGACCCCACCACCGATGGTTGCGTCGGGCGCACCTGCGACTTCTCCCGCTCCGACGGGCGGCACACCGCCCGCGGCCACGCCACCGTCTGCTACACCTGCCGAACCTTCGCATCCGACTGCTCCAGCTGCACCAACATCCTCTCCCATTCGGCATCCCATGGTGACGAGACGAAAGGCAGGCATCATCCAGCCCAACCCACGCTACGCCCACATTGCTGTGCCCGACGAGGTGCCTTGCTCCGTGCGCGCTGCCCTGCGCAATCCGGAGTGGACAGCAGCGATGAAGGACGAGTATCGTGCTCTCCAGCAGAATGGTACATGGGAGCTGGTTCCATGGCCCCGTGGTGCCCATGTCATCAGTGGCAAATGGATATTCAAGAACAAGTACAATGCCGACGGATCGTTGGAGCGGCGTAAAGCTCGATGGGTGGTGCGCGGATTCTCTCAGCGCCCCGGCCTGGACTTCGACCAGACGTTCTCTCCGGTCGTCAAACCAGCCACGATCTGCACTGTCCTCCACCTGGCTGCAGCGCGCGACTGGCCCGTGCACCAACTCGATGTCAAGAACGCCTTCCTCCATGGCGATCTGACGGAGCGCGTCTACTGCCAACAGCCGGCCGGCTTTGTTGATCCCGCCCACCCCGACGATGTTTGCCTCCTGCGCAAATCGTTGTATGGACTCAAGCAAGCACCTCGTGCCTGGTTTCAGCGTTTCACCACACACATCCAGCGTCTCGGCTTCGTCTGCTCCAAGTCTGACAACTCCCTGTTTGTGCTCCGTCGTGGCTCGGACGTCGCGCACCTACTCCTGTACGTCGACGATATCATCCTCGCTGCATCCACAACCGCACTCCTTCACCGCATCATTGATCAACTCCGCCTCGAGTTCGCGATGAAAGATCTCGGCCCGGTGCACTTCTTCCTCAACGTTCAAGTACGACGCACTGCTGCTGGCTTCTTCCTCTCGCAACAACATTACGCCGATGACATTCTTGATCGCGCGGGCATGACGGACTGCAAGCCGGCACCGACTCCGGTTGACACGAAGGCCAAAGTCTCTGGCTCCACGGGAACACCGCTCGATGACCCGACGTTCTACCGCAGCATCGTTGGTGCGCTGCTCTACTTGACGCTGACACGCCCGGATCTTGCCTATGCAGTGCAGCAAGCCTGCCTTCACATGCAAGCTCCCCGTGATGTTCACTGGACTCTTGTCAAGCGGATCCTGCGCTACCTTCGAGGGACTGCACACCAGGGGCTTCAACTTCGCTGATCGACTTCACCAGCTCTCGTCGCTTACACGGACGCCGACTGGGCCGGCTGCCCGGACACACGGCGGTCGACTTCGGGTTTCTGTGTCTTCCTCGGCGACTCATTGATTTCCTGGTCTTCCAAACGCCAGGCCATCGTGTCCCGATCGAGCGCTGAAGCCGAGTATAGGGGTGTCGCCAATGTCGCGGCTGAGTGCTGTTGGATACGGCACCTACTCAGTGAGCTCCACGTCCAAGTCGACAAGGCGACGATCATCTACTGCGACAACATCTCTGCTGTCTACCTCTCGGAGAACCCCGTTCACCATGGCCGGACCAAGCATGTGGAGCTCGATGTTCATTTCGTCCGCGAGAAGGTGGCCGTTGGTCAAATACGCGTCGTCCACATTCCAACCCGGCAGCAACTTGCGGACATCATGACCAAGGGATTGCCTACGGCGTCGTTCCAAGACTTTCGGTCCAGTTTGTGTGTTGTAGACGACGCACAAACTGCGGGGGGTGTCAACGTGGCTAAACACGTTCGTGTACAGGCTAGTTAGTTAGACGGGTAGATCGCGTCCTCCGCGTCCTCTGGCCACGATCCGCTTCTTCTGGTCACGACGCCCTGCATACGCGTTGAGTCTGTTGCTCGGTTGGCTGATACAGCCGTGTATAAATCCTCCTGTAAAGATCAATCAAGGTGTGCGTTGCATTCCAACCTCGTTCAAAAATCACTATATTGAAATTGAAGCGTGTGTTTGATGAACGGCGAATGCGACAGATAGCTTACTGATGCTTCACTTCAGCGGGTTAGCTGCCAATGTATTGTCAGGAAGGATACGAACCTGGTCATTCACTGCATGCTGGTGAGATTGCGGTGCTACTTCCGTGCCACAAATATCTATCTCCATGATTTTTTTTTTGAAAAATTATCTCCATGAATTTGTGGTGAGCAACAACATGGGATGCAACAGGGGAAAGATTTCTCATGGGTGTCGCGTACTGTGCATGGCATATAATGGTCTAGACTTGATTGAGAAAGAGACAGACGTTGCTGCTAGAAGGAGCGCCTACCGTTTGTTCCGTCCGCCGCCGGCCGCCGGGGAGGTGACAGGTGAGTGAAATGGTCTCCGCTTCACTGCCCACGCGGCCTTCTCCTTCTCCGACGGCGGCGTTCTCGCCCACCCCCACCCCCGGCCGCGCGCGCCCTCCTCCTCGCCTCCGCAGCCACGCCACAGCCACAGGTATCTTTCTATCCCTCCCTCCCTAGTCCCTTCCTCAGTTTTGCTGCTGCCTTTCCAATCACTGTTAATTACCAGTAGAAATACTTTGCCCTTTAGGAGCTGTGAGCTGCGTTTCTTCATAATCCGGCCTTTTGGGATTTTAAACTCCAATTTCTTCAGTTAATTATCACTCTTGCATACTAGGCAGACTCGGGGCTCTTTCCATCAAAGCAACTCACAGTGGTGGTCTGAGCGATGTATCTGTACAGAGCCTTCCTGAAAACGAACGTCCAGTCACCGGTGCTGCTTACAGCTTCACAGGAGCAACCACATCACTCACCAACAACATTCTAACCTCGTCCAAGAAGATTACTCTTGTTAGACATGGTTTGAGCTCATGGAACGCACAAAGCCGTGTCCAGGTTAGTTACTTAGTTAGTGTCACTTAATTTGCAATCGCTTGCTTTCTCCGAAACTTTTCATTTATATATATTGGAGATGAATTATTCATGTTTGCAAAAGAGTCACAATTCAATCATTTTATTAATTAGTCCCAGGACACATTTTTATCTAGGGAAGCTCAAATTCAAAAGAGTCACAATTCAAAGGATGTGCCTCTTGGATTCATTCATGAGATTGTTGCTTTTGTCTAGGGAAGCTCAAATCTGTCAGTGTTAACAGAAACCGGTGCCAAACAGGCAGAGAAATGCCGTGATGCTCTTGCAAACATGAAATTTGACGTTTGCTTCGCTAGTCCTATCTCACGAGCAAAGGTTCCAATTCCAAGTCTACTATATATATGAATGTACGTGTTTAGGAACACATGAATATGCCACATGCTGTATAATGTGCAAGTGACATTTCTATGCAGTCAACTGCCGAGATTATTTGGCAGGGGAAGGAAGAGCCCCTTGTTTTTCTCGATTCACTGAAAGAGGCACACCTCTTCTTTTTAGAGGGCATGAGCAATGGTATGAGTAAATCCCTCTCGCACATTACCGAAGAAGACCTCTATCCTTATTGTCTGCAAATTGATTGACTGTATTGCATACTTGGAGGCAGCGGATGCTAAGAAGCAATATCCAGAGTTGTACACCAAATGGAGGGAGGACCCTGCAAATTTTCATGTTCATGGGATATACCCAATCAGGGAGTTGTGGGGAACAGCAAGACAAGCCTGGGAGCAGATCTTGCTCACTCCGGTATCAACCTTTCCTATTTCTTTTATTCACATTCAGGGTGTTCCCTTGTCCTCAATGGCTCAATATAATGCAACTATGTAAGCATTTTTTTTTGTTGGTTTCTGGGACAGGGTGAAAACTTCTTGGTGGTTACGCACAAATCTATTTTGCGCGCACTCATCTGCACAGCACTGGGTCTCCCACCTGAGAGGCAAGTCCGTCTGACCTTTTTCTCTGGCTCCAATTGAAATTTATGCATACAGTTGTCGCAGTTGAAAACTGAGATTTGTGCATCACAATTCACAACAATTTCCTCTTTTTACTTTCCTCAAATGGTTGCAGGTTTCGTGCCATTGATGTAAACAACGGTGGCATGTGTGTCTTCACGGTCAACAAGCAAGGAGAAGCTATGCTTCAAGCCCTGAATATGACAGCACACATGTACAGTGATCACACCTATGAGTACTAGTTCTCACCTCTCACTTTACAGTTCCATTAGACGAGTCATTCGTGAAATGACTTTTGTAAATGTGACCTTAGTGCACATAAGGATAGATCACACGAATTATTGCCCCTGTGAGATGTGATTGTCTTGTCCATATGGATGTAAATCGAATCATGATTATCATGCTTCAAATAAAAGGAAGACTGGGGAAAACATTGCTACTAGCTTGAGTGGTACGTGGTGACTGGTGATCAGTCATCGTTTTCCTCTGCGAGAATCCTCCATTCCATCCGGCCTTGCGCGAGTGAGGCAGCCGGCCGGCGAGTGGGGCGGCAGAGTGAGATCCCTGAATCTGATGGTCCTCTCCAACCTCCTGGCCCGCATCCTGGAGCTCGTCTTTCGATGTTTCGTCTATTTCCCCAATGAACGCTGCAGATTGCATGCTAACAGTATCTCCACGGCCTATGTCTTCTGATCAAGATACGGGGTTGAGTCAGGCTCCAAGCTGTCACTACGCGAATAAAATGAAGTACCCAAACAATGATAAGTTTTGGCTCTGGCGTTCGGCGATGATTGGGAAGCGGTTTGGATGGCGGTGTCGAACGGATCCCTGAAGTCGTCGAGGAAGATGATTAGAAGTTTTAAACTTCTTTGTAATTTTTCTTTTTTCTGGGTTCTTATTTGTAAAGGAGCCGGTGTAACGTGCTAAGATCAATACACGTTCCTTCTCAATAAAAAAAACAATGATAAGTTTTGTATTTCTCTCTTTTATGGGGTGATTTCCACTCACCCAATCAGTCCCAAAATGAATATTGAGACAGATTACAGGTGGATAAGTTGAGTTGTATATAGAAGGTTAAGGAGATATGTTTCTATTTAATCACGCGTGTACGAAATTAACACGCCAGGTTACATACATGAGTTTTGAATCGTAGAACGTCAATTTTTTTGGATAAAATTTGCATGCTAGAACATACTTTGTGCTGCCTTCTCTCTTCTTGTTTTATGGAATGGAATACACCTTAAGCAGGTTTTTTTTTAAATGAAGCACCGAGAGTTGATGCATGGCTGGTTGGTCCATTAGAGTAGTTGGCGTTAGAGGTTGGTAAGCATTTTGTACAGCGTTGTGTGCTTGCAGATAGATATGTTAAAGATGTTGGAAAATATTCAAGTTGAAGCGAGAAGCAAGTTGCATAGCACATACTACATGCCAAGATGTGGCCTGATAATTTGCAGCTGAAACACCAAACCAAAAAAGTAAGCCTTGCTTGGAGGGATGTGGATGGGATCATCACTGACTGGGATGATGATGAACACGAGGAGGCTCCAAGGCAAGCACCAAGAGTGCTTCTGAGCGTGTGAGGCTTCCTTCCAACACCACACCGGAAAGCAAAGCAGAGCACTTGTTGAGATCGATCGAGTCGAGACGAGAGGGACAACCACACAACACGCCCACCAAAGGCAGCTTCGGCCTCTCCTTCTCCAATGGCGGCGATCACCGCGCCGCCGCCCCCTCCTCCCGCCTCCACTTCTTGCCGCCTCCCCCGCCGCAGCAGCAGGCCTCTCACCCGCGTCGCCGCCTCCTCCTCCCGCTTCCGCCCCTCTTCCTCCCGCCGCCCATCCTCTTCCATCTCCTTCCCCGGGGCCGGCAGCAGCGGCGGCGGGGGCGAGATCCTCCACGTCCCTCCACCACCCCCACCCGCCGCGCCCCCGGGGGCGCCCGTCTACGTCACGCTCCCCGCCGACGCCGTCGGCCCGGGGGGCCGCGTTGCGCGCCGCCGCGCCATGGGGGCCTCGCTCGCCGCGCTGGCGGCCGCCGGGGTCGCCGGCGTCGCCTTCGAGCTCTGGTGGGGCGTCGTCGAGCGCCAGGGCCCCGGGGAGTACGACTGGGCCGGCTACCTCGACCTCGCCGCCATGGCCCGACACCACGGCCTCCGCGTGCGTGCCATCCTCGCCTTCCACCAGTGCGGCGCTGGCCCGCACGACCCCCTCTGGTGCGTGCGTGCGTCTTGCCCTCATCTATACAGAAGAAAGAAAAGGCCCCTCTTTTCCCTGTTCCTCACTTCCTTTGTTAGGTTTTAGTTGAACATTTCTGCTGTCAAATGTGAAATCCAAATCTGGATGGGTTGAGGGGATGCATGTTCAAGCTCACTTGGAGCAATTGCGGTGAAAGCACTGCATTTATACCCCACCCGGAATCATCTGAGCAGTGATAAATGCGAATTGGTTATGCATATAGCATTCTCAGTCTCAGGTAGAAACACATGGCAGTGTAGTATTCCGTTGCAATTTATTCCTGAGCAAGCATATTAATCAACGGAATGCCCCAGAACATCATCTCTTGATATCGGATGTGCCAGTACCAATTCTTTTACCACTAAACATTTATTATCATGTAACAAGCAATGTGAATCCACATGACATTATATTAGTCATTTGTTAAATAAACCATTCTGTTTTTTCCACTCAGTAACTGCTTTCCTTGTTTTTCCAAGTTGTGCTTTATTTCAGCCAAGCTGTTGCTCAGGCCTTTTAATGCTGCGGTGCAAAGTTCGATTCACTTGGTGTTGCATTGATACAGCACACAAAAAGTATTTCTTCTTTGTGATCAATGGCTAAAATTTCCTTCCTTTCCAGGATTCCTTTACCACAATGGGTGCTTGAGGAGATGGATAAGGTTCCAGACTTGTCATATACCAATAGATACCAGCAGAGAAACAAAGAATACATCTCGTTGGGGTGTGATAGTCTTCCTGTTCTGAGAGGAAGATCACCTATGCAAGCTTACTCAGACTTCATGAGAAGCTTCCGCAATACTTTCGAAGATTACCTTGGGGCCATAGTGACAGTTTGTATTCTCCTTGGTGTTTAAGCACAACAAGATTTATCGTATACCGCCCAAAGGATGTATCTTTCTTACAGCTAATGTCTTTCAGGAAGTTCAAGTTGGAATGGGCCCAGGAGGTGAGCTTAGGTATCCGTCATGCCCAACTGAGAAGCTAAATCAACCAGGCAGCTCATCTGAACTTGGGGAATTCCAATGTTATGACAAGGTACATCGCGAAATAAGATTCTTACTCTAAAATCGCTTCAAAACAGAACGCTGGTAGTGGGGTGGGGCCATATTGGATGATCAATTTCAAGGTTGTTTAGTCTACTTGGGCAATTGGATTATGCAATGTGTCTGCTTATTTGTGACTTCAACTTAGTAAGTAGTATAGGTTAGCTCCCTATCATTTGATCTCATACAAATCTTCTGTATGTAAGGAGATTACATTTGTAGAAACGATGTGTGCATTACGTTCCACTTTGTCGTTTGAGCCATGCAATAACAAGGACAACTCTGCATTTGGTGAAACGATTGGAAGAAACACATATGTCAGAATGATGCATCTGATGCTGTATTTATGTTACAAGATTGAATTATTGATATATCTATTCTGTTGACAGTTTATGCAAGCATCATTGAGCGCTCATGCACAGATTCTTGGGATCCAAGAGTGGAGGAGTGGTGGTTCAACCGGCCCAGATGGCTCACAGCAGGACCTTGAAGAAACTAGCTTTTTTCGTGCTGATGGAGGATATTGGGATACACCTTATGGTCGCTTTTTCCTTGAGTGGTATTCAGGAATGCTTGTCCTCCATGGAGAAAGGTTATGCATGATAGCTGATACTATATTCTCTGGTACTGGCGTGACCATCTCAGGAAAGGTTGCTGGCATACATTGGCACTATTATACTTGTGCACACCCGTCTGAACTGACAGCTGGCTATTATAATACCCTGCTAAGAGATGGTTACCTTCCTATTGCTCGAATGTTTGCCAAGTACAAAGCTGCATTGTGTTGTGGTTGTTTTGACCTGAGGGACGCAGAAAGAATGAATCCCGAGAGCAGTCCAGAAGGGACTCTTCGGCAGCTTGTAGGTGCTGCTAAAATGTGCAATCTTCCCCTTAATGGTGAAAATTCTGTGACAAGGCTGGATGATGCATCACTGAACCAAGTGATAAGAAGCTCACGGCTCTATTCAGGTCGGAGTTCAGGAACATCCTTTTCCTTCAACTATGTTAGGATGAATAAAAGCTTATTTGAGTTCCACAACTGGAGTCGATTTACGAAGTTTGTCAGGCAGATGTCAGATGCCAGAACCTTTCTAGCAAGACTAGATGTCAGGAGAGGGCAGCAATACTTGTCTTCAATGTCAGTTGTTTGGGTGGTTAGCAGGGCATGTGCATATACATGAAAGTTGTCAAAAGCAATTGGAAATCATGTACATGTAATTTTCAACCATGAATTATTTGACAACATGGAAGAAGTTTCGCTCAGTAATATGGCTCACTTTTAGTTGCCAGAAGAGCAGGTAGGGATATGCTACATTAGTTTCATGCATATGCCATTGGTGACAAAATGGTCCAAATCTTATTTGTTGTAAAGTGATAATCCGTGTACCTGTTGACCTGTTGTGAACAATCTTTGAATCTTGAAATCAGAATGTCTCTGTTACTATAACATGCTAAAAACAGGCCCTGTAGCCGCCATATGAATTGTTATCGTAGCATGCTTAAGTGAATATTGTGTAGTAGCAGTAGTATGATCTGTAGTATTGTTATCGCTGATATTCTAGTTAATGGCCAGCTATGCAGAAAATCTTAGTTATGATATTTATAAACTTCACACCAACAATCATTATTGGGATGGATTGGAGATTTGTGGACATGCACTCATGAACTTATCTAGTTTTTATTTGGTAGAGGTTATCTCTTCATTTTTAATCATGAAACTACCGCGACGGTACTTTAGTCCTGCTACTCATCTCAGGTATCTTTGAGACTTTCACTATGACAACTAGACAAATTTGGTCCTCTAGCTAATTTTAAATGTGGCTTTTCCTGCATATACACCATTTTAATAACTAATTCATATTTAGAAATAACTTCTAAAGATAATAATATATAACTTCTAAAATAATAAGATCTACTATTCTTTAGAAATAAATAGCTAATTCATTTTAGTTCTGAAAATAGAAAACAAGTAGCATTTTTTAAAAATATATATAATCAAACCGTTGCTCTGTTTTGGAGTTTCAGATGTTATTTGTTCCTATTGCACTGTGTTCCTACTGGTGTGGTTTGCAGCAATAATATGGTTGTATATGATTTAGCTTCGCTAAGAGTTACACATCATCATATGTGAGTAATCATTAGGTGAGCTGATGATTCGTTGATTACATATTTCGTGTTCGTGTGGGTCCTGCTGGATGGAGCATATTCTGTTTTTGTGCTACTCACCTGGTTCTCTGTTGATAAACACTCAGGCCTAAAGCTAGGGTCTTCAAAATCGACGAAACAAATTAACAAAAAAAAAAAAAGCAATTTCCATTTGAAGGGTAAGCTAGATGTGAATATTCAATTTGCCCTTTTATATATCATGATACCATTTCAAAATCAGCATGGATCAATTTCATGAGCTAGGAAGAATTGAATGAATAAATGTAATTACAACATAGGGTAGCAAAGTATAGAAATAAGCTACATCTTTAAATAATCTAACTTCCAAAAGGATTTGCCACCTTGAACATAAGAGGGTCTTATGGCAAAACAAGGTGCCTCCCTTGACCTTATGGACAATTACAACAATTCTGGTTTGTAGACTCAACGGAATTTCCAGCACCAAGGGATAATATGTACATGGTTTCACTACAAGTGCGATCTGCACGATTACATGTATTCTTGGGGGCAAAGGAAAAAAAATACAATGATACATTTACCAAATACAATGAAGCAGCTAATGCTATCTAGTGACAAAAACTAGATTAACAGGTGAAACTGAACTCATGGTACAAGAACTTTTCCGTACCCATTGAACAGAGCAAAGGCTGGCATTCATATTAACCAGAGCTTCCACAAGAACTACCAAGGTGTGCTGTAATATCGCTAACCAACAGCCTGATGACATGGCTGCCCGAATTACGTGATATCTCCATGCACTCTTCCAAGTCTGCATTGCATGCCAGCTTCACCCACTCATGGTCATCGTCAAGATACTTGATATCAAACGTGCCAACATCCATCCTTAGCCTCTTCGCCACTTCATCTTTCAATACAGTTACGCTGCCTGAGCATGGGAACCGGAATCTTACAATGTCTTCCTTAAAACTTGCCTTTATTGTTACAGTTCCTGAATGCTTCATGGATACCAAATTACTTGGAGGGGCAAAAAATGGTTGGTCGGCTGCTGGAGTGAAGAGATTCTTCAAATCTTTGGAGCTACCAGAATCCTCAATCAGCATCCTGGAAAGTGGCAACTGTGGTTCTTGAAAAGGCTCTTTGTGAAACTCTTCAGGATTAAGTTGAGGTTCTGCAAATGTTGAAGCAATTGGCTTGCAAACAAATGTACGGTTTGCTGGACTTCCCTGGCATGACCCCTCTGAAGTACGTGAATTTATGCTGCCTTCTCCTGACGAACTTCTCGAGTGAGAAGCTTTGTCTGCTTCAAGCTGAGCATCGTTGTTATTGTCTATAAATCCTTGCTGGGCCATGAGTATACCAAAATGACCATCATTTTCAAGTGATTTTTGCAATGAACAGTCTCTGTCACCATCAACAGCGAGATTCGAAGGTTCTCCAACTTTACTTTGAGTTACTTTCTCTACATTGAGAGAATCCGATGAAGGGCCAACAGGAATAGGAAGAGGGCCTGTGATAGATGTGAGATTAAATGCAGCATCTGAGCCTTGAACAGACTCGATTACCTGCTTTAATTTCGAGAGAGACCGGTTGACCTTATTGATTTTTCGAGATGGCCAACGAGAAATCCCATGCTGCCGGCAGATGCGCTTCATGGTTGTAGGACAAACTGCAAGATACAAAAAAGGAAGTTAGCCCACAGTTTACATTGCTATCATCATTGAAAAAAATCAATGTTTGTTCCCAGCAAGGAAAAGAAAGTTGACAGCAAGGAGAGTTTATAGCAGAAGTGCACACAACCCACAAAACAAAAGGAAGCTTCACTTCAAAACAGTACTATAGCAAGCAAATGCAAATCTGATACAGGCAACTGTCAGCATCTAGTAAATACAGGGACTCCGCTAGGTTGTTTCTGCATACATGACATGAAAAAAAATTAACGAATAATCCAAGCAATATGCCAATGTGAACAGAAGATCCTTCTTTTAACAAGTATTTTATGTTGATTCTATGCTGTTAAGAAGTTTTTCTATGCAACTTTGATGGCTAAAACACTGAACGGTAGAGAATCACCAGTTCCCCTAATCAGTTTCAAAATACAAACGCCTCAGTTCAGACTCTATATGCTATGATTCTAAAGTTTAATAAAAGATTCTACTTATCCAACAATCTAACCATGGGAATTCCCAACAAGCCAACTTAATGCCCTAAAAAAGCCAACTTAAAATAAATTAAAATCCCCCAACCTGACAACTCTAAACTAAACTCCCTTATTTGTGAAGAAAAAGAAATAATACGGCAGGTGAATGCAACATAGTAGAAGCCAAGAATAGCACAAACCAGACTATCATTTGGAAAAATGACAAAACTGTAAATGAGCTGGGATACTAAAAGTTAGCATTAGACCAGGAATTTGAATGTTAGAGGCATACCACCAAGGCTTTTGGCTGCGTTTTTCAAGCTTCCAGAAAAGTATTGCTGAAGAACCTCTAAACTTATAGTTTTTTCAGCTTTCCCACGTCTCCTTTCGGGGGGTTTGTTGGTTTTGTGAAGCACCGAAGAATCAGAAGCACCACTACCATTTGGTCTGCCAGCAGAAGTGCCATTGTCTTGAGAGTAGTCATCAGCCAACAAATGTCCCTCTAGCATATTTGAAACTTTCTTGTTCTCACTATCAAACTTGTGGGCTCCTCCATGCGTATCACCTTCGGGCGATTCATTAAGTGAACCATCAGAGTTATCAAATTGTGCATCTGTCTTGAATTCTTCATTCTCGATTTTTAGCACATTACTAAGTTGAAGTGAAACCCCACTCGAGTCTCTGTCACCAACTACCTTTAGGCTACGAAGACACTGCTTCACCAGAGTAAATATAGACTCCAACAAGGCATTTTGGTCATCTTCGTCGATGCAATCGAGTGGCAGGAAGAACTCTAATATGTAGTCATCATGTCCAGTGTAGGAACTTTGCAAGCATATTGCAAAGCAGCCAGCCAATCCAAACATACGAGCATAGTGTACAAGGGGATAATTTACCTTACAGAACTTCCTGATATCTTTTGAGAAGCAAGGTTTGCGTGTGATAAACGCCTTTCCAGAAACCCCTTGCCCTTTCTGTAGGTGATGCTCTACACAGGCATCTCTAAATCCCCACATATGAGCATCAATAACATGAAACGCCACATCACTAGTTGACATGCAGACCTCCCCCATGCAACTTCCGTCAAAACTTAAGCAGCTCTTCTTCAAACCTCCACCATGTGCCAATACACTTCGATACTTGCAAGGAACCCACGTTTGTGCTAAAGGAAGCTTGTGCTCTTCACACACTACAGTCAAGATCTCGAGTATTTCCACCAGAGCAGTCTGACGGCCTTCATTGCATATCTGAGTAAGGAAGGGGACGAACGAAAACATAAGCCGCCACACAGTATGAACATGAAAACTTGTACATATAGTAATGATCGAAGGCTCACCTGGACATTTGGATGGTCCAATATTTCCGTGCTTTTAAGATTTACCGCCTGGAGCAATATCGTTAAAATGTAAGGTGATAATTCAACAAAAGTCTATGCTACAGGTGGTTGCTATAGTTGATGTGTAAGGTTACTAACATCAACCTTAAGCAATTTTAGTTACCACCTAAATGTTTATTGATACTAAAAGATAACATACGGTAAGAAATGGGAAAATGGACCAACCTCAAGTGCTTTGCAGACTTTATCGACCTCACAGGCATAGTTTATCTTCTTCGATGTCATTATAAGTTCAACAACAGCGATACACGACTGAGCAGAAGGATCGAAAACAGGCAGGGCAACTGTACCATGAACATTGTAACTGATCGCATGGTTTAGCCGTGGATACTCGGTACTGCTGTAATACTGCACATTTGGTGTCCATTCGGGCACCTTTAGCTTGTAGACACGGCCAGGTAGCCCCAGCTCTCCAACATTTTCCCCATCTACTGAGAACATGTACATCATGGATACAGCCCTGTACTGGAGCAGCCCGATGCTCTGGTGGTCAAGCACAAACGGCTGTCCTGAAGTAGTAAGCACATAGCGGTCTCCGTTCTTAACTGGTGCCCAGACTTGAACCAACAGATGTTGATCTGTGGACTCCTTGAAGTACCTGAGAGCTTGCGTAAGCCTCTCCTTGAACAAGCTGGAGTTATCTGTGCCACCTTCATCCAGAGAGAGGTGAAACTGCCATTTGTGATTGATTTGTTCGACCTTCTTAGTTGTGCTGTCAGAATTTCCTGAACAACAGAAGGAGAATTGTAAGTAGAGGAAGGCTAAGATTGTAGCCTGTAAGAAAGGGATGCTGCTGTGAGTACATGAAGCACAAGTTCCGCTTATGCCTGGCTGTTTGGTCTGAAACCTCATAGCACTCATGTGAACAGTTAAATCCCTGTTTCTATATGTGGGTAGACCAAGTTTTCTACAGACACGAGTTGGAAATGGCGTGGTTGGCCTATGGTTTGAACAAAGTGAAGCAAAAATCAATGCTTGAATAGACAGTACAGAGTCTAGAACCAATGAAATGAAGATGGCATAGTCTATTCGGCACATAAGTAAAGTTGATCTCACTGTCTCAAATTAGCTACTATAAACAAATGAGACAAGCAAGGCATAATCCAACTGCTTCCACTTTGAATGCAATCTAGCAAACAGTCCATGGCGTCATAACCCACCAAAAAATGTAGTAAATACAGCACGAGGTAGCTTTAGAGAGCACACAAGCACTAGGAGACAGAGCAAAGTAGTCCATGCATTATAGTGTAAAGCAGTAAATGACTCAGGCAACAATAGAAAGTTCCTTTTTTTTAGTACGCACAGTAAGGTGACATATAATCAAGTACACCTCGCACCTCCTAGTGGAATCCAAATTGCCATCAACAAATCTCGGCAATGATTAGCGTTAAAACGAAGCATGACCCCACCAGGTCGGAAAGAAAGGCGTGGTTTTTTTAGTGTTAGCGGCACTGCACTCGCAAGTAAACAAATGCAGTCGTATCGTTGCAAACTAGGAGACGCGGGCAACTTTGTCTAGGACATTTTATCCATATTCTTGCAAACAGGAAGCACGAAGATTCTGTTTGATCCAAAACTCATGAGGCAAATCCTATAACAGACGAAGAAGCAAGTCCCCTGCCTAGAGAGAGTTTTCCGTAACAACAGAATAAATAAAAAAAAAGGGGGCAGGACGGCAAAGTCAAACATAAAGCGTGGAAGTTGATAAGGCCAGTAGCGTATTGGTGACAATAATAACAGCAAGATTCCAACTTTCCGCGAATCCGATCGGGGCAGGCAGGCGGCAAAGGGGAAGATGGTGGAGCGGAGCACAAAATCTGGCGGCTTTTCTTCTCTATCTATGTAATTGTTGCGAAATCAATCGTAGGTAGGATCCAGTAGGCAGGAAGAAAGGCTCACCGGAGCGGGCCCTTTGGACCTCCTCGACGACGGCTGCGGCGACGGCTGCCTCGGGCGCTTGGGGGGCGTCGATCGGGAGCAGGTGGCGGTCCTCGAAGAGCCAGAGCGGCGAGGGCGGGGTGAGCCAGGAGGAGGAGTTGGCCGTCAGGGAAGGCAGAGGCGGGGATGCGGAGACGGAGGAGAAGAGCAGGGAGGTGGTGAGGGAGTCGAAGGGCCAGGCGTCGGCGGCGTCCCCCGGGGCGGAGGTAGGGGGGTCGAGGTCCATGCTGGTGGTGGTGCTGGTGCTGGTGCTAGGCCTGGCTAGCGTCGACGGCGAGACGGGCCTGGCTAGCGGCGGCGACGACGGCGGAAGAGGAGGAGGAGGCGACGACGAGGCGGGAGGAGTAGTGGAGGGAGAGCCATGAGGGGGAGGAGCGAGGGGGATCAAATGTGGCAGCCTGTGGGGTGGGGGTAGGGAAAGGGAGGTGTGTGCTGCCTGCTTGCCGCGCCCCGCCGGAGTGGTGGACCGGAATAAGATAATTCCCCACAGAAGACAAGTGGGCAAGGCAGTGTTCATGCGTGGTGATCTGATGCCAGGAATCACATCACATCCACTGATCCACCCCGGCATTATTGCTTGGCGGCTTCCGGAATCTACCTCGCCCTGATGCCCCCTGCCCCTACCCATTGTAATGTTGACTGCTGCTGCTGCTGCTTGCCCATTCACCACCACTAGCAGACTCGTTTAGAAAAAACACGGCGTAATATGGTCAATGTTATTGCTACTATATATTTTACATAAGTAGCGATCTTGTAAATATTGTTACAATAAGATAAAATCTTTAGATGTGTGTTTTATGTTTTACGATATCTACTAGGCCTTATTTATACAAATTGGATTATGAGATTCTTTGCACTACAAAAGCAAAATCAAGATGTGATTCTTCCGACAATCGGAGGTACTATTGGCGATAAGACAGTAAAGGTAAGTTGTTCTAAAAGAAAGAAGATAAATATAGTAGTACAAAGTGCATGCTAAGGTATCAAATCACATCACGAGAGCGACCACGGCGTACGAGAGCTGCTTGATTCATACACCCGGATAAACAACGGGGTTGGTTTGTCGCGTATTGGTTATTATAGCAAGTGGCTTGTTAGATCACACTAAACCAACGACCATGTGTTTGTGCGAGCAGTCGGCCGGGTAAAATATGTCTGGGTGCACTCCAACACGGCCATAGCAATAATCGGCGCACCCACCACACCAGCAGCCAAGGGAGAGACTAGACGCGGGCCCCGCCGGCGCCACGTGTAGAGCAGGCAGAGGGCCAGATCCGCTGCTCGCTACGACGGATCACGGATGGATGTATGGATGTGAAGGCAGAGGCAGTTGTGTTTCTGGGTCCGTCGCTGTGGGCGCACCGGGCTCCGGCCACCGCGTCCGCCCCGCTCCGGCGGCCCCCTCCAATCCCGGACGGCCATCTACCGCGCCGTAATATTCTATCGCCGACCTCTGCCTGTGCCTGCTGCTGCTGATCGATGGCGACTGGGTCGTGGCCACCACTTGCTGCTCGAGGTTAAGGCGCGCATATATAAAACAAAATTGAAGGTACCGTACGATGCATCCATCATCGATCTTCCTTTCCTTGCATGCTCGCTCCTGGCTCACAGATTGAGTCGTGCTCGTAAGTTCGACTCGATTTATAAAAATACGTTAACATTTGTGTCTCTCTATAAAAATTTGTTAAAAAATTAGATTAAATGGTCTTTTCAATGATACTAATTATATATCATAAATATTAATATTTTATATATAAAATTAGTCAAAGTCATTTTTCAGGAGGCGAGAAAAACACTATATCTTTAGAGACGGAGGGAGTACGTATCGTCAACAGATGAACATCAGAAGATAGGATGAATATAATGTACGGAGTGGCTGGCTCTTGGGAGTAGTTGCGAGGCCACGTCCGTCGTCGTGGGTATCTGACTTTCTCTCTAATATAATCTGATCTGACTGACCCCCCGATGTCGTGTATCTTACCCCTGTAGTATGTACCATAATCTCTAGCCTTAGTTCGGACTATATAATCGGAGGAGCATCCCCTATTGTAATACATCGATTTGAGGAATAAAGAGAAGCTCCACCTACATTGTGTCTTGTCTACATTATGCTCATGTTCTTGTGCTTGTCGTGAGAGGCGTGAGAGGGAGAAGATCCAACCGTTGACGACGTGTTTCACAACACGTTATCAGCACGACCGCTCTTCGTCGACTACGCCGGAGGAGTCACCATCAAGCTCGACGCCGGCGATATCGCCGTCGTTCTCGCCAACGACTACTTCGACGACGTCGACTACATCAACGTCGCCAGCGAAGGGATCTGCACCGACTCGCCATCAAGCAGGCATGTCTACAACCATGCCTAACACCCTACGCGGTATGTATCTACTGATAACTGCCCTACGCGGCAAGTGGAGTAGATCAATTGGTATCAAAGAAAGGTACAAAATTAGAATTCATCACGAAGTAGATTGGTTGGTTTGTTCTTGTCATCGTACACCAAATTTGTTTTCCCAATCTACCTTTTTACCGGTCATGAAGACAGTCATGTATATGCTTATCACTTGCACTTGATGCATATATATGCATTATTATGCTTAAACCAATCACATATTCACATGGATATACATGCACTGGAATAGGTGTGCTAACCTGAAGCTAGCGCTGCTTGCACTCATGTGTAAAGAACAACGACTCCTAACTAGCAACATAACGCCTGTATGCATATAATCTAACCAGTTGCATAGACGTATACGTATACCTGAAGTACATGTACGTGAATTCATCTAAGAAAACCATGAAGGAAAGAATATATATGATGATTTGTTTCCGTGTCACATTAGAGCAAACACAAACGTGGTATGGCACAGTCTCCGAGAGCCTGCAACTCCTGCGCCGTACTATTCGTTCTCGTCAGCTCGCACGTTGGCTCCTCCGCCGCCGATAGATCCTTGCTTGCATGCAAATCAGAACCAGCACACAACTTTGCTCTACTGTATTCGCACACGATTCAGGAAGAACCAGCACGTACTTGTACGTACTTCGGACTCACCGCCTGCACGCCACTACTAGAGAAAGGAGTATTGGTCCCTAGTCATTTAGTTCCGGTTGCTTTATAACCGGTACTAAATTGCTTTCGAAGACATGTTAGTACCGGTTTACAAGAACAGTGCTCCCAAAAACATGTTAGTACCGGTTAAATACATCTCCACAATAGTTTGATGACGTTTTAGCACCGGTTGGTAACCCTAACCGGTACTAAATTGCTCCCAATACAATTTAGTACCGGACTGTGCCTCAGTCCGGTACTAATCTGTCCAAACAAAAAAATCGGACGCACATGCTCAGCGTGCATGCGCTGCAGCTGCAAAGCTCCCCATCTCTCTCTTTCCTTTATCTCTCCCCTTCTCCTCTTTCCTTCATCTCTTTCCTCTTCTTCTCCTCTGACCTTATCTCTTGTTTCCTCTGCAGGCTTAGCGGGCGGCGGCGGCAGGGGCGCCCCTGGCCGCGGCGAGCCATGCGGGCGGGGCGCGGAGGCGAGCGCGGGCCCGCCGCGCGGCTGGCCAGGGCGCGGGCACGGCGGCAGGGGCGCCCCTGGCCGCGGCGAGCCATGCCGGGGGGGAGGGGGTGGCGAGTGCGGGCCCGCCGGCGGCGGGGGCGCGCGCGGGCACGCCGCGCGACCGGCCTGGGCGCGGGCGCTCCCCGGCAGCGGCGGGAGCGCGGTCCGGCAGCGCGGGCGTGCAGCCGCGCCCCCAGGCGGTAGCGCCCGCACGGGAGGACCGGCACGGGCGGCGTGTACCCGTCCGGTGGTGCGTCCCGGCGCGTGACGGCGGCGGCGCGGTCCCCCGCCAGCCCCGCCGAGCGGCGCCCACAGTCGAGGAGTTTGATTTTTTTTCATTTCTTTCTTGTAATCTTGATTTGTATGTAATCTGTGTTGATAGTCATTGCAAAATCTTGATTTCTCGCTCCCTTCGTTCCTTTCTCTGTGCTCTCAAATTTGCTTTTCATAGCCGCCTGTCCATTTTCCTTTCTCTCTTCTTGAGTTGTTGAAGAACTCAAGAACTGAGAAGAGAGCGAGATGAACAGGCGACAGTGAGAGAAAAACAAGAGGAGAGAGAAAGGGTGGGGAGTGAAAGAAGCGACATATTTTTTATCTCGCGGGAAACAGTTTAGTCCCGGTTTGTGAGATTGCCCGGAACTAAAGTGCGTCGTTTAGTACCGGTTCCACAACCGGTACTAAATGACCGACACTTTAGTCTCGATTGTTTAGTACCGGTCGTGGAACCGGTACTAAACCAGCCTTCCTGACCGGTACTGATGCTCGTTTCTCCAGTAGTGCGCGTGATGGTTCCGTTCTCTCTGTGAAACGCTGGGACTCCTAATCCTAGCCAGCTAGTATCGCATACCGGCTCGAAGGTGCACGGCCCGAAGCTAAACCGACAGCCACACACCTCCACATTCGTGGCCTGAAGTTGCGACGTCCGTATGACCAACTCCAACACGCCAGAAGCTAGGACCGAGTCTCACCCGCGGTCGACCTCGATCACCGAGTCCCGCCCGCACACGCCGGCCGGCCCCGCAGCGCTGTCGGCCTTACCGCGCTCACACGTACATACTCTCGCCCGCCTGAAGTGCTCGGACCATGTTTGCCTTGCAGGTACACACAAGCATCCCGCCGCTACCCAAAGCAGTTAGTCTGCCTGAAGCCGATCTAGCTTGCGGAGATTGCCGGACGTGTGCATGGATACATGCATCTAGTACTACGCTGTCCGCCTCGTCACCCACACGCATGAGGGTGCCACCCATCCACACGAGCACCCGCATATGTGCCAACCATACCATGTGTCCTTCACGAAGAAACCCGCTATCAATGAGATGGCCGAACTGAATTCTACACATGGAGAAGATCGACTCGATGTCGTTCTTCATCTATGTCAGCCCGTATGCAGCTGACAGTTGCCGTATTTGGGATGTTTTGCATATTTTCTAGCAGAAAACATCTCGAGGAGTTGTTTGTGGAGGATTAAGAAATTTTGTATATAGTTTGTATCTTATGTAAATCTAAATTTATGAAGTTTATTTATTGTTTTATGGTATTTTTGTTATAATTATCCATAAATTCAGTAAAATAATGCCTTTAAATCATAGAAACATGGTTTTTAGGCGTATGAGCTCTCTAAGCTTTGAAATTCCCATTGATGCTCATTTTTTCTAGCGTGTTTAATGGATATATAATTCTGAAATTTGAACTATTAATCCCTGAAGTGGCTAGAACTTTACCTTTAAATCATAGAAAATGGTTTTAGGTTTATGACCTCTCTCAATCTTGAAGAACCTTAGACATGTTACCCCTGAGAGAGTCATATTTTTTTCTTCTGGCGATCATGAATGGGGTAAACAATTTTGCTAGGAAAATTCTGGGAAAATAAACAAATATATTGAATAGATTAACCAACCATAATTAATTTTGTACTTATTTCATGCATCTAAACACATGAAGTGTGCTTGTAGCAATTGCATGAATAATGTAGGAAGTGACATGAAGTTCATTATTTCTAGAAGAAATTTTTATTATTGGTTTAAAGCTTAGTAATATATAATTTCCAAAAGAAATGCTATATAACTCTAAAAGTTATTTTATCCATGTGAAACAACGTATTTTTCTTCCAACGTGGCATTATGATTTTACAATAGCAGTAAATTCGTAAGTAGTACGCCAACTATTTGAGTTTATAAATAACATGAAGTTATACAAAAAATTATGTGTTTTCTTGAAGAATCACATTATTTGCTAGGTATTTTTGCAATTCAAGAAGAATATGCATAAACTCAATATAGAAAGTATTTTTATGCGATGCATAAATCATAGAACTAGAAGGAAAATATGGTACATTCCTGAAGTGATGTTAGGATCAGGGGGAGATGCATTGAAACAAAGAAGTTTCATACTCACTCCTTAACCATACATAAATAGAATTTTCTACATAAGGTGCATTATTAGTTATATTCATGAAGAATTTGGTTATGCTCACGAAGAGAGAACAATTACTTTTTGCTCCATACTAGAAGTTTAGCAATATTTTAAGAATATTTCTCAGAATAGAAAGGCAAATTGAATATATTAGTGTTTCTTACCTCTGTATAGGTTTTCTCACCTTATCTTATGCACACTTGCTTGTAGCAATTTTACCTGAAGTAATAACTTTAATCTCATGAAATAAATAAAGAATTACATGCTGAATATTGTAAATAATTGCTTTGAATTGCCTATTTGATAATTGTTTGAAACAAATTTTCCACTAAAAGCCTCAAATAACCATGAAGGTTACGGTTATTGTGCATTTCTATCATGAAGGTAGAACAGAAACTGAATTTTTTGAAGCACATTAACTAGTAATGTACATGCTTTTTAATTGAACTCAGAAGATTCAATTTAGTCTAGAAATTGTATATTACTCAACTATGTACTAAAATACATAAGCCCTGTAACTTGAAGTTTATTCAACCCAAGCCATATTATTGTACATTGAATAGTACAACTATGTTGATTTCATATCATACTTGTATATACTAGCAGTATAATTTAATTCTATGGTATGTTTGAAATAATTCGTAGATCATGCTTGAAGCATAGCATCACCTGAAGTGCAATTACAATATGAAAATGGAAGAAATTTGGGGCATTGAGACATGAAGAATGTGGATAAACTTGAAAAATCTAATATGCATATCCCTAATCTTGTAGTATTGTTGGTTTAGAGCTGCATCCTGTTAGATTGATGGACAAACCAACGTGCAAGTTGGCCTGTAGCTGTGGTCATTATAATGACTAAGTCTGTAGCTCTGCGCATAGCCTTCGTAATCCATATATACCACTTTGTCACTGAGAATGACTTGTTAATAGTTTTTCCACAATAATGTAAGAACCTGCATGTTACTACATTATTAGCCTTTGCATGGGTATTATATTAAAATTCCGCTTTATGTTGGCTAGAAGCCACAATACTATTGTTTTCATTGTATTAGCTCGCATGCTATACATACTCATGCTTCTCCTGTTGAGTAGTAGCTCTTACTGTTAAGATGGTCAGCCAGCCATCACAATGCACTATCAATCAGCTTGCACGCTGACCCAATTTGTGCATTTCATGCAGCTGTACAATATGACTAGAAGTCATCAAGAAGGTTGAGATCAGGGGGAGCAAACCAATTTAAAATCAGGACAATAGTGATTTTATTCAATCAATTAGAAATTGATTGACTCAATTAGAATGAGTTTGCGGACAAATAAAAGATGGACCTGCTAGTTCAGTTTTGCGGAAAACTATTTCGTATTTATGGGTTCAAAATCTTAAGGCATATGGGAAATTCTTGAATGAATAAGCAATTTAAAAAAATTCGTGTAGATTTAATGTTGCAAACTATAGACGTGAAGTTTATTTTTCTTAATTACTTTAAGTATATCGTATGAGTATTTGAATCGAAATTTTTAGGCTAAATAAAAAAGTTAGACAATAAAATAGTCTTGTAGACTTTTTAGAACTGCAAATTTGTAGGTATGCAGAATATACCAAATTGCATAATATACGAATAAAGTCTAGCTCACTGCATAACAAATAACCCCTAAGTTTTGAAATTAGGTGCGTGAAAATTATTAATTTCACCATATTAGCATACTTGCCCATTAACTTGAAGTTTAAAAATATGGATCTGAAATTCTATTATGTAAAGCTCATGGGGATATTATTGGAAGTATGCTATTATTTATGAAGATGTAATACCGACATTAGGGGGGAGAGAAAGCCTATATGAATGCCTTGTATTGAATGGAATAATGATCTTCATAAAATATTCTTGAAAGCTTGAAGCACGAATAAAAACACGCACTAAATCATACTCGCATGAAGCTGAGTATAATGCCAGAATATTTAAATGTGAGGAAGCCCATGAAGGGCACCACCTGATGTGGAAACACACTTGAAGTGAAAGTCTTTGAAGGATTTTATCCCAGTGAGAATGTGCACATAATGAATACTCACAAATGGGAAACTAGAGATTAGGAGAAACGACCTGAAGTTATTAACCAGAAGTTAAATTTACTTGTAGTAAACATAATGCTATGTGTGGTATATCCCGGGTATTTAATAATATACTCACCATGGCAAATGACTTGATCGTTAATTTAAAATCTACAGGGACGCCTGTTGGTTTTGGATTAAATGAACTTGTCATACAAATTTTACTGAAACCTCCATAGAACTCTGGAAAGAAGACCATCATGGTCAAATACCTCACAAATTAAGAATGGTCATCATGAAGATGAAAGCCTAACACTACAAAGCGCGCGCACTATTTTGTGTTGGGATAGCAGATATTATTTGACTATATCATAGTCTTATCCTGAAGATATGGGAGAAATAGAATGAATGTCGACAATATTACCTCTATCGTTGCAATGTTTCTCTAAACGAGAACAGGGATCCACAAATAAAGTCCATGGCAGAGTCGCATGAAGCGCTCATATCGAGTCAATGAAAAAAAATGCAATTGAGGTTAAACCATTAAGAATATACTTGTTCAAGTTACATAAGTCATTAGGGAATAATGATATGGTGAAATGAAATGGTTTATAGGTCTTTCAAAAGACTAACAAACTCCCATTATGTATGAATGAATATTCTGCTACTTAGTTGGCAAATGGAAAGAATAAATTAAATATTATGCAGTTAATTGATGGATTCGGAAAATACATAGGTGATCCTTGAATGAATCATCATTCCTCGAAGGAATTAAAATTAAATCTCATACTAAGTATTAAATGTCTAAGGTAGATAATATTTCTGAATGAATATTAAAATCTCTAGAAGAGTTAAATCCTGGAAGGAAATAAAGTCATAAAATGACTTATTGTGAATAACACTTTTAAAATAGTTCATTGAAGAACTCATGTTAAAAGGATCATGTAAATCACTTCTCTCTTGCATGAGAGGATTTCTCACATAAGAGAAATATTATTCATGAAGAATTACAAAATCCTTGAAGGATATAGTCAATGAATGACTTATCGGTCATTTTCTTAATGAACACCAATAATTTTGAAGATATGAATTAACTTTATACAGACCCAAACAAATTAAGAATGAAGTGAGGAATCATATGGTCCTGAATGTACCATTTAAGCACTTGTGCATAGCTATCTAGTATTGATAGTAAGTATTCTCACATACCACAGAAGGTATATTGGTGATTGACGATTTGAATTATCCCCTCAAATGCCAAAGTGAAGACTGATTTATCTATAGTGGAATAAGCTATCTTTGAAGATCTAGTGAATAGATCATTGGTTATAAACTAGAATCCACTTAGATAGAGTTGCTATTATTTCAAATTTGAAATTTGAAGTTTAGAATCAAATATCTAGAAGATATGTGAATTGAAACTTATTAGCCCCATATTCCTCTGAAAGGATAAAGTTTATTTTGTGTCGCACAATTAATAAGTGGTTATTAATGCTTGAAGCATTGCTCTTTATCATAGTTAAGTCTTTGAAGGACTAATTATTGTACTCATACACATTTATGTAGAATGTAACTAAGACATTATTTAACACTGAAGTTTAAAGGATGTCGACATGAGGGGAGCATATTTTTCATCATGTTGTTACTCAGAAGGAATCAACTTGATGATTAATTTTTGAATTTACCATGAAGGTATACCACTTGATTATTTAAGATCATTAGTGCAAGAATCATGAAGTTTATGCATTAATCTTGAAGATTTATCACTATTCATGAAGAATAGTAAATATAGACTTGTGTATAACCAGAAGGTTTAATGTTGTACCTTTTTTTTCCCTTTGTGAGTTTTTACTTAAAGGTTTCTCACATAAGGTTTTTGATGAGGCAACATGTGCAATACAATTGCGGTTGATATGTACTCTTTTCTCCAAGAACTGTTTTTCCCGCTGGGTTTTCGGATGGAGTTTTTGATGAGGCATATGCATTCGCGGTAATCGCCCAAGGGGGAGTGTTGTAAAACAACCGGACTTTTCAAGAAGGAAAGGAGGACTAGAAGTTCTAGTCCTTGTCCGGTTGCTTGTGGGCTCTTACCATAATCTCTAGCCTTAGTTCGGACTATATAATCGGAGGAGCATCCCCTATTGTAATACATCGATTTGAGGAATAAAGAGAAGCTCCACCTAGATTGTGTCTTGTCTACATTATGCTTATGTTCTTGCGCTTGTCGTGAGAGGCGTGAGAGGGAGAAGATCCAACCGTTGACGACGTGTTTCACAACATTCCCTACTCATCCATGATCTCAAGCTATAGTTGGGAGATCAGATCAGATTAACAGTATTGACCACTCGCTACCATATACTAGTATATACATATTGCAGAGATTTATTTCCACTATTTTAAATTATTATAAGTCGCCTTAACTTTTCGAGATTTATGTATATATTTTATTACTGTATATATCTAGACATGCATGGTGCATATTTAAATGTATAGAAAAAAATATAAATTTGAAAAGGTCAAAACGGCCTACAATCCACTACTATCTCTAATGCCTCTTTGTTGGAAATCTAATTATAACAACCGTGTATGTAAATTCGTTCCTGAACATGCATGCATGTACAGCGTCGCCTAATGCAAATGCCGACTGCATTCGTATACGCTGGTGGACCGACCGGATTCCGGATAGATACGATGGACAAAATCAAATCCTTGGCGACAGCTACCTGATATACGCTGACATTGACGTACACCCAAGCTAGGCAACAAGTTGCGGTGCCTGGATATACTACGGCCGGCTACTCTTCGTTGCTACCACCATGCATACAGATACAGTTCCTTTATTTGTTTCGATTCTGCAGCCAATAGAAAAATTGCACTGGTCCGCCTCCATGGACCGATCGATGGACCACGTACGTTCGCTATGAAGGAATGAATGGCTGACGATCGATGTAGGTAGCGCGCGGTCGATAAAATTACACACTATTTTTGGTCATTGATTGATTGGGCATCATTTATCGGTCCAATTAAGTCCATTATATCCATGGACGAATATAATCGACGACGCGAATCCATCGATTATTAGCATACCTGAGAACGACAGGCAGTCAAGTGCAGTGCTCTGCGTCTGCATGGAACGAATTGATTTGAAGGGAACGTACAGCGCCACTAAGATGGTGCCTAGACCCGTTTGGATTGGCCCAAAGTGAGGGGGCCAAATATTAGTCCTACTTACGATCATTGGCTAATTGTGGGCTAATAATAAAGGTTAATGGGTTTAGTCACAAAATAGCCATCATCCGTGCAAATTAGCCCACAATTATTTACTCCTATTTTCCATAAAAAATCAGGGCTAAAAACACCCACATGCGTCACCGTCATCAAGAACCAGAGCAACTTAAGTAGAGTTTTAAAATGGATTGCTATATCTAAAAACTATCAAAATACCTAAAAACTGTAAAAAAAAATCAGCTCTAGCAAAGTTGCTATATGGATCGATATACCTAAAATTTTTAGCAGCTTACCTATATTTCTCTCTCCAATTGGCAAATATGCCAATCCAACTCTGGATTGGTAAAACTGGATACGCAATAGCGGGAAGGCCAACTGCTGCGATTCGGAGCGTTCAGCCTCGCTAGTGCCGTTGCGTTTTTCCCCGCCGATGACTCCTCCGTCTGTCGTCCCCACTGCTGACCTCGCCGCACCCAACCCTCACTCCTCTGCCGCCAATTTTCCCTCTACCAGCCCCTCCGTCACACCCGTTGGCCCTCTTGGAGCTCGAGATTGGGGGAAGGATGGCCGGCGCTGAGCTCGATTTCAGGCCGCCCGCCGTCGAATCTTCGTCCGCCAGCCCCTGCTTGATCTCCTCCTCGCCATGGCTCCTCGTCCGGAATCTATGGCCGCTGGAAGTGTAGGTCCTCGATTCGGTCGTAAGGGAAGCTCAAGGGGACGACGAGTCGTCGATTTGCCTCATCCCACGACCAAGCTCCTCCATCATGCGAGCGCCTCCACGTAGTTGCCTCCCCCAGCTCGGACTTGGCGCGGCCGAGCTCCGCCGCGCGAACGCTTCCACGCGGCGAGCTCCGCTGGCTCGGGCGAGCAGAGTGGGGGAGGCAGGCAGCGGCGGCGGCGGCTGGAGAAGTGGAGAGGGCGGCGTAAGGTGAGGGGGGCAGAGAGGGGGAGAGAAGGGCAATTTTGTAGATTGAACCCTGTAAATAAGATTATATTCACACATTAGTCCTTATGAGAAATTTAGGTAACCAGGTTTACCAACTGTGCTGGAGAAGAGCTCAATTTTTTTACCAAACCTTAGATATACCAACACCGCTGGAGTTGCTCTTAATAGAGATAATGAACAATTCAGCATCCTCCTCCCCCTCTCTCGCAAAAAAAAAAAAGAAAGAAAAAAAAATGAGCAGTCGAGCATCTAGACAGAGCCACCACGCAGAATCCGAAGCCTGAGGAAATGTGGCGATCCTAGCAGCTACTAGTATTGCACATAAATCTGTTCCGTTTTTGGTGGATCCAATGGGCATCTTCCTGTCGCTGTCAAGAGGGCCGCAATTTGCCAACAGCAAATGATGATGCTGCGTGCCAGTGGTATTATTGGCCACTACTCCCTCCGTATGTGGCATGTAGTGGATCGGATGGGCGACAAGAATGTGTCCTTGAAGAAATGGCCACGACATATTCCATCCCCATCGATGCTAGAGGCATAGAATCGCATCCATCGCGTCCACACAACACTCCAAGTGCTGACCTGGCCCGATCGATCCAGCTTGCACATAACTTTTTTTTTGACAAACGAATATATATTAATATTCCAGCCGCTGTATCGACTCATGCATATAGCATGTACATCAACATATATGTGCATTGACATAACATCCAAAAAATAAGGTGTATAGCTGTCACTGCTTTCTTTTTCCTTGTCCTTAATATAATCTAACAACGCTGACCAATAAAATAAGGTGTTGTAGCCATTTTTTTTAAGGTCAAAACTGAATTCTTATTCATTATTAAAAAACGCTGACCAATAAATGGACATGATGTATAGATTGGCAATATGTATACTATTAGTCCATTATGTTTCGGACATATATATACATCATGTCTCCAACACATGGTAGCTGCTTGTTCTCTCTAGCTTCGCGTAAAAGGCACAGTACACTTATTTGTGTTGCGGCGCGGCGCGGTAAAAACAACTAGCCTCAAATTATAACTTGGAATTTAGAGATGCGCATGCGTGTGAGCAAACTCGATCAGCATAGAGCTTAGAGATCGGTCAACTCTCGACTACGTGAGCATTTGGTCGGTCATTTACAACAAGCCAGATTGAGTTCCGAAGCAATAATGCAACTTGACAAGCTGCAGGCACAAGATCGAATCTTCTCCACATGATGACAGGACGATGCACATATCATTGCCTGCTTGTTTTGCATATATGAAACATTTTTATATACTCGTATGTCTCAAGGCTGAAGCAGCTAGCAGAGTAGTACGTATAGCACAACACGGACTATATAAATTTGAATTCTCAAGCAATGATGTTGTTTGTTTT
Organism: Urochloa ruziziensis; assembly: GCA_015476505.1. Lineage (NCBI taxonomy): Eukaryota > Viridiplantae > Streptophyta > Magnoliopsida > Poales > Poaceae > Urochloa > Urochloa ruziziensis. The sequence continues at coordinate 6,161,420 of CM027122.1, forward strand.
CCAAACGCTGAGGGAGTCAACTCAAAGCATGTTAAGTTGTCTGTCCTTGAAAACGCTGAGCACGACACAACACATATATTATTCCTGGAATTTCTTTAATTTCAATTTCAGCCACAACAATAATACTACACCGGCCCGGCCGCAACAGGATGATTCCAAGCTAGGGAACTAAATAAAACCAAAAGGTGCGCAGCAATCAATCCATTTGCTCCACACACACACACACACACACAATGCAAAAAAAAAAAAAAGAAGAAGACATAAAAGAAAGGCACCAGTACATAGCTAGGTGAAACCGAGGGAAGCAGCCTGCTGATTGGTCTCAACCACTCGACCCAAAAAATGCTTTTCTTGTAAGTTGCTGATAAAATCCTTTGCATCTTGATGCATGTCGTCTAGCAGCTAAGCTGGTACAGCGCGGATGCACGTTTGTCCTGTCCTATTCCTGTGTACAGTAGGAAAGACAGATTCATGGTCAGAATCGATCTATCCATCCCATCATATGTATGCAGCCTTTTTCTTTTGAGATACATATATGATATAGTATCATATGCAGCTTTGTCTCTTTTATAACCCAACAAGAGAAGCTCTTTTGTTTGGTTTTGATGGCCCCGCTACGCCGGTTTAGGCCCAAGAGCAGCAGGCCGGAAACAAGCCCATGGAGCTTCCATTTTGGGCTGATCTGCTATATCGTTGTTGATGAAATGGTTATGCTTTCTTTTGTTTGCAAATAATAAAAAAAGAATCATCCAGCTAACTGTACTAACTCAGTCGAAATCAAAGTTCCCTGAAAAGCAGCAGCATGATTGGTTCCTTAAACACAAGACAATATGTGGTGTACAAGTCTAATCACATTCACACGTAAAAGAAAAGGACTGAAAAGGTAAGCGACACGGTTCCACTGGGCATAATGAGACATTGACACAGCAACCAGTAGCAAGTGGCCTTGAATTAACAGTTCAACACTGCTGCTATTAGTTACTAGAGACCATGCTCATGTTTATCTCTTCCAAGACTAATAATCATATAATGTGATGTGAGAGGTCAAAGATGCCCATCACGCATCTTGATTGTCAGAAGAAGAAAATATCATAACAGAATCCATTGCTTTCTTTCAGACGCTACAAGAAGGCTGCCAGTTAATTTACTTCCCCCTGATCAAAACCACAGATAAGACATAACTACCAGTGTCCACAGGGTAAAGAGCCCTTCACTGTTTGACGTTTGTTGCTCCCACCAACGGGAGGAACTCAATAATATGATATGAACCACCAGGCACAAGTGCTGCACTGTTTCATGCAACATGGCATGGACTATCTCCAACAAGTGACCCAAAAGGAGACCCAAACCCAAAATGGGTCTTTCATGACACTATTTCAGCCTCCAACAGAGTACCCATACCCAAACCCAAAATGGGTTTTTAGGAGAGAGAACCTAAAAATGGGTATCCTCTCTCCTGGTAACCCATTCGCAGAAAGGATTCTCTTTTGGGTCTTCGGTTGGAGAAGAAAATTTATGGGTCGCAGACTTTTTTACCGTAGGCAACCTAAAGTAGTAAATGAGTTTCCGATTTAGGTCTCCATTGTTGGAGATAACACCAAAGTCCAGAGAGGAAATGCAACGATGGGATCATTAGTGTAGTGTATATTTCCTTCTTTGGCTTCCAGATGAGAATTGACAGCAACGCCTCAGATTCTGAAACTGAAAATGGGGGACCTCATCTCAACGTTGTATTCAGTTCCTGATGGTTTGGGCAATGCCACCATGAGCAGCGCTGACCTTGTGCCTGGGCTGTATAAATACATGAAAAATGGAGATGGCGCAAAAAAAAAAGAAAGAAAGAAAGAGGAAAGAACATTATCATGACCTTTTGGCAAACCAAGATATCACAAATATCAGACGATTGAAAGATTCAATTAACACCAAACTTTGTTTTCAACATTCCAACAATCAATACTCATCCAAGTAACTGTACAATGACTCGTCGTTCCTCCACCGGCGCCTTGTGAGCAATGACTTGAGGAAACCCCTGCCTTTGCTAGAGCTTTTCTCCTGCTCCTTTTGGTGCTCCCAGTCGGTGTGTAACTGCTGCATTGAAGTTTGCCTCTGCACAGAATGGCACATTACAAAAAATTGCTTTCTGTGATCAGACACCACGAAAACCAATTATGTATTTTTAGTAATCTACCACTAATAATCTAGAGTTCTAGACAAGGATCGCGCAAATTGACATAACCATCAAGAGGTCAAAGCTCTGCTCAGGACATACCAAATGCTTTGAGTTCACAGGTGGTCTTCTTGCAACCGTAGAGGACCGTGCCAGTGGATTAGAATTTGGTACTGGGGAGCCTGCCCTTGTTTCTGCGTAGCAAAAGTGAATCCAATAACTGCCCATTAACCTCCTTGATGCAAGCTCCACATTCAAATATATGCTCAATTAGATAAAGGACGATGTACCTTTTATATTTGTATTCACGATTCGAGGAGATGGAGATTTAGCTCGTGCTTTTCGAGAAGGTGACAAGGACCGGGATCGGTGATATGCATCGTTAGGTGTAGGAGATGGTGAACGAGCTCGCCTGCAGGACATGCATTATAAGAAAAAAGGGGCTGCAGATATCTTGATGGGTATTGAACAGTGAACAGCCGACTTTTGACCCAAAAAATTAAACGTGCAAGGAGGGATCTGAGAGTTTCTATTTGTTTACCTCATTGTAGTCTGCCGACAACCTGAAGTAGAAATGGCTGGAAGAAGCAGTTGAAAATCAACAACACAGTAACTTTTTCAAAGATACGTAGACCAGAAATTCAATGAACTTACAAGATTGAGACTTGTGCATTTTGCGACTTGTATACTGTCTGTTATACCGTGGAGGTTCCGAAACTGGATGGATAGAAGATTCCAGCAGATCCACACCTATAAAACATAGCTACAATAATCTATATGTCCAAAGAGGGTTGTTGTTTAATTCAGTAGTAACATAATGCAGTGTGAAATTGCCTGGTAACATGTAACGCCTGTGGTACTTTGGCGCCTTGATGAGAAGAGCTTGTTGAGATCTTCCTTCCTGGTCAATTGTCTGTTGGCAAATCCGTACCCTCTGCAATCATGAGAGACAACAATGGTCCGAGTCTGAAGGTTAGAGATAGAAAAATGTAACTGTCTGATATCCATCACATAGCAACAAACTTGCAAAACACAGGGGGGAAATGATTTACTAAAAGAAATTTTCTACGGTAGGCATTATACCTGTTCAACTGAAGATACTAGAAACTCTGTTTCGTTAACCTCATCGGCCTTTTCGCTGACAAGATTATCCACCTTGTATGACACGAAACCCAGATGGTCCACTGTGCTAACAAGGGCCTCAACTGTGTAATCTTTCAAACTCGTCATGACCCTAGAGAAGGAGATTAGTGCGAATAGGCCAAGAGGAGATGCGTTGCTTGTTTATTGAAGCAACAGGAGACAAGACAAACAAGGAAACAATGATCCAGAAAAAGATCATACGTAGATTTGTGCGAGTTGTTTCGGTAAAATACTTCAAAATATTCTGCTGCCGAATATAGTTGTGACCGCAGATTCCTCAGATCCTACAGATAAAGCATAATTTATTTAACTGAAGCAGAGAACGCATAGCAGATAGCAATAAGAAATGCCAGCTCAGCACATATGGAAGATACATTAATAATTAACTAAAGCATAGCCATGTGGGGTTTCGTTGTGGACAAGGATCCTAATTTCTTTAACCCAAGCAGAGACAAATTTGACAATAGATGGCAGCGGCACGTTAAGGATTGGCATTAACGGACCAATAAACTCGGTAACGCTCAATCCATCGACGGGCTCAAACTTTAAACAGCAAATAGCCCTTGCAAATATGGGCAAAGCAAAGGCGTACAACACAAACAGCTTGGATGCTGCTTTCTTAGCAAGAGCCTCGGTGCTGGGTCAGCGTCGCAGTGCCGTTATGCAGACAAGCGCATTTTGAAAATCCAAATGGGATGGCGCTTTTGCTTAATGAGGGGAAAAGTAGGGGGAGAAAAGCTGTGGCCATTAATAGAGCTGCAAAGGCAGTGATTATACAAGTAACGCAGGGTCCCTCACTTTTTGCTCAAGATTTCAAGGTTATGGTGAATGTTGTATGAGGTAGAAATGTCTGAGTGAGTAAAAAGTACATAAGTATTGAAGATTACTATTTCTGTAGCAAGTATGGACAGGGACTGTTCTTTCAAAGTATGGACAGGGACTAGACATCCTACAGTGTGTTAATTGACCGACTAACTAGGGACGAAATCTTGTGATTGGCAATTTGACATGGACAGGAAAGCGCACATCAAAACGTTACACGGCATCATCGGATTTTGTTTAGTGGGAACGCAGCCAGCAATCAAGAAATGCGGCCCGGTTTTGCTTCCACAAGAGCATTGCCTAGATCCATAGGAACAACAAGGTGAAATGGGGGAAAATGGAGTCTTGTGCAGGTGAGAAAAGCATGCATACCTTGAGGGTGTCTGAGAAGAGGAGGCCTTCCTGCAAGGACATGTCGTCCGTGATGGAGGCGGCGTCATGGATGTGGGAGGAGACGGACGACGGCGACATTGCCGCCGCGTCCATGGTCGGAGCGGCGCCAAACGGGGAGTGGAAAATCCAGGCGCCCCACTCCCCTGTTGCCAAGATTCCTCCTTTGAAGAGCACCAAAACCCCCCTCCCCTTGTTTGGCAACCAAAAAACCCCAAGAAAGCAGGGAGCTCTCGAAGGGAGGGGAAGCTCCAATCCAACCCTCCTGTGGACGGCGGCGGCGGTGGTGGGGTGGCTCACCTATAATATGGGGGGTTGAACCACCTCTACTCGACCTGTGTTGTTGGTGTTGCCAAGATCTGGTTTGGGCCCCTCCGTCCCGGCGGTTTGGAAGTTTGCAGCTGCGCTAGCGATTGGTGGAGCAAGGATGTGGGCTATGGGAGGGGAGGGGGTGGAGTCCGCTGAATGCGACGGACGGGGGGAGGGGAAGAAGAAGATAAGAAGGGGAGGGACAGGACAGAGATTAAAAGAGGCTATTTGTTGTCTGCTAATCTCCTTTTCTGTTTGTGTGGGGAGCAGCAGGGGAGCGCGGGGCAGACGAGCCGAGAAGAGGAGGCAACTGCTGCGAGTTCTCGTTGGAGCATTCATTCACTGTTGGATTTGCACTGCTGCAACGGGAAGGCAAAGCCCAACTGGACGGCAGATGTCACGTGAGACGCATGGACCCGGCAAGACGCTTTGGGTTCTTGCCTGCCTGCCAATGTGGCACCACACACCACCACATTAGCAAAACTAATTCATATCACATTAGATAGACTGCCTTATGTTGGAGGACCTATTAAAATTTAAGGCATGGCCAGCAATTGAGATGCAAATATAAGCCTAGAGTGTGCTGCCTATCGTTTTCATGAATGTGTTGCTTGCCCAAGCACAACACCGTACGGTGGTGATGGAGTCCTGTGAACATAACACAAATCGATCAGTTGGTGATGTGCGTCGTTTATGGTTCTGTGGCAGAAAGAAAGAAAGAAGCAGAAGCCTTTCCTTGTTTGCCGGCGGCAACGGCGGTCGGTCGGTCGGTGGTGGTTGTGCAAGTGCCAACAGCTGCACCTGCACTGCAGCCCACACCATCTGCATGTACGACGCATCACTCAGCTGGGCCGCCCTAGTATCTCGACGGGCCGGCCAGACAGAGCCAACAACCCAACCAACCCTAACTGAGAGCCCAAAGCTCTTCTCTTGGTCGGTCAGGCCACTGCACTGCTACCTAGTATTGAATTACCATCTGATGAACATGATATCGATCATGCCTGATGTATTACTCCTAGTCTTTTATCTTCTCAACTGAACTCGCCGAGGGGTAATATTTCATCAGGCCTTTGCAAATTGCAATCAGCCGACACAGCACGTACTACTGAACCACAGCCATCCATGCACCACAGTTGACAGACTCGTTAATATAATGCCGACCACATCCAATGCAATTATAACACTGCAGCACAGTACAGACGGGTCAAGCGACGGCACCTAATTCCATACCATAATATCACCTCCCATATATGATATACCTACTGATATTTACAAAAACTTACATGCCCTTAGGTCTGTCCGATACATCCATCTTCATTATTCCTTCACACCAGTAAGCCTTTCACTAAGCTTTTTTAGGCAGACTACTAGACACACATTAATTCATTGTCAATCTTCTTTGAACCAAACTAAAGACGCACTATCAAACAACTTTTTTTCTTCTTTTCTGCAAACCTATGTTACATCAATTCTTCCTCAAAATGCTTGTGAAGAAAGAACTGACGCCAGCAACCAATCTGTTGCGTCATCAAGACAAGCTAACCACCATGTTTCATGTTTCAACTACAACCATCTTCCAACCCAGCAAAGCGACGATCCTTCATCATCAACGGCGAGAGACTCCACACAAGATCCACCTTCCATCCCTGCCCGCCCTTTTAAAAATTGGTCTTCACGTCCTGCTCTGGGTAAGGATCCATATTGCTTTCATCTCCAATGGAATGGATCACAATCTTCCTCACCGTCAGGCAAAACTCACTGCACGAGTTATATAAAGTGTACGTAAATAACAAATCCATTAAGCTCCTGACTAACTATTTTTTTTATTGGGAATTTGGACAAGGTAGCTTACAGCCAAGGAACATCTCCAACTTCCACTGTCTCATTCTCGTCATTGATGAAAGCCACCTTCCATTTCTGTTTGGAACCGAGGTCTTTTATCTCAAACATCTCTTCAAGCTCACCAATCAAATTGGGATACCCATCCAGGTTCGCTAAATCTACAGCTCTGCCCACAGCATTTCCATGCATTTGAACCTAGCACAGATCAAATATGAACTTCAGTTTAAGTACAGATTAAAGAGCAATGAAGGAGAAAGAAAAGAGAGAGAAAAACTCTTACCTTGATTCGAGTTCTTCCAGTGCAACTCTGATGGCTTTGGATTTCCCGGGGGCTTTCATTCACAAACTGCGTATGATCTTTTGTGACTTTAGAGAGTGCAGATATCTGACTAGAGTCTTCCAAAGAACCAGCAGCTCGGGTCAATATCTCCCCAACTCCTGCAGTCGTCTTTTCACTAGTAGCAGTGTTCTTGGTATGGTTAATCAAATTGACACCAAAAAGACGAAACATGCTGGGTTCCTTCTTTTCTTCGGCAGCACTGGAAAAGTTTGGAGCAACCTCCTCGGTCTGGTAGCTGCACAGAGCAGTATTGCAAGACAACTTGGACGAGGGTTCCTCGGCTTGATAAGCAGAAAGCCCAGGCCAAGGAGGAACCCTCGCGTCATTACTGGTAACCTGAAACATCTTATGAGAAATCTCTGACAAGGAAGGGGAGGCCCCCTTGCTTGAGGAGTTGAAGTCCTTGAACCAATTCCCGAGTATTACAGAATTCTGACAAACTGAACTGCTCATGGCACTGTATCCTGCATGTTCACTTGTCCAAACGACTTGATGTCCAGAGATGCAATTGGGTTCACTGGAGCCAATACCTGCCTTCTCATGCTGTTCAGGCATTCCAGAGAGCCAAAATTCTTTAGTAGGTTCTGCAAAATTATGAACATCAGGCCTAAAATCCCAGTTACTTCTTGAAGACAAGCAATGTGAAATTTTCAATGACATACCCAGTGCCTGAATATCCAGGTTTTCAGCTGTCTCCCTAGGCCTTTTGTTTTTTGTTGGTGGTTGCACAGGTATGTTTATGGTAGGTGCAGAGGCATCAAATGACTCGATTTCCCATGAGGAAACCCTCTCAGGGCCATTGGAATTTGTGGCTTCATCCCATTGGACCTAATAAACCAAGAAAATTTAGAAGGCGGTCAGCACCTTTTCAACTTCGGTGAGTCAGAAGGCAGATAATAAGAACAAAAAAGGGTAGATTGAACTGATCTTACCTTCAGTGTCTTCCATTCAGAACCTTGCCATTGTGGAGAAAGATCTCCTTTATCAACTACGGTTCCAGAAAACCTACAGGGTTAAAAGAGATCGATTTATAACGTCAGCTTGAGAGGACAACAAGTCGGCAGAAACAGACTGAAAGAGAAACATATGAGATGACAGTATGAATGGTTACTTCTTCACTGGGACATCTTCCCCTTCAAAACTCATCTTAAACCTCATGCCCACATTAAACCCAATTTTAGTAGCTTCAAGGTACTTGTTCAGACTGACGATGTATTGGCTTTGGCTTAACCTGAGAAAATGAACAAGAATGACTATTAGCACAACTGCATGGAAACAAAACTGATAGTAGAAAAGACCCAACCTTGGTCTATAATAGACTAGGAAAATGGAATTAGTCTTAATAGCATGCGATGCGCTTGCAAGCACCCCAAGATGCATGCTTTGGCTTGATATAACAGATGCTGGCATTGTGCTTTGCTTCTGCACAAGGCGTCTCACTCCGACACGCTGCTCTCCTGTCTCACTCCTGCAAAAACAAAGGCATAGTATCTTGTAAACTGTACATATAGATGATATGAATATGTGCGCAAGTTTATCTTTTCTAGTCAAATCATCCTCACAAGCTGAGTTGAGATCTTACCTCAGGTAGACGAATGCATCACCAGCAATCAGCTTCTTTGATGTGACAAACGTACTCCATCCGGTAGTCAGAAGGTGACGACGGGGTTGGCCTAGAGACGAAAGAATTGGAGAATTCAGCACCAGAAGGTGAATAAAGGTACAATTTTTGCTCCTGATCTGTGTCCAAAATTATTAAAAGACAATTCAGTGGAGACTCTGCATACCTCTGTAGATGTGCTTGAACCTCCATTCAGATCCATGTAGGTCCTTGGCGATGAGCTCCTGGGTGGGGGTCGGCATGGACATATCCTGTTTAACAGCAAACAGGAATGAATTATCCGCTACCGCACCAAGCACCATGTGCTGTACCGAAGACATGTGAATTGTGCATACCAGTGGCGGGAGGCATTCGTTTGCGTGGCGTCGGAGAACGGAGAAGCCACCATGGGTGCTGGTGTCAGATGGTGTGAGAATCTTGCAGAAGGAGTGCACCACTGGCCTCGGCGTCTCCGGCATGGCAGGATCAGGTAATGTGGGCAGATTCACTTGCTGCAAAAGCCAGGAAATTACCAAAAAAAAAAAAACAGACAAATCGATAAGGTAGTGCAGCGTAGTGTCCCAAAATGAGTGCATAGTCACTGAATCGCTCAGCCTAAAAATACATGAAACTGCTATATATACTTGTAAACAGAAGAAGAACGACTCAAAATCAGGGAATTCAAACGAGTAAGATGTGCAGAATTCAGGGAATCGAAAAGAATTATGACGATGGGCAGCAGCAGCAGCAGCTCCTCAAACAAAGGACATGCTCCAAAGGGAGAGAGCAACAACAACAACAAAAATCGTGGTGGTCCAGTCCACTGTGGTGTTTGACTCACATCCGGGTCGGGCTGCAAAGTGATCTGGGCGAACATCTCGTCCGTTTCCGTCTCGGCCTGCACAATAATAGAGACGACAGGGAGGGAATTAATAGTAATATACTAGTTAGCAGGCAACACCCTAGAATTGAAGGCTCAAGGCCGGAGGATGCGAGATATGGTATATTGGTATGAACGAATTACCTTGAGCTCGACGTTGACGACCTTGCAGAGGATCTTGTTGGGCACCTGGAACATCTTGATCTGCTCGGCCAGCAGCGCCGGGTCGGTGGGCTCCTGCAGCTGCTCCAGGTGGCCCTGCAGGAAGTAGAAGACCCTCTCGTCCGTCCGGGGCAGCTCCACCAGCGGGCCCGCGCAGGCGCGCCACAGCTCGGCGAAAAGCTCCGGCTCCCGGCCTGGGCCTGCCAACAAACAAGAAGCTGATTTCGTCAGTCCCAAATTCTGCTGGCCATGAACGCTAACTCGCCAAGGGGAGGGAGGGGCCAGAGTCCAGGCTCCAGAGGAAGACTGATGACTCACCTTGCGCCATGGCCTCCCGGTCCCGGGGAGGGAGAGCGAGCTGAGGGAGAAGGAACAAGGGAGAGAAGGAGCAGGCAGCAGCAGTGGTCGCCTCGGCTGGGAGTGTTTGTTAGGCTCACCCCATTAAAGAAAGGCGCGGTGGGGCTCGTTGAGGGCAGAGGAGGCCTTCCTTTCCTTGTGGGAGAGAGAGAGAGAGAGATTGGGGAAGGAAGGAAGCGAAGGGGGAGAAGCAGAGCAGGCAAGCAGCTCAGCCGCTCGCGCCGGGCGGAAGCTCAACGGCGGCGTTACACAAGTGAAGTGCGCTTTAACACCCCTCTTCCCCCGCCTTTCTCGCTTCTCATGTGTCTTTTTGCAAGGAGGCACCCACACTATCTCCGAATAAGAATCATGCATGTTGCACTTGAAAAACAAGAATCTGATTGTGGCATATACATTATAGAAAATAATACCACAACTATATAAATGTAAAGGTTGAGAGTATATATGCATTTCCTACACATTATTTTAAAGGGATATTGATTTTCCCTTACCACAAAGATCCACTAGAAAAGCAAAAGCCGCATTAAATACAACGTAAGCAATTGACTGTTGGGGATATTGCGCGTGGGGGGTGGGGTGGGTGGTTCAATAGAAACGGTACAAAACTTTGGCGTCGTCCTATTTTTATCGTGTCGTGCCTCACTGGCCGTTTTCAAACGGGTCAAAACAAACATGGTACGCAGGCACACATTTAACGTATATGACGTCAGAAACGCTTTTCCATCGTCCTATACATGCATTGTTACGTAACTAGCATTGACTATTTGTAACCCTTGCGAACCAACAACCCAATGTACACCATGAAGAATGTGCGGTGTATTCTTCCTTAAAAGTGACAGCGCGAACGCATGGGTTTGCCCACGTGAGATCGCCCTAACTAATTTCACATTGTGGCTCATTGTTGGGGTTTTTAAGGAAGAAATTCGTGCTTTGGCACCCTAAGTTTTGTTTCCATCCATTGGAACATCTTTTTTAAAAAAATAAATAATCCGGGCTTAACACCCACAAGTGAGGTAATATAAGGTTATGGCCAAACGAAACTACAACCCGGCCTTAACATCTTTTTAATAATAAAATAATTATTATGCTTGCAAAATGTGCGTTGATCGTCCAAGTTTTAAAAAAAATTGTCATCTAAGCTATATATAGTTGATCTTACATATTTGCATTGCACCCGCCCTTTGTGGTGTTGCCTGCCTCCTGCCACGCTGGATGGACGATGATTGTATCTGCACTGTTTTTTCAAAAAAAAAAGATTATATCTGCGTGCAGTGGGGCTCGATCTGTGGTATGGGGCCGGGGCCTGACTGACAATCTAATCTCTCCCATGCCCATTATATTACACATGATATCATACATCATCATATATGTAGGATGCATGATCGGATCCGCGCATATATGCACAGTGCGTGCGTGCGTTAGACCAGTCAAGTGCAACAAGGCGTGGATCACATCATATATTCATATGGGTGGGCGCACGTGCGGCACGGTCGGGCTCTCGAACGGTCATACGTCGCCATGGCAATGCATGCAATCCCTCTATCGTCGAGAGAGAGATGCACATATACGTCGTCTTTGCAATGCTTTGACCCGAGACACAGATGAGAGGCTTCAAATGAAATGGCCTCTGGAGCCCGATCGATCATGACGAGGCCAAATGCGCAATGCAATTAACCGCAGGCAGCACCCTAAGCCCCTAAGGTGCAGTGCATGCTCATTGCTCAGAGAGAATTATATTGAACTAATTAATAATCAATTGGCAAAAAGACCCCGGGAGTGCTCTGCGACTAATTAAGGTGGCTCTCAAGGGAAGAGCTAAAAGCCAAAACAGTGCGGGTAAATTTGCAAAATATAATACATCCCGGTCCACTTTTGGTCTAGGCCGGAAACGCACTTACCGTTTTTTCCTTTTGAGAGCGAGAAAAGTACTAACACACCAGCATTTCAGTTACCCGATTATAGGCCGACGGCTAATATAAAAAGGTCCAGTCAAGTGTAAATCACCTCCCCTTTTTGCTGGAATCGAGTTATGATTTTCTGGAAAAGGAGGGGCGGGCATGTACAATTATCACGCCATGCATTTCGGTGCTTCCATGTCCATCCATCCATCCCCTTCCAATCCAACGCGTGCCTTGCCCTTGCCTACACACTCCACTCCGCCACCATCCATCCATGCAACTCTTGTGAATTGTGATGACCACCATATAAATACTGTGTATAATATACATAACAATAATAAATAATATAATTACATACTCCGATCGATCCGTCCATATACACGTATATATAACAGCCTAAGATCGAATATATGTATTAAATATGAATACAATTATATTATTGTTGTAAGACAAAGTTTTTATTATACAAGCTTAATCGTAGGTCAAAGTTTTCAAAGTTTGAATTTTGATTTACGTGCGTGCCTTATATCCTGAGACGGAGGGAGTATTTATTATTATATAAAAAGTCTATATATATTTTTATTGTGTCATTGACTATATATTAATTGCACTGCTAGCTGCTACGTACCAGCAACTACTCTAATAAGAATTAAGATGGAATTTAGCTTTTGAGAAAGCATGTTAGCACTAAATCAATTATATCGTAAACAATGTGATCTTGTGATGGTCGATCAGCATACAGATTCCCAACAAACCCAACTGCAGGAATCTGGAATCCAGGGGCGGAGCTAGCCGGCGGAGCCACCGGTGTCAGCCCTCTTGCACACCAGTGTCAGCTCTATACATCAGTTGTATGGAACAGTGATTTAGTACTTATTCTCACAAAGTTATCTGTGTCAGCTGACACCAATAAGTACATGTAGCTCCGCCCGTGCTGGAATCTCCGTTTGCCAGCCACCTTTGCTACTCTCACCGTCTGAAATGAACACGGCAAAATTAAATCAGTACGTCCTCATCAACCAGTCCACAAGAAAAGCTAGCTTGGATGAATATTCATCTATCACTAGCTACAAGTTGCATGCAGTAGTTCTTTTGCATGTCCTATATATATATAGTTACTGTCGATCTGAAAAGATATATCAAGGTTGTATGTTACCCGGTTATGATTCTCTAAGTTAGAATTAACTTTGTTAATTTAATTGTGCAGAGCTCGCTATATATCCACATTATATTGTCCCGGCCCACCAATAATGTGAACATACCCAACTCACCATACCAACGATAAACCTGGAGTTTGTGAATAGTCTAAGCGAATTACTATGTCCTATACTACATGGTGTTCTATGCTTCGTGATCATGTAAACTAAAGCGCATCTATCTCTTGCACTCCCTGTACTCGAAAATCCTATATGCGTCTTCCAAGCATATTAATATATGGTTCAGGCCAGCTCCTTGCCGGCCGTAGTTTCCCTAAAAAAAATTACTATGTCCTAACGGCCTCATCCATACCAACGATAAACCTAGAGTTTGTGAATAGTCCAAGGGCCGTTTGTTTGGTGTGAATTTGAAGGAATTGGAATCTGATAATAAATTATACTATATAGCTTGTAATTTGACATTTCACAACTTTTCTAAGCTCACAAATAAACCTATCCCAAATTCATATGGTGTGAGATGGAAATGGATTCCATAGGGTGGGAGATAAAAAGATAGGCTTATTCATTGGGTGGGAGATAAAAAGATAGGATCACTCTATTATATTCATAGGGTGAGAGATAAAAGATAGGCTATATAGTATAATTTATTAATAGATTCCAATACTCCAAATTCCCACCAAACAAACGGGGCCTAAGTGAATTACGACTCCCTCAATCCTTTTATATATGATGTTAGATAGTTCAAAAATGAACTAACCAACGTCATATATAAAAGGAAGGAGGTAGTATGTCCTAACGGCCTCATCCATACCAACTGTAGGAGGACACGCACGATCATGCTTTTCATTGAGTATTCTCCATACCTTATATTAAACTTTCATATATCGCAAAGATAACACACAGGACCAAAATCTGATCGACATCCCGATCGTAGTCACAATATTGCAATGACAGCTGTCATCTATAACAGCAAGAACTCAATCATCCATAACCTCCTCGTACTTTAGTCAATTAATCAAATCGTGACATTTTTCTATTTGCGATATCTTGCTTTTTTGTGTTCTAATCGCTCGCTCACCGGGTTGGGAATATTCGTAGCGAGAGCCCTTGCATTGCATCCATCCATGGTTTGCAAGCCTGTAAAAGTGCCCTACCTACGGAGTAGAAGGTGTTTAATTACTATTCTAATGTTTTGGAATCAATCAAGAGCATATTTAGTCCATATTAATTAGCCTTTTGCATGGGTTAGTGTTAGAGCTGTAGTGCTAGGATTGTGCATGCTACTTTACTTATTTAACCCTTGCCTTGCCATCTCTCTCTCTCTCTCAAGTAACAACTACTGACATGCATGGCTAGCTCTATGTGTGGGCTACGGATGGATTTGTTTGTGCCGTTGGCTGCAAAGTGCAAAGTTTAAAATATGTTACCGGGCGCACGCCTCCATGTGGGAGCCAAAAACAACCTAGCCGATGCTGACTTGCTAGCTTCTCTCTCTCTTTTTGAAATAAAGACTTGCTAGCTTCTCAAGCGCACACACACGACTCATTGGACATGCTCAAACTCTCTCTATATATGCTCCCTATTAGTTAGCTCCATGATGCATGCAAAATCTCTAAATCTCATCATCAATGATTTACTGTTTGCTGTGCCATGTGATTCTTTTTTTTCCCCTAGGGAACCATGGAAAGCAAATTTAAAGCATGAGTAACCTATTTGATTGGCAGTGTTGCAAATTACTATTTGATTATGTTATTATGATTCAAGTTGTATGTATGTGTTGAGTTCAGAGGCATCAACTACTCGACCGATTTAGCAGTAGTATATATGATATATGGAATGAAGATTTGTTTGGTTAGTGATCTCTGAAGAGGACAATTAGGCCGGTCTCTGTGGAGAGTGTCATTGTACGGTTGCCAAGACCGGGAACTTGAGAACTGTGTCGGAGGAGTGTCATCACCATGACATCTTCTCTCATCCTATGACACTCCTCTCTCCTCTCCTCATAAATAACTCTGTCATGTCAACAAAATTATTGATGTGGCATAATATTTAATGCTGATAACACTCCTATAACACTTCTACTAAGACTGGCCTTATAAAGGTCGCCAGACTGCACGACGGCTTGCAATTCTGTACTACCTCCGTTCCAAATTATAAGTCGTTTTGGCTTTTGTAGGTCCATAATCTTTGTTATGCACTTCGATAAACGTTATGTCTAGATTCATAGCAAAAAATTTATGAACACAAAACGAACTATAATTTGGAAGGGAGGAAGTAGTATATTAATTAGTTCATCGTGGAAGACTCGCATGCGCGCTGCGTCCTGTCCGCATAGCAAATTCGTAGCAGTACGTGTGCAGTCGTTGGTCTCAGACAGCACACGGATAGAGAAACAGAGGCAATCATAGGCTAATCCCTCTCCTTTAAGGTTTAATTTGAGCGCACAAAAAATCCTTTTTGTTGTGTTGCTAACTCAGCTTGCAGACTGATCTGATGCGGTAATGCAAATTGCATCGTCTATATGTCCAGCACTGCAGCAAGAAGCATCGCTCGCAGAAGATCCCACCCAATGAAATGAGCTGACAAGGAGCATCATGCGTATGGTGATGGGACCCGCAAACCTTTCCTAGGAAGCAGAAGCAGCCATCCTTCCGTCAGGAGTGACAACACACAGCCATTTTGGTTACGCGCACGGCGACTCATTTCATGGGTTGAGGTTTTCTGTCTGGTTTTGCACATCCTGCTGAAATCTTCGCAAACCAAATGGCAGCGTCGAACCAAGTAACGGTATCCAACAACCCTACTTGCTTTGGCAATTGGCATCAGGCTAGGGAAGGCAGCAACTCGACTCAACTTAGTGCTGAATTAGTAGTAGTATCTATCGTGCAGCTTCAACTTATACCTGCCCGGCCCATTCAACAACTTGCAATATATGTGGTCAAACCAAGAGTACAATCCGTTTAAAGTTTAAAGTTTCTCCAACCTTTCCCGGCAAATTCCGATGGGAGTCGGGCTATTTGATTTTTGAAGGAAAAACCCATATACATGTTAGGAAGAATCTTCCTCTGCCCCTAGAAGAAGACTCTCATCACTTTCACAAGTACATAAATTGATTGTTTTCCTAGCATTTCAGTAGAATTTTCGTTACTGACCAACAACTTCCATAATCCCAATAGGAGCCGGATGTTTTGGTGGATATAAAAGCATGCAGGGCCATTTCTCTGAAGCTGAAAATTAATTATGAAACGTTTTTGAGGTGGACACAAGGTTTTGACCTGGAAGACGACGAATGCAGCACTACTACAAAAGAAAAGAAAAATGCAGATATATATTCAGGATGCTTGCGAATAAAACAACAAAACAAATGAACACACTTCTTAAGAGTACGTCTGTCCGAGATGCCCAAAGGGAGGATCTTTGTCCCTCACATGGATAGTATCACGAGAGGAATATACTGAAGACATCTGCGTGGAATTTGCATCACCATGAGGTGTGCGAGCCCCAATCATACGGTAGGCAAACCACGAGACAGAGAGCAGCCAATTCAAGGTCTACAGGCAGCAGCGCATTAGGGACTCCTGCTTGGCCGCTATTGGCTCCCAAATCTGAATGGATGTTTAAATATGCTGTTCATTCGGGCATTAAGGTTTAACAAACATGACCACTTGGCATTAAGAAACCTAACTCCATGACAATAATGTGGAGATTATATGGGTGTCATGCTGTTGGATTTGTCGTTTGCAGGGGGGTTATATGCAGGCCTTTCCTTTCCTTTTCTGCCTGCTTTGTATTTGGCAATGTCTTGGTCCCCCCATGCTTTGTTTAACCAGAATGTCTTTTCTTTATTTATAGCCACCATAATAGTTGTTCAGGTCCATGTACTATGCTGACCCATTTGCATTACTAATCCTTATTAGCCTAGATGGATGGAATGGTTCATCAGTTCCCTGAAACATCAATGTATCAGCATCTGGGGAACAAAATTGACATACTAACTGTGTTCCATAACAAGACAAAAATCATTTGTAACAAACAAGGATCATTAGCATCTGAGCTCATTGTTTACTGGTAGGTGACAGCGCTCTATCTCACAGTAGCATTGGAGTACCCAAAGTGGAGCAAACTAAAGCGTAGAATATAGAGGACTTCACTGTCTGCCTGAATAGATGGTGAAAAATAACGTTCCAGTAACAGTCAGCAAGTTATGTGTACAAGAAAGCTTATTCAGATAAAAGACTAGTTTAATGATCAGTTGTTTGGCATCTATATACATGAGTTGGATTGACTTCAAGTCTTGGTACTTGGCAGGGAAGATGTCAGTGTTATCTACTTTTCTAAGCTTTGAGGCAAAGCATAATCTATGCAGGCGGCCTACTGGGCACTGGCTTTCTAATTACCAGCTACTAATAGACAGGCAACAAAATTAACTATGGAGCCTATGATATGTGTGAGGAAGAGAGAGCTCCCGTAGGATAGGCAGAAAACGAATATGCCATGCAACTTGGTCTACCTATTAACTTTGACCGGATTTCTTTGCTATGCAAATCATGCTCCATGCACTCGATCTGCACCGCGATTAAAGCGATCCGCCAGTGAATTTTCCATGATGCTTCTCCTCTCCTAATCTGCTCCTATATCTTAGGCTGCTGCATATCTCATATAGTTATGATAGCAAAGATCACATTCTTGATTCAAAGCAGCAAGCACTTACTCCCAACTGTCAATAAACTAGTTAGTAATCCTGCTCGACAGAATAACATGGCGAGTGTTCATATTGTCGATCGGCCGATTCTCGCATCCAATGAGCTCTGATTTGTGATCGATTCTTCCTTCTTAGGTGATGTGTTGTACTCCTACATGTGAGCATTAAGCAAAGTGTTGTGCATGGTACAAGAGAGATAATTATATATATGGGCTAGAGGCTAGTGGAGGGGACTTGAAAAAACATACATGTAAAGATCGAGTGCCAGGAAAGCAAAGCATGAAGGGGGGTTAGGCTCTAATCTATGGAGATGGAGGGCAGCAGGCATTTGCATCGCTGACCACTAAAGGATGGCTTCAGGCCTTTGATGTGGATCCACTTGTCGACGCGCGGTGGGATATATATTTCATTTGCAGAATGGCATTTTTGCGCGCCAGAATAAAGCGAAAGACGCCTTTTCATTCCCTGCGCCTCCTTCAGCTCTGTTTCTGCTAATATATTTTATGTTTCCCTTGATTCCTCCTAATGCTTGTGGGTTTTATTTTTTTCACCTCAAGTTTATCGCCAGTAGACCCCTCAGGCCTAAGCAGTGGATGCTGATAAGCATGGACATGGAGAAGGAAGAGCCCATTGGTCGCAACTGCAACGCCAAAACGATGGCCATCTTTTATGTTAAACTGCCAAGAACCTTCTGAATGTTGGAACCAGCACTGTCTGCACATAGACACAATGTACTTGGTCCCCAACTCCTAACCTATCAGCACCCTAGGGGCTTATGAAATGCTTCATTCAACTGGGTGGGGATCGTTACATGCAATGCAACGGCCAACTTCTGTCGACGCCTCCTGTCATGGCAATGGTGACCGTAACGCCAGAGGAGGAACCATGCATCTTGCTGAATTCAATTCAATCATTAAAATTCTCAAGGAATTGAAATTTAATTTAATTAGTACGTTCCAAGGATTGCTCTAGTCTCAATAGCACTATTTTGGCATGTGGGTGAACACGAGTGCAGATGGCAAGTAAAGCTTGTATGATGGAGGATAGGATTTGGATCGAAGCCTGGGATTGAAAATGGGCCAGCAGCGGCAGCAGCATGTGCATTCAATCTAGCGTAGCGTTAGGTGAGACAACTGACCTGATCATGACAAAACCAAATCTTTAAAATTTCTCTGAATTTGACTTGATTGATCGATGCGGCCGCTCACTCGACTCCTTTTCGCAATGTGCCGTGTCGAGCCTGTTTCGGATGTCTGAAATGACCTGCAAATTGGCCGGGTGTAGAGCAAGCACTAGCTTCCCATGTCTCAATGTCTGCAGTTCTGGCAAGGATAACTGATATATCCATGCATGCCCTACCATTAAGCTGTGACAGATTTAAAATGTAGAGGAAAGTAAAAAGGTTGAACCGATAAAGGATATCGTCAGGTGAATCATGAGTAATTTTGTTCCCCAATTTCCATGCCACAGATGGAAATCACAACTTAGAAGAGAAAAGAACTGAGCTGATGTAGTACAGACTGGCAGGTTTGCTTCTGAAAGAAACCTAGAGTTTCAGCAATGTTTTTATTTAACGCTCAGCAAACTACAGTACACTGTGCTTGAAAATAAGCATCCCAGACGACATACCACAAAGTTGCTGGGTGATGATGAAAGCAATCAAACATTAACCATAACACTTGCAACGATGAATAATATAAACAAAGAACAGGAGATCTGGCTAAAGTTATGACAGTATACACATATATCCAAGTCTCACGTCGCCAAAAGGCAGGGAAAACAGGACCAATGATGCAAAATCTCAACATTTGCTTCGTATAGAAAATTGAACCAAAAAATTGCACTACAGGGTTTACAGATCGACTTAACCAAACCAACAAATTCAAACTTATCAAGTCTAGCAAGACTGTTGGCCTTCACTTTTAAACATGATTCATACAATAAGGACGTAACTGGGGCCGAAGTGCCTTTCCTTGCAAATATTGGCAGCTTGCAACCACGCTATGGTATCACCCACTTTTCCATCGGAGAAACAACTGCAGTCCAGATTTCTTGCTTAAAAATAGAGCAGCAGCCTACAGCAAGAGGAAAGGAACGAAGATCAGAAAATTCAGTAAATTAGTTTGAAATTTCAGTTTTACGCTGTCTTTTCTTGCAAAACTTAGATGTGTCCTTTTCTGAACTTTTTGAGGCCCTCCATCATGGTATTGTCACATGAGGACTTGACTATCTCCAAAAGTCAATAATTATAGCAACAGTGATGAGGCAGTTTAATATAGTTTAATCACATAAATAGAAACTTTTGCCACCCTGGTGGATTCTAATTTTCCTAGATGGAATGTTCAATGCCATGGAACTGAAGACCGTAATGCCATAATAGAAGGGAATACATCAATACAAATAAGCGATGCAACGGAGAGTTCAAAATTTTGAATCCTGAAAAGCATCAGTATGAAACTGCTCGTTGTGCAACAGTTCAATAACAAGCACAAAACTCCTGTTCTGCACAACAAGCAGATATAACATGCCTGATTTGAACATCTGGTCTATTAGATCATAATGTTTACATACCACTTTTACAGAAGAGAAATAGCATCTCTGTTTTCATACATTGTCATTTAGTCGGTCGAGATTGTCTTAAGTTTTGTACCTGATTAAACATGCAACTATAGCTTTTAATATAAAAAATTATCTATTGCATTATTTAGTCTTTAGTCAATGTGCATATGCATATATAATGCAGCCATGCCACCAAGCAGATCAAGTTGAGAGAGGCTCAAGTCACCATACCACCATACACATTGGCTAAACTGGAAACTCTCAGCAATAGTTAAGCCAGTAAACCCACCAAATGAGCTTCACTTTGCCTTTTCTTTTAAGTATCATACCTCCCAACTCTAAATTGCCACAATGAAGAGAAAAAGTTTCCAGGAAAATAGTACATATTTAGCAGGTATCAAAGCATAGCTTCTTATGTGTATGAGTCTCCCAGAAACTGCTTTTGTGAGTAATCTGCAATGGTGCAATTTTTCATCGACTCACATAAAATATCCAAAGATCTATGAGTGACAGTGCTGGTGTTTAATATGTACTCCCTCCGTCCCAGAATATAGTTACATCTAGCTATTTTCAGACAGATTAAGGAAGAGAATGAAAAGTCAAAATTAACCTTCATTAACTAGCCCACGGTGGATCCGCTAGCACTCACGCGACCTGCCGTGCATGCGCCAAAAACAAATCCCGCCACCATGTACAGCTCATTTTCTCTTAAAAATAACTTGTGTTCACCACAATACACAGATGTTTACTGGAGCCATCACTTATGCACAAGACAGATTCCTACTGACATGCACTACTCAATTGTTCACCGAGAAAAAAAAAAAAAGCTGACCACACTCCAGAACGGGATTGGGTAAGGAGCGGATCTCGCGGCCTCATTTGTTGCGTAGCTAAGGTAAGTTGGATCGGTCGAGAGAGGACCGCGGTTTTGGGGATTTTGAGAGAGCGAGCGTCAGGGAAATGAGGAGTATTTTGGTCAGTTTATACTTTATAGATAAAAATGGTGCTGGAAGTCTAGAAGTAGCAATATTCTGGGACAGATTTTGAATGCTTAATGTAGCTATATTCTGGGGACAGAGGGAGTATGTAATCTTAACACAGCCTTAGACAAAAGGCCACAATAAGGTTTAATTTACATTTTTATCACACGAAGAAATGGGATTTCATTCATTTATGGAGTAGATTAGGCAAGCCAGCCCCCCAGACGAGAGTATCATATGTGGTGTGCTCCTCAATTCCTCCCACTACTTATTACTATTAGTGTATGTGATTATACATCTCATAAGATGATATATGATGTAATGTTTTTTGTTAATGTGTCATGCATCGTCTAGTATCATGCTAGCATTTGATGATATTTAATAGGATGTCATACCACCCCACCAAACTCAACAAGCACCGGTTCCACGACTGCTTTTCCATTGATTTATTATATGCAATATATTCGTTTTCAGTTTCTACCATGTTAACTAGAACTTAAAAAAAAAACTTTGTGTTATGCAAGTTTTAGAAGTTGCTCAAATGCATCTCTATCATTTTGCTCGTCCTAACTCAGCATCCTGGATTTTTTATTAGCAACTGGCATGTGTTATTCTACTCTAAGCAAGCAGAAAATAAATTTATGGATGATTTAGAGAGCACACCAGACATACTAATAAATAGATTCATGAATATTGATGATCAAAGATTAATAAAGTCTGAAACAGACTACCACAGCTATGAGTGCTTCTTCAATGGGACTGATCAGATCAAGCATGCTGTCATCTAGGGAATGGTGTTTGTTCAGTTGAGTTTAGGATAAATTAAATCTACAAGTGCTGCAGCATTGTAATTGTAGTATTCTTTGTGGCCCATTCGTTAGTAACAGACACAATAATTGTGGGGGGGGGGGGGGGGAGGGGGCAGTTTAATAACAAAAAAACAGTCAACAGAGCAAAATGTTGTTTCTTAATCTTGCCAATATTTTCCATCCCCTGAGAAATGCTCGCGATCTATATTCTAATATCCCATCCACATCCCCAGTGAACATTTGCAGCAAGTATATGTTAGGCTAATTTTGACCACACCAGTCGATTCCTCCGCTGAGTTCAGATTAGAACTAAACTCCACACTTCCCCTCTTATGGTTTTATGGAGTTATGGTTGCTTTTCTGCTTTAGCTTAATGCTGTACAACTAATGCCAGGTCAAGCTTAAACTGAAGGTGTGTTTCTAGGTAGGGTTGTCACTATGCAGGTTGGGTTATACTAGGTGCTGGGTAAAAGACGCATCTTGGGAGCAGGAATCATGAGGCTAAAACCTACAATCCTACAGCAGCTTTACCATTCAAATGTTGAACCAGCAACTGATGCACTTGATGTATCACTTTCAGCTGCTGTCTTCATGTCAAGCAGCTTTGAGGGTACAGCCATTTGCCATCAGGAGAAGAAACCTTGGCCAACTGTGGTACACACAAGTTGCAGTAATTGGGGGTAAAAAAAAGAGGGTCCCTTTATCACAATTCCATATGGACAGCGAATGTGAAGACAAGACAACTTCCTGCACAAGACATGATCATTTGTGCTGGAGGTGGGGGTACAGCTGGTAGCTCCAGCAGGATAGACAACCTCCACCTCCCTGGATCCTCATCGAGGATTGACCATAGCCATCATGGCTTGGGCATGATTCAAGCAGAGCCAAGATGGCGATACATATTTTAGGATCCTGATGAAGTCCATAAAGCTCACACCGTAATGTGGATCAGGATTTGATAAGATCTGTCCTAGGTTCAAAGGATTGCCAAGAATGCATGGCAATCCAAAAACAGCGCGAGTAACTGGATGGCTGTGATTAGCACCAAGAATCGCAACACACGCACCAAAGGTAAAGGTAGCATTTCTCTGTGGGTCTGATCCCTGGAATCATCCAAATCACGGCAGTCCACGGGAAGAGCAGAGCAGGTATATAAGAAGTTCGTAAAGGAGGAAATGCAGTGGATTTGATTTACCTTGGGAATGTGTGTAGCTATTTACCGGCCAATGCAGCTGAATCCCCTGCAGACCGCGAGCCATGCGGCGAAGAGGACGGCGAGGAGGACGAGATCCACGAGGATGACCATCCAGAGCTGGCGCCTCCAGGCCCAGGCGGCGGCGCCACCCCTGTGGTCCCGCTTGGGCGTCCTCCGCGCGGCTAGCTCAGCGTCCCTCCTGGCCGCCTCCTCGGCCTCGGCCTCTACGGCGGCGACGTCGTGCTCCTCGCGCGCGAGCGCCGCCTCGTCGTCGGGCGGCAGCGGCAGCCGCATCGCGAGGCGCGGCATCTCGTCCCGCATCCTGTCCTCGGGGAGGCATCTGAGGCGGCGGAGGAAGAGCAGGAGCTGCGCGGCCGGGAGGTGCGGCGCCCGGGAGACGGCGGCGAGCGCGAGCGGGGGCGCGAGGAGCAGCGCGTGGGCGCGGCCGGCGGCGGAGTGGGTGACGTAGCGGTGGTGCGGCGGCGCGGCGGCGACGAGGGCGGCGGCGAGTGGCGGGAGGTCGTCGGCGTCGGTGGGGAGGTCGGCGACGAGGTGGGTGTCGCGGAAGACGCAGGCGTAGAGCAGCGGGTGCGAGGCCGGGAGCATCCGAGGCGAGCCCCAAGGCGGGGGCGGCGGAGATAGAGATCCGAGATGGGGGGGCGGGGCGGCGCTGCGCTGCGATGCGATGCGCTGCGCTGGAGGAACGGGGAAGGCTGGCGGGCCTCTGGGTCTCTCTGTGGTCTGCTGCCTGCCTCTGCGTGAGGAGTCTGTCTCTGCTCTGTGCTTGCCAAGGATCAAGGCAGACAGTTTCATTCCAGATTTCAGTTTCTTTCTCTCAGGGGAAAAAAACTTTTCTTTCTTTTATTTATGTAATGATAATGCATCATCTTTTTCCCCCTTTTTGGATGTTAACTAAAGAAATGGTGATCTTGGAGTTGAGCTGTAACAGCAGACAGATCAGGTGTCTGCAAGGTCATCTGAAGTCTGATCATTTCTCTCTCTCTCTCCTTCAGAAAGAGATCTGGCCATTTGTTGTAGGAGCTTCATTGTGATTTCTTTAGATATTTGTTCATCCTTTACAGTATAGATTTATATCATCACCTTGTAAAACATGTTCAGTTTATGTCGATAATATGCCAACAAGTTTGAAGCTTTTCTTGTACCTGGTTGCATACGCGGCGGAACAATACCGTTGAGTTGAGATCTCGCAGCAACGGCATCGTTCATCCGTTCGTCCTGAAGATGATTATTTATGTTTGGAAGTAAGCAAGCAGTGCAGTGGTCCATCCACCACGTTGGGCTGGTGCAGCAACAGCATGCATGTCGGCTCGGCTCGGCTCGACTCGGTGTGTAAATTAAACGAATCTAACCCAGATCCATGCATTGCATACAATATACTCCAAAAAATGGAAGCGGCAACGGGCAGAGGCGTCCATACATGTGCTACTTCACTTGCTCATCGCTCTGCACTGGAGACGGATTTGACTTGATCATATCATGCATATGCCCCGGCCGTTTCTCAAATGAATCGCCGGCCGGCATCTCATCTCAGATTCATGATTTTTTTTTAAAAAAAAGAATCATCATGGCTAGTCATAAGCCAGAGATGATGTGATTGTGATTGCACTTGCACCTCCCATCCCAAGAATGCAGGCTGCGCACCTGATCAGTATTGGTGTTTTGTCTTTGCTGTGCTCCGCGTCAGCGCCCAACCGCGAACCACATGTGTTGTGCACATGGCCTAGTGTCCAGGAGGCCTTGCCTTGCGATATAGATTCAACACAAAGGTCTGGATCGCAAACAATAATGACACGTGTACCGTGCTTGTACAATATACAGAAGATATATGCGTAGGTACGTGGATGCTAATATACATGTACTTACTACCTTCAAATTATGTATGTATGTATGTCAAACACGATAAATAAATAAAATAAAAGGGATGCGAGCAAGCAAGCTAAGTATACTGCATGTATAATTGATACGAGCAGAGCAGATGAATGGATCAGTGGCAGATGGGGCACATCATGAGGCCGTTCTCGTTGCACTTGGCGCACCTCTCCACGACGTCGGCGGCGCCGTCAACGACGACCTTGCAGCTGCCTCCGCACTCCCAGCACGGCACGAAGCGCGCGCCGCCGCATCCCTCGCAGCCGCGGCCGTCCTTGGCGGCGCAGGCCTCGCCGCGCGCCTTGGCCCAGCGCATCATCTCCCCGAGCTTGCCGGAGTCGGCCAGCGCGGCGCACTCGTCGGCGCCGCCCACGTAGCGGCCCATGACGAAGAGCCGCGGCGGCGCCGAGCCCTCGCCGGCGGGGAGCAGGTCCCGCAGCTCGCGGAGGTAGCCGGCGTGCAGCGAGACGTCGCGCTCGTCGACGGCGGCGACTCCGGCGGCCTCGGCGCAGGCGTGGACGAGGTCCCGCGCGCGCTCGCAGTCGTCGAAGGTGCGGCGCACGCCGTGGAGCGTGGTGGTGTAGAGCACCACCCCGCCGCCGGTGGCGCCCGGCGGCCGGCGCTCGGGGCAGCCCTCGAACGGGTCACGGCGCTTCCACCTGCAGCTGCTGGTGGTGGTGGGGCCGGCCTGGTGCTTGGTCTCGCGGTCGCGCATCAGGAAGGGGTTGTCCTTCACCACGCGGCGACCCGCAAGCTCCGGCGGCGCGGGTTTGCTTTCTGCTGCGGAGGCGTCGTCTAGCTGCGGTTGGTGTTGCTGCTCTTGCTTCTGCTGCTGCTGCTGCTTCTGTCTTCTTCTTCTTCTTCTTCTTAGGAGGAGCAACAGCAGGAGCAGGAGCGCCTAGCACATGTGGCTTCATGTCCTCGAGTGCCCTGCTGACCTCCGACCATGACGCCGGCGCCAGCTCGTAGCCCTCCACGAGCTTGTCCAGCAGCGGGAGAGGCACCTGCACGGCCTTCTCTTCCTCGCTGCCGGTGTCGTCATCGGTGGTTTCTTCCTCCTCCTCCTCACTGTCACCATCATGATCCCCAGCGGGTTTGTTCTTCTTGGCGATGAGCCATGGCTCCTCGACGGCGCTGATGTCGAAGAGGGAGACGCTGGTGGGCGGCGGCCGGTACACGACCACGTCGCCGGCGCCGGACTCCTGCTGGGACTTGGAGCCCGCGCACCCCATGCAATTTGCTTTGCTATGCTCAGCTTTGTGTTGTGTGGCCACTATCTATCAATAATGCACTTGTTTTTCAGCCTCGCCTTGCTCTCTCTGCTGATTCTGATGGACGATAAGATGACCACCATGCCTTTTTTTGGCCTGGGTCAACGTCCATCCTAATCCAACAGCAGAGACTCCTCTCCAACACAGGAATTGTCCAGTGATTTCCAGACTCGATAATCCAGCATTGTTTTCCAGACCACGCAAGGCTTTAGATCGACGTCGTCTAATACGTGTACATCAGAGCTAGACACTGCACAACAAGAGGAACAACCATCATCCGCAGCAACCAGATAAGCCAACATGTGAACGAACGACTTGTTTTCGCAAGCGCACGCTACGCTGACTGTGGCCACATATATATTATATATGTGCTTCTGCCTGTGCAGTGATTTCCCCTACCTCCAGGTCCACGTCCCCGCCGGACAAAATCCAAATCTGTCCGTCCGTATTACTACTAGCCTTTCCA
The DNA here is from genome assembly GCA_015476505.1 of Urochloa ruziziensis. Taxonomy (NCBI): domain Eukaryota; kingdom Viridiplantae; phylum Streptophyta; class Magnoliopsida; order Poales; family Poaceae; genus Urochloa; species Urochloa ruziziensis. Next base: position 6,188,359 of record CM027122.1, read on the forward strand.
TTCAGTCCACCCATTATTGTTTCTTTTCTTCTTCTTCTTTTAAAAAAGGGAAAAGTCCATTTTTGACAATCCAACTCTTGCCTCGGTTTGGTTTTGGCCATCGAACTCCAAAACCGGGTATCTTTAGCCATTCAACTATCAAAACCGTTTAAATTTGGCTATCGGGCTGTTTTGATGGGTGGTTTCAATTTTTTAATTTACAATTTAGTCCTTAGATCTTAAAATGATTATTACTTTTTGCTCGTACCTCTGATTTAGGTGATTCTTGCGGTCACACATTCATAACCGTGAGCTTTATATTTTAAAATGTTATTTATACTATGTTATCACTATTTGTTATATTATTCTTATGTTGTTGTGTATAAACAATAATATAAGAAAAACAAAACAAACAATTACAAAATAATATGAACAACATTTTAAAAGATAAAGCTCATTGTTACGAACGCATGACCACTAGAATCACTTAAATCAGAGATACAAGAAAAAAATAGTGATCATTTTAAGATTCAAGGACTAAAAATAGTAATCATTTTAAGATTCAAGGACAAAATAGTCCTTGGATCTTAAAATGATTATTATTTTTTTCTCGTATCTCGGATTTAAGTGATTCTTGTGGTCATACGTTCGTAACAATGAGCTTTATCTTTTCAAATCATGGTCATATTATTTCGTAAATGTTTGTTTTACTTTTCTCATATTGTTGTTTATACAAAACAACATAAGAACAATATAAGAAATAGCGATAAAATAGTATAAATAACATTTTAAAAGATAAAGCTCACTGTTATGAATGCGTGACCGCAAGAATCACCTAAATCAGAGGTACGAGCAAAAAGTAATGATCATTTTAAGATCTAAGGACTAAATTGTAAATTAAAAAAATTGAAACCACCCATCAAAACAGCCCGATGGCCAAATTTGAAAGGTTTTGATAGTTGGATGGCTAAAGATACCCGGTTTTAGAGTTCGATGGCCAAAACTAAACTGAGACAAGAGTTGGATGGTCAAAAATGGACTTTTTCCTTAAAAAAATATTATTTCTGGCTGCAACATGCACGGGTTGCCCAGCTGTCAGCTCCGACGAGCATTGGATGAGCTGATGGAGGAGGAGAAGGCCAAGGAGAGGACCAACACAAATGACTACTGGTACTCGAATAATATCAGCCTCAACATAGAAACGATATTATGCATGCGTACGAAACACATAAACGCCTCCCAAAACCTTAGTCGAAAACGCTCAGCACTAGCATGCATTGGTGCTTCTCTGAAATGCAGATATCAAAGGAAACGGAACTGCAGATAACGTTTAGCATTCCACAACACACCAGTGCGGAGGGATTTCTCATCATAGAAAACAGCCAAGAGGCGTTTTCAGGTCCAAACATGGCATACTGCTTACATAAGCAATACATTTCTGTTGTTCCAAGGGGTGAGCCTAGAAGACTTTGTAACAACCTAGAAAGATCCAACAGACTCTATTCAGCCTAATCATCCTCTTGGACCATATGCCACTCAGCAAGCAGGGATGCATATTCACAAACATGAACCCACATTTTATCACTAGCTTCAATGCCTACACAATTAACACCACCATCACACCAGCTATTTTAGATAAAAATATATTTTTTTGTTCAAAAGGAACATATGCATCACCTTTGGCTTTGGAGGACCCAAGTATCATCATAGGACAAATGATTCACTTATAACAAATGCTTGAACAAGACTTCGGGCTGCATGCATCTGGTCTGGTGTGCCAGATATTAAAACGGCAGTGTCCATTGCATCAGCTATAGGTTCAGTGACTGTTATCTTGGCTTCCGAGAACTGCACGCAAATTAAACAGGTTAAGCACGCCTATCACAGTTAGCAATTGGACATGCTATGCTACGCAAATTACTAGTAGTTTGATACAGACCTCACGAATCCTATCCAGACAACCTCCATCTTCACCACACAGAGCAGGAATAACTAATCTTGGAACTAAGACCTCTGCAGTCAAGTTTGGCATCACAGATGGCTGAACAGCACTGCAATAACAATTTCTCAGGTTGAAACACCAAAGTTGTGGTCAAGAGTGTATAAGAAAAGACAAGGTCTGAGAGAAGAAACAAACCCAGAAAATCCACTGAGTTCTCTATGCCCCGCTCCGGGGATATCAGATATTGCCATTGGATCACCGATATCATGCATGCCCTACAAAAATTTGAGCCAGAATTGCATCACAACAAGTATAAGACACGGAGAAAGATGCATCATGCCATATCTGTTGATTTTACTGCTCACGTAGTAGTGATCAGTCGGCTAGGTACCTTCACTGTCCAAGGGGCAGACATCCCATCCAATGGTCGTCCCATAAAATCTTTATGAAACAGAGATGGGGATTCATGGTTTCCCACATACGGACCAAACTGATGATCTAACAAACCAAAAGGTGGCTGCATATTAGGAGCCATTGCAGGCATTCTGTCTCTGAAAAGATGGTTACGAAGCCTAGCAGTTATTTGCATTAGAGCTTCTTGAATAGCTTCACAGCCCCCGCTTATCTAAAAATAGCAAATATGAAGATAATTAGCAAAAATAGAAAGGTAAAATACGAACTAGAATTCTTTGAACAAATAAATTATTGGGTACAGTACAACAAAAGCAGACCTGAATGACTTCATCATCTTCTGGGACACCCCTTGGGATCTTGTCTTTGCTCAACACTACTATAAACGCTCCTGAAAGCTTCCTCATTTCAGATATGATGCTACCGCCTTTGCCCAGAAGGCAACCAACTTGGTTTGGTGAAACAATCAGCCTACACATTGGAGGATCCTCCTTCTTATCAGAGGTAGGCAATGTAAGTTTACGCTGCACGTGCAAAATGGCATTCTGTGCAGGGGAAATTCCGTCACCCGGATGCTACAAAACAGAAGAAAACATAAAAGGATACATCAGTGATCAGTGACTAGTCTCTCCTTTCAAAACTCCAATGACAGTGGTACTGAAATACTAAGAGTTAATTCCATGGAAATCTTGCTAGTCTTTTATGCCATTAGAGTTGCAAAAAGAAAAGGCAAACAGCCACCAACCAAATTAAAAACTCTCAAGGGTCAAATAAGGAACAAAAAAAAAGTAATTTAGGTCAGCAAGAAATAACTGCAACACGAAGCTCTGCACGTGCCATCCAGCCTTCTAACGCACTCCCTGGTAATTATCTTGTAAATTTGATGGAAAATTTATCCTAAGTTTTCATAAGATTAATTGCAAGCTACTGACAAGCACATTTCTGGTTGCTGCATCTCATACAGTCATACCAAGAGGGAAATCTGTATATGGAGCATGCAAAAACACATTAACACTAATTGGGCCCAGAAAATTTACAGCTCAAGAAACATGGAATCGAGTTTGACAAAATAAAGCGTATAGCTCAGCTGAATGCCATTTTGCCCAGCAAGCAGGTCAGAAATACATTAAATGGGGACAAACGAAAATCTAATACAAATATTTTGCAACAAGAGATAATGAATGTGAAGGTGCTTACCGCAGGTCCAGATATACTTATGATACGATCATCTGTCTTTGGAACAGTCTCAAGAACTTTTATTTCACAGCCTGTATCATTTTGGATAGTTTTAACACTGTTTCCACCCTTGCCTATTACACTGCCAACCTTATCTTTTGAGCACAGTAACCTAAAGGAGAGGGGTTCTATAGGAACTGAAGCATGGCCATGTATTGGAGCTTCAGGTACGATAGGAAAAGGAGCAATATTTGGCTGGCGATCAATGATATCAAAAGGTCTGTTGGCTTGGGATGGCCCTTGCAAGGGTATATTGAAGTTAGATTGCATTCCTGAACGAAAACCATCTGACTGGCTAAAAAAAGAGTGCGATGATGATCCAGAAGAATGACCAACAGCAACAACATCTGTTTCCTTGGGTGGATGAGCTAAGAGCAATTCAACTACTGCATTCAGACCTTTCCTTACTGAGTCAACCTCTCCATTGATCTGTTAGAATGATATATCAACAAAAACCAAGAGCAAAAGTAAGCATTTGGAATAAAGATTGAATTTACTTCTTACACCATGGTCAAAGAAAATTTAAAGGGGACAACTATATGAAACATGATAATGAAATCCAATCCAGAAAAGTATACCTGGCAAAGCCTGTCATTGGATAGTGCACATGATGGAAGATTGTCCTTTGAAACACGGATTTCACAACCATTATCAACTGACATTTGCTTAATCACACTACCACCCTTTCCCACAAGCCAACCTGCTTGGCTGTATAGCACCAGTAATCGCAAAGAAACAGGAGTGCCCGTGCCTGATGCATCCTCAGTTTCATTATCATCTTCTGCAAAAATCCTATCGAAGACAAACAAAACAGCCTTCAGTGCCGATGGTGTTACCCTCTCCGATACTGACTTCATATCTTTTGCAACAAAGGGGTCATCCTTTTCCTCCTTACTGTGATCTTTCTGTGAAGCATCCTTTTCTTCCTTGCTGTGGCCTTTCTCTAAATCATCATCCTTTTCTTCCTTATTACTGTGGTCTTCCTCTGAATCATCCTTATCTTCCTTACTATGTTCTTTCTCCAAATCATCCTTCTGCTCCTTGCTGTTGTCTTTCTCTGGATCATCCTTTTCCTCGTTATTGTGATCCCTCTCTGAATAATCTTTTTCCTCCTCTCCGTGGTTTTTCTCCGGATCATCCTTTTTCTCCTTATTGTTGACTTTATCTTTCTTATGGTCACCACCAGCAGAAACAGCAAAGCCTCCATCGTTCTTTCCACCTTTCTCACTACTAGCTTCTACATCCTTCGCAGTGGCAACTATGAAAACAACCCTCTCGTCACAACCAAGGAATTGTTTATCGACCCTGATTTTCACTCCAGTTTCTTGCCGTATCTTTGCAATAATGCTGCCTTCTTTACCGATTACATTCCCAGTTTTTGAAGCAGGGCAAAGAATGCGAAAAACAGGGACACCGGGCTCTATTTTGAGCTGGGATTTATGGGAAGAAGAATGCTTTGTCTTCTGCCACTTGCCCCGGCCATTGTGGTCTGAAGAATTTTTCTGAAACGGCCTCTTAGAAGGTGTCATGCGTGAAGCCATGCCTCCTCCTAGTCGAGAAACGAGCAGAGGGCAGCAATCATAATGTGAAATGAGTATCACGGCAGAAAACTCAGTTTATATATATATAAAACAGAGACAAAACTGTTGGACCAATTGATTACAGTCAAGAAGAAAGCGCGAAACTAAACAAAATCCATCCCATTCGCATAGAAGTATTTGTAATTGGTTGGTAGCACTAGTCTAGTAACATGCAGGCTGCTAGGTAACAGGGGCGGACCCAGTTTAGGACATGGGTGCACACATGTACACCCGATAATTGCTGGGAAAATTTTCGAAGTTTAGAAGATAAATACAGGGTCAGATCAGATCAGATCCAAATATAAATAGCATACATCAGGGTTTTGGTGGTTCGATTTCGCACCTGCCGCAGGAAGGAAAGGGAAGGAAATAGTCGGGAGTACCTGTCGGATGCTCGTCGCTGGCGCCCGATGAAGCGGAGTTAGGGCACCTTTGGTAGCGCAGAAGGCCCGGCCGGAGTTCAGGGGCTGGGCGCGCGAGGCCGGGCCGAAACTCGCGGCGGGGTGCCGGTTAGGTGCGGCGACGCCGGGGGCGGGGGCGGGGGCGTGGGCGGGCGGCGCGCGAGGCCGGCCGATGGTCGCCCGGCACGAGCTGCCGGCGGTGGGCGCTGGCACGGAGAGAATGGATGACCCAAGGGATTGGGAAAGGGAAATTGGTCAGGAAATTGAGAGCTGGGTTAAGGAAAAGGATACGAGATCATTTCCGTTCCCCATGTTCGGCAAACCCTGGGTCTAGGTTGGGATACGTTGTGGGCTCCACCAAAATTGTAAAAATAAACTTCTCTAACGTGCTATTCTAAAAAAACATCTCTCTCTAAAAATCATTCTCTAATCATCATTTAAAGAGTCATTTGCATAAAAATCGTTTTCTATATCTTCATGTTTTCCAACAGCTTCTCTATGTCTTGCATGCACTCTAGAGAGCTATTCTCTTTTCTATATTTTGCTAGCGAGAAATCCGGAATAGGGGAGTAACTATGCTTGAATAACCAAATAGAGGCTGTTGTAAGGTAATTTTTTAATCAAAATCTCTAAAATTAACAATGAAAAAGGATTTAAAGAGTCTCTCAGAGTTCTAACGGATTGAAGCGAAGTCACCGAAACGCACAGGAAGCTGAGTCTCGGTGAATAGGAGCCTGACTTTTTTCACTGTGAGAAAAACACTGTGACAACTCTACTGTAGCAACAATGTTGTAGCGTTCATATTGTACCATCGCTGTGCGATCCAACGTACGACAATCAATAAAAGTTAGCGCTAGAGTAACTCGCTGACTTTTGAACCGCAAGTCAGTGAATCTCGAGCGGCGTTCAGTGGGCTACGGCTTCGGCTATGCCTTTATCGGTGAAGCTGATTTCTTAGCTTTGACTTCTCTGATTAAAAAATGTTTGGTAAAATGGTTTCTCCTATATTTTTTAGTGGGTGTAAGTAGGTCAAATGTCTGTGGTAACCCTAACCACTTGATATTATAGTTATAAAAGTTATAAAGTAAGAATAAATGGAATAAAAGATTATGATAAATATAATTATAAGTTAACTTAAAGTTTCTCCTTTATTTCTTTATTTCTTTATTTTTCTTTTTGCTCTTTTTAATCGATCACATCTTTTCATTCCATTTTTTAATCTTTTTCCTCTCTCGGTTATCCGCTCAACCGTTCTCTCTGTTTCTCTACGCAGTCCATCTCCGTGACTCTTCGTGGCTATTGGTTGCTACTAGCTCGCCTCCGCCGCTAGCCAGGCACCAGCCCCGCCAATGTTGCTACCCCACCTTGCGCGAGTTGCTCGCATGCTGTGTTGTGCGCTTCTGCAGCTATTCCCCTGTCGGCCCAAGCGCGTGCGGCTGCGGGTGAGGCATGGATGGCGAGCGGCGCACTTGCTCTGGTGGGTCGATGGTGGCACGCCACGAGCCCTCTCCACACAGTCAGCGCCTCCGACTGCCCTGCTTCTCTGTGCCTTCGGGCCACCTCCTCCACGTGTCGTCCTGCTCCGCTGCCGTCGCCGCACCGGTTGTGTGCCATCCTCCTCCCTCCTCTTCGATTCCGGCCTCGCGTCTCAGCTCTGGCTCACCGTGCACCGCGATGCTCCGTCGTGGCCGCCGACATCGCTCCTTAACCATGTAGATCCTGCCGTCCTTCCTTCCTTCGCTTCCGCTCGAGCTCCACTCCCGCCAACATGGTTAAAAAAAGTATTTAATTTGAAAAAATAAATGTTTATATCACTTGTACAAAGTTCATGTACTAAGCTATAGTTATGGACAAAATATAAATATTTATGCACACTCATTCGTAAAATTTTGCGTCAGTCATTGCTAGGTAAGGATCATGATACATGGCAAACCCTCGTCGATGGTGTAACGTCAAAATTCAAAACACAACACTTGTTATAACTAGCAGCATACACCTAGTGTAGGCCTTAGGGTTTACACATGTATTGTATATGTCGAGGTCATTTAATAGATAAAAAGCATGGTCAGATCCGAATGCAAACAACATAAATTGGGGTGCTCGATTTTGCACAGCTGGAAGGGAACGGAAGGAAAATGGGCGGGCATACCTGGCGGACGCTCGTCGCAGGCGAAGCGCCCTGGAAAGACCTAGACAAGGGTGGCGCCGCTCGCCCCGTCTTCGCCGCTAGGGGGAGGGGGTGACGGCGTGGAGCGGAGAAAAGAAAAAAAGGAGGATTGAACGCAACGCAACGTGTTAGGATGGATTTCCACTGGAAGCGAAACCAGCAAAAGTGGGGCGGAGTGGCTCGCGGGGGAGAGTGTGTCGATCCTCCGACTAGTGGCACCGCCGCCTCGCCGCCCTACCTAGGTTGAGCGGGCTTGTGGCCTTGTGGGGAAGGAGGAGGGGGCATTTTAAGCCTGTCTTCTTTTTCACGATAGAACGGACTTGTCAATTGTACACTTACACGATACCCAATCACACAAGGATATTTTGATGCGTGGAAATCAAACCCAGAGCTGCTATGCAAGATAGTTCATATGGTTCTTAAATTAAAACACAATAAATTCTCAAAAAAAATGTGAGCATAATAAATATGTATCCTTTTTTTATGAGTATAGTACAAGGTTCGTATCTCAATTTTCTCAAAAACAAAGAGCATTGTTCAGAGCCATAGCGTGGGCAATTGTTTGTCTAGAAGAGTAAAATAAAATTACTTGAAACATCTTTTGAATTGAATAGCATAAGATAAAAAGTGGTTTTACTATCTATAATTTGCTTATACATATGTATGTAATGATGTAATTGAAATACTCATGACTTTTGTAAACTTTATAGCGTGCGTCATTCTCTAATCTCTAGCATAAAAGGAGGCGTGAGTTTGTATCAGCATTTTGACATAGTCGAAATACTCATGACGTGTTGTAAACTTTATAGCGTAGATGCGTCACTACGTGCGTCATTCTCTAGTATAAAAGGAGGCATAGCGGGTTTGTATCGGCATTTGTAGATGAGCCAACCAAGAGAAATATAGTTATCTTAATTGCCGTGAGGAATATAGTATATCTTCGAATGCGGGCTATATTCCTCCTAGTGTAGTACTTAGTTATTTGCTCAACTTGGCCCCTCCGACTCGAGTGTGCGCCCTCGTGGTCGCCGCCGCCGCCATCGCTTTTGGCCCCCCGTTTCCCTCCGTCGCCGGCCTTTAGCCGGTGGCCAGGGAAGCGGGGTTACATACTTTAGTAGATCGAGTCCTTAATCGAGTCTTAGGTCTAGAATTTGTTCATCGTCGATGTTTGACGGCGTAATTAGGGTTTGTCGGAGTAGCGTGGCTTCTATGCGGCTTCTTGTTCTTGGCGGCGTCGGTGATGCAGAAGCGACGGCGTTGCAGGAGAATAATTTCTCCCGGCTTCTTCCGTTCTCCGGTGGCGATCTACTCCGACGCCAATGGAGAGGGCGGGGAGACCTGTGTTGGAGTCCAGGGCTGGCCCATCGTCGTCTTCTTCGGGTGATGAGGTTGCTGACCTGTTTAGTCCTGAGGAATATGATCTCTGGTGAAAATCTGAGTTTTGCTCGGGTTGCCGGCGTTGGATTTGGAGGTTGCGTCGTGGGTGCCGGAGTTGGCCGATGCGCTTGGGAGGCAGTGTAATCGGCATCTGTGCCTAGCAGTAAGCCCTCCTCTGCGACCTCTACTTTGTGGAGTTTGGTTTTTGTGTCTAGCGACGATTGGGAAGCGGTTTGGACGGCGGTGGCGAACGGATCCCTGAAGTCGTCGAGGAAGATGATTAGGAGTTTTAAACTTCTTTGTAATTTTCTTTTTTTTTCTGGGTTCTTGTTTGTAAAAGAGCCGGTGTACTGTGCTAAGATCAAAATACATGTTCCTTCTCTAAAAAAACTTGGCCCCTTTTATGATGAAGATAGAGGGAAACTATTATCATCAACTGTTATTGAATCCCCATAAGGCTAGCGACAAGGTGATCGATGTGTATCGGTAAGTCCTATTTAACTTGTTGGTATGTTTATCGTTGTTTGTAATCTAATTAACTACCACAATGTGTGATTATTATCCATGTCTCAAATAACTTTTTTCCAATGGAAGTACCTTATCTCCACAACCAGGTGCATATAGCTGTTCAATTTTCTTCATGTACACTTCGTGCATGCACCAATATTTATAATCGTCATAGGTGTATCTGTCTCATCTCTTCCATACTGAAAGATTTGCAAGAACAGGACCGCCTATCTCTTCTATTCAGCCAGGTAGGAAAAGAAAAAGAAGGCAAGTTGGTCTAGCTTGTGTTTGTTACGTTTGCTTGAGTATCATTTCTTTCACTTATGATGCTAACTAATCTTACTAGGTTGCATGATTGCCATGTGGTTCATTTAGAGTCTTTCTCCCTTTTATCTACTCAGCAATATATCATAGCATTGATAGGTCATAGGTGTATTGTAGCATAATGCAAGTAAGTTTGCACAAGGTATATATGGCACCCCGCTTGCATGTGCCCCACGGCAAATGACTCAAACTAAAATGCTTAGCTTGCTAACAATATCAGGTCAAGCTTGCACGCATAACACACTGGTAGGAATCGATGAGATGTGAAAAGGGCTATTCTAGGGAGCAAAGTAGCAAAGCCCTTGTTTAGTTCCCACCCGAAATATTTTCATCCATCACATCAAAGGAGAATTTTAGATGCATGAAGTATTAAATGTAGACGAAAAATGTGAAAAGTTATATGGATGAGCTGTAAATCGCGAGACGAATCTAATGAGCCTACTTAATCCATGATTTGCAATAGTAATGCTACAGTAACCATCCGCTAATTATGGATTAATTACCCTCTAATTACCATCGTTAGATTCGTCTCGAGATTTCCAACCTATCCATATAACTTTCCACCTTTTTCGTCCACATTTGCTACTTCTACATTGGTAAAATCAATATCCGAAATCTTTTCACCAAAAACTTTTCATCAACTAAACACGGGCAAAGGATCTAACAACATATCCAGGTCATTATGTGTCCATGCATATATCAATATAATAGAAGATGCCAAAAAAAGGTATCTTTGATTAGGAAAATATATAGAAGCAGTACGTCGTCCAACAGTCGGCTAGGTGATTATGCATCATATCACTAGAAGCAACCGACGAGTTGTCAAGAAAGGCCCGCTTTTATATCCGCAAAGTGACAAGCAAATCCAAGAGTCGGATTAGCATACTACTCTTAGCGTGCACTGCATTGCACTAAGAATACCACGAGTTATTATTAGGCTAGTGTTAGTGTACATCAATTCCAACCTCGTGTGTGTCAATATCATACGTAGCAATTGAAATCATAGAATGTGTGTAGTACCAACACTTTATATAAATAAAGTAGCATAATAATCAAATTGAATTGATGAAACATTAATGAGCGGAGAGGAGCACGCCCATCACGTTGGGGGCGCACGCCTTTTGGTGCGCTTAACCCCTCGCCTGTTTTGTTCTGTCCCCGTTAACGCACGTCGTTTGCCCGGCTAATGGGGCCACCGCGTCAGCGAGAAGCAACGACGCGCGGTTAGCTCATGGGGCGGTGCGGAAAGGAAAAGGCGCGCATGGTTAGCGCGGGCCTAAAACGTGTCAAGGGCCTCACGTTTTCCTTAAATACAGTTCACGTTTCCCACCACCACACCAGTAGTTCGTCTCGCCCACCCGAGCGAGCCACCGGGTGTGGCTGAGCTCTGGGGCCACGGAACCTGCGGCCCCACACGGCAGTGAGGTTGCTTGGCGTCGAAGGCCGTGCGCCTCGGGCGGGCGCACGGGTCACGTGGCGTCACGAGCCCCCCCTGAATGGCTCTCTCCCGATCCCGGCAGCTCCTGTGACACGTGGCCAGCACGTGCTCACGCGGAGGGCAGTACGGCCGGCTTCTGCCTTCCAGGCTGCGCGGCTGGAGTAGGAGTCGATCCGACCTTAGCCTAGCCTAGCCGAGGAGGAGGGGTTCACGTGAAGTGGTGCTGGATCCTCTGTGCCGTGCAGTGCAGTGGGACTCTCTCTCTCTCCTAGCCAGTGCAGTGCAGTGCAGTGGGACTCTCTCTCTCTCCTAGCCAGGCCAAGGAAGGGCCCATGGACCAACAAGGCCCCGAGCCGAGCCGACGGGGTGGCGGCTGGGCTGGGATCCCTCTGACCCCAGGAGGAGTAGAAGAAATTCACATTAACACGGCCGAGGCTCCTCTTCGTCCCCTCCATCCCATCCATCTCTCTCTCTCTCTCTCTTCGCTCGCAGCGCAGCGCAGCGCAGCGCTGCCGCAGCCGCGGTCGCCCCCCGAAATCCCCTCACGCACCAGAGAATTCCTCCCAGCCCACCACCGCCGCACCCAGCACCCCTCCGCTACACTCGCGCCGCGCCCTCCACGCCCGGACCTTGCTTCCTCCGCACGCCGGAGCTCGCCTTCACGCGCCAAGAGATCCGGGCCCCGCGCCTCGGATTCGGCCGTCCTGGATTCCGCGGCCTCGGCCTCGATTCGGCCGCAGGGCCCCCAATCTGGTGACCAAACTGCTCGATGCTCCTCTCCCTCTTCACTTCCTTCCATTTAATGTAATTTGATTTCGATTTAGACTCTCACTGCCTTCTCCTGTTCGGAATGCGATTACGATTACTGCTCTGCTCTTAGCTGCTTCGCCAGACGACTAGATTGTGGATTTGCGTGCCACGGAGGGTTAGAGACTTTGATTAGGCTGGAATCGCTCATTCGCTCCCCTTCCCTTCCTATCGGGTGCGATCGGAATCACTAGTGAGCTTGGCATCCGGATACCCCTGTTCACATCATGGTCCCTTTTAGCTCAGATTTGGATTCATTTTCCTTTCCTTCGGTCGTGCACCTGAGATCAGGCATGTGTCAGGGTAGTTAATTGGTACAGCTGGCAGACGTTTTAGGCTCTTTGACTGGTTTATTACATTTTTTTTTTCATTTCATCGCCGTGCCTTTGGTAATTTTACATGCTCTGCCGACGCTCTTAATAAATAGATAGATAGATAGATAGTGTCACGCTTGGCCTGACAAGCTAATCACATCATGTATGACCTGGATTAGCATTCTCTTATGGAACTTGCACTGAACACCGGTTCAATCTCTAAAAGCGTCTGTTTGGAAGTGTGTCCACTGCCAAGTGTGGTTGCAAACTTTTACTTACCACTTCGGATGCAGCTCGGTGTGCCTTTCTACCTAGACAGTGACTGCAAACTGTGTTGTTTTGCCTTTCCCATAAATACGATGGAATTCATTTTCTATATTTGCCTGAGACTCTTACCCCTTTTTTGTTTGGCATACCCTATTGTTGTGGGAGTTACTTTCCCCAACTGCACCGCTTTACGTCCTGATGTTCTCCATTTTTACTAGGTATTATGGTCATGAAGATGGAGATTGAGGATGACGGTGCTGTCGGAGGAACTGGCGGGACGTGGACAGAGGAGGACAGAGCTCTTGGCGCCGCTGTCCTCGGAACAGATGCCTTTGCATATTTAACAAAAGGTGGAGGTGCCATATCTGAGGGTCTTGTTGCTACATCTTTGCCAGATGACTTGCAAAACAAACTCCAGGAGCTCGTCGAGTCAGAGGGTCCTGGTACCGGTTGGAATTATGCCATCTTCTGGCAGCTCTCACGCACAAAGTCTGGTGATCTCGTCCTTGGATGGGGGGATGGATCATGCCGCGAGCCCCGAGATGGAGAGGTGAGGGCTGCTGCTCCTGCAGGCAGTGAGGACACCAAGCAGCGGATGCGCAAGCGTGTGCTGCAGAGGTTGCACATAGCATTCGGCGTCGCGGATGAGGAGGATTATGCCCCTGGTATTGATCAAGTGACAGATACTGAGATGTTCTTCCTAGCATCTATGTACTTTGCATTTCCGCGTCGCGCCGGTGGCCCTGGCCAAGTATTTGCAGCAGGCATACCCCTCTGGATTCCCAATAATGAGCGCAAGGTATTCCCAGCCAACTACTGTTACCGCGGCTTCCTTGCAAATGCAGCAGGATTTAGGACTATTGTGTTGGTGCCATTTGAGAGTGGTGTTCTCGAACTTGGCTCAATGCAGCACATACCTGAGAGTTCTGACACTATCCAGACCATACGGTCTGTATTCGCAGGGGCAAGCAGTAATAAGGCTGCAGTTCAAAGGCAGGAGGGTAATGGCCCCGCTCCTCCTGAAAGGTCACCTGGTTTGGCAAAGATTTTTGGGAAGGACCTGAACCTTGGCCGGCCTTCAGCTGTGCCAGCGGTTGGTGTATCTAAGGTGGATGAAAGGCCATGGGAGCAGAGGAGTGCTGTTGCTGGGACCTCATTGCTTCCCAATGTCCAGAAAGGATTGCAGAATTTCACTTGGAGTCAGGCTCGGGGCCTGAATTCTCATCAGCAGAAGTTTGGCAACGGTGTGCTGATTGTGAGCAATGAAGCCGCACACCGTAACAATGGAGCGGTAGACAGCCCTAGCGCAACGCAGTTTCAGCTTCAAAAGGTGCCTCAGCTTCAGAAACTGCAGCTTCAGAAATTGCCGCATATTCAGAAAACACCACAGCTTGTGAACCAGCAGCCACTGCAGCCACAAGTACCTAGGCAAATTGATTTTAGTGCCGGGAGCAGTTCCAAGTCTGGTGTGTTGGTTACAAGAGCAGCTGTTCTGGATGGGGAGAGTGCAGAGGTGGATGGCCTATGTAAAGAAGAAGGACCACCGCCTGTTATAGAGGACCGGCGGCCAAGGAAGAGGGGAAGGAAGCCTGCAAACGGGAGGGAAGAACCACTTAACCATGTCGAGGCTGAGCGCCAGAGGAGGGAGAAGCTCAACCAGAGGTTCTATGCGCTGAGAGCGGTTGTGCCCAACATATCGAAAATGGACAAGGCGTCCCTGCTGGGCGACGCTATAACATACATCACTGACCTCCAGAAGAAGCTGAAAGATATGGAGTCAGAGAGAGAAAGGCTTTTGGAGTCGGGTATGGTGGACCCCAGGGAGCGAGTGCCTAGGCCGGAGGTGGACATCCAGGTGGTGCAGGACGAGGTTCTTGTTCGAGTGATGTCTCCTATGGAGAGCCATCCAGTCAAGAAGGTGTTCCAAGCATTTGAGGAGGCAGAAGTTTGTGTAGGCGAGTCTAAGGTGACTGGCAACAACAACGGCGCAGTGGTGCATTCGTTCATAATCAAGTGCCCTGGCACGGAGCAGCAGACGAGGGAGAAAGTGATCGCGGCGATGTCTCGCGCGATGAGCAGTTGAGCAGAGCGTAGGAGCAGATTGTGGCGGTAGGGGTACTGTGTTGGTTGCAAACAAGCAGCAGCAACAGCAGTTGTCGATACGAGAGTCGTAGGTGGAGAAAGGAAAGCTCAGATTCTGACTTTAGCGATGCAGGTAAGAGAAAAAAGAAAGGCTCTGCCGCTGTATGGTAGGTTTCTTGTGGTGGGTCGGTGTAGTTTTTTTGACGTTCTTTTTTTTTTTTTGGGAGGATGAGAATGGAATGGATGGATACCGTGTTCCTAGCGTAAGGTTGATGGTGCAGCAGAACAATAAACAGCAGTAAATGTTATTATTATTTTTCTTCTTGTCATGTATGAGTTGGAAATTTTACTTGCATACTCCGGTTTATGTTGTTGACAAGTGCGTGAGATCATTGCCATAGCAGTGATAGACGAAGAGAAGCAGCAAGAATGAGATGCATGAGCTGATCCTCTTGCTATTCAGCTTTTTCATCCATCAACAAGCAGAGCAGAGATGGATGCTGTCATTGTCAAAGTAAAATCCTGCTTGCTATTCAGTGGGCAACATGCGTATTGTGTTCTTGCAATTCGTCGAAATCATTTTTCGAAGGAGAAAAAAAAACAATCGAAATCGAAATCCTCCTTGAACGGATGGAGCTAAAACGGCATGAATCTACCGCCATCCGCACGTGCCTTGGTGTTGGTACTCTGATGGATGTCATCTGACTGTACTCCTAGTTGATCGTGCCATCCACGAGCGGCCACGTCACCCGCTCGTGCGGGTGCGAGTGTGGGCCCCACCGGCCATCGCAACGTCCCTCTCCTCTCCTCTCCATTCATCCGGGGCGGGGCGGGCGGTGGCGCCGCAGACAGAAGCACAAAGGGATCGCCTCGCATCAAATCCTCCTCCTCCGCCTCCGCCTCCGCCTCCGCCGCTCCTCCCGAGGCGGCTCCCCAACCCGAGGCAAGGTACTCCGCCGCTCCTCCCGTGCTTGATCGATTGTATTTCGGCCCTAGCCGCCGATCGATGTTTCCTGATTATTCGACTTCACGGCGGAGGTGCTGCTTTCGCTTGCCTCCGCCCGCCGATGGGGGAGGCTGGACTCGTCTCGCGGATTGCTTGGGCCTCCCCTTCCTTTTTTCAATTTCCCCCCATCCCCTCAAGTTCATAGCCACACTACACTCAACTAATCCCTGCGTGTTGGTGTTCCTCTACTATGGAATATAGATAGGCTCTTCGTGCATGTAATCTCTTCTTGTTCATCTCTAGCACGCACACTACTTATTCATTCCTTCATTTATGGATGGTGATGCAGCCCCCAGGATACAGAAAACCAGATAAATAATTTAAAAAGCGGGCCCCATGGATGCCCACGACATTGAGGACGATGGTTATTTCCAAGAGAACATCCTGTCACGCGGAGGCCAACAGGTTGCACGGGAAAGTGCCGGGGAGATTCTGGCTGCGGTGGACCTCAAGATCGCCTATGGCTTCGAGAAGCTCCTCAACCTGGAGACGCTGGTCATGGAGATCGCGCGCCGAGCCGCTGACATTGAGCCTCTCATGCGGGATCCTCACTCCATCTCTGCCGAATCGGTTGACAAGGCTTTCGAATTCGATGTCCTGTATGGTATTGTAGACTCTGAAACCAATGAGCTGGAGATGCTAGTCGGTTCTATCCGAATAGATATTGCCAATGCTGAAAGCGAGGTGTCAGAGGAAGGACCAGGGAGCAGGGTGGCGGAGAAGCTGCATGCCGCGACAGATTCCTTGAGGCAGATGCAGGATCTCATCTCTACTATTAGAAGGGAGTCTGCAACCTTTGAGAAAACCATACAACCTTCACAGGATAATAAGCATGGTAACCATCCATCTGTTTTATATTCTATACTAATCTAGTGATGGGAGTTGATTGAATCCTAACTACTGTGATTTTGCAGGAAACAGCGAGAGCGTGGGATATGAAAACGGCTACCTGTCACCCCATGCTACTATGCAGGCTGAGGATCAGAGAAATGTTCTGCAGATGTTACAGCAGTCTATAGCAAGTGAATTAGAACTTCAAAAGAAGGTATTCGATTCGCAGTCTTCGGAGGAAGACCTCAAAATGAAGCTGCATTACGCAAAACAAGAGTCATATTTCTTGGAGGAATCCATCGAAGCTCTTTACGAAAGAATGTTCGCAGAAGAAAATGCTTCCCAATTGTTTCTTGGAACTTCAATGGAACTCATTGGTACAATTAATACCATCCAGGTCTCTTTAAGTGCTTCAGTTCACAGGGAAGGTGATCTTAAATCAAGGTTACAGGAAAGCTTGATGAAATTAAGTGCCAACCAGTGCACTAGGGAGATATCGCCTGAAGGCAGTGACAACAATGCCAGTCAAGACCCTGCGCAGGTACAGGTGCTACCACCTCCTGAATTCTTGACTTTGCGGAATAAGGTACAGCAGCTGGAGGAATGGTTGAAGGACTCGGGCTCTCATCTGCAGTCGTCACTACTGTCAAGAGGGGCAACTGAACAAGAGCAGAATACAACGCAGTCTGATATGTTCACGTTCGAGAATATTATCAGTGACATTAAAGTTTCCATTTACAATGCAGAAAGTAGAACACAAAAGGCTGAAGCAAGGTGCGCACAGCTCACTCAAACTAATGTTCAGCTTAATGGGGAGCTGAACTCTCTTAAAAGTCAGGGGTCAGATAGGGCTGGCTTACTGGAGACGAAACTTAAGGAATCAGACACTCAATTGGAGCATGCAAGAGCATCAGTTGATGCTATTGTTGAACAACAGGGTATGTTAAGATCTTCGATGTCTGATATGGAACATATGATTGAAGATCTCAAGGAAAAGTATTTGAAAGCTGAAACCAGGGCTGAGAATGCTGAATCAAAATGTTCATTGTTGACAGACACCAATCTAGAGCTTAGTGAAGAGCTGTCATTTCTGAGAGGTCGAGTAGAAAGTCTAGAAAACTCATTGCATCAAGCTAACCAACTGAAAGTGTCCACTGCAAAAGACATTGCTAGTAAAACTAAAACTATCACTGACTTGGTTGCAAAACTTGCCTTGGAAAGAGAACGACTTCATGTACAGGTACTTGCACGTTCTTGTTCAGGATAGTTTATTATATCACTTCTTTTCTGCTGTGTATTGGTGTATGCATGTTATTTGGATGTTATAGAAAACAGATGTACTCTATATGGTTATTAAAACATTTGGGCTGGTGCTTTGAATCTTTACTTTGTGCACTGAGTGAGTTACACTACACACTATTCTCTTGTCTCTCCAGGTTGCTTCTGTGAAAACACAAACATAGAAAGGATAGAAGTTGAATGATGCTTTAAATGTTTCTAACGCGTTTGATATGAAATCATAATAGGGCAGACAGAACCAAAGCTGTTGGCATATAACAATTAATTTTTCATTGTATTTCGTCTTATCTGGAAGAAAGATTTCACGATTGAAGACGGGATTACAATTACTTTAATCGGATGGCTTTGACTAAAAGTCGAGGGAACACAGCCCAAAGCTCTGGCTCCGTAAAGAAACAAGAATATGATGAAATGATCTGTTGGAGTCTAATCTGCTGGTTATTGTTCTAAATGATTGCAATGGCTTCTCGTAGACACCATTTGATCCATTATGTGTTTATAAAAATATCAATAACTTTATTCACTAGTCTTTGAATTGAATCTTCTTTTCCAAAAATAGTTAGCTGTCATATTATCGATTGAATCATGATTTCTATTGTTCTCCAGCATCTGTTTCACCTCTATTTCCTTCTCTCGCATTTTGCTCTCAAATTTTCTCCTGCTGCTCTTCTATCGTTTTTGGCAGAAGATATTGCAATGGACCTTTAAATTTTGTTGGATATCGAACCTACATCCTGTATAGTTTATGTTGTTGCAATATGTAGCATGAGAATTGGTATACATATCTTGGGCAGTTTTTTAACCCCTCCCTGATTTTTCGTGCGG
Source organism: Urochloa ruziziensis (assembly GCA_015476505.1). Lineage (NCBI taxonomy): Eukaryota > Viridiplantae > Streptophyta > Magnoliopsida > Poales > Poaceae > Urochloa > Urochloa ruziziensis. Next base: position 6,207,152 of record CM027122.1, read on the forward strand.
TACAGATTGTTACACTGACAAAAAAGAACAGGATGTTGGCTCAAAAATGCAAAGAAAATGTTAACCAAGCTTGGTTGAGCAAAGAAGCTACTGTTGCTGAAGGTGAATCCAGGCCTGGTAATGCAACGGAGGAAGCGGCTCTAAATTCGTCACCAACAGAAACCAAGGTTAGTTCCACTTGAAGTGTATATTTTTGTTATGGAACATGTCGAAGCTGCGAATGTTTTGGGTGGTGCATCTGAGTTTGAACTTTTGGCAAATAAGATTAAATTTATATCATTGTTGGTGTATCACCTACCTAACTTGCCTGTATGTTAAATTAATTAAAGGTGATGCCAACTGGTAACGCTCCCAAAGAAGAGGTCGTAACTAATGAGGTGACTTCCCCGGAGGGTGAATCTCCTGCCGAGAGCACGCTTGAGACAGTGCGGTCTATTGAGCTGAAGCTGCCAAACTGGAACTGGAAGTACATATTGGCTGCAGCGCTGGCCTTGCTTGCTGCCGTCCTCGTGTGCCAGCTATACCAATCTGACGACGGAGTTGAACAATTGTTAAGGCGTTTTGTAGGGTAGGAGTATTGGATAGAATGAAACACGAGGGATCTTGTAATAATATATGCTCGTTACAGGTTCTGTGGAGGCAATTTTGGTAGTGCTGGGCTAGCTGACTTGCAAGTGTTGAAGCTTTAATTTTAGATGACCTCTATAGCATCAGCTCCCATTTTATGGTGACAGTTTCTATGTTGAATATTTTTTTAAAAAAATAAGAAAACATCCCCTTAATACCACGACCTGGCTACAGATTAGTACTACATATGAACCAGGTCTCTCGAAGTTGCCCAATCCTACCCGCCGATGGCTTATTATCCAGTAAGGCATCTCTCGATGCCACGCGGGCGCATTGTTTTGGGAGTCGCCAGAGATTCTACTCCTGTTTTTGCCCTAAAGAAAAAGATCTACTATTTTCGCCGGGTTGAATCGAATCCGTTCCGTCAGAGATCAGGGCTTGTTCGTTGATTCAACTTCAAGATCGAATTGGGTTCGGAAAAATGGCGCCGGTTAACAGAGGCGGTGACGACTCCGAAGAGGAGCAGCAGATCGAGACGATTGGTTATCATCTCACAAGCTCCGACAAGACTGCTGCTTCAACGACTTCAGGTCTTGAGACCTGCTTTGATCAGGATCCTTGTGCTGTGCTGACTGAACAAGTTGCCTCATTTTTCTTTAACTAGGTTCCGTCATTGACTATCTATTTGGTGGCTCTAGTTGTTTTGATCAAGATATCTATTAACCTAGTAGGTGTAGAGCTTATGGGCTCTGGCAAACAAATACCTAGAAGAGGAATCATGACTAAAGATTCATCTTGCACTTCTGAAGATGGCACAGAGCTTTCATTCTCCACTTGTAACATGTCTAAGGTACGCTGTTGGTGCCTGTCTTCGTTCTCTACGTAGATGTGCTGTAAATAATTAGCTGCTTCATGATATATGTGGTTATTCTTCGTGGAAACAAAATGAATCCCCCTCCCCAACCCTAACAAAGACCACCAGCACCATGTAACTCATGTTGCATTATGTGCCGCTTTGTATTTTGTCCAATAGTAACCCTTGTTGCCTTTCACTTTATTTTTGTGCTAGGATGGCGATGGTGGGCCACTTTTTGATGGTGATGGGAACTTTGTTGGAATGAACCTTGTTTTGGATAATAAAAGGGGCCCTTTCATGCAAAGGAGCGTCATTATTGGAAAACTGGGGCAGTATGAAAATGCAATTCAATTGCTTGTTAGCAAGATGTATCGGTATGTCTTGTGTATTTCCAGATTATACCAGCTGTGGTTTTTCCAATGTGTTCACTGTTTCTGTGTGGTTGTAGCTGTTATTAGCCATGGGAGGAGGATGCCCAATATGAACTACTGGTTTTTCTTTATTGGTTTAATCTTGAAGCCAGCATGCTTGTCTAATATAAAATAATATATAAAAAAATTCATTCAGGCTAAAATAAATAAAATTGAACTCAATTCGTAACATCTCACAAATCATGCATTTATGATTTAGCCATATTTCCTATCTTCAGTGCAATTATTTTCATGGAGGTGTTTCAGAGATTTGTGTTTTATTTTGATCCATGCTACATGAATTATAATGAGTTCACTATTTTCTGCTGCAGGGTGAGCACATAACATTTTCTTAACATTGTACACTAGACCTCAAGGAATAATATTGGTCGTCTGTCACAAGTAGTTCAAGTTTAGTTTATTCTTCTTATCATTGTACTCTCCTGACAAGGATACTACCATAGGGTCAAGTGCGAACCTGTTAACCTTAATACATTATTTCATGTTTGTTCAACCAAAGTGACCCATCCTTGTATAGATGAGCGCATTTGTCATGATTATTTATATCAGTGCTAGCATATGACCTGTGCTAATCACTTGAGCTTGTTGCACCAGGAAAGGAACTTACTAATCAGGAAGAGGATTTGGACTCCTCAGGTTATCCCAAGCTATCAATAGCTGCAGTTGATTGTGAGTCAAATATTTTCGATTCCATCTACTTCTTCAACGTAACATTTTTGTTAAAGGTCAGGCACTAACAACTTTTGAATGTGTATTTTCAACCAGGCGGCATGGTTTTGGTTAATACTTTTGAAGATACTTTTGGTGACACGTATGATTCTGGCAAAGGTGTCTGGGGTGTATTCAGTGAAACAATTTCAAAAGATTTATCTCAAAGTGTTGTCTCCCTTGCTTCATACGATGGTGATTTAACAGTAGCCCACTCTTTGCTTTTTCATACTGTGTATCCGGCCATGATTAAGTAATAATCAAAATTGTATTATGCAGGAGACGCAAGAGTTTTCGCTTGTTCAGGCCTAATTATAAAATGGAATGGATGCACCACTATTCTGACTTCAGCGAGCTTGGTTAGAAATCGTCGTGATGAAAGCAAGATCCAGGAAAACCTCAGGGTTGGTGCTCTTAATCCATTAATCGTGCTGAACTCATTGCCCCTTTACATCGCTAACACTCACTGTCATTTGCAGATTGATGTTTTGCTTCCAGACCAACAGCACACTGAAGGGACATTGCAACATTGCCACTTGCACTTTAATGTTGCTATTGTCAGTTTCAACGGAAGCACTTCTATAGCAGCAGACATTCATGGTCCAGTGTCATCTAACTATTCTCGAGTGGCAGCGGTCGGGCGTATCTTTCAATCGGGCATGTTAATGGCAACAAAAGGAACTATCCAGGGGCATTTTGAGAGGAGATTTGATTGCACTGCTTTGTATTACTCCAGTTGTGAAATCACTAAGGTACACTGATCAATTTTGTTGCCTTTTACATGGTGCAAGTACTCCTGCACTCATCTATGTTTTCTGTATCGAACTTCTTGTATTTTCGTTCATGTTAAATGGAAATGGGGCAGAGCCTCGCATTAAAAAAACCAAGTAGTGTGTATTTTTCTCGCTTTCTACATGCTGCTAGCAATAGTAATTATTTTTCTTCTTGTTGTTAGGCTGGGATTGGAGGACCCCTTGTTGATTATCGTGGGAAATTTTACGGTATGAACTTTTATGATGCGAAAGAAGGAACTCCGTTCTTGCCACGATCTACCATTCTTGAAGTTCTGGCTCATTTCGAGAAGAAAAGGTATTTCTGAGTGTGCATTGGTTCTTTCATGGGATTGTAAGTGCTTGGAGTGTGAAAAGTTAACATTTTGTGCTCGACTGCGAATCCTATACCATGCTAATTTATTAGTATTGTTATTATAGTCTCCTAATCTATTCTTTCTTTTGGCGTGTGTTGGATAGGATTGTTCCTGAAGCTGATGATGATGGTTGTGTGAATAGGTATGTTTTTGTTTATCTTATTATATATACATCATTGGTTTCAGTGTTGTGCATAACTTCAGTCATCTTGGGGGGAAGAGAACACCCTTGTTTAGTTTCATCTTTAGTCTACCTTAAGTTTAACTGAAGGCCTGATTGGATTTTTGACAGATGGCCTGTGCCCAAGCCATTTTGGCGCCGTCCCGATAAACACCATCAGAACGAGGACAAGGAAGGGCACCGTTGATGTACACCGGGTTGGCCGATCTGAGTTGCCCTCTCTCCGTTCTCTAGCAAATGTTCTTTCCCAGAAGGCCAGAACAGCAGTGGAAACCTGTTGTTTTGATAAGCTTGTAAAAGAAATGAAAAGAGAGAAAGAAATCGTAATTTGGTTGCACAAGCCAATCGAGTGTTGCTATGGTTGGAGTCCATCATGCATGATTGACAATCCAGCCTTGCATCAGTGATTTGCTCTATATGCCTTTTATTATATATTTCCTGTGTTGTTGACGATGACAGAGTTCAACGACCGAATTCCGTGCAATCTGTAGGCTAGCAGTACTAGATAGTAGAAAATAAGGCTCGTTGCTCTCGTTGTAGTGTGTTTCGCCTGACAGTCGTTGTAGCTTGTTTCAGGTTTGTCACCAACTTTGTACAGGAAGCAACCTTCTTTTCCCCTTCTTATCAGCTTACCCGATGAGGATGGGTTGATGATCCAGTTCCAAACAGAGTGAGTCAATTTATCAACTTACATTCAGTCATTTTACCATCATGAGTCCTGGGCTTATGGCAATATCTTCAACAGTTAAACTTTATTGATGGTAAGCGACACTGATTCACAAATTTGCTCAGTCAGAGTAAACCATAAACTAGCTTTGGGTCAAGAAACTGAAACTGCAACAGCTTCGTGTAAATCCGGTTGAGCTCGACTTCTCATCAACATGGCTACTCATTCGACTGACCAGTCATTGGAAAAAAAAAGTGAGGAGAATAAATCATGACTAGATAGATCTGCGGAAACATTGTGTTAATCACATGCTAACATGCAGCGTCTTTCTGAGCTGAGCTTGTGACAGTGTATACAGTGTGACATTCACCGTTACCAAAGTAAACATATATACAAAGCTGTGCACATCTTACATAGTATTGGTGCACACTACACTTGGTTTTCATCGACGACACGCTGTATAACATTCTCAGTACGTCTCCACACCAGTAGACTTGCAGTCAACATCAAACCACACCTCATTGACACGGCTGATGATGCGGAATGGACTACTATACTGTGCAATCGAGTATGCGTTCTTGCTAGGATAGTTTGTTGAGTTAGCCCAGGGCGATCGACTCAAGCTCATGGCGAGCTTCTCAGCTTCCTCAACCACGTTTTTGTCCCGTGCATAACCTGAGAAGCTCCTCACCGCAATGCAGTGGCTTGACCATCTGTCTGGGTGGAGGTTCAGTTCTGGGAGAGGAACAGGCGGGGAAGCCTGGAACTTTGCTGGTAGGTAGAGCCGGACAAAGTAGGCTGAAGAGTGCAGGGGCCCTGCACCTGGAACCACACTTGTAAGGACTGGTGTGGTCATTCTGATCCTGGAAGAGTTGAGGTTTGCGCCCATCAGGTATTGGAAGAGTCTGGCAGCCAGCAACAACATGAAAAGATTTAGAGCTTGTTGGACTGGGGCAGCTTAAACAAAAGTACAATGGCAAGGACTTTAAGAACAAGACAAAGAATGTTACTGGTTGTTACAGATATGCTGCAATGGTATGTACAGAAGATGGCCCAGCACAGCGGGCATCAATATCCTTGTGGACAGACAGTAATATCATAACTGAGGCTCAAAGGCTGATGATAGATGTTAAGCCTACAGGCATTAACCTCAAGTAAATACCAAAGTAATACTCCCTCCATTCTCAAATATATGACGTTTAGGACGAGCAAATTAGTTTATTGATTCTTCCAAATTCAAAATCCACGATTAGCATAGTTGCAGATAACTGATTTGGTACTAGGAAGCTTTAGGATTATTGATTCTTCCAAAAATCAAAGGTTGCCAACTTCACTGGTCAGTAATTTGATAGAAGACGAAGGCATCAAAGTGATCTTAATTTCAGTCCAGCAGGTTACAAAATGGACTATGCTTAATTAATTTCAGAGACCTATAACTTTGCAATTGGACATGGACATCAGTGTTTATCTTTACTCAAATTGGTTCACGGGATATGGAAGAATCTAGCTAAATTTACCGGAAGAGGCTCGCTAATCGTACAGTTTTTTTTCAGCCAAAGAATCTCCTGCCAGCTCAGCTACTTTTAACTGAAATTACTCTACTCAAGATGCAAGTATCAAATGCACTACTACACAGTTGCATCCTGATAATAAGACCAAGAACACACCAACCCTCTAGGATGCTCCTCCATGTTCAACTAAAATAGATCCGATTCCTGCATCTTTATCCATTCCAGCACAACAACCTGAAGGCGCACCGACAGGACCCATCAATCGATCCGGCTGGCCGATCTGCTACCTACCGGAACAAGATCATGGGAAGCGAGAGATGGTTACCGGTGGAAGCCGAGCTTGGTGGCGACGTGGAAGGAGGGGATGTCGGGGGTAGGGGCGGACATCCAGACGGTGTCGCGGTAGAACCGCACCTCGAAGTCCGACTCCGTGTGCACCGTCGTGTACTGCGGCGTCTCCGCGCCGCGGGCGGCCGGCAGGAGCAGCGCCAGCGCGACGAGGAGGAGGGGCAGCGAGAGGGCCATCAGATTCTGCTTCGCCATGGACGACGGCTCAACTGCTCTGCTTGCTTCCTTTCCTTGGGCAGACCGGCAAGCAAGGGGTACAGTGGTAAAATACAGTACGCACACAAGGGAATATGCTTGACACTCGGTAGGCAGAGCATAAACAACTTGGGAAATTCGTTTTTATAGATCTTTAATCCACACTTCTAAACACTAGAAGACACAAAATATTCTAGCTAAACTATTGGACAAGTGAAAAAGACCTTATATACGGATCTTCTCCTTTTTTAAACCCTGTATAACTATAATCCTTCCATCTTGAAAACCAATAAGATCAAGCTTGATAGTCAAAAGAGTTTACATGCTAAACTTTAACGGCATGTTAGAAGTAGTTGGGACATTGTGTTTAATTATGTTACTTTTGGATTTATTTGAACGTATGCTTCATTTACCAAAATCTACTGACCAAAGAAAGTAAAACAAACAATAAAGCCACTCAAAACAATAAACTATACTTAACTATGGATACATTAAAATTTTGTCAATAAGTACTTCCTCGTAAACTTATCATCTTTGTCCGTAGTATTCCGTGACTCCTAATAAAACCCTAACCAAAGCTAAATTAACATTATTTTTAAGACAAACATAGAAAGTTAACATAACTGCTAATAAAACCCTAATTTCACCATAGGTTTTCTCATCTTCATCCTCCTACCAAACACACCCATCTTCTTTCCCCTTCCAACCTCTCCCTAACCAAAGTAATCGAATCTAGCCCCGTGCCGCGCTTCTCCTGGAACGCCCGCGCCCTCAGTTTCCTCAGGCCTCAGCCATGGCATCAAGGTGATTCTTTTCCTCCCAGTCAGTCAGAGCCCCCATCCGCCCAGCGCCGCCACCTTCGTATTCGCTTGCCGATTTTATCATCTTCTTTTCGCTTCGCCGTGTTTCATCATCTTGGGGGATTCCTTTCCCTCCTCAAATTCGGCGCTTGCATTTTGATCACAGTTTCGTTCCTAACTCCGTGCAGATCAGTGGCCACCTAGTTCTCCTCCTGTAGCTGCTCTACTCGCGGAAGCGCGGCATGGCGTCGCCATCGCTGCCGTCGCAGATTGTAGAGTTCAACTGCAAGGTGTGCTCCTACTGCTATCCCGCTTTTACGGTTTGATTTGGTTGCTGCTGCTGCAATGTTCTTCTTGCTTACTGCTACGGTGCTACCTAAATGGTGGTTCTGGTGGATGTGGGGGTTGCAGGTGATGGAGGAGAAGCTCAAGAGTCTGGGCCTCAAGGTCAACCACCATGACGACAACATAAGGTTCCTCAAGTCCGAAATCAATGCCATCGAAGATTCGTGCATTGACCTGGCAAGTAAGTTGTCAGTGTGTTCCACTCCTCAGTTGCTGTAGCTTTGTGCCCATTTGGTAATTTTTTTTCGAAGGGGCCCCTTTTGGTAATTTGGTTATGCAAATCCTTGTCTGAGAAATGCTGCTCATATTGTAGATTTATTACATGGTCATGCTGACCATAAAACTTACAACATTGATGTTGTGCCCATTTATAATAGTTTTAAGCAGTGGTAACTATAGCCTGCAATACATGGAATTTGACGCATGACACATAGTTTAGTTTTAAATTGTGATATCCAGACGTACCTACTAAAATGATCTGAATAGAGCCTGGTAATCTTAACCAATCAGCATGTAATTGACATCCTTGTTGCTTAATTATGTACCAGAAATATCTAAATGAGATGTAAGGCGGCATCTGCTACCCCTAGAATATAGAAAATTGTAACCTTGAACAACATTATGAAAACAGGGTAAAAAACATATTGGAAGTACCCTTTCTGACCACTTTTCCTTTTGTTCACTAATGGTAACTCTCTGTTTGGCTGATTGTGTCAGATGGCTGTAGTGCATTAGAATAAATCTGCAAAATGCTAATATGTTATATCTGCATGACTTACGAAAGAAGTCCATACCTCTATAAGTGCTCTAAACCTGCATCTTTTCTCAGTTAAACTTGGGAATTATCATTCATCCGCCGCTGCCGCTGCGAACAATGATACTTCTGCTCAAGAGGCTGAACAGCGTACTATTCAAAGTATACTTGATCAGGAAAAGACTGCAGCTGCCATTATATGCCAGATGAAGGTCCGTTATCATGAGTCAGCATCAAAGATGCCACTGATGAAAAATATCCTTGGTTTTGTGGCTACATTGGGAAAAGTAAACGATGATAACCTCAGCAGGTCAAATTTTCTTCTTAGTTTGGTATGATAGTTTTAGTGCCTTAATTGATGCCAAGTAAATTAAAATGATATGCTTGTCTTCTAATTTTACCGTTGTCTATTTCGTTGCAACTTTATTGTAGGCTATTCGCAGAGTACTTGGGAAGGGATAATATGATTGCTCTGGTCTGCAAGACTTCTGATGGTGTTAACGGTCTTGAAAAATACGACAAGGATGGCATCATTGATAAGAGCAGTGGCATACATGGACTGTGGCGTTCTGTAGGAAAATTTCTGGACGGAAGGTTCGCTGTATTTTGTCTTGAAAATTTAAGGTATGTTTTTAATGTATTTATAACCTTATTCTCTTTTAGGGTCAACTGGATGAGAAATTTAGCAATATGCATTATTAAATGTTGCAGGCCATTTTCTGGTGATGTTAACATTCATGATCCGCAGAGAAGGCTTATTTTGCACAGACCAAGGTTGCCTGGTGGGGAGTGCCCTCCTGGTTTTCTGGGTTTTGCAGTAAATATGATTCATCTGGACAGAGCACACTTGAGTTGCCTCACAGCCAGTGGCCATGGCCTTAGGGAAACTTTGTTTTACAGTCTGTTCTCTCATTTACAAGTTTATAAGACCAGAGCTGACATTCAACGTGCTCTCCCTCTGATAAATGATGGCGCTGTTTCTCTAGATGGTGGTATACTGAAACCCAATGGCTCATTCTGCCTTGGCGATAGGTACACAATTTATGCTTTTTCATCGTTTGATAATGCCAATGAATCATACAGTTTTTTAGTTTCACTTTTGCTGACTTTCTGTTACTGTGTAAGTGTCTACTTTTGTTTGCTGTAGGTATTTCACCATTTAGAGTAATTTAGTTACATCATGAAACCTTTTAATCACAAAATATGTAATGATTCGTGCAGCTTAATTTATTAGCAGCAAACTGTAAAATTATGCTGTAATGAAAAACCTAAGAAGTGACTTAATTACCTTTCTCTTAATCAACTATCTTGATGAGGTCCGCACTGTTGTTTTCTTATGTTCTAAAGAAGAATCCCAGTATTTTGTGCAGTTATCTTACCCTGTTTTGTTTACTAATACAATTTGCTTGCTCTTGTTTGGACGTTGTTGTTGCTATCCTTTTATACTGTCTTTTCTTTGTAGCTTACATTCACCCACACTAATCAAGCTAAATTTCATTAATTGAACAAATGACTTTTGTAGCAAAAATCTTGAAGTAAAATTTCCTGTAAGCATTGAGGTTTCAAGTTCACCTGAAAACATTGTTGAAATGGAGGAGCAAATTAAACTTAAGAATTGGCAGAAGGAAAGGCTTCTTGAGGATATGAAAAGGGAAGAAGATTTGCTCAAGCAAGTTAAGGAATTATACAGCAAGCAGAAGCAAGAACTCATGGATTATCTCACTCGACCAGAATTGACACAGGTTGTATTGGCACTTTGGCAATATCAGTTTATTCCTAAAATAAAAGGATTATAGAGATGAATATGTTTATTATTATCCATATGTTCCTAAAAGGATGGACAATACAGAAACTTACCTGCTTCCTTCTCTTCTTGCAGACGCCGCATGATTCACCAACAATTCCTTCACCGGCAACTCCGGGGAGTAATCCATTTGGAGCCAAATCCTCCCAGAAGCGCCGACATTAGAAGCATTTGTCATCCTTATTTCGCTGGGCTTTTGCATATGCTCTGGGATCATGCCTGCAGCCGATATTAGACGCTTGTGGGGGATGATAGGAAGTACACTGTTAGTTGGGAGGCCTGTTTATTTGCTGTTTGTAGTACATGATATGAACTGCTACTTTATCTTTTGCTGATTCTTTCTATCTTCCTGTAAGTCGAAGGGAAGATGGTAGAAGAGGTTCTATCTAACCAAATTGAAGAATACAGTCGAAGGAACATGCAGATGGCATGTAGTTTCTCCATTATCAAAGGCACTACTAGATGATGGTTGGGCCTTTTTGTTTATTCTAGCCATGTTTGAAACATGATGTACATTTCAGATCTGGTCGGGATTGCTAATCTGACCGCAATACTGTCTCCCTGTTTATTTCAGGTGTGTGTGTGTGTGTGTGTGAGGGGTCGAGGGGATGAGGCGTGGGTGTGTGTGTGGGTGTTCGTGGTGTTAGGCTATTTTGGCCAAACTATTCTCTTCTTAATGCAATGATATGCAGCTCTCCTGCATATTTGAGAAAAAAGTTTCTACAGTTGAAGCGTGACTGAAAATACTGACGATCAGTGGTGATAGTAGATCATTAATATATTAGTGAAATATATGCAAATTCACAATGGATGAAGTTGACAGCATCCTGGAGATTATAATAGATCAAAAGAAGCATGTTTCTAGACCGGTTCAGAAAAGGTGGTTGTGACAATCACAAATCAGCGTCCAGTGTGTACAGGTAAAGAAGCTATTCCATTTAAAGACAATAATACAGCTCCCACAGTATTATGGCACAGCCAGATGTTCCAAACTTTCGGTGCCGTGTTGCTATTACAATGGGAATCAAAGGGGAAGCGGTGATTGCCATGAACCAGGAGAAATACACTCTGCAACCAGTCCGAGCTAATGCATATTGGCAACGTGGACCAAAATTGTTGTTTCTGGGAACTTTCTCAATTCCTAGGTAAACTTTCCAGATTGCATCTTGGGTTCAATTGGAAACATCAACCAAAGCTGTTGCAGATAGCCAAAACTTCTTAGCCACCTTGCTCTTCCTCCCATTGTCAAGCCTGCAGTTCTTTGGGGCTGGATTGCTTATTTGTTACTGCAAGTTGAAAGTTCAAGTAAGATAGACAGCAGTGTATTGCTTTTCAACTATTTATTAGCAACTTTTTTTTAGCATATGGTTGGGACTTGTAATAATGGATGGTGAGTGCACAACTTTTTTAGAGATGATGTATCCAGAAATATTCACCCCGAGCAGAAATTACAGTAGCGTATTAAGACTTGTGCTTGGTAGCAGTACCTTTTGGTTTTGGCTGGAGAGAGTTTCTTTCCCCTGCCGGAGGCAACGTCATCCATGCTTTGGCCCTGGCGCCGGTAGCGGCCGCCGGAGGCGACGAAGCCGGGGCAGGGGCGGTAGGCCTTGATCGGCCACCAGCCAAAGCCCGGGACGGCGGCTATGCCACCTTGGATCCGCCCCTCACCATTGCAGCCCCTCTCAAGCTCGTCCCTGCCGCAGCCCCTGCAGCCCCTGTGTATGGATGCAACATTCTTACGTACAAGATCATCAAGCATTTTTCTTTTGTACGTACAAAATAAGGGCAGTATAGCATTCAGAAATTACTACATAGCATAAGGGTCTTTCTCTTCTTAGCACCAGAACCTGTCACTACTTGCTGCTTTGTAAAAGAAAAGAAGGGCTAAAACGATGCCAACCTATATAAACAGCAGGGACAAAACAGACAGAGACGGTAGTGAACACACAAAAAGAAAAAGAAAAAAAAAAGAGGTTCCACCGAGATTTGAACTCGGGTTACTAGATTCAGAGTCTAATGTCCTAACCGCTAGACCATGGAACCACTTGATGTCAGAGTGGAAAAATCATATTATATAAAGAAAATTCTCACAGCATGCTGCACAGGGAACAGAAGACACTTGAGAGCGGAAAGATACCTGAAGTTGGGGTCATCCTTGTAGTTGTAGCTAACGATTGTAGGCTCCCCCTCCGACTCTGAGAAGGAATCCACCTCCTGCTCCTTGGTCACCACAGAAGAGGATGCGCCAGAACAAGTGCAGAGGAGAAGGTTGCCTCTCCCTGGCGCTAGATGCTTCTTGTTGCTGTATGCGACTGGAGGACATGGGTTGCTTGGAAGGGAGAGCAGGGAGCTTCGGAGGCCAGGGCGAGGGAGCTGCCAGACGGAGGCCGCTGCCATTGCTCGTGGCTCGATCCCCTCCCTGGACACGCAGTGGTCAGACGGAGAGGAAATTGGCAAGGGGAGGGAGCAAATGGAGGAGGAGGAGATCACTTGGGAGGGGATGGGATAGCAGCCACGTGGCCTGCTTACTCTGTGGTGGGATAATGCATGGTGGATCTTACTATCTCTTTTTTTGGGGGGTACTTTTTCATTCTTCACAGGGAAGTTCATCATTTCTAAAATGAAAAAGGAAGAAAAAATGATGCAAAAAACAGGTTCCACCGAGATTTGAACTCGGGTTACTGGATTCAGAGTCCAATGTCCTAACCGCTAGACCATGGAACCATTCGTGTCTCGGAGGTCGTTCAAACCTATAAGTATCTCCTGCGCGTCAACGGCGGCGGTCATCTCCCAGCTCTGGCCGCCACGTCGCGTCATCCATCCTCACCAACTGCCGCTTTCCACTACTGGAGGAGAGGGGAGGCGAGCAGAGGAGCTCCATTGCCCATCCATTCCATCCACCACCCAATAAAGATGGTCCTGCTGCTATTATAGCACGCCCGCCCGCAATCCGCGGCGCTCCCCTCCCCTCCTCCCCCTCCACAAAGCGCCGGACCCCCGCGCCGCCTAGCCTTCCCCTCCGCCCAGCACCTTCCGGAGCCCAGGGAGCGCTCGCGCCGCGCGGCAGAGGCGGGCCGGCGGGCGGCCATGGACGTGGGCAGCGTCGACTGCGTCTCGCTGCCCGACGCAGCCAACGCCCCCGCGGACGTGGACGACGCCGGCCAAGGCCTCGGCACGCTCCTCGCCGCCGCCCGGGCCTACCCCAACAAGGGCGCCAACGCCGGCGGCGTGCATGAGCTGCTCGAGTGCCCCGTCTGCACCAACTCCATGTTCCCGCCCATCCACCAGGTCAGGTCCATTTCTCTGCACGCCCTGCCCCTGCCCTGTTTCGATTGGATTCCAAACAGTTTGCGGCGCCCGTCAGTTTCGAAATGGGGATCTGATTCCCTTCTCAACCCCACATGTGTAGCATGTAGTAATTGATTCGCCGCGACACGAATCCTGCTTCTCTTCGTTTATATAGCAAGCACAACGTGTGGGGAATTTTCATCCGGATCCGGATTCAGTTTATGATGATAATTTCGATGGCAACTATCCCGAACGCAATTTTTTTAACTTATCAATCAGCTGTAACTATACCACTTTTAGCGCTCCTACTACATGCTATGCCTAGGCCTGATAAAGGGTTACAAAGAAGAAAAACCATCTTTCATATGATCATTCTAACATGGGTTCTGCTAATTATTTGACTAGCTCGTGGAAAAACACTGGGGTCAAAAGAATTTAGCAGGTTATGAGTAATCAATTATTCTGGAGTTAAGCTTCGACAGCAATACAATCCTGACTGTTAGAATTTTTCTGCCCTACAACCTGTTTTAACTTTTGATTGTCAGCTCAGTGGAAGTTGCGACCTTTCATTATCACTTGTTTACTTTCTAAATCCGATTTCCTTCCCTGGGCCAGTCGGCCATTTTAAGTGGAGATGTGTAGTTGATGGGAGCCTAGTCGACTTCCCTTCTGAGGAAGCCATACTAAGCCATAGCAAAAGTAGTATATCAGCAATTCTGGCATGGGAGTAGCAGAGGCACTAACGGGGATTGCACTTTACACAGCATAGAGCGCACTGAAGTGAAGAATAGTGATGCATATAGTGATATGAAATATAAGTAAAAGGGAACTTTTTAGTGTTGATGAAGATTTGAATGCTAATACAAATATCTTGATACTGAGTCAAGACAAGTCTGAATAACGATAAGTTAATTTACCCATTTTTTGGTTCATGCTTGCAAGTGGATGTTATCGTGAATATGACACCTCCTTGGGATCAGATACTCGGTTACATATAATAGCTGGAATGCAATATCTTGCAATTGATTCTTGATGTAAAGAAGAAAAAAAGAGAGAGCTTATGCAGTGTTTATTCTTGATGTTAGTGTATTGCTGTTTTCAGATATTATTCTCATATGTTTTGCTTTTGCAGTGCCAAAATGGGCATACGTTGTGCTCCACTTGCAAGGCTAGAGTGCACAATCGTTGCCCTACATGCAGACAAGAGCTTGGTGATATCAGGTGTTTGGCACTGGAGAAAGTAGCCGAGTCGCTTGAGCTTCCCTGCAAGTACTACTCCTTAGGGTGCCAAGAGATCTTCCCATACTACAGCAAGATAAAACACGAAGCACAATGCAGCTTCAGACCATATAATTGCCCCTATGCTGGTTCTGAATGTGCGGCTGCTGGCGACATCCCTTATCTTGTTTCCCATTTGAGGGACGATCACAAAGTTGATATGCATAGTGGCTGCACATTCAACCATAGATATGTCAAATCAAACCCACGAGAAGTTGAGAACGCCACCTGGATGCTGACGGTACGATTGTTCTCTCTTAGTTGCTATTCTCATAACATTAGTACAAAATAGAATGCTGGTAAAAAAAATGTGAAATTGATCTGGTATCTTTGAGCAGGTGTTTCACTGCTTTGGGCAGTACTTCTGCCTGCACTTTGAGGCTTTCCAGCTTGGGATGGCACCAGTATACATGGCCTTCCTTCGTTTCATGGGAGACGAGAACGAGGCGAAGAACTACAGCTACAGCCTTGAGGTGGGCGCCAATGGCAGGAAGATGGTATGGGAGGGCACCCCCAGGAGCGTCCGCGACAGTCACCGGAAGGTGCGGGACAGCCATGACGGCCTCATCATCCAGAGGAACATGGCGCTGTTCTTCTCCGGTGGTGACAGGAAGGAGCTGAAGCTCAGGATCACCGGCCGGATCTGGAAAGAGCAGCAGACCCCAGACGGCGCCTGTATACCCAATTTGTGTAGCTAAGCGATGCAAATTGAAAAGAAATGTTGCTGATTTGGCTGGGTATCGTCTAATCCCATTGCCATACCTTGCTATTCTTCTAATTGAGGGGCAATGTTTCGTGTTTTATCTGTAACGTCCCGCCTCTCCGAGGCCGGGCCGCTTACCCTGACAGCTCTCTAGGGCTTCAAGACTGCCCTCACAGACCAACACATGTCTTTTCTGCGCACTTTGTCCTCACTCATGCGCATCCGGGAAGGACTTCCCGGTCGGTCACCCATCCCGAAATTGCTCCAAGCCAAGCACGCTTAACTTTGGAGTTCTTTCGAGATGAGCTTCCGGAAAAAAAGTTGCAACTTGTTGATATGAGTATTCTATCAATCCTATTAAGCTCTGGGGTGTCACAATGTCACCCTTTTAGGAGATCGACGCCCTCGTCGATCAACCCCAGGCCAGGAACGTCTCCTCCGGCCACGTCCATGTGCCCAGTGCCAACGCATGTGCCATGCTGTGTGACCACTCTGGGCTCACACCAGCCATGCGCACCATGTCTGCGCAACTGCGACCCCATGCGCACCCGGGAAGGACTTCTCGGTCGGTCACCTGTCCCAAAATTGCTCCAAGCCAAGCACGCTTAACATTGAAGTTCTTTCGAGATGAGCTTTCGGAAAAAAAGTTTTAACTTGTTGATACGAGTATTCTATCGATCCTACCTCCACCGTCGTCTGCAGTGTCCGGGATGCGATGCGAACCAGCCGAGCCGAGCCGAGCCACCTGATGTGATGCAATGCAAAGCCCCAAGCCGAAGCTTCCTCTGCAGTCTGGCTGGCTGTGCCAAGCCTTGAAGCCGAGCCGAGGGCCCCAAGCCGGCCAGGCGCTGCGCGTCTTCTTCTTCCTCCCTCTTTCCGGCGCTCGTGCTCTCCTCCTCCTCCGCCTCCCTCACGCGGAACCCAAGCCGCCGACGGCGCGCTACATGGTGAGCGCGATTCCCCGTCCCTTCTCTTATCCAACCCCCGCCGATCCACCACTGCGCCGCGGCCGCGTGCGTCGGCGCGGATCTCGCCTGCTCCTGCTAGATCTCGCCCTTCCAGCTCAGACTCCGGAGCGATCTGGGGTTGATTGTATGGTTTCGCTGCGGATCGCGCGTGTTCCGATCACCACCCATGTAGAGGAATCAATTGCGCCATTTCCGCGCTAAGTTGCAGTTGCATTGTCATATCCGCACGGTGACTCAACTAGGTCTTCCTGCTTTCCTCTCCAATCATGTCACGGGAGTTTGTTGTTGTTGGGGCCGTGTTTGTGTGTTTATTCAGGGGTATAATATGCTTTGCTTTGCCTTAGCATCCAGCATCTTTTGCAATTTATCTGATGCACAAAATGTTAGATTATAGCTGTACCATCTGAAAGCCACTATGTTTACACGAAACACTCTGCCAATATGTTCAACTGGAAAAAAAGAATGTTTTACACTCAAGACTACCAATATTTGTTGTGACCTTGGCAGCTTGCGCATTGGAGATGTAATTGCTTTCTGATATATAGTTGGATTGGATGATATCAATTTATATGGGGCCTTACTCTAGTCCATGGCCATAGATGACAAGATTTTTAACAGGGAGTTATTTATTTATTTGCCACATCTTCATGCATTTTTGTATTTGCCCGGAACTTGATACTGCAGCATGTACTTGCATTATTAGTTTGGAGCTGCATCATGTTCTAGTCAAGCTTACGACAACTTTGTATTATTTATACTTTTTCTTAAAGACGCTTGTATTGATTTTTGTTGTCCATTGCCATTTTTTTTTGGGACTGCAAAACTTACGAGTAGCTCTTCCTGTTGGCTCATGTAGCGGACTTCCCTGCATTACTGTTTTATGATTTACATTGGAGTGATCTGTCATGCTTCAGGTTTCAATCCTGTCATGTTGTAGTTTGCGAATGGGTTCGGGCAACATGCTTGAAACTCAACATCATAAAAAAAGAAAAATGTATGCATATGACCCGTTTTAGTAAGTAGGATTCTCTGTCCTGGACTGACAAGTAAATTCTGCAACTAATGTTTAATGCTTAGATGTGCCTAAGGCATTTTCTCTCTTGTTTCCATGCAGGTTGTGCTTTTAGATTACCTATGCTAGTTTGCCTCTTGCTATATTTCCAAAATGGTGAAGCTTACAATGATAGCACGTGTCACTGATGGCCTTCCACTGTCGGAGGGACTAGATGATGGTCGGGATCTGAAGGATGCTGATTTCTACAAGCAGCAAGCAAAACAGTTGTTCAAGAACTTGTCAAAAGGGCAGCACGAAGCATCGAGGATGTCAATCGAGACTGGACCATACCTTTTCCAGTATCCTTGATCATTTTTCTCGATTGCAGTACTTTTTGTTCCATAGTTTCTCGTTTCAAAAGAGGTCACTCTTCACCGTCGTAAATTAGAGTATGCAGAAGAAAGAAAGAAAAATATACGGGTGTAGGCAGGCCTTACCACATTACATTAAAACTCACAAAATCCTCCTTGTATTATATTAGATTCAATATTCATTTACCAGTTCAAGTTCCTTTGACCAGGAACAGCTTATGCATTTTATGCGCTTATCATCTGTCTCCATTTAGACATTAATGCGTGAATTACTCCAATTAAACTATATCACTATTGATGCACATTACTGTTGTTGTACCTTGATTCAACAAAACAGCTACATCATTGAAGGCCGTGTGTGCTATTTGACTCTGTGTGACCGTTCTTATCCCAAGAAACTTGCATTCCAGTATCTTGAAGATCTCAAAAATGAATTTGAGAAGGTCAATGGCAGCCAAATTGAAACTGCTGCAAGGCCATATGCATTTATAAAATTTGGTATGGTTCTCTGGTCGTGTGTTGTCATTTTTTACTTATTTTCTTAATATTTCTACTAGTTGATAGCTTGTATGTCTCTGGTTAGATGCATTCATACAGAAGACCAAGAAACTGTACTTGGATACAAGAACACAAAGGAACCTTGCCAAGCTGAATGATGAGCTCTACGAGGTGCACCAGATTATGACTCGCAATGTTCAAGAAGTTCTTGGTGTTGGTGAAAAACTAGACCGTAAGTTTCCCACTGTTGTCTTGTCTACATTATGTACCTTGATTTATATATTGCATTTCCTGAAATGGTGGGCCTGTTCAAATCAGTTTGGTTCTAGCAAAATATGCTGCCAGATGAATCCTGTAGCTTTCTGTTATGTGCCTTCCTTTTATGACCCTCTTTCTGTTTAGATTTTGGCATGCTAGAATAAAACAAGTGCTTTGCAATGGGTCTACAACAGAAACAGTTGACAACTGTTGAATTTCTTTTGAATAGCACAACAGAAACTTCAGGCATTTTTTGGTACATCATGTGCTCTTTTTTTTTCCCTTTGTAGTTTTGGGTTTGTAGTGCAGGCTAAACTTTAACAAACCTCAAGAGTTTATGGTGAAGCTTGTACTTGAAATCAGTAAACCTAGGGGGAACATGTGAGATGATGTGCTTCCTTTCTTCACTCATCTTAAATAACCAAGATTTATTACCACATGTATGCATTTTTGGGAATGATGGTTGTAGTTTAGTTAAAAATTGTACTCCACAACCAAGTATGCCCATCCACCAAGCAGTCCTTTTAAGCTATGTTTCCACTCCATGTTTTTCCTGCAAGACTTTGTTGCTGTTCCCTACGACAACACAGCTTTTTTTCCCAAGCAAGTTGGGTAGGCTAAAGATGAAATCCACCAAGAACCAATTGAACTAAGAAAACAACTTTAACAAAACACAGTAGTAGTTGTGATAGCATCAGTAAAGTAGCTCAATGTATGTAAATGTTCCCCTCCCATGTATTATTTCACAACATAGCAGTTGTTTAACGAAAGGTTTCTCTTTGCAGAGGTGAGCGAAATGTCCAGTAGGTTGACCTCTGATACTAGAATCTATGCAGATAAGGCGAAAGATCTCAATCGCCAGGTATGGTCTCCTGTTGACTTCATTAGCCTTTGCAGCATAATATGCATGAAAGTTGTTTAGCTGAATTCGGTTAACTGTAACGAATTTATATGGCATAGGGCTGCATATTTTGTTTTGGATATCTGGTTTCATTGGTGTGGTGCATGTTTCTGTTGATTGTTTTCCAGGCCTTAATTCGGAAGTATGCCCCTGTTGCCATTGTGATTGGGATAGTACTGATGCTCTTTTGGGTGAAGAACAAGATATGGTGACTTGGCGTATCTCGGACCTCCTGAGTTACAATGCTGGAACCTGGTGCTGAGTTATCTTGGCGCAACCAAACCATATGTTGATTCTGGCTCAACAGATGCTTCGATGGCTTATCCCGCATCTGCCGATTCAAGCGAGTACTTTAGCTGCCAAAAGCATGCAAACCCGTTGTAGTGTACACCGTAGATATGGACCTGGCCTTAACGACTCTCGGAACAGGCGCATTCCTCTTAACTGGATCTGCGTAGTAGTATGCTATGTCCTTTTGCGGAGCGCACCATGTAAGATTCAGGCTACTGAATAGACAAGTATTTCACTTACCAAGTTACCATACTGATACTGTGTGCAAAACTGAGCATGTCCAGCATGCTGCTGGAGCCTGAGGCAGGTCGTTTTTCCATTCTTTACAGACTCGCAAACTTGTTTGATGATGAGACGTGTATCGCTCCTGAGTGTTGTTTAACGCGTGTGAAGAGATTTCCAGTTAGCGTTGTCAAGACCATAAGACTGGCTTTGTGAAGAAGGGTTGGCCCGCTGCGTCGTAGTGGCCCGGGGCACGGCAGCGGCGCCGGGGGACTCGTCGCCGCGGCGTGCGGGCCGGTGCTGATGCATGCGTGTCAGTGTGTGGAAGCTGCGCTGCCTGGTGGTGGATGCTTTGGACTATGGAGTTGGATCTTGGCTGGATGCGGTGTGGAAGCAACGCAAAGCCAAGCTGAGCTCGTGAGGATTAGGAGGCTCTTTACGCAACATCTCGCCGAGATCTCGATTCACCCCAATCTTTTAGCATTTTTGTTCCGGATGTTTTGCTTTGCTTTTGTTTGCCTGCCCAGATATATCTCCCTCGCCTTCCTTTACATGTATACTACCGGAAATGTCCATACGTTGTTACGGGCCAAGGCAAGAAGAATGCATGCTTTTGCTACTATATGGAACACCTCTGTATTTTTTTTCTAATAAAAACCGATACATATGCCATCCTACAACTATCGTTATTACTGTATAAAATATTAAAGTTAACTTCATTGTCCATGTACCACGCGCTAGCTTTTTTAATTTCTTTTTTTGTCATTGCCCTTAAATGATCTCTACATTTTTTGCAAGAAAATTTATCATTTTTAACTTTGACTTATGCAATTCCTTCTACTCAAGTAATACTTGTTACGTCTTGAACCTATTTTTTTTATTTTAGGGAGAGTTTCTAATGTCAAAAAAAATTATCACAATCCATGAGAAAGAGTTCGTCTCTAGTTCTAATATTTGATGCGATTTACTACCTCTGTTTCAAATTATAGGCCATTTTGGCCATTTTTAGATTCATAATCTTTGTTATGCACCTAGATAAATGCTATATCTAAATTCATAGCAAAATTTATGAATCTAGAAAAGCCAAAACGGCCTATAATTTGGAACGTAGGAAGTAGTAACTAATTTTTACGTATCCCCCAACAAGCATAACTACTGGACGAGCTTAGTGTGCATATGCTAGTAGGCGTTGGTCTGGTGGCCTACCAGGCAGCGCTAGCTCCGCATCAATATGTGACGCGTGCATGATGCAGTCAAATGTGATTTGTTGATTTGCTCATGTGCCAAACATGAGTTATATGTGTCGAGAGCCGACATACATTGCATGAGATATGAGAAACAAACGCATGTAGATATAAAATCCCAAAGCAGCTGAAACCAATGAGCATGGGCTAGGCAAGGTGAGCGGCTGGTCCTTCTGCCATTAATCTAATGCTAAACTATTTAAGGATTAGTACGGTAGTCAGAACTGCAATATAGCCTAATTGGCTAGAGCCCCTCATTGGAGTGTGAAGGTGGATTCGAACTGCAACATAGCCTAACTTTTCTGCGAAAAAAAGCAAGATAAAAAAAGTGGTGGGCGACACTCACACCCAGGAGGCGCGGGGAGAGTCGAAGCGCTCGAGATCGAAAAAAGAGACGTTGCTCGCTTTATTATTAGGTAAAGATAAGCCCAGCAGAGTAGTCTAACAAGTACCACAGAGAAAACAAATAGACCATGATTGCCCTAAAAGAAAAAAAAAACTATAATGGGCCATGACCACACGAGGGCACAAAAAAAAAAGTGATAGGCCATGACCACATGAGGGCAAAAAAAAAAGTGAAAAACAGACGAAAAAAGAGACGTTGCTCGCTTTATTATTAGGTAAAGATAAACCCAGCAGAGTAGTCCAACAAGTACCACATAGAAGACCAATAGACCATGATTGCCCTAAAAGAAAAAAAACTATAATGGGCCATGACCACATGGGGCACAAAAAAAGACCAATAATAGGCCATGACCACATGAGGGAAAAAAAATGAAAAACAAAACTTATTTTCCGCCGCAAGATTCGAACCCCGGTCTCTCGGATTAAAATCGAGTACCCTAACTTGTGTTCGAATCTTGGCGGCGGAATCTTGGCGGCGGAAAATAAACACAATTTTGCAGAGATGAATTGTGTTTCATATCCAGGCGTTTCCAGGACCAGTTATACCAGATGTTCAGGATCTGCTCCACCTGCTTGCTCACTTCGGGCCAAACCAAAACCAATACCTGCGTCTGATATCTCATCCAGCACTAGAGAACGCTGTGGGTAAATCAGCTGAGTTCAAGATGCTGTATGATCTCCTGATGGCGCTCAGGGCAAGGGACCCGCAAAGGTTCAGAACTCTCATGACAAACATGAGCGTCGCCATCATCAGCCCCGACTGGGTTCACAGTGCCCGCCAGAATGCGTTTCTACAGTTTCAGAGGCGGGCCAACTGCATTGCTAATAACTGTTAGGGACTTTCTGAGTTCCCCCATCAACTGCAGCGCGAACGTGCATGGCTGTCTGCAGGTGCGGCGAAATGGCGAGTCCCACTTACTAGCGAACTATCGTGGTGTCCATGAGAAATTGCCGAGGACACGGTGGCTGGATACGGCTGGGGCAGGAGTGGCCATGTCTGCAGCCGTAGCGGCCATCAATGTAAGGATAGCATTTCTGACAATGCAAGGCCCAAATCAACCGACTTTGGGACAGATCATGGGACCACTGTTTACTCCAATGCAAGCAAAAATCCTTGCTGACGCTATTATGGCTGAAGTGCAGCGTTATCGCCAGTCAGCACTTGAAGCCGGCACAGCAGCAACCGCAGCCGCAACCTACCTGGGTTCTCTTCCTGCAATCAACACCTACCCTCTGCAGCCCACTCCACCACCATATGGAATCTCTCCTGGGCAGTGGCATCAGACACAAACGTTGGATTACACTCAGCAGACAAATGGCACAACAAATGCAGCTAACAATGCAATAGCAGCTCTGCAACAAGCCCAGGCTAATCAAGCAGCAGCGGGCATTCCACTACCAGTACCACAGCCGCTCACATCCAGAAACCTGTTTGATGTAAGAGACGTGTCAAATATGTTTACGCTCATGGAACCCAACCTTCTCCATACGCTTCACCGAACCATGTTTGCCCAAGGAGAATTACAAGACCTGGCGTGGTATTGGGAGTCGAAGGAGGTCCATCTGCGACAATAAGTTATTGTCATCGAAGACTGATATGTAGCTAAGTCTTGTAATAAGTTTAGGGGTATGAATGCTAACGTTCCCGTTCCATTCCCTGTGTCCTCGACACCGATGCTGCTGCTACACAGGATGCTGCTGCTGCTGCTGGCATACTGGGAGCCACTTTTGAAGCAGAAAGAGAAAGAAAACCTGTGTAGCAGCATCATCTGTTTAATGTTGGTAGATATTGCCTATCTTTTGTGCTGTAATGCTGGAGGCGTTAGGCGCTCCCGTGAAACGCTCGCTAGTGTCCTAGATGTTATGCTGATATCTTGCAGAGACCATCTCTACTTATACCAACTGTGCTGCTGGTGTCATGCTCCAGATTACTGCATATATTTGTTTTTTAATGTGATCTCATGAATGCTAGCCAAATATGCAATCTGCTCAATGTGTCTTAATGATAAAAAACTTAGAAGATGAACCAGGATATGTCTATTGTTTTGCTCATTATAGATGCTACCTATAATGAGTTACCTATAGTTTTGCTCATTGTACCAGGTTACTGGCGATGCACTTTTGAATTGTAGGTGTTAATTGTTATTCTTCTACTAGGAGTAATATTTGTATTTTTATAGCAGTTTTAGTATTGTGTTTCGTTGCATATGGTAGTTACAATAGTAGGATATATGTTCAACAAAGTAAAATGTTGGTCATAACTGGCCATCTAATATAACCCAAATTCAGGGACTCATTGTTGTTGGTATTTTGGATAAGTAGAAAAACTTTGTAGAATGTTTGACAGCCTGTGCATTAGTGACTAGGAAGCACCAAGCCTCTGTTTAATTAGGTCACCTTTATTTGGTTCATTTTGCTTCATTGTCTTTAAGTCCTTTTCATTTTTAGTAACTTTTAATTATTCCTCTAGCAGCTTGGTTTGTGTGATCTATTTTCGTTTTCCTTGATTTTTTTCTACTCTAACTTCCGACTAGTCCCTTAAAAAAATAATTTTCCCCCTAAACTTGTTGTACATTATGTTTACCATTTCTGTAGAGAGATAGGCAATACACCACACACCCTAGGACGGGGGGGGGGGGGGGGGGTGACCTTCATTATATAGGCCGAATAGGCTTGGAGTACAAGTAAGGTACAAATACAAGACTATACACCTATACATATCTAATACCCGCCCGCAGTCGCAGGGGGAGGTGAACAAACACCAAGACTGGACCTAAAATCATTAAATAGCTGTACAGGAAGACCCTTAGTCATGATGTCAGCATACTGGTGAGACGAAGGAATGTGCAGCACACAAACCTCACCCAGAGCAACCTTTTCCTGGACAAAGTGAATGTCTATCTCGATGTGCTTAGTGCGTCGATGCTGGACGAGGTTAGCAGTCATATATACAGCACTAATATTGTCGCAGTAGACAACAGTCGCCTTGTCAAGAGGAAGATGCAACTCCTGAAGAAGTTGTCGCAACCAGCAACACTCAGCCACAACATGTGCCATGGCACGATACTCAACTTCAGCACTGGAGTGCGAAACAGTAGTCTGGCGCTTGGAGGACCAAGAGACCAAGCTGTCACCAAGGTAAAAGACAATAGTCTCCGGAAGGTTCTCATAGAAAGACGAAACAACGTTTAGATATTTATCACAAAGGACAAGGGGTAATTTTACACCTAGCATTGGTTTGCGTGTCCAAACCTAAAATTGCATTTATTTTGGGACGGAGGGAGTATATAGGAGCCCCAGACATTGTCGGGTAAGTGTGCTAACTAGCTACCGAAACCGTGCTACGAAGTAGGAGTAGAAGGAAGGAAGGAAGAGATGTGGCAGAATGTATCGCATGGTGCTACGAAGCTAGGCTGACGTCGTACGTCTCGGCGTACAAGGCGTGCATGGTGCTGGGAAAGCACCATCGCGACAACAGGCTTGTCGCACGGCACCCTAAGCAGTTTGTAGTTTGTGTTAGGTCGATCTCCACCACCACGGCTCAAAAGCTGTGATGGGCTCGGTCTCGCGCCCTGATCGGAGGCGTCTAACTTAGCATTGGTTGGTGGGCCCCCGTCGCATAGCGCTATAAAGAGCAGGTGGTGGCCAGAGGCGCCTCTGACGAGGTTGACCGCGCCACCAGCCATCATCCACAAACCCTACCGATCTAGGGAGCACTGGAGCGGCGGGAAGCACCACCACGACCGCCGCCGACGTCCGGGTGGATCCGGCGCACTCGCTGTCACCGACCCGACCTCAACCGCATCGTCCCCACGTCGCCAGCGCCTCCTCAACCCGTGGCCGCCTCTGCGACCGCAACCGCCGCCATGGCCGTCGACCCCGTTGCCACCACGGACGGTATATGTCTCTACTCTCTCTTTTTAGGTGTACTTGTTCTGGATCTAGGCGTGTTCATGCATGTACAAGTGTTTAATCCTTTTATCAAAGTTGTACCCGTGAGTTTATCTACTGCCAGTTGTACTCGTTCCTGGATAGCCAATCGCATCGCATCGAGGTCGCAATCAGGCTAGCTAGCTTCACTCCATCGGCACCAATCAATCGCCACTAGCTAGATCATCGAGATGGCAAAATCGAATTCAGAATAGCTAACTAATTAACACTCGTACGTTCAGACTCTGGCCTCATCTTGGCGAATTCAGTTCGATGATCGCCCTGAGAGTAGCTGTCGCATCCATATAAGTGCATGAATAGAGAATTCGGTGAACTAAGTCGGCATCCATGATCACAGTTGCACACCACCCATCCAACTAACCTATCCAAGCTTACTGCTGCTACCTAACCTAACCTAGAGAATTCTTCTTCAGTAAGAAGGAATTCAGATCAGTCACGCAGCCGTACGTCCCGAACCAATGCAAGCAAACGCAGCAGCAGCCGTAGGTTAGGTAGCTAGCCATGGAGGTGGAGCGCCGCCACGGCCAGCGCTGCGCCGACGACGACCCAGCGTAGGATGGAGACGGCGAAGCGGAGGTAGCAGCCGTAGGTGAGGACGTGGCCGCCGTGCACTTTTTCGTCCGGACCAGTAGCCGCCGCACAACGCCTGCAGGCACCGGAGGCACTCCGCCTCGGTGCGGCCACCGCGCGCACCGTCTCGCCGGGCCATCCGGGACCGGTCCCCCGCCGCGCGCCGCGCCAGGTCCGTGGCCAGCGACGACAGCGTCTGGTCCGGGAACGCCGCGTACTTGAACACCGTGTCCGCGTACAGCCCGCTCAAGTCGCCGTGGCAAAGCACCGTACCTTGCTGGCGGCGGCGGCGGTGCTGGTGCCGTTGGCGCCGCCGTCGTAGTGGTCGTAGGCGACGAAGCAGTGGTTGGACCAGGCCCCGGCGCGGCGCGCGGCGAGGCCGCAGCCCTTGGTGGCGGCGTCGATGAGGCACGTACGCGCGGCAGCTCTCCGGGGAGAAGGACGACTCGCCGACGCACACGCCGCGGACGGACAGGTGCCCCAAGCCCTCCGGCGCCGCCACGGACGGGATCGCGGCCAGGAGCTCGCTCAGGTCGCCGGCGCTCGCGTTCTTGCTGGCTACGGAGTCACCAACATCAGAGGGGGAGGGGCCGCCGCCGCAGTCGAGGAGCGTGAAGAGCCCGGCCTTGCCGACGTAGGAGCTAGTAGGAGACCTCGTCGGCGGCGGCGCCTGGCGCTGCGACGGAGGACAAGAGGAGCAGGAGGACGGTGGGCTTGAGGAGCAGGAGGACGGTGGGCTTGAGAAGCGCCGCCATGGTTGGCGAGCACTAGCAGTCTAGCACACGTACGATGGGTCAGCTCAGCTGAATGGTGTGGTGTGGTGTGGTGTACTGGAATGCCACCACCGGCTCTCATGCACTGTAAGCAGCAGTGCTGTGCTGGTGAAGAATGAAGAATCCCATCAGCAAGGCCAGAGGCTACTGACGCGGCTTTCCGTTTTGGGCGTCTCAACGAACATGCACTGAAGCACGCATGCGATGCGAAATAGCAATGCCCAGCTACTATACTGGAGGCAATGCTAGCGGTGCTGGGCGCAAGCAACTTCCATGAAGCTCGCTAGCTGCTAATTCAGGTTGGACGATAGTTTGATGCTTGCCTGAAATAGCGAGCATTCGATCGACTATGCCAGCAGCTCACATGCATGATCCTTCACATCACTTACTGCTTTTCTTCTCCTTTTCATACCTCTCCATCTCTTTAATTTTGCAGTGTACGAGCGAGAATGCTCAAGCAGTTCCAAGCCCGTTCATTACCCAAACACAGAAACGATGATCCACCTCCATTCATTTCTGGTTCCAGAAATTTTTACATCGACGCCTACGCATAGAGATTACAGTCACTTCACTACCAAAAGGAGACTTCCACCTACGGAGTACTAGACTAGTAGACTACTAGACATGAACTCACTACCTCCTACTACACTGCAGGCCCCCTTCACAGCAATCGCTGAATCAAGGTCTACACACAAAATGTGGCGTGCCCAGCCCTCACTCGTAACTAACTGCAGGCTCACCACTCACCGTCAGCACTGGAGGCAGTGTCCATCTGATCTTCTGCAGACACTAAAGTTTTCTCACTACTCCCCATCCAGTGCATCTTCCAGCTTACATTGCTGAAAGACCACGCAACATCACCATGGCGCGGCAGCCAACTGCTGCAGCGTCACACCGCTTCTCTTCACGCTCGACTCCATCTCCTCCATCTCCGCGTCCATTTTCTGCAGCACGCCCTTCACATTCGACAGCTTAAGCTCCAGCGCTTCCACTTTCTCCCCAGCACGGGCCCTCTCCGACTTCAGTTCCTTGTACTTCTGACACTCCGAGAGGTCTCCCGACCCAGCTGGGAGGCCGAGGATGTCGCTCACACGTTTCAGCAGGAATGCGACGTCCATGCCCAGCAGCTCGAACGACTCCAGGGTCTTCTTCCAGATCAGTAGGTCGTCGCGGGAAGAGGCCTGCGCCTTGCAGGCTCGGATGCCCTCCGCGATGCTGACGGTCTCCATGATCACCCCCACGACGAGGGTCAGGTTTAGCTGCTTCAGCAGATTCTTGTGAAGGAAGGACTTCTGGGAACAGCACAGATCATAGTATGTCCTGCGGAGATTATCATGAAATTTGCAGTCGATGACCAGGCTGTCTACCACGATGTTGAAGTTGCTGAACCCTGTGATGTCACTGAAGTCGATGTCTAAATCTGAAATCCTCAAGCCATCTATTGCTTCACTGACCACAACATTACTGTCATTACTCTGAGGGACTTTATGGTCAATTGCACTAGCCTTCGCTTTCTCCTTAGGCTTGGTATCATCAGAACATCCTTCTTCTAGAAATTCAGGAGATTCAATATATAGTTAGCCCATATCGATGTACCAAAAGCTGAGATTCCTGATTGCAAATTCAACGACTTACTTGATAGCTTCCTTTTCTTGCGCCCTTCCAATTTCAGCAGGCTTATTGCTCCATCAGCCGTTGTAAATTCATTCGCTCTTATTATATATACCTGAATGGAAAGCATAGCAACAGCGTTAAAATTTTACTATAGTATTACTGACACGAACATTAAGACACGGTTGAAGAAATGGGTGTCCTATGCAGCCATGTGATAGGTTATAGTCAAGCCATGCCTAAGCATTTCGGGGGGGGAAATTGTAGGAAAGAAACTTGCCTTGAATTTCGTTGATCTCACAAGCTGAAAAATCACAACATCATCAACCTTAATATCATGCTTAATTGCAAAACCTCTCCACCCAGCACTGAGTCCCTGCTTGGCACCAAGATACAGTGTCTGATAGTCCTGTCCATTCTCATCTTCTAGCACAATTTCAGTGTCTTGCTTTGGGAGATGTTTGTTGCAAAAATAAGTTGGTAGACCCTACAGGTAGAACACCAAAATCAAATGCAGACAAAGCAAACAAAGGCAATGGTTTCAGGTGGCTTGTACAAAAAATGTGATATAGCTGCATATTATTTGTTTAAACACAAGGACACTTTCAAAGTCGAAAGGGAAAGATAAGAAGGAATATACCATAGTTTGCACATAATTTGTTTTGCAGACTTGTATATGTGATCTCTCAAAAGCTAAGTTTCAAAAAATCTATGTGGCATCAATAGTCCTACTAGTATTTCAATACCCTAGTGGCTGGTTGTAAACCAGGCTCAAGGCCTCAACTTGATATAAGATCTGTAGTTTGTATTTCCAAAGACATTTGTATCGCAATTTGATATTCAGACTGAAAAGGTAATTTTGAGTGTTTCTTTAGGTTCCTTGCATTCCCTAGTTGTGCTTCAAGTGTTGCTCGTAAAGAAGCAGTTACTAAATCTTCAGACAGATAAAAGATTCAAAGAGCTAGTAGCTGATAGCAACATACCAGCCAAAAACCACGGACAACATGAGATTGTAGCATACGCTTGACAAAGCTAGGATATTCTGCTGGCAACTTTGCCTGTACCTCCTCAGCTCTAACCATCGCAGATCCATAGCTGTAGTGAACACTGGAATTTGATTAGAGATGTAAATGAATAAGTAGACAAGCTTGACAAACTACAGTTGCAAAGAAGAAAGGACAAGTTGAAGTACCTCGCGCTTATCTTTTGGCCAGGAAGCCTTCTTTTCTCACTCTCGACTACCATTGGTTCCAAAGCCTTACATAACATAGAAATGGGAAATTCGAAAATTAGATCATCTGAAACCATCAAGTTTTATAGTTGCAGTCCATGAAAAAAGTATGAGATGAAAAGAAGCAATCAAGAATCTATTTTAACAGAACGTTCTGAATGTGGTGCTCTGTAGGTCATGTTATATTGTTGGTATTGATGTTGCGAATGGAGTAACTGCACATGCAGTGAATAACCCTAGAAGTTGGAAAAAAAGGATCTCTGATGCATACAAGAAAAACAATGCAACAGTGCCCTTACTTTTACAGGAATAACCTCATCTTCAATGTCGGTATCAACACAATGAATTTCTAAAGGCTGGTGAACAGCAACGATAGCGAGCTCGTCATCCTGCAATCATTAAACAGTTATTTTGCGATGGAAATATCACATTAATCGAAGAAACATATAGTCTGATTCACGAAAGTGCATAGAATCGTTGATTACTGATGGTGCCATATACTAGTGGGTATTAACAGGAAAATATTGCAACTGGTATCTGGATTCCATTTTAGTGTATCAAATACAAGTTCCTAAACGGCAAGCATGATCAAAATGACTAAATTAGGGGGGAAATTCCCATCAAAGAGTATCAGAAATGATGAGTTCAGAACTGTGAAAACAATGGACCAAACAACCTTCACAGACTCTGCAAGTCGGCATCTCTGACAACCGCAACAACTTGTAGCTTTTACAGTTTTGATTGAAGTATCAGTAGGTGATGAACCTATTAAACTAACATAGTGACTCCACAAATATATCGCTCTCCTATCACCGACTGGTAATTAAAGATCGTGTTTTTTTTTTTCATTTCAGCATGATGAAAGAGATAGTGCCAGTTTGAAGCTAATGTGAATAACGTGAAACCATTGCACGCAAGTCATCATTCCTCACCATGGGCACAAAGCCATCATCCTTGTCGCTCTCACTGCTGATGCTGCTGCTGCTGCTGGCACTGTCAAGCAAGGCAAGCCTCTGCTTCACTAACGCCATCTTCTGCTCCATCTTGCTCTGGGCGGACTGTGAGCCAGGTAGCCTCTTCTGCTCCATCTTACTCTTGGCGGACTGGGGGCCAGGTGGCCTCCCTCTCCTCTGCAGAGCAAACAATCATTGAGTATCTGATTATCTCTCAGTACGGATTTAGAGATCAAAGCATCCCTTGTTTCTAAATCACGTCAGTCAGTGAGTAGCAACAGATCAACCGAGGGGGAAAAACAAAATCTTGAGCGATGAAACGAAATCTTTGCAGGGAACAAAGAATGCAAGAAGCAATAGTCCAAAGCAGATGCATGAAACGACCATTCGACCAGGGAAATGCAGAGGGGGGTGACAGGTGAAAAGAGAGGAAGTTACTTTGAGGGGCGGATCAATCGCCATTGCCTCCGCCACGCGCTCCTGGAACCCTGAAGCTCGGACGCCTCGAGGAATCAATCGGAGGATTCGAAGTTCAAAATGTGTGGATGGGGGACTGGGCAGGGCGGGGCGGGGAGTAGTTCCCTATACAAGGGGATGGTAAAACATTTTTCTTTTTTTTTTTGAAATTGGGGGATGGTAAAACATAAAGTGGAAGGTAGAAGGAGCCGACCGTTCAGCTACAGGGATTGATGGATTTGATGCGGCGCATTGGCGTTTACTCCCTCCGTCCCTAAAAGAGCGTCGTTTTGGGTGTGCGTGTCACAAGTTTGACTCGATTTGTAGAAAATACGTACAATATTTGTATCTTCAAATAAATTTGTTAAAAAACTAGACTAAAAGATCTTCCCAATGGTACTAATTATGTATCATAAATATTAATATTTTTTAATATAAAATTAATCAAAATAATTTCTCGGGAAGTGAGAAAGACACTCTTTTAGGGACGGAGGGAGTACATTTTGAAAACCTTCCACGGATAGAAAGTACAACGCCGTTTCTCCACTCTTCTCTCTACGTTGGTTACAGTAACTACTACAGTACTAGAAGAAGATCTGGCCATTGATTAATCTTTTTTATTTGCGAGAATGGTCATTGATTAATCTGAAATGCCCATATTTTTATTCTATTCTGAGATTAAATATTCAAAGGAAAAGTTGAACGGGGAGACAGCCAATTATTCCTGTTGATATGTTTCTTTTTCTTCAACAATTCGATTTCAGCAATTCTTTTACAAACAATTCTCGTGAAAAAAGGGCAAGGGAATGGCTGGGGTCAAGTTTTATAAAAAACAGTGACTGGTTTAAGGATAAACTTCATTACGTTTTAAGCACAGTGTACATCCAAAGAGATCAACACAGATCCGTGACACAGAAAGAAGTCACTGATCAGAATTATGCCTACTTCACACAAGCCACAGCTACTTGCCTGACAGTGAAACCTTGTGACAACAAACAGTATCAATCCAAGATGTTACGCTGGAGGCCGAAGCCTGTAAATAAACCTCTGAATTACAACTACCCAATAGCAGATCTTGGGTCGTTTCATCTTGAACACGCCAGCATCGATTAGATTACCAACACCACCATCTCTTCATCCGCAAAGGCACATTAATTACTTGGAATTTGCGAATGAATGATTTTCACATGTTGGCTGACGCGACAGCAGGGATGGTCATGCCCAGCCCCAATACTCCATCCATTCCAAGCCACCCAATCCAACAAACAAACTGTTTGCTGTGAACGTGTCAAGCCAAAAATGTGGGAGAGAATTCCTTATTTGACACTAGAAGATAGACTAATGCCTTATTTGACCCTTAAAATTTCAAAGTTCCTTATTTGACATCGAGTTCAACTTTTGGTTCCTTATGTGACACTCGTTCGATTTTCCATCCAACTACTGTTAACTGCGGTGTCAAAAGACCATTTTGCCCCTCCGTAGATGTGGGCCCCACCGCTTTCTCCTTCCTCTCCCCTCCTTTTTTCTCTCCACGCTTGCTTTCCTGCCGGCCGGTCCCAGCCTCCCAGGTGCCATCTCCCCGTGCGCTTGCTGCCTGCTCCGCGTGCGGCTGGCCAGGTAGAAGGCGGGGAGGAGCTGCGGCCCGACTCCTACCGCCGTGCCTCACGTTGGAGCTCCACCTTGCCGTCGACGGGACAGGAGGGCCTGAATCAATCGGTTGACTTTTCGGGATTAGGGCGGAGCAGGGAAAAATGAGATGGGGGAGATGACCGTGAGCAGCGGCGGCAGCTGGATCGAGGTGAGGTGGCGCTGGTGGTCGGCACGGCGGCGCGCGGTGAAGGGTGGCCTGAGCGGCGGTGCCGGCGGCGGGGCGGCGCTAGTTGCTGGTACTTGCGGCTCGGCGAGCGGCAGCGTGCGACGGCAAGGCTATGCGGTGTGCGGCGGCCGGCGTACGCCTGGCGAGTGGTTACCGGTGGCGGCGACGCAGCAGTGCGGGAGGCAGGGGAGGACGGAGGAAGGGGATGGGAGGGAGGTGGACCAGGCCGCGACGCAGCTGGGCCGAGCAAGTGGGGAGAGAGAGGAGGGGAGAGGAAGGA
The DNA here is from genome assembly GCA_015476505.1 of Urochloa ruziziensis. NCBI lineage: Eukaryota > Viridiplantae > Streptophyta > Magnoliopsida > Poales > Poaceae > Urochloa > Urochloa ruziziensis. The sequence continues at coordinate 6,240,528 of CM027122.1, forward strand.
GAAAGCGGTGGGGCCCACGTCTATGGAGGGGCAAAATGGTCTTTTGACAGCGCAGTTAACGGTAGTTGGATGGAAAATCGAATGGAGTGTCACATAAGAACCAAAAATTGAACTCGATATCAAGAGTTAAATGCACCGTAAGCCTTCAACTTGTCGTGCTATGTCAAATAGGTCCATCAACTCTGAAAACGTATTTTTAGGTCCTCAAACTTGTTTAGGCATGCGCTGGAGGTCCAAAACGCCTTAGGCTGTCCGCAGTGGGCACTGGAAGCGGCACGGTACCTGCCACCTGGACGGCTTAGCGTGTCGCTTCCCGTTTCTGCAGCTGCAGCGGGGCACGCTATCCCGCTCGGTACGAAAGCGGGAGGGCTCTCGCACGGCACAGCTAGCGCAGGCCGCGGCCTCCCGCTACCTGCCACCGTGGCGCGGGGCCCACCTCGGCCGTTCGTGCCCGCGCAAGGGGACGAGGGAGGAAGCAGAGGAGGGCCGGTGGGAGAGGACGGACGGACGCGCCGGAATCGTGGCCGGCGTAGGAGAGAAGCCGGCGCCGGAGAGGAAAGAGGAGAAGGTGGGCCGCGCGCGAGATCTGGCCGCCGCCGGCCGGCCTGCTGCTGCTAGTCGCGAGGCTCCGGCGCCGCGCGCCCTGCTCCCCCGACCTGAGCTCCGCCGCGCCCGCGCGGGGTCGATTCGGTCGAGGAACAGAGCCACCGCCGCTCCTCGATTCCTCCGTCGGAGCTCCATCTCCGCCACCTCCATGTCCGTCGCCGCCCATGCTCCTCCTCGTGCTCTGCTCCTCGTCGGGCCCTCCTCCGCGCCCTTCTCCTCCTCGCGCTCTACTGCTCCTCCGCGCGTGAGCCCGATTCCGGCCGCGAGCTCCACTGCAGGAGGTCTGGCCGAGGAGGCGTCGGGAAGACGATGCCGCCGCTCCTCCGCCCCGCCCCACTCCGCCCGCGCTGCTCTGCTCGCCCGCTTCCGGAGGAGGAAGCATGGGAGGGGCCCGGCCGCGCGCTCCATCGCACGGAGCCGCCGCCGTCGGGAGGGAGGAGGGCGCCGGCGGCCGGCCTGGAATCCCGCTGGTCTCCCACGCCGCACCGCGACCTCGGCCCGGAATCGAGCTCCGCCGCAGGTCGGGCCTCCCGTCGCTGCTCCTCCTCGCCGGCCAAATCAAGGCCGCGGCGGCGGAGAAGGCGGTCTGTGCTCCTCCTCGAGATCCTCCGCGCCGAGCACTCATGGCGGTGCTCCTCCACGCCCGCCGCCCCGCACTCGACGCCGCGGCGGAGGGAGCGCGCTGGCCAGCTCCGCCACGGCCGGCCGCGGGAGGTGGGCGGCGCGACGAGCAGAGGAAGAGAGGCCGGTCGGGAGGGAGCAGAGGAAGAGAGGGGGGCGGAGAACACGAGAGAGAGGGGGGGCGTGCGGGAAGGTTCCGGAGAGGGGAGAGATAGGATGGGGTGGCCGACGCGGGGTCCCACGATGGGTAGTTGGTATAGAGTGTTGGATTTAAAGGTTGACGGGTGCGGGAGAAATGAATTTAGAGTAGAGAATCTCGATGACCAGGACAGAATATTCTCTTTTAGAGGATAGAGGAGGGAACAACCAGTGCGGACAGCCTTAGTCAGCATCTGGGTGCCTATGTGGCATGCTGACTGTGATTGTCTGGACTGATGAGGTGGCTAGGTCCACGTGGCAGGGGCCATACTTAGCTTTCTCTCTCTGCTGCCTTCTTCCTCGCCACAGCAGAAGAGAGACCGCCTGGGGAGGGATAGCCTGGTGAGCGGTTGACTTGCATGGCAGAGACGGCGCTGGCAGACTGTCGACGAGAGGCCTGAGGATGCCCTGACCTCAGCTCCTCCACTCGATGCAGTGCGGGATCTCTGCTGGACCCCTGCAAGCCCAACACGAAGAGGAGATAAGGCATGCCATGCGGATTGGGAAATTGAAATTCCAGCCATCACTTTCATGGATTTGTAAAGATGGGTGGTAAAATCGACTCGCACCGAGACCAATGGACGGAGCTTCCAATGCGAGTAATTGAGATGAAACTCATTATAAGTCACGAATTTTGCTGGCCAGGTTCTTCGATGCAGGGCAAGCTCGAGCTTCGGGTGGAGGATATGGCGCGACGGAGCTGGGCGGTGAAGGGAAACGGCACGACGGGCCTGCGCGGTGTTGTCCACTTGTCCTGGGCGGCGCTGGCTGCAGACAGGATGGTGGGAAGATGTCCCTCTGGCCATCGACGCCTCGCTCAGAAGTCGCTCTCCACCCGCGCCCAGTCGCCGCAAGAGACCTCCCCCCCCCCCCCCCCCCCCCGCACCAGCGCTCTGGCGACGCCGGTGCCGGCTGAGTTGCACACTGCCGCGGCGGTGCTGCTGAACAAGCCCCTCCTCACCGCGTCCGACTCTGCCTCCGTGCTAGTCACAGCCGCCACCCCTGCCCGCCTTGCAGAGACGCCGCGGCGCTGCCGTAGCCTCCACGCCTATGGCCATAGCACTCGCGGCCCTGATCAACCCCTGTAGCGTCGTGCCGCTCGCCTGCGTTGCCGAGGCACGGGCTCTCCGCAACAGGGGAGCTTACTCGGACGGTGGCCGGTCGCGCTGACATGCATCGCGGACATAAGAGCGAGTGGGCTCGGTCTCGGCACCACGGAGGAGGAGCAGAGGCCAGCCGGCTGGGAGCAGGTCTGTGGAGCAGACGAAGGTGACGGGCGGCGGCCAACGCACCGGCTGGGGTCAGGGTGGGAGGGCGGTGCGGCGGCCATGGCACGCTCGGGGACGAGTCAGCATGCCACATAGGCACCTAGATGCTGACCAAGGCGTTTTGGACCTGCAACGCACGTCTAAACAAGTTTAGGGACCCAAAAATACGTTTTCAAATTTGATGGACCTATTTGACACAGCACGACTAGTTGAGGGACTTATGGTGCATTTAACTCCGATATCAAATAAGGAACTTTGAAATGTTGAGAGTCAAATAAGGCATTAGTCTATCTTCTAGTGTCAAATAAAGAATTCTCTCAAAATGTGGAGGGGTTACATAGAGACGGAATCGCATCTGCAAATGAAACAGATTTGTAGCGTACAGTAGTGTATGCTCGATGTGCCCGCCCTTGCTCTCTCCCCCACAAGGAAGGCAATAGGCAACCACTACTTATGGCACTAATGAAACTTCCTAGTATACTGTACTCAACAAGTTAAGCCGCCCCCAATGGAATTAGTTTTGGTTATTACGGCTCTGGTTTAATCGTGCAGAATTTCACGATGGACTCTTGAAAGTTTGTATCCATCTACATACCCTGTATGCATACGGAGTACATGTGTTGCAAACAAAGGGAAGGATACGATGTGGTAGGAAGGAGACGGCGCCCTTGACATGAGCAGCGATTTCAGGAAGAGAAGGGGAAGCCTTTACGCTTTGCCGTCCTGGCACGCAAGGTGTCCAGTCGCACAAGCATCTCCCTCCCAAGCTCCTCCTTCGCCCTCCAAATTCCCCCCTTTTCTCGCCTACTACTAGTAAAACCCTCTTTTTCCTTCCCAGCGCGAGGGCCGCCGCCGCCGCGCTGCGCTGCGCTGCGCAGGACCTCTCAAAGGTGCGGCGCGGCAATCTCCCCGACGATCCTAATTTCTTCTTCTTGGTCGGTGCTTGCTGCTTTCTTGGGTTTCTTTCTTTCTTCCTCCGCCGGGGTTGTGGTTTCCTGATGGATGGAAGATTGTTTCTTTGACAACGGACGCCTTTCTTTTTCTCGGTGGGGTTCTTGATCGTGATGCGGCTGCCGCTCCTGCTCCTGTCCTGGACGGTGACGCTTCAAGTTTATCCCTCCCCTCCGGGTGTGTCTCGCTGCGCTACTCGTCCAGGATTTTTAATTTCCTTTTTATTTGTCTCTTCTTGCTCTTGGGGTTTGCGGTGTCTCGCCTCCATTGGACCGAGGGAGACCGACCTGGCGTCACGCACGCACTGATTGGGGTCGGGGGTCGGCCGCTGACACCTGGGCCTCACACCCAACCAGTTCTTGGAAAACAGCATTGCTACTTGGAAAGGAAAAGGGCGGGGAGATACTTGCCGCGTTGGGATTCTCCAACCAAGATGATCAATTCTCCACTGCTCCTTTTCTTTTCTTTCTTTTCTGTTCGGTTGTTCACTTGTTCTTAGCGACCAAATTAAATTATTTCTTTGTAAAGGTGCTTATGCTTATGCATCTTCTGTCCCTGCGCCTGCGATCTTGGCCTTGGTGGTTTCCGCAGAAGAAAAACCTGATCTTTCCTTTTGGTAGTTACAAGCAATGTCTTCTCATGCCTTGCAGGTGCTTATTGTGTGAGGTCAATTGGTGATTCGAGCGAAGGATGGCTCTCAAGAAGAAGCTGCTGCAGCTGTTTTGTCTCAGCAAGAAGGATTCCAAGAAAAAAGGTGATGTAGCTTTCCCTGGTGTTCAGAAGAACTATCTGTCTTGTTAAATTGCCAGTGCTCCTTCCGCTCTGTTCTGTCTACCAGCCATGACACAGCAATCTAATAGTTTTTGGGCTGAAATTGTTTGACAATTTTGGCTATTTTATTATATTGCTCTACATTGACGCATGGTTACAGTTTCAGAACTCAAGGGTACTGTGTATGTTTTTTTTTTGAGATCAAAGGAAGAATTGTATTATATCAAATATGAACTCAAGGGTACTGTGTTTCAGGAGTTACCTTTTGTACTTACCTTGCTTCTGTGAGAACTACCGAACTGGACATATCGGATTTTAGGAACCCATCAAGTAGAGTTGTAGATAGTTAAGTGTAAAAGAACCATTTTTGTTGACTGAAAGAATTGTAAAATTTATTGGGTAGTCTTATTAGGTGCTTAGATGCATACAACAATAGTTCTGCAGACTTACATTCACTGGGAGAATAAAACGTAGTATTTTGATATGATCAGTGACTCGGACTGCTTGCTTGCAGTGTTAGAGTGTAATGTTCTGTATCTGTGTGTGATGACAATGACATGTGAGCCCCATTGTTTAGGATCTTTTTGTTCATAATAATCTGAATGCTTTTCTAATGAGCGAATGATCTGTTTATGCAGGCAAATCCATCGATCCACTTTGGGGAGGTAATGTTGAATTTTACACATGTTCTTGACTGCCCTGATACTATGTTTTTCCCTCAAAATAACATGAGATTTGATCTGAATGCATGTATTGTATTTCTGTTAGCAGTGCCGCAGTCCTGAGGCCAACAGGGCCCTAAAACTGATGAGGAACATTTTACTTAGTCACTGAGAAGAAATATATATATATAATTAATGAGAACCCATTTGGACTGTGTTGGTGTTAATGCACTGCTCTCTGCTCTGTCAAGAGGGCAGGTTTCAAGTTAAATATGTCATAAGTATACTCCTTAGATTGTGGGATTTAACTTGGCACTGGTTGAGTGACTTAGGCAGTGCTACAGTAGTCCCAGTTGAGATGGTAGCCTAGACTGTATTTTGTTCCATATCTCTGTCCTATGTATATTGTAATGGCAGTGTAATCATTTACATACATCCTGGATTTCAGCCTCTGCTCCGCACTCCTCTTTGAGTGTCACTGCAAACAAGAGTCATTTGGATCCCTGTTCAAGTGGAACTGGCAATGTGCTAAGCATGCAAAAACTCAAACCTGAATGCTCAAGTATGGTATCATCATTGACAAGAACAGAACATGGAACTGGGAGTAGTGATTACATGTTATTTAACCAATTTGATGTTGTTCAAGATTTCTCTGATCATCACTATGCAAAAACATCACCAGGAAAGGTATGATGTCTGCCTGTGTCATTTTACGAACCTTTCAGCTATTAAATTCGACTGTAATTTTCCCACCTCAAAATACGTGACCAGGCCACCAAAGATTGGGTGAAGGCTATCCAAAGTGAATGGAATCTTCTGCAGAAAAATCTACCTGGTGAGTCCATATGTTTATTTGATAAATTAGTACACTTATCAAACTATCAGTACTTCAGCACTGAGTGGTAAATACAGTTTGGCATTTCATACAATTGATTGTGGCCAAAAAGTTTTCTCAGGTTCTGTTTTATCAATGTTTTGTTTCTTGTTTCTGCTGAACTACCACAAACTGTAGCTACCAAGAACTAAAGTACTATGGTTTCTATACAATCATCGCTTATATCATTTTGTTGACGATTCTTTTCCATGATAAACTTCCCATGCTAGCATATTGCAGGTGTTCCGAAGTGGTTATTTTTTACATTAGGAAACAAATGAGAAAAATGTAAAAAATGTGCATGTATAAAATCGTATGCCCTAGGGCTAATGCTATGCCACTTCCCATAGACATTATGTCTGTATGAACCTGATAGCCTTTATTCTTAATTGGAGAATTTACAACTGAAAGGTTATGTTGTTGTTGTGGAGAATTTATAACTGAAACCAGCTAGTATATTTTTTTATTGTTGATTTGGATCAATTTGGTTTCAATTATGCAGAATCTATATATGTTAGAGTTTATGAGGACAGAATTGATTTGCTCAGGGCTGCTATAGTTGGGCCAGCTGGAACTCCATACCATGATGGACTGTTCTTCTTTGATGTCCGTTTTCCTTCTGAATACCCAAAATGCCCACCGGTATGTGACCACTTGCCAATATCTTTCCTTTCATCAATATTTTTATTGGCATGGCCATCTGCAATATTTTTGTAAAATCTACTTGATTTGTGCAGAAAGTTTATTACCATTCAGGTGGACTTCGGTTGAATCCAAACCTGTATGAGAGCGGGAAAGTTTGCCTGAGCCTTCTAAATACCTGGTGGGGTAACGGATGCGAGAAGTGGGGCAAGTCAAATTCCACCATGCTGCAGGTGCTGGTCTCCATTCAGGGCCTAGTGCTGAATGATAAGCCATACTTCAATGAGCCGGGATACAAAAATACGGCTAAAACAACAGTTGGTGAAAAGAATTCCTTGGCTTACAATCAGACGGCCTTTGTGCTATCCTGCAAGACAATGTTGTATTCGCTTCGGAAACCTCCAAAGGTGACAAATCCTTCCACGTCTTGATATAGTACGTGCTATTTCAGCTACTCTTAGTGTAGTTGTATGGTAGTCCAGGAAATTGTTCTCCATATCCAATCCAATCCAAATAAGCTCTGCATTCTAATGTTCTTATTGCACGCTTCTTTCCCCTGCAGCATTTTGAGACTCTGGTTGCACGTCACTTCCATGAGCGTGAGCGTGCCATCCTCGATGCATGCAGTGCTTACATGTCTGGGGCAGTCGTTGGATCATCTGCTGGGAGTGTTGCCAGATATGCCTGTGACAAGTGCTTTGCAGATTTCAAGAAGTCGCTGACGCTGTACACTGAGCATCTCAAGACCGAGTTTGCTGCAAACAGAAGTCGCTTGCTGGAACTGGAAAGACAGGCATCAGCTGTGGATGAGATTGTGCCTGTGAGCTAGAATTCTTTTGTGAGAACAACAGCTGACCATTGGCATTCCACCTTCCTAAATCCTAACCGAGTTGAAATGGTGTAATAGGTCACACTTCAGACACTTTATATACGCTGCTAGGTTCTTGGAAGGTGAACGGCATAGAAAAGTATTTTTTTATCTGGTACTTGAATTGTTCTCGTCTGAAATTACCTGTTTCTGGTGGTGGCTCATCTATTTGATCCTATGTTAAAAAGAATTAGACTCATTCTGAGCCAATCTACTTAGTGGATTCATGTGACTTCGAACAACCATAGTAGTTTCTGTTTCGCTACTAGCGAACACGTCGCACTCCTTGTTGACTTAGCCGCTGGAGCACCAGCTGGTGAGCTATTTAGAGTAGTTGCTACTGTACTCTCCGTCGCCTTCTTCTCCTTGGATCTAAACTGACTGAAGTCTACAGGGTCAGGTACAGAAGGTGGATTAGCAGCCCTGACAAGCGCCCAGTTCACCCCCTCAAAGAATGGGTGCTGCTTGATCTCAGTGGCACCCCTCTTGGTTGCAATTCTCTTGAGAGGGTCCTTTACCAGAAGCCCACGGATGAGGTCTCGTGCGACATTGCTCGCAGGTGGGTTCTCAGGGAACCGCAGTGGCTGCTCCACCACATTGCATAGCGTGGCACAGTTGCTACTCCCCTTGAATGGCGTCATGCCATGTAGCAGGAAGATGCCAAAGGTGAGTCCACCAGTCCACAGCGCTGCCATGGCCCTCTCCTCTGATGATTTCCGGTGCGAGGTACTCATGCGTTCCAACAAATGACATAGACCGTGCATCTGTTGGCTCAGCATTAAACTCCAGGAATGATCCTTTGACACTGAAGTCTGATTTGGTCTTGCGGCTCTTCTTGGAGAGTATGCGTGGGAAGAATGCTGATGGCTGTACGCAGCCTCCCTCAGCGTGGATTAGTCCTTTCTCAACACCATTGGTGCCTGCATGGGCCGACGAGGATTTGACTAACGTTGGGCTGACAGAACACCGCAACGATAGGTCAAAGTCAGACAGCATGATGTGCCCCCCACCACATTGCATAGCGTAGCAGGCCCAACCGGCGGCGGCCTACTAACAACAATGCTCAGCCGGCCCAGCAAACAAGAGACCTTTCTTTTTAGCCTTTCTTTCTAGCCTTGTATAAACTGCAGGAGGAAGAGTAGTCAGGCAGCGGCCGTGCCCCACCAGTCCAGAATTTTTTATATTTTATATTTTTTAATTTAATAAAAATAAATACCTGGCTCAAAAATTAGCAGATTTGGTCTTATGTCGCCGGATAAAACGGCTATAGCCGTCTGAACCGGCGAAAGGTTGCTGCACAGGCCACGTGGAGGCGTTGCAGGGCTTTTCGCCGTTTCAAACGGCTATAGCCGTTTCACACGGCGAAAAGCTCCTGGCCCCGCTTTTCGCCTGAAGCTATAGCCGTTTGAAACGGCTATATTTCTTAAACTTTTTTTAATTTATATTGAGGAATTATTCTGCAACTGTTTTCTAATTTATGTTGAGAAATTATTATGCTATATTTGGTTTGATATTATGAAATGATTTAGATTTTTACGGTTTATTTTTTGGTTCACCTATAATTGTTTTAATATTATATGTTTATAATTTTATACGGTTTGTGGGTGACCCTTTAGGCCGGAATGCAATTGTGGGTCTTTTTTACGGAATGCAGTTGTACTGCGGTTCTGCAGGTGTACCATTACACACATAAACTCCACAACTGCATTTCGTAAAACAAAAAACCCACAATTGCATTCCGGCCTAAAGGGTCACCCACAAACCGTATAAAATTATAAACATATAATATTACAACAATTATAGGCGAACAAAAAATAAACCGTAAAAATCTAAATCATTTCATAATATCAAACCAAATATAGCATAATAATTTATCAACATAAATTAGAAAACAGTTGCAGAATAATTTCTCAACATAAATTAAAAAAAATTTAAGAAATATAGCCGTTTCAAACGGCTATAGCTTCCACCCACCTGACCAGCGCTGGCGAAAAGCGGGGCCATGAGCTTTTCGCCGTGCGAAACGGCTATAGCCGTTTGAAACGGCGAAAAGCCCTGCAACGCCGCCACGTGGCTTCTGCAGCAACCTTTCGCCGTGTGAAACGGCTATAGCCATTTGAAACGGCGAAAAGCCCTGCAACGCTGCCACGTGGCCTGTGCAACAACCTTTCGCCGGTTTAGACGGCTATAGCCGTTCCATCCGGCGACATAAGACCAAATCTGCTAATTTTTGGGCTAGGTATTTATTTTTGAAAAATCGAAAAATAAAAAATATAAAAAAAATCCACCAGTCCACCACTCCGTACTAGCTTTCCATCCAACGTTCACATAGCCCAGTTCGAAACCATTTGAAAAGGCAGCAGAAATGCTTCCGGTCACCGGCCTCTTAGTGAGAGTGAGGAGTGAAGTCGGCTGGATCCACCCCTCCTCGTCAGCACAGCAGCAGGTTGGGGTTGGTTGGTGGCTCACCGGCCGGTGCGGGCAGCGCCTGGCAGCCCTGCCTGACGCGCGGGCCCCACCCCACCCCTGCACGCTCCCCCATTGCGGTGGATGGATGTGCGGCTCAGATCAGGCTTTCTTTCAAACAAGCCGTTTCCCTCCCTCCCACACTCCACTTGTAGCAGCAGCAGTAACTAACGGAAAGGGAAAAAAAACAAAAGGCAGGCCTCCCTCAATAAACAAAGTGAGGTGTCTGTTTGGCCTTTCCATGCCGTTGCCCATGTCTATGACTTCCCCCGTGCCACATGACCATTTCAAATTTCAAACACAAATACCAAACTTTGCAATTCGTTTTCTTTCTTGTTCATTCATTTTGTTCCAAAAAAGCAAACACACATTACTTCCATTTCACAAGACAAGAAATAAACTCAAATCCCTCACATGGATGGAGTAAAAAAAGGAAACTAGCAACGGCATTACCAACGTCAACCCAAGACACAAGGCCATTCGAATTTCAAAACGCTAGCTGACAGCGTGGATTAACGGCCTAATGACCCTGGTGTCAAACGAGGCAATTGAAAGTACAGGGGGCTTTCCCTAAAATAGCCATTACTCTCCCTTGCCTGCTTCTCTTCTTTTTCTCCCCCCTTCTCCTCTCCTCTTCGCGTCGTGCCCTCACAATCAATCCCCTTCGCCGCTCCTGCCGGGATCCCCGACCCCTAGCCCGAGGAACGGATTCCGCGAGGGGGGACACGATGTCGACCTTCGCCGCCTCACGCCGAGCTTCCTCCGCCACCGCCAAGCGCCCCGCCGTGGCCGAGGCCGCCGGGGGACACAAGGCGCCGGGCGCCGCCGCCGCGCAGGCCAAGAAGCGCGTCGCGCTCGGCAACATCACCAACGTCGCACCGGGAGGAGGGGGCAGGGCCTTCGGCGGCCCCGGGAAGGTCGCGCCACCGCCGGGAACCGCGGTACGTACGGCTCTCCGACCATCCAGGATCGTTGCGGGGATTGGGGCAAGGAATTTCATGCGGAACTCGTTCTGCTTCTCTTGGAGGGCCAAAATTCTTCCTTCTTGTCTCGGCCATTGTACTTCTGAAAGGTCGCGAATCGGCGTGGCTTTCTTAGCTCTTCTTGCGATGGATCGACTGCATTTCCGGTTTCTTGCCTAGGGGAATTCTTGATGTTCAAATGCCGTGTAAGCAATCTTTGCAAGGCCTCGGCGTTTCTCTACTATTGCAGGAGATACGCGTCGATTTCATGGCTTGTTTACTCATTCACTGGCGTTTATTGCATTGCTGTTCTTGATACACCGCTTACATTCTTGGGTTCTTGGGGATATTGAAATTTGATTTTGATTTTTTTTCTTCCATCAATCTGATACTCTGATGCGGCGTACCGCGTGTCCTGAATGTAATGGGGTTTAGCTTAAGAGCGACATCACCTCCTACAGATTTTCTGTTCTCAACTTTACTGTAACTCCTTTTCTTTTCTCTTTTTTTTCAAAAAAAAAAAACAACAACCTGCAGCCTCTCCTTCTCTTTCTGATTTAAAGGCTACTACACCTCACGGACTTGGACACTTGATTTATTGGTTGAAATCTTGGATTCTGCTCATGGTCAAAGGCTACACCTTCTTACAAATTTTATTGGCATTTTCAAAAGGAAGTTCCTTGGGTTTCGCAATGTGGCACTCTTTTGTCTTTGTTTGCTTTGGAATCTTCTCTTGTCAATATGATGTTATTCACCTGTAGTGTTACTGTTGATTTTTTTTGGTACCTGATTAATCGAGATCCCAAATAGAAGTTTGAACTAACTTACCCCTTTCGTCTAATTCTCATGCAGAAGTTGAATTCAGCTACCTCAGCTGCACCCTCGAAGAAGCCATCTTTGGCAAGTGCTCGCAGTGCTAGCTCTGTTCGGGGTTCTGCTGCGAAATCGGCTTCCATCAGGCCAGCTCCACCCCTGTCTCGCCATGACAGCACGACACAGAAGAATAATGTTCCTCCTCCTAAAGTGCCAACCGTTCTTGATGTGCCAAGTCGCATGCCTGCCCTGGTTCCCTGCAGCACCTTTGTGTCTCCTGGACGCTCAGGAGACTCAGTTTCTGTCGATGAGACGATGTCGACTTGTGACTCCATGAAAAGCCCGGACATTGAGTACATAGACAATGGGGACTCCTCAATGCTCGCTTCATTGCAGCGGCGCGCTAATGAGCACCTACGTATCTCGGACGACAGAGATGTTGAAGGTTTGCTTAAATTCTTATTAAGCTTTGGACTTTCTAGCATATTATGTTAAATTTTTGTTGATTTAAATGTGTACGGCCTGCTTTCATTTGCAGAAAATAAGTGGAAGAAAAATGCCCCTGCCCCAATGGAAATTGACCGCTTTTGCGATGTTGACAATGACTTTGAGGACCCACAGTTGTGTGCTACTCTAGCTTCTGACATCTACATGCATCTGCGAGAGGCTGAGGTGACACATTCTTTTTCTGTACCAGTGTGCCCAATCCTCAAGCACTGAACATGTACTGATTTTGCATTGGTCAACAAGCAAAAATCCCACATTGGTGCCACCAAATCTGCAAGGCTGTAATTTGCTTACTTGAAGTGTGTTTGATCATATATAATTGCACTTCCCACAGAAGCAATTTCTGATTTTTTTATGTAGTTTTTTTTTGTTGGTGAATCAATGGCTCGATTTGTTGAAAAGAGTGTCTAATCCTGTTCTGAGGAAATTTGAGCTAGACTTAATCTATACATATGTTGTAGAGCCCTAGAAATTCTGCTTCTTCCTCCGACGTGTATGTCACTAATAATAGTGCTTTGCCTTTTTGTAGACAAAGAAAAGACCATCTACTGATTTCATGGAAACAATTCAAAAGGACGTCAACCCAAGCATGAGGGCTATTTTGATAGATTGGCTTGTGGAAGTAAGCTTTGCTGCTAAAAATGGTTGAAGGTCTAGATATCAATCTTGTTTAACCTTCCATTGTATATTTGTACTCATGATTTGCTCTTGCGTAGGTTGCTGAAGAATATCGTCTTGTTCCTGATACTCTATACCTGACAGTTAACTACATTGACCGTTATCTTTCTGGCAACGAAATCAACCGCCAGAGGCTGCAGCTACTTGGTGTTGCTTGCATGCTTATAGCTGCGTAAGATTCTGCTAGTTCTCCTTTCATTTAGTTCTTTCAGTTCCCTCTGTTATCATTACACTGTTGGCCTAATGATTTGACATGTTGGAAACTTCAAATTCAGAAAATACGAGGAGATATGTGCACCACAAGTAGAAGAATTCTGCTACATAACTGACAACACTTACTTCAGAGACGAGGTCTGTAATATATTATTTCCGACCATTCCTTATTTTTATCTATTAGACCATATCCAATAGTCTCTTATCATTTTCGCGTTCTAACTTATACATTTACAGGTTTTAGAAATGGAAGCTTCTGTACTGAACTACTTGAAGTTTGAAATGACCGCACCTACAGCAAAATGCTTTTTGAGGTCCTTGTCTGTTCTCTTTATGTCAGTAAAATTTATAAAGATCATAGGAGTTGAACTTCACTAACTCTTTGTCCTGCTTATAATAGGAGATTTGCTCGTGCTGCACAAGCGTGTGATGAGGTACTGCTATAAGTCAGCTTGTGACCGATATGACCAATTCCATAATTTACCTATTTCATTCTCTGACAATTACTTTTCTTTATGCAGGACCCAGCTTTGCATCTTGAGTTCCTGGCCAACTATATCGCTGAGTTATCACTTCTGGAGTACAGCCTGCTCTCATACCCTCCATCACTAATAGCTGCCTCAGCTATTTTCTTGGCAAAATTTGTACTGCAGCCAACAAAGTATCCCTGGGTAGGTGGCATAATCATGTTGCCCTTTCCACACGTATTGCTGTAGCAGTTGCCTAATACATTGTCTGCATGAGCTAACATATACATCTCATTGCCATTGGAAGCAGAATTCTACACTTTCTCACTATACACAATACAAGGCGTCGGAATTGTGCGATTGTGTAAAGGCATTGCATCGCCTATTCAGTGTTGGTCCGGGAAGCAACCTTCCTGCCATCAGAGAAAAGTACAGTCAACATAAGGTAACAACCTTTGGCCCCCAGTTTGTTCAGTGAACAATGCTATTGCTAATACTAATGTCATCCTCTTCCTTTCATTACTCAGTACAAATTTGTCGCGAAGAAGCAGTGTCCAACATCAATTCCCACTGAATTCTTCCGAGATGTGACATGCTAGACTTAGAAGAAGCCCAGGAGTAGTTGCAGTTGCTTACTGAATTCTTGCTCTTGAGGCTCAAATGTCCAGTAGCACCCGCACGACTGTGCAGGTGGTTGGTTGCAGGACGTTGCTGATGCCCCCTGTTGTTTCAGGGGATTAGAAGAGTGTAGGTGCTAGATCGATGCTTCGAAGTTTGTGATCATGTTAGGGCATTGGTGTGATTTTTCCTGTATTCTTCTCCTGCATCCTGTTGTAATCTTCCTGTATCTAGACCCATGTTTGCAGGCGCATGTAAATTGGAGTTCTGTAGCTGTAGATCATAACATCTCGTTTGTAACGTCATAATACAGACTGGAGTCAGAGCCACCTGAAGCTGGGCAACTCGCATGTTCGCAACACTTGTGGCTCAAATTCTACCTTGATGATAAGAGCACCAGATTTTAGTAGTGCTCATTCTGAATAAGTTGCTACTGTGTCTCTTTTCCTTGAGGAACTCTATATACGGATGCAGAGTAGAAGAGAGACCCTTTTCTGTGAAGACGTATTCTTGTGTCTCTGGTTATTGCCCTGACTCCCTGAGTAAGAGTGGTTGGTTTCTTTAAGAAAAAAAAAGGGGAACAGCGAGTATGAAGTAACAGGAACATAAGGACCCGACACGACGGATCAATGCATCTGGACATATCCATTTCAGAGGGCGGAAAATTTGGGCCATGTCCCTCTCAATCCCTCGAGTATATCTGCCAGCTCAAGTCGGACTCAAACAATTCATGCTGCTGTGCTGGGCTAGCTGTTTAGACGTGCATACCTACGTGTAATGCAATTAGCTTGAATCCATAGTAATCAAATAATAGTAGGAAAACCATATCAGCAAATTAAAGATGGGTGCCAGGTGCGTGATGAGCGAACATGCTAGGGGTTAACATCGACACGATCGTATCTTCTAGCTGGTGTCACACAGTACAGCTTCTTGGGCCTGGCTGAAGCTTCCAGATAATCCCAGCTAGTTAGCTGAATTTGCATGCAGTACTGTGCCTAGTTAAGCTTTGAACATTCAATGATTGATAGGATTTGGTCCTGATGGATGCTTAATCCCATTATGTTATCTATCTATCTATGATGTCCAGTCGTCATTGACTGCAAATTAAGGGGAATATTACCTGCATAGCTGTATATAAACCTTCGGATACGACAGGTAGCTCAATCTTGGTAGAGAAAACATTCCCCTCCAGCCCTCCTATGTTGGATTTGATTTGTGCTCAAATTTAAAGTATTTGTAGCATGTACATATATATAACCACGGAGGCAAGATCATCTGCCTGAATCTGAATATGTATGAAGAAATATGGAAATACGTATGGCTATATAGAACATCTCCCATCATTGCGAGTTTGCGACAAATTAAAGAGCTAAATCATCTGCATACAACAATGGTCTCATTTAATGCTCATGAGCAATTAGTTCCCTACAATCACATATAATTAAGGTCCGTACTATGGTGGTGTTCCCGGTAGTTAAAAAAAACGTCATGCTGATACTACACATCATTATCCAGATAGAAGGTACTTTAGAGATACGGGCTATATATATGCTGTTCAAAGGAAAAACGTAGAAGGACATGTACTTATGCAAGAACAAATTTGTGGGTTTTGTAAAAAGAAAGTGTTTAGTATTTGGTAACTGAGTGAGTGGCTAAGTTGCAAAAGCAATAATATTTTTTAAAACCTTTATGGTTGGTTCTCCTAAACCCTGATTTGATTGGCGCGATGAAAAGTATTTGTGCACTAAGTCTCTATTCCATATATTCATTAAAATAAACTCTACTCTTAGCTCACCAGGTTGAGTGTTCATCCGTAACAAGTAACTTGACTCGGAAATTTGATTCCTTAGACTGCGGATTAGTTTTTGCAGGGGGCTGAGCTAGCTGTTTCTGACCTAATTGCACGGGAATTAGAAGGAAAAAAACAACGTCATGGTTAGCTTGATTCTGTGCTAGCTGCACACACTCAATGCAAGCACAAACATGCATGCTGACTGAGAATAGCTTTTGTTGGTTGAGCTGAGCTGGTGTTGGTACCTGGCTGCTCAGTGCCTCATCATCATCATTTGCAATAAAGTTAAAGAGGTGACAGCGATTTGGGGGTCTTGTCATGTGCCAAGTGGCCACAATTTTTTGTTATTCAAGAGAGAGGAGAGTAGAGAGCACCCTCTACGTTTTAGCTGGTCTTGGTAGCTTGGGTTTGTATTTCACTAAAAACAAAACTAGTACATAAATATCCGAATGGTTGTTGGTTCTCGACTCAACGTCTATGCGTATATGTGATTTAGGATTCGGAGCATCACGCAAGTATGCGACAGCGCACCAACTTTGTATCCTAACCTGCATTTATGATGTTATTGGGCTATATTTTCGAACAAAAGGTTGTCCTAAGATCAAACTATAACCAACTAAGCAAGGTACCAAATAAAATGGTAATTAATCTGACACGACACTGGTAAACCAACTGCAAATAATGACTGTAAAACCCGACCTCCAATGTACAGCGCTACATGTGACCATTGTGTACACTTCATTTTTACACCTGAAAACGAAACCACGCAAGCTGACAGTTAAGTAAGGGACCAAGATAACATGTGTATAACTGCTGAAAGTTGCAGGCGTGTTGTTTGTCCCCCATACAAATGGTTACGTACCTGGTAAGATATACAAGAGTTGAGTTGGTCACAATAAACTCACAAAGCTGAGGTGAGTTGAGATTTTGTCCCCAAATTTGGACAAGCATGGCGGCGGTCTGTTCAGGGTTCCAAACTCATAGTGGCATATACTCGATGGCAGGCCCCTCTCCTCCTGTCCTGTGTGCTGCTGTCTCTCGCCTACCCCGCATACATGGCCACTTGGAAAAGGAGGCTGCTGTCAGTGCTGGTACATGTACCCCTCATGCCACTATGCCAGCATGGCACACCCAGCCAGCACCTCTGCTTGCACCACACTGGTCGATTCCATTCTACACTACTCCGTACCTCTTTGCTGCAAACTTGGTGCGAAATTAGCTGTGTTTGATTTGGTTTCCTTTAATTTGACTCCTGGCCTTGGATTATATTATAGTGGCTTGGCCGGGCTGTTAATCTATAATAAGCTTTGCACTCGAACCAAATAAAATGAGATGGGCTTTTCTGTGATTGGCCGGGGGAAGTTGCTTCTTTGAGGAGCTCACGCTACTCCCCTAAGGTGGGACCCACCGAGAAATGTGGGCCACACGCGAGAATTATCTGGCCTTGCTTGATCTTCTGCGCTTGTACTTGATAATAAGACGATTAGTTAACCGGACTGCCAAAGTGAGAAAGGGCATAGAAGATCCAGCGCCTCCCCCCTGTCCCTACTCCAGCGCAGCTCGCCTTGCAAGGAAGCCTCTTCCTCTTCTCTCTCTGGCCACGACCACGACCATGAGTTGTTCTTCTTCTTCGTCATCCTCCCCAGGCCCCAGCTTTGGCGGCTTAATGACGTGCCTTCCATAATCTTCCTTCCTATTGACACTTGTACCCCTGGCTGGATGGCTCTCTGGCACAGTCACGCCACCTTGTGTGGGGGCACCGTGGTAAATTCCCGCGACCCAGGGTGGCTTTCTTGCCAGCCCATTATATATCACTCTCATGGCACCGTGGCTCCTGTACTGCGGCCCATTGCATTGATAGGCTCGGCTGGTGATCACAGCTCCACATCACAAGCCATCTCCCCATTCCCTGCAACCTGCATGTATGCATCCCTAAGCTACCTGGTTTTTCAGTTCCATGAGAAGGTTAATTTTTTCTTTTCTTTTCTGATGGGTTTCTTTTGTTCTTCGATCTGTTGGCCGGAGCAGAGATTGGTCTTTTGAAGAAGGAAACAGCAGGACAGAAAAATGGCCACTTACTGGAAGACCAAGGTTCTGCCTGGCATCACCAAGATCTTTGACAAGGATGGCAAGAAGGCGGCGGCTGCCGAGTTCTTGAAGTCCTTCAACAAGGTAAGCTACATACTAGGAGCTCTGATATCCATGATCGATAGGCCTGTCGTCTTTACTTCCTTCAACATGATATCTTCGTTTAATTTGTTCACCAATCCGTCGTATATTTTCAGGAGGAGATCGGCAAGGAGATTGAGGACAAGAAGACAGAGCTGGAGCCCAAGGTTGTGGAGGCTTATGAAGCATCTCCTCCTGAGGTTAAGGTAATAAACTCATGTCTTGTTCCAGTGTTGTTTGTTTGGTGTTGCTTTGGACATAAGTAATAACACTGTACATATGGTGCTACTGTTACTGATGATCTCTTTTACCTGCTAATTAATTATAAACTAGGCTCTGTTCAAGGACAACAAACCAGTCAAGATCAGCAAGAAGAACTCGGCTGCAGCTACCAAGTTCCTCGACGAGCTTGCTAAGATCGGTAATAACAAGCATCACGTACAACTTGTCAACTTGAAATAAACTGTTACTCGTTGGTCTGGTCGCTAGTACATGCCATTCTAGTTAGGATTTTTCATCATGTATACGTCTAGCTGAGTCTCACGGAAAAAAACCATATATATTAGTATTTAATTTCCTCGTTCTATCAGAACATCGAGCTAGCAGAGTTTTTTTTTTTAACAGTGAAAACTGAGTACAGATTTTTCAAATGCTAATTTCTTTGCTTATCGACGACTACCAACAACCGAACTTTATTCTTCTTTCTACACAAGCGAACTGCATAGGAATCTTCTCAACTACTACGTACAATACAACATGTTTCTTCCAACAGAGACTCAACACAAAACAACAAAACCAAAAGGACACGATCCCAATTTAGTCCTTATTATTGTTCATCTCTTTCATGCCAGCTGGTTGTCTATACACACGGTTCTTGCTGTACAGAAGAAAAAAAAATGTACAACCTTTGTTTCTAATAAATTTGTGTGCAGAGTTCCCTGGAGCCAAGCTGGTGAGCGAGGCGGTGGCCAAGTCCGGCACGACGCCCCTCTCTCCAGCGATCACCTTCATCTTGGAGAAGGTTGCGCCGTTCATCCCCAAGGAGGAGCCCAAGGCGGCCGAGCCGGAGCCCGCCGCCGCCGCCGAGGCCACCTCCCGCGAAGTCGCCGTGGAGGAGAAGAAGGAGGAGGCCGAGCCCGCCGCTGCTGCGGCGACGGAGGAGGCGGCGCCGGCAGAGCCGGCGGTAGAGGAGAAGAAGGAGGAGGAGGAGAAGCCGGCGGAAGCCGCAGCCGAGGCCGCCGCGGCGCCACCTGCTGAGGAGGAGAAGAAGTGATCGGTCGGGACGCTGCTGGTAAATTGAAAGTTACCGTGAGATCAAATTAAATTACTTCCCTGTCAACCACGTAGCTGCTGCACAAAGTGATTAAGTAAGTTAATTACACACGTACGTTGCCATGCGTAAACTTAGCTTCAATTGCATATATGGGTGGATGGATGAACATTTGTTATTCTTTTGTGTCTCCTCGATGGGATTGGGATGGATGTCATGTAAATTTGTAATGTGGGGTTTTCGTTCTCTTCCTAGTTTTTGATTTGGGGTGGTTAAACATGCATGTGTAATTATTTATATTGATATGTTTTGTTGGTGGTCATATGTACTTAAGGAAACAATCAAACAACAACTCCATCATATTGATCTCTTGTGTATATATGTAATTTTTTTGGCCAAGTTTTTAGCCTCAGCACGTGTGTGCTACATATATGATGAATTGATGATGGTGTTAATTAGTTACACATATAAACTGGATTTAGTTGTAGTGGAAACGAATTAATGAGCTGTTGTGCTATGCTTGTACCGTGCGTGCATATCTGTCGTGCTAGAGTTCAATAAGGCGGCCATTTGGTCGGATTTAATTGGTGATGCCCGGTGCGTGCATGTAACAGTACCAAACCTTTGCACATCACCTACTCACCCAAAAAAAGAAAAAACCTTTGCACATCACGTGATCGATATGTATGATGATGCTTTTGAACCCAATGACCTCATCATGTTGGCCGTTGAACATCTATACATCTCTTCACACGCAATACGTAAGGATAAGCATGAGAACAAATCGAAATTAGTGAAGTGTCGTCGATCTTGGCACGAAACTAAGCTTGGAAGAAGCAAGCTAGAGAGATAACTACCAGCAGTGATGTGCATGCTGCAGGCCGGGTTGGCAGGCAAGAAAGATTCAATCACTGTTGGCGCCCTCCAGGAAAACGACGTGATCTCAATCCTCTCTCTCTCTCTCTCTCTCAACGCGTGCGGCTTTATTCACTCCTTCCATGACTCCATCATATCGTCATCATCGTCACTGCACACACATACATCATCTATTCTTTCTTTCGATCTCATATACTGTATGATCATATATGCCAACTTAATTGTGTGATGTGTGCTTAATTGTATATAGAAACTAAATATCCACAAGCTATTAAGCATGTATCGATCATTGAATAATTAATCAATAGGCCACCCGATCGAAAGCACAAATTAATTAACATAAAGGAACCCAATAAAGAATCAGAAGAAAAGTCATTGCTGATTGATTGATTGATTAGCCTAAAGCTGTGAAACTTCGCTAGCATCCCCAATTCCCCCATTGCTATATACATATTTCTCTCTCTAGCATGGGTTATTAGTTCATCTCGCCTCTCTAGCAAATAAAATGAAAAGGAAAAAAAAACAGAGAGCCTCGATGCTATATATCCTTCACTTGCCTGAAATGAAATTGACTTAGTTGGCGCCATGGTCGCTTGATCGATGATCTAGATTCAATATAATGAGCTAGCTCTCGATCAGTGGTTATTCGAAACTGTAGATACTGCTAGAGAAACGACCTTCAGTACTGGCTGGGAAGCCGCGTTTAGTATCGGTTTCTCAACTGGTTTCAAGACTAAATCGACACGAAGTTTAATACCAGTTGCAAAACCGGTACTAAACGGCCTCGTTTAGTACCGGTGAAAATCACAAACATGTGCCAAACTGAGAGGCCACGAACCAGCTAGGTGCTCCTCCGTCTCTCCTCTTCTTCTCTCTCCTTTCATCCTTTTCCCTCTCTCTCCCCTCCGCACCGCACCGCGCCGCGCTCGCCCCCATGCCGTGCCGGGCTCGACTCCGCCGCCAGGGCCAGCACACCTGCGCCCACCCGCACCGCCGCGACCGCTGTCGCCTGGGCTCTGCCCACGCCTGCAGAGGGAGAGAGAGCAGGGTCATAAGAGATAAGGAAGAAGAAGAAAGAGTAGAGAAGAGGAGGAGAGAAGGAAAGGAGATAAAGGAGGAGGAGAGAGAGGGGCACGACTCAGCCTGGTGACGAAGCTTTTTTTTACCGTGAAGAATAGTATCGGGCCTAGGGTCGAGTCGGTACTAAGTTGCCCCGAGGCAATTTAGTACCAGGCTAGAAACGCCATCCGGTACTAAAAGATGACATTTAGTACCGGTTTGTGCTAAAATCCAGTACTAAATTGTCTCTGGGGACTTCTAATGTTTGGAGCCGATACTAAATGGCTCGGTGACCAATTTAGTAACGGATTTTGGACAACCAGGACTAATGACCACAGACCAAAGGTCGTTTCTCTACTAGTGAGGAGCTATCATGTGAAAAGAGGGAGGAAAAGATCTTGGTTCAGTTTGTCCTTGTGGTAGCAGATGCATGCACTAGTCAAGTTGCATGCATGATGGAACCCATATATGCATATAGGGGATGAAGGTGAGATCGATGTAGTAGGTGTATGATCCGCATCAGTTTCTTTTCATTATTGAAGATGATATCGATCAACGTCGCGTCTCTCTTCTACTCTTTTGACGACGTGTGTTAATCATTCATCAATTAGTTTGTGTTCTTCACCCAGCTTCCTCTCTCTCTATTTTTTTTTCTGGCTGTCAATAGCTGCACATGGTTGCGTACGTACTAGTATATGTCGTACTGGATACACGGCAGGAGGCACACTTGTCATGAACTATTTTTTTTTTGAAACGTCGTAGTTAGACTTTGTCATGAACTACTGTGTAGGTGTTGTATAACATCGAATTACCGACCGTACATTACGTAAGACAAGCCCAACAGTACGACAAATTTTCGCTGTCAACACAACAACCCATCAAAATTTAAGGAGAGAATTCTTTATTTGACATCGAAAGATACACCAATGCCTTATTTGACAATCAAAATTTCAATGTTCCTTATTTGACACCGAGTTTAACTTTTGGTTCCCTATGTGACACTATCGTGAGATTCAGGGTAAACGCCGTTAAATCTGACAGGAAATGGCCAAAATACCCCTCCATGTATTGACATGAGGTTTTATTTACCTCAACCATTTTGTACACAGTCAAGACATGTTTATGATTAAAAAATTGACTTCTGTTGTACAGTCAACATTGACAAGTTAATGATGATTCAAAGAAACAATCAATACATCCATACACGAATCTTGTCTTGTTGCTTGATGAAACCATCATAGCAAGTAGGAGTAGTAGGCAAACTGCTGCCTGCCGCCTGCATGCTCCCGCGCATGCCCTGCTGATGTTCCTTGCGAGCCATCCCGCCCACGGCCGCCTGCCTGCTGCGCAAGCCCCCGAGCACCGCCCACCCTCCTGCGAACCCGGGCATGCGACGCTGCTCGAGCGGCCGCGGCACCCGTCCTCCGCCTTGTGCCCGCCAGCCCCAGCCGCCGCTTGCGCCCGCCCGACCCCGGCCGCCGCCTGCGCCTGGCCGACCCTGGCTGACGCCCGCTTGATCTAGGGTTTCGTGGGGAGCACCGGCCAGAACTTGACCACGGGGGACGAGAGGAAGAGATACAGTCGCCTGGATGGATAAGAGATGCAGGCAAGGGTAATTTGGTCCAACGTTTTGTCTTGCTTTGTAAAAAGACGGTTTAGTGCTACAGATCTCACGGCAGTGTCACGTAGGGAACCAAAAGTTCAACTCGGTGTCAAATAAGGAACATTGAAATTTCGAGTGTCAAATAAGGCATTGGTGTATCTTCCGGCGTCAAATAAGGAATTTTCTCAAATTTAAGCTACAACAATTTCTTGCGTTCGTTATTCTAGGTAGCAAAGAATAAAGAAAATGGCTTTACACTTTTGCTTTGCAACAAGTTGAAGATTCACAGGAAGGGAATCTGGTGAGACAGAAAGGGTAGGTCCCCGTCAGGGCCGATGGTAGCACAGTCCAACTGTAAGTGTCCAACCAATCCGTGTCCATCCACGACAAGGAACGAATTAGATTCCAGCCATTGTATTGGACAGTTTTGGCCGGAAATTAGGCTAGATAGTTCCTTTTTTTTTGAAAAGACAAGATGGAATCTTCTTGTGCTCTGCTAGTTATTTGGTGATTTCTTTATATTACTGCACTTCATTTTAATTACTACTCTACTGACCTACTCTGTATTTTCTGTTGGACGAATAACGGCATATAATAAGCAGCAGTTCATCTATATGTGATTGTGACATCGTCGTCTTTGTCGGAGTCTTAGCCAGCCGAGCTGGACAAGCAAGCATCTAGTAGCAACTTGCAATAAGTAGGGTTGCCCTGAATGATTGCACTGAATGGCTGTCAAGCCAGCCAACAACAGAGCATAGATGCTTCGGAGCACCGTATATGGCTGAACTCCAACGGTAACATGATCACAAATATCATCTCTACTAATAAAAAGACAATTTGGGAGAATGGTGTACGCTGAACATCACGGCGTCACACCCCCTCCGACGCCCCCTCTGCGATCAGGGCCTCCGATCCTTTTTTTTTTCGCGCACGACAGACGAAAGACACGATCTCCCTCCCTCTGCTGGTCTCCCCCCGTCACGATCTCCCTCTCCCCCATCGTTCTCCTTTTTTTTTTGAACCGCCGCCGCCGCCTCCTCCACCCCCACCCCTCCCTCCTCCGAGCACTGCGACAAGGGCAAGCGCAGCAGGGCCACCGCCGCCACTCCTTCACCCCTGTCCCCTCCGCCGCCGCCGATTCCAATCCTCCCCGAGTCTCCGGAACCCGCCGCCGTGGCCAAGGCCATCCCGGAGCTCTCATCCCCGACCCCTCCTGGCGGTTGAGCTCAAGGTCCGGCGAGGCGCCCCTCCCTAATCTCTTCCTCGGCTGGAACCTAAACCGGGCACGGCGTCACACCCCCTCCGACTCCCCCTCTGCGATCAGGGCCTCCGATCCTTTTTTTTCGCGCACGACAGACGAAAGACACGATCTCCCTCCCTCTGCTGGTCTCCTCCCGTCACGATCTCCCTCTCCCCCATCGTTCTCCTTTTTTTTGAACCGCCGCTGCCTCCTCCTCCACCCCCACCCCTCCCTCCTCCGAGCACTGCGACAAGGGCAAGCGCAGCAGGGCCACCGCCGCCACTCCTTCACCCCTGTCCCCTCCGCCGCCGCTGATTCCAATCCTCCCCGAGTCTCCGGAACCCGCCGCCGTGGCCAAGGCCATCCCGGAGCTCTCATCCCCGACCCCTCCTGGCGGTTGAGCTCAAGGTCCGGCGAGGCGCCCCTCCCTAATCTCTTCCTCGGCTGGAACCTAAACCGGGCATCGCATCTCTTCCCAAGCGTCGCCAAAGCCACCGCACACATACCGCTATAACGGCCGCTATTGCAGGCGCTACGAACGCTATTTAGTACCTTGTGTAGGATGGATAAACAATTATTGTGATTACTCAAAAGCAGACATTATTAAGGACTTGTCACGATTTGGATTGGCAATGCCTCTACCATGTTAAGTTGAATTGATGCCACATCTAAATTTGTCTAAATCTGTTGATTTGAAAGTACCTTGTTTTCTTTTCCATGCTCTTATTTATGGTGTTAATTTTTATGGACCCCGTAGCAACGCACGGGCATTGACTTAGTAACTACTAGAATTGTAAACCATAGAATCATAAATAAACTAGGACCATATAAAGTCATAAGATGTATGATACTCCCTTCTATTTCTAAGTCATATAGTTTTTGCTATGCATAAGACATATGTTATATCCAGGCGCATAGCAAAATCTCTATAATCTAGAGCTCGTGCATTCCGAGCTCGGTTATTGGGCCACTCCAGTAAAAAATAATGTATCCGTTAGATTATAAATTAATGGTCAAGATTAAGTCACTGTGCGACACCATGGAAAAAAGAAAATCCATGTCTCGTCATGTCCGTGAGACCATGACTCCGCGTAGTTTCCAGAAGGCTATGGTTCCTCCTGCATTGCGACTAAGTGGCCTCCAAAACCGCTTCGACCAAGTCACGGGCTCGACCTCTAGGTGCAAATCGCCACTAGCCACCGCTGCGGGGGCCATGACCTCGACGCCTTGTCCGGCACTCCGGCCGGGCAGCCGCTCGCGGCCGTCGTGCCCTGGTGCCCCAATTCAATAAAAGTTCAGGTGTTGAATTGATTTCCTTCCTTCTCTATGTTCCAAAATACGATTCCATTTTTTAGACATGCTTATGTTCTTAGTGTTTTTTTCTCCAATCTGATTCTTGAAGCCGGACGGGATGCACAGGCACTCATTCAGCAGAGAAATCAAGTGGTGAAACACGGAGGCATTTTGAGAAATCAAGGTTTATGTCATGTGTTTAATTTCCTGATTCTACAAGGCGCATGTAAGTGATAGTTTTAGTTCTAAAGACATAAACTTTGTATGTTTCTTATCATCTTCTTTGGCTCATGTAATAAAGCGCATGATCTGCATATATCCATCGGCATGCTCCTGACATCATGACAGAGTAGATCAGAACTCGCTAACCGTGCATGCATGGAAATTTGATATTTCATCTTGACTGGAGCACGTATACTTTTAGATTTCACTTTTTGTTTCTGGTCATGTATGGCTCTCTAGGACCATCTTTCATAAGCATTTATCCATTTGTCAATTTTGGTTGAAAAGATTAGCAACTGAGTGTGAGAGAGACTGAAACTTATCAAGAAAATTCAGCCGAGCCTATATTGGACATACTCCTCTCCGTCCCTTTTTAATCGTCACGGAAGCTACAACCCACAGTCCCTAATTAACTGTCGTCTGCCTTCGCGAGTAGCTGCAGCCTGTCTTGTCTCAATCTCTCTCCACAGACGTGGCAGCCTCACAACCACAAGTTGGAGAAGAAGTGGAGATACACAGCGGCAAGTACAACATTAATGTCATGTGTCAGCTAGCAGATATAGGGGTGTTACAGACTTTTATCCAATGCATTGGTTGTCGTCATTTTTGTCCGGCGACAATAAAAACGGGACAGAGGGAGTAGGTTAGAACATGACATGGTTAACTTACTAGCCCAGAATCCCCAGATGATGGCCATGTAGGCGTGCCAAAGGCGCGCCAGTTTTCTAGTCTTAGTCAAAACGAGCTATATTTTAAAACGGAGGGAGTATAATCGTGACCTTGATAGTGATTTTTTTCTCTCAAGATTAGTGCAGACACTGCAAAATAAACTGTGAAAAACTTCGTGTTTTTTTTCAAGGCAGGAATATAGGGCAGATAACTTCCTTTTTGTATAGGCCTAAATAATTCTCATGGCTGCTTAGTGCTTGAATGGGCATAACAACTTACCAAGCCCAACTTAACAACCACCCGCTTCTTCAGCCCAAGAAATCGAGGTCGCCCAACACCTAACAGCCCATTATAAGCCCAGCCCACTTAGGCAGGCTAGCTAGCTAGTCTCTCTCTCTCCCTTCCCCGCGACGATCTCGACTTGTCCGCCGCGAGTGTGCGCTCTGCTGGTACAGCCGGCCAACGACCTCCACCGACTCCCCCATGGCGGGCTACCGCGGCGCCTCCTCCTCTGCCTCCTCCGCCGGCGGGGGCGGCGCGGCGGCCGCGGCCTTCGCCACGCGGATGCTGCTCCTCCTCACGCTGCTGCCGCTCGCGCTCGCCGCCTTCGCCTTCGCCCTCCAGTGGCGCGGCGGCATGCGGGACCCGGCCGGCGCCGCCTGGCCCGCCGACACGCAGCGCTTCCCCGGCATGGAGAACAGCCCGCTCGGATCCTCCTCCTCCGCTGGGGGCGGAGGCTCCTACTTCGCCGTCTCCTCCTCCTCCTCCGCGGGAGCAGACTGCGCCGAGATCCTCGGCCGGAGCGCATCCTCCCACGGAATCTCGCTCTACCGCGGCTGGAGCTTCGATTCCGAATCTGCTATCACCCCCAAGGTGAGTGTGGGCTTCACCCTCCGATCTGATCTGCCCTTTGGGGATCCCATTTTCCGACCAATTCAATGCGATCTCGTGCTGCTGAATCTCTGTCAGCACTGTTGGTCCAAGTATCTCATACTCCTGTTGGGTATCCCGTGCCCGAGACTTCTAATTATTTTCAAACACCGGGTTTAGCTCCACCGCCCACACTGTTCGTGTGGTTGCTAAGGGGAGATCGCTTTCTGTTTCTGTGTCAGAATAAGGGCATGATTTCACAGTAGCACAACAGAATAAACTGGTCGTTTTTGTTACCAGTGTGCACAGGCTTGTTCAGATTTGCACATTCTGTTCATTCTAGGAACACCATGGAAATAATCTGATGTAACTAGGAAGTAGGAATTGCTCTATATTTGGCAAATTGGGGCATGAAGCTCATGGTTTACCAGTGAGATTTCCCTTGCATGTGCATGGAGATTTTGTATTGTCCCATTAACATATACGGGAGTCTAGACATGAGTGTTAATCCAAGTACCTTAGCTTAGCAACTTGTTATCCTTTTGTTTCCCCAGTTGATGTAGCAAGTTGGAAAAGCAGGGTATATGGCATCCATGTGCTTCTTAAATGTTTGTTCAAGTATAGTATACAAGACTCTTAATTTCATGCTGTTACCCTGCAAGATATTTTTTTCAAATTGAAATTAACCAGATGATTTATTTCAACCCTAAAATCATATGCTTATTTTCAAGCGCAAGAACCTGTAAGCCTTTTGAGCCTAATGTTGCGAAAGTTGTACTTATATCAAGCTAATTCTGTATGTTGGATTGCAGATCTGTATCACGGGAAGCACATCTGCTGGCCTACACCAGATTCTTCCATGGTTGTATTATCACAAGGTCATTGGTGTTTCACATTTTTTTCTCTTTGTCGAAGGAGAGGCTGCCAAACCAGCTGTCACCTCTGTTCTTGAATCTATACGGGTAAATAAGTCATTTCATGCCCCCTCCACATGCTTTGCTTTTTCTTTGCATGATCTGGCGCTGACTTTCTGTGCCCTGTTTTTAGGGTGTAAAAATTATTTACAGAACTAAAGAACTGAAAGAGAAACAGGACAAAAGGTATGTTGATGTGCTTAACAGTTATATGACAATGTTTTCAACATTAGCAAATCTGCTCCTTGTAAAGACAAGTTTAGGAAGAAATTTGGTCTGCAGCTAATATAAGTTTCGGCGATTCTGCTTTAATTAGATATACAACTAAAATGCATTTGAAATCTTAATTTAATAGACGTAACAATTTACTCTTTTCACTTCAATACTGAAGTCATTGAATAATTCTGAACATTGAAGCAAACTCTGAAGTGTTGTTGTTTATCGGATCCAGTTTTGTTTTCCTGGCTAATGCATTTCTGGAGTATTCTCGTTGATTGTTTGGTTGTCTAAATGCCATTGCTTCAACCATTTTATGATTTCAGCCGCATTTGGAATGAGACTTGGCTGGGAGGTTTCTTTTACAAGCCATGCAATTATGAACTATTTGTTAAGCAGTCACTTAACATGGAAATGGCTATTATTATGGCAAGGGTATGAATTATTTTTCTATCTATTTTTTAGCGTCCCATTCACACAGAAATCTTGACTTCCATGTTCCTTTTTTTAAGTGAGTATAAATGAACAAAGACAAGTCCTAGAGTCACTTGTTAATAGAATTATGGGGTTTTTTTTCCTTAGTTCACTACAAACATTAAAAAAAAGTGATATTGATACAGCTACTAACTAAAAATTCAAAATGTTCCAATCATCTTACTTTTCAGCAATGTTCACATACCATATCAATGACATGTCTGATGACTTTACATCATTTTTAAGCAAGCATAGGCACGGTTACATGACGTATTGATGTGGGAATAAGTCTACATAACCCCCTCACCTGTGCTAGTTAGACTACTTCACCCCCCAAACTATAAAACTAGATATCTAACCCCCTCAACTTTACAAAACCATTCACTTCGTCCCATCTCTGGTTTTGCCCAGCGGTTTTAGCGATGCGGCAATCTGAGCTGGATAGAAATGCTGACGTGGAACAAATGACATGTGGGGCCTGCTTGTAAGTGGGCAGCTCTTCTCCCCTATCTTCTTCCCCTCTCCCATGGCCGTTCTCCTCTTCCGCCTGGGCTAGTCACACGCACCGCTGCGCATCCGTCTCTGCAGGGGTGACCTTCTGGCTGACAAATCGCCCCTACGCCACGAGGGAGGCAAAGGCCGCTGTCCCGTGTGGCACCTGTGAGCTCCAGCTGATGGCGACGCTGCCGTTTCCGTTTGCCGAGCGCGATGGTGGCCTGAAGAGGTTCCGCGGAGATGCAGCATAGCCTGCGCCCTGTGCTGTTTAGTTTATTATTTGTTTGCAGATATGGAGGTCCGATTGATTTGGGCAAGAAGAGAGAGAATCTGGTCGGTGCTTGCCAATTGGAGGAGCAGGGGGAAAGATTGAGCTGCTGCTGGTGATAGTGTCGTGCTGCTCTGTTCAAATCGAACAAGGAGGGAGGCAGGGAGCGGAAAAGATGGCATGCACGATCTTTCTTAGCTGCACGCTCGCCATTGACGCAGTGCCCTGTGCCTGAGCTTGCAGGTCGCCCGTGCTCCTTCCCTCCTTCCCTTCCCCGTGCTTTACCTCGCAGCCCCGCCGGCGCTCTCTGCCCGCCATGCGGAATTAGAGGAGGAAGGGGAAAGAGAGAGAAAAAACAGCACATTTACCAGTGGGACCCACATGTCAGTTTGTCCATGTCAACAACAGTCCACTTCAGCATGTTAACGTGGCAAAAACCACTATACAAAACCAGGTTAGGGGGTTAAGTAAATGGTTTTACAAAGTTTAGGGGGTTAAATATCCGGTTTTATAGTATAGGGGATGAAGTAGTCTAGGTGCAATAGGTTGGGGGGTTATGTAGACTTCTTCCTATTGATGTGTGATAACTACGGGAGGGATTTTACTTGGTGTCATTTGGATTTTCAAAATGCCATGTATTTTGTAATGAATTTGATGTAAATGGCCCCTGTTTTATTGTCACAGGATGCTGGAATGGATTGGATCATTCACCTTGACACTGATGAGTTGATTCATCCAGCTGGCGCAAGAGAGTACTCTCTGAGGCGATTGCTTTTAGATGTTCCTGACAATGTTGACATGGTTATCTTCCCCAATTACGTGAGTCACAGAAGTAACATGTTTGTTTTGAGCTGTAACATGCTTCACGTCTGATTATTGCATATTTTGTCCAGGAGAGCAGCATTGAGCGGGATGACATCAAGGATCCATTTACTGAGGTATGTAAGATACTGATGATCCACTTGCCTTTTGCTTCTAAAAAGAATGTAGTTGGGCGAAAATTAGCACATTACAGAAAATAATAATCTAGCTGATTACATCTATCAAATGATTGCATAGATTCTCAACATGTTTCATATGTGCAGGTTTCAATGTTTAAGAAAAATTACGACCATCTCCCAAAGGATACATACTTTGGCCTGTACAAAGAAGCAACACGTGGTAATCCAAATTACTTCCTCACTTATGGTAATGGAAAATCAGCTGCAAGGGTTCAGGATCATTTGCGTCCAAATGGTGCTCATAGATGGCATAATTACATGAAAACCCCAAAGTAAGACACCTGACTATACTGAGATTTTTCTAAAACAAATATTCAGTCAATAATTTTTTGTCTGTTTCCACCAGATCATTTATTCACTTTTTTTTGTGTGTAGCGAAATCAAACTGGAGGAGGCTGCTATTCTGCATTACACCTACACAAAATTCTCAGACCTAACTTCAAGGAGGGATAGGTGTGGCTGCAAGCCCACTAAAGAAGATGTGAAGCGATGCTTCATCTTGGAATTCGACCGATTGGTAAGCTATCTTTTCTTCCCTTTGCTGTATCTGCATACCATCAATAGCTGTATCAACACCATAACTGTTTTCTGGCTGAAGTGTTGAATTAGTGCGTTGCTTTCATTTAAGCAATGTGATACAAAGAATGAGAGGGGAGGAAAATGGCTTGACTGTTTATTGTACTCCAGAAATGCTTGCAGAAACTGTTGCAAGCGTAATTTTTTTTTAACAAAAATGCATGTAGTTAGGTTTAATGCGGATGTGGGGGTGGTGGTGGTGGGGGCATTTCCCAATAGTATACCTTGTTGTTGGGCCTTATAATAACCACAGAAATGCTCCCATGGTCCATTGACCATTGTACAAAATATAGTCACAGCCTTGCCGGAGATCATATAACTATCTTTTGAAATGCCCCTGTTTATTTTCGTGTTTTTACCCATTTTTTAAGATGAAAGACCAGCTTGGTTAATAGCCCAAAGTTCTTGATTATACCCTTGCCAAAAAACAGAAAAACTTATTTGACTTCTGTTGGGTATACGTATATACGGCTAATTGGATAACTAGGGAGGACTAATGAGTTCCCCTTGTACTCTGTCATGACAGGCCTTTATAATCGCATCAACAGCTACTGAAGAGGAGATGAGGAACTGGTAACGCCCTTAGGCCTCTGTGTATAAATCTGCCTCTGTAATCTCTCAGAATTTAGAGAAAGATCGCATTTGTCTGACTACCATTGTTCAGGTACCGGGAACATGTTGTATGGACCGATAAGGACACCAATTTGAAACTTTTGAGAAAGGGTGTGTTGACACGTATATATGCGCCAATGGTTAGTCCTGGTCTCAATCTTGAAGGCATCAACCCATGGAAGTTGTTTCTTATTGCTGCTAAGCTTATTCCTTATATTTGCAGGCTATCATCCGTGGGCTCAAGGAATCTGGTGTCTTTACCTCTGCTGTAACATCAGCAAAAGCACAGTCAAAAGCAAATTCAGCAAACAAGCAGTCCATCTTGCCAAACATAACAGCCAGTCAATCCACACTGGAAAGTGGCCATGTAGATTTGCAAGCAACTGCAAGAAAGATCCTAGAGATGGTTGATGCCCAGGAAGAAGCAATGCCGCCAATGTCACCCCCTGGTTTTATTGAGCTGACTGAAAGTGCTTTGTTATGACCTCATCATGTGAGGTTCTGGAGGCGCTCTTGGCTGATGCCGCTGATGGGCTGGGCTCTCGGCGGATGAAATTTTAACCATGCGTGCAGCGTCGAACATATGGATAGCAGAGGCTTGTATGGTCGTTGTATCATGCCAACTCCCCATTCCTTGTGCTGATGTAAAATTGCTTTTATTAACCAGGCTGGTAAGCAAGTGCAAGACATGAGAATAGTATACTGTAGTATATACACAGAAATCAGGCGAATCTTTGTCCTGGGTTGAGTTAGATTGATGTTACCGAGAAGCATATGTATATTGTTTGACCATGTTGTGGCAGCGGCTGATGCAATTGCAATGTTGATCGATGTGTAAACTCTGCCACTGTGGGCTTCGTAGCTCATATGTGTTCGATTGAAGACTGCAGGCTAATGAAATAGTTGAATTGTCACTAGAAAAGCTGTAAACACCAGAATGATTTCAGTCCTGACCAACCTAAACTTTACTTTTTTGGTCGAAATAAATCGCAAGGGGAGACCAACAAAATGTAATCCTTGGTCTCCAAG